>CM056574.1:172853782-174053782 GCA_029721435.1 Gymnothorax reevesii
CGGCGTACCCACCGGCAGGGGTCGGCAGCTTTTTCAGAGTAGCGCACAATTGGCTATCGCGCTACAGGGTTACAAATTGGGAAGGGACTGCCGGATTTGGGCATTCGATAACAGCTTTGTTCGTTGCTCCAGCGCCTCCTGTTGGCCAGACGGGCGCTCGTCAGGAAGAATTCGGCTTGGTTCATGTCCGGGTATCCTCCGCCCTCGCTCTGAACTTGCGAAGATTCAACCAGCGAGTGTAGAAGAATCAGTGGCTGACAGGCACGTGCTTCGGAGGAGAGCCGTGAACTGTCTTCACTATCCTGAGTTGGCAGCAAGGGGTCGCACACGAGCAAGCTTTGTACATAGTTCCCCAATTGGGCATTCCAAATTCGGGTGGGATTGGAGATGCCAAATTTAAAAAAAAAGAAAAAGAAAAAGCACATTTCCGTATTCCAGGGCTGTAAATCTTGGTCCAGCTTGGGTAAGCGCGCTACCATAAACAAGCTACGGTCATAAACTGAATCTACATTTTGTTTTACTTGCTATTGTGAGTTACGAAAACAGAAGCAATTTCTGTTTCAATCGCTTGAAAAATCGTCCTCTAATTTTAATTATATAACAACCACATCTAAGCAAGCGTTTATTAAGAATAGTCATTCGCGGAAAAGCCTTAATCAACAAAGTCCTTTACAAATTAATTTAGATGGCTGTGCCGTTTCCCGCAGGGTTTTTCGGAACTTGCGGGTTGTAAGTGTTCAGCATGGAAATTATTAGAGAAGACAAACTGAAGCGTCTCAGACTGTGGAGTTGCAATTTATGTTGGCAGGATTGAACGACATCCATTTCTTTTGCTTTTAATCCAGGAATTTTCCACTTTTGCCGAATCAGAGAACTGTCGCAAAATCATCGTTTCAAGCAGAGCCAGTCCTTGAGCAGAGCCTGAGAAAATATTCTGAATCTTATTCAGCTTGTCCGAACCAATTTATACAGCAGAGGGCAGCATTGCCTTACCTAGAACACAACTTTTCGGTCATAGCCATTCCATGCTACAAAAAATGCCGTATTTTTGATTAATGCTTCTACTTTCTCGCAAGAGCAAGAATTTGCTCGCCACGGTAGTCAGTAACTGCTCTCAAGATAGCTAATGGTACCCATTTAAGTATTCAAGACAACGATTTAGCCTCAGACCTTTTTCACTGTAGGCCTGCATTTAACTGACACATCCTGATCATTGCATCCTCACACCGTGTGTTCGATGTGGGTGGCACGGAGTCGGCTCTAGGCCTGGAACTATGGCTTCGATTCTTATTTCAATGACAAGGGAGTAACACTGTGGGTTACAATGTGGCTAATTTGCACTGATAAAGTCATGTTCCCGCACTTTTGTCTCTTTCTTTAGATAACGGTAACGATTTGATTCCAAGGTCTGGATCATACCATTCCGTTTCCATGGTCGCTGTTTCCTTCCACCTTTAGATCGACTGAAAACAGGCGAGTAAACTGAATCAAGGCTACTGTTTCACACGGAGCTCGTCCGAGTCCCTCGAATTCCGTTCATTCCAAGAGACGGCTGGTACTCCGCGCTCCTCTTATTCATGCGGCCCGCAGCAACAGCGACGATTGCCTGTCAACCGGATGTGGTCCATAATCAGCTTCATGAGGCTTGCAGTCAGCCTTTTGTTGCCTCAGGTTTGTCAGAATTGGCTTGTTTGTGGTGGAATTTTGGCTGGGTTCTGGGAAATGTTTTCACAGTAATGTAGGCTATTTAACATAAACTAATGGGAAAATGGCACAAGAACGCTCAAAATCAACACCCGTTTCAAGATCTTTCATTTTAGTGAGTAATAAAAAAACTACTCCAAATATTGACTGCAGTTGCGCTGGTGAGCAGCGGTGCTCGGAAGTCTTCTGTTGCAAGGTCATGTTGACACGCAGGAATCTTGCTTTTCTAACATTGACGTTCAAGTGAGGAATTTTGCACAATTCTGTCCAAGTGCACGTTTCAAACGAGCGCTGGATTCGAGCTGGTGTTCCTCATGATGGTGAACCTCACACACATCACCTTTACGGCAGCGACAGCAACACCGCTCATGCAGATGACACTAGATCCTTACGCAAATTGTCTTAGTGCCGTCACTGGTTCCATTGCCTGGATTAAAGCGTCCTCAATAATATAGAAAATTCCTGTTGAAGTTACCTGCTCTTGAGGCCTGTCACCTATGGTAGAGACATGCTTGTTAGCTTCTCTTCGTCAATTTTGCTAACCCAGCTACTAGGGTGGGTCAACGCGCCTCGAGCAGCCTTTTTTTGGCCTGTAAAAGGTTCCGCTGTGCATAACGATTTGCTGATTTCTTTTTTTGAGTACAATTCTTTAAAAATGTGTCTAAAATGGCTTGTCAGTTCCCCTGCGAACCATGTAGGACCAGTATGGAATTGTTCGGTTGTGAGGGAAAGATGTTGGAAAATACAGATCAGATTTTATCACAGATTATTGCATTTTGGATTATACAATCTCCAGAAACAGTGATCTCCAACAGTGTGTGTGTGTGTGTGTGTGTGTTACTCCTTGACACCAACACAAGACAGTGACATGGGCTCCTGTGCTGTGACTGGTAGCGAGGCTCATCAGTCTTATTTTACTTTGACCCTGATGACCCCGAGGCTCTGAGATTCAGGTCATTCCTCTAGGATTGGGGGTTGAGGAGCCGTGGGGCAGCCCTTTCAGTGGATCTGCTCAATCAGGTAACTGCGGGTGGTCGCAGGAAGTGCCTACTCCATCTGTAACCGAGACTTTGCCCGTTTACTCTCTCCCTCTGGAATTGCAGTGTACTGTTGCACATAAACCTACATTCCGCTGATGGGTAATACTCTGCAAAGTTCAAGACTGTTATATGGAACAATCATTGTTAAGATATTAGCAGAAGTGTCTCACTGATCTTTCCTGATGCTCTCAGTACCAGTCAGTATAGCTAGCAGCTCCTCTCATTTCAATTATGTTATATAGTAAACCTTGTAAAACCCTGATTTAGCGGATTACAAATTCATTAAAGCATTTGTATTTGAGGTATCCGCTGTGTTATTCAGTTTATAACATCATAGTGCTTCATTGATTTTTGAAGCATGTGAAATTAGCTGGCTGGTGGAGAAATGGCCCTGGGCCACAGCTATCAGTGTCCCTGACTGTGTTGGTCTGACCGCTTGCTTTACACTGCAGTCCTGGTTCAAAAAGATCCAGGCAGAGCAAAGGCGTTTTCTGCCATCCAGATCCGGATTGGCTGAGTGGTACTCGGACATTACCACATTCCGGCAGATTTTACGAGTTCCAAAGATAGGATCAGGCACCCCCACCCCCTCACTCCCCCCATCCCTGACAGGCTCTGAACGCCAGCCATTGGGACAAATCTGCTCTTTTCTGGGAGATGACACTCCTGAAAGGGGGGATTGTGCGGGGATGAGAGGGAGCTTTGATGTCCTGGAGAGGGGCCTGTTTGGCCCCGCGGGCCCCGTTGGTCACACTCGGCGCTCAGACGACATTTAGCGCACTTTCATTGGCCGAAATGAAGGGATGCCTTTGTGGGGCACCGTGACTTCAGAGTCGGGACGTTATGCAAGGAGGGCTGCCTTCCGAACCCAAGAATCTCGAAAAACAACCTTCCCATTCCTTCAGCCCCCCCACTCCCACTCACTCCAATAATGGCATCAGCGTTAATTTAGGGCCTGGAGACTAAAGCACTTCCTGGTAATTAACAGACTCAGAGCTCTGGGTTCCCCGACCCTGCTCGCGTCTTGTGTGCTGAAGAGTCTATTTATACACATCGGGGGTCTGAGAGCGGGGACAGGCAGGAGTCAGGAATGCTCCTGGTCACGTCGGCTTTGCAGTCCTGGTGTTTTCCCTCGTTTGTGCGTTACTGTGAAGCTCTCAGGTTACTGTTTGAGCGGAGGGCAGCCTACAGCTGTTGTTTTTTACCCTCACCTCCTGCCCAACAGTATTCCGAAAATGTTTTTGTCTTTTAAACTTTAACCCCGGAATGAATTGGTGTTTGACGTTTGATCTTTAAAGCTCGTCGTTATTTGATGTTCAGCTAGTGCAAACTTCTTTGAGCCTTCCAACATCCACATCTCAGTATTGAAGAGTGCTGTGGCATTGTGGGACATGCTGGTCTGATTTCGTAATGAAGCGACAAACTAGTCTCAGCGTTTGAAAGTCGCTCACAAAGACATACGTTAATCTTGTGATTAATCTCTCATTGTTCCTCTCACGCTCCAGTCTTGAGGCTGATCAAACAGTACGCAAATACCAGACTTCAGTTTGTGGCTGTTGGAAGTCACGGTTGAAAAGAATAACTTTTGAACTGTACGATCTATCGAGAACTCAGGTTTATTATCCCCACCTCAAAGTGGGATGGGGAATATTGGATTGTGGTCCGTCCATCCATCCGGGCCACAACAGGAACAAGATTGCTCTTAAACTATTATATCTAGTTGCGTGAAATTTTGTATGCTTAATAAGGTACTCATGTTCTACGCTGAGTTCGAAAATGGATGTCGAAATGTTTTTTCTTTTTTACTGAGTTATGGTCCCTTGATCGTGGCAGGGGTGAGTGATGACACTGTGGTCTTGTTCGAAATGTATGGATTAAGTGACGATTTGTACTGGCTCACAGCTTGAATACCGCTGGTTTACCAGGTGTGAACTGCCTATATAAGCTAGTCACTCCTGCGCTGATAATGAGAGGGAGTATGTTTGTCGGCGTGCACTGTTTACGTTTCCTGATTGGTCACCTGCGCTGTCACTCTGCAGGAATCTTCACCGATGGTCCCACCCTGGTCCGAGTCCATGACCCAGCTGATGAAAAAACTGGATCGTCTCAATCTGGACATAGAGGAAGCCCTGAGTTCTGGCTCGTCCCCCTCTCACACGCCCAGGGTCTGCCGCAAGCGGCCGGTGAGTTGTGGTGAACATCAGGAGTTTTCGGTGCGCTCTGGTTCCAAGAGAGAACACTGAGGGTGTGTTGCTCTGGGGGCGGGGTTAGCTTACCGGGCAGGAGTGCGTTAATGTCTGGCATAAAGACAGAGCACAGATCGATCGACTCGATTATAAAAATTGCAGCTGGTTCCAGATTTCAACCTGTAGCGATGTGATTCACCAATGGGCTTTGAGTATGGCTTTCGCCAACACACAGACTGGTCCTCGCTAGAGAACATTTGGGTGGGAATTACTGTAAGGACAGGAACTGGTTAATTAGAGACACTGTGCTACCAGCGCAGGCCTGTTATTCTTCCTTCTAATGAATTATTTCTTCAGTAATCCTTGTTTTTTGTTCCTGATTTCGCTTTCATGCAGTATGTGGTCTCTGTAGTCCTGGCCGGGGAGAATTAAAGTGGCATTCCAGTTTCTGGGTTCCTGGTGTTGGCATTTAAAGGTCACCGAAGGCAGGATGCCAACAAGGACTTTTACAGCGCAGATTTTTTAAAATTCTACTCCTGAAAACAATTAAGAAGTGTTTAGATGACCCATTCTCTTTAGCACAAGTTATTTCGCCTACAAAAAACAGTGGCTTAATCTGCTCATTCTTTAGTATGTATTTTCAAGCCTTTGTTGAGCACGGGTCACTCCACAGAGAATCGGCCTCTGATGCCCTCTGACGTCCTGGGTGAAACTCCAGATGGGACAGTTCCAAGGGAAACAGGTGTAAAGCCCCTGGAGTTGTTTTGGGGTGAAAGGCCTCGTTCAAAGGCCCTGTGGCAGAGTTCATCCTGACCCGTCTGTCCAGATGCAAGTTGGAATCTCAAGTCCCTTTGAGGGCTCGAACGAGCGTCTCAAAAATGTCTCTTCCTTAAATGAAGACTAGATTGCGGAGAGCCTGTGGACTAAATTAATACGTAGACCATGACAATCTACTTATGTTGTCCACTCCTCTCTCCTATTTGAAATGTACAGGGTAATTGTTTTAATGGAATTTAGCCACGTGAAATATTTTCATGCTCACATTTTACGATGAGGTCAATTACTTTCTAGGATTTATTTTGTACTACTAATTGCATTTGCGCCATTGTTTCCCCCCTCGATTTCAGTGATGATCTCTTAAACAAGTATTAGCTTGATCTCTTAACCCTCCCATTATGTTCCGGGTTAATTTGACCCGACTCAGTGTTCAATGTCTCTGAAAACATGGTTAACATACGTTTTCCAGCTTGATTTATTCCCTAACTTTACAGGTAAAGCATGAATTGAAGCACTGATTACTAAAACCCAACAAGTCAAGTCAAGTGTGACTTATGGGGTTTTAGTAATGGGTGCTTCAATTTAGCTCAAAAAAAGTATGTTCTGCAGACGTGTAAGAAGCACTGGTGCTGTTTGGGTCATTTTGACCCCGGGATCAATTATTACATAATACCCTGATTTTGATCTTGTTTTTGTATGTTGCCTAAGACTGGAGGCATATTCAAATTTCTCATTCATTTCACATTTGGTCCCATTCATTTTGCAATAATCATGTAAAATCGATGATTGATGTATGAGGGGAGGTTGAGGGAGTCGAGTTTTATTTACTTGGCTGTTAAAATGGTCAGTAGAAGGGAAACATGAGCTGAGAGGAGATTGGGCTACACTGTCAGTTACAAACATCTTATGCAGTTTTTCATTCCAACGATCAAACTGACCTCAAACCAAAAGAGGTTTATTAATTTGAACATAATAGGAGGGTTAAACAAGTATTCACTCCCATGCTGTCAAAAAGCTTAAAATGTTTTGAATATCGGGGTCTGATTAAGCCACTAAGGACCCTTGTATTTTATTGAAATCTGTGGGATTTTCTGTGCTGCTCATTCGGCCTGGTCTTTCAGTTACTGAGTCTGGTCACTGAGTTCTCTGCCCAGACAAACCCTGAGTGTGTTGTGATTGCGCTGGCATGACCTCCACTGGAAATCTGCCATGTTATTTCCAAAATATTCTACTCTGCATATTCTGTGAGGCATTATTTATGCAATCCAGTACAAACCCGAGGCTTTTTCTTTTTAACAACTGCAATAACTGGCATTATTTCTAGTGAATCCATATGACTGCAATACAGCTGTTCTGCATCAAAACAACACAATAGTTGTCTTCTGAAGCTTAACTCTGGGGTGTGAGATCAAAGACGCAGAAACTGTTTCCTACACTGACACTATGTTTGTAATCTTGGAAATTTTATAAATATTGATCATTTTCCTCGTCCGCATGATTAAATCCAGCTGTTTTCTGGCCTGCTGTTCACACACTAGAGCAGTAACATCAAATCTGGAAATCCAGATCTGGTCTGGAAATCCCCGCATTCTATTAAAAATATGAATCAAAGTTATTTAAAACATAATGGAATTTGCAGCTGTGCGGGCAAAAAAATGTCTGCTTTTTTCCCTCTTTGTTTAAAAAAACAGACAGTCCAAAGATGGGCATTCATCAGCGAGGAACCATGGCAACCAGCTAGTCTTAGTAAATTTGGCTCTGGATAACATGCGTGAGGTGAGACACGTCACATGGCATGCTCGTATCAGAAAACATACAAAGCTTCTCATGTGTTACTTCCTGTTGTAGGGAGTGGATGAACACCAATGGGTGTTTAACCCAAAGAGAGGTAGGAACTTGCATATCAAGGTCTATCAAAGGCTCAATGACAAGCTGGAAATTCTGAGATGCTGGGATGAGTGACGCTGACGGCTGTGCCGTCCCGCCTGTGCTTGACTGTCACCTCAAGACCTGCTTCTTCCAGACACAAAAGAGCACGTCAGACTGGTTTCTGTTCAGATGCTTTGCCACAAGTTCGGTGTCAGACATTTTTCTCTGGCATCGGAGAGACAGACGGCTATTGTGCATATGGGCTGTTTCTGGGACTGTGTAGCACAGTTTACGGAAATCCCCCACCCCCCTCCAAACAGGACGGCGAGCATCATTTCTTGAGCGGCCGCTGATTTTTCCCGAGAAGAACAAATGTGCCCTCTTTGGTTTGCGTCAGTGACGCAAAGAGAAAGCATGCTGAATACCGAAGCGCTATTTGTGGGGGTTAGTTCATTTATTGCCACACAGTATGATGCTCTTGCATCTTCTTAAGACGCGGAGTTGGCTGCATATTACCTTCGCATTTCCAGCTATTGGGAGGACGAGCCTCTTTACTCTTAAAGACTCCACTACGAAACAGGAAGACCCATCTCTAAAGAGACCTTTATTAGCATCTTTTGATGCGTATAAATGCTTTTCTGCTCGACTGAAGGGAAACTCAAGAGGCGTAGGTTTTGTTTCCTTGTTTTTCGCCGGGCAGAATTGAGTCTGATTCTTCAGTTCTTCCGAGGTTCTCAGCGGGGGACCGCAGTCCCTTGTTTTGTTTTGGCACAGCCGACACGTCCCGCCGGAGTCTTCTGCGGCTGCCCTGGGAGACTTGACCGTTGTTGACCGTTATTCCGCTGTTGTTGCAGCCTGACGGCGCTCCGGGGACGGCGGATAATTCGGCCCTGAAGGAGAGCAGCGCACTGAGGAACCAGCGGCCCGAGGAATTCAGGGACCTGCATAGCTGCGCCGCTCTGAATCACCCCGCTGCTGGAGTGCCAGCCAGTCCTGAAAAGACGGAGGTAAAACCAGGAAAAGTCTGATCATCTTCTTCTGCCCCTCTATTTCTTCTTCTTCTTCTTCATCTTCATCTTCATCATCATCATCATCTCCTCCTCCTCCTCCATAACTTCCTTCTTTATGCCTCTAGTGTTTCCATTTTCCCTAAGGTTTGTCATTTAAGGATCGGGGGGGTCGGGCAGCATCCATAGCAGGTTCTGTTCATGAAGGGAATTCAACTGAACGTCCAGCTTGTAGCCGGTACTGAAGTGCATGATGTCAGAGCGGCGGCTCCGGAGAGAACAGGAGACGTGTGCTTACATACGTCTCACAGAATGCACTACTGTACCATCTCACAGAGTTGTGCATTTTAGAACCTAAAAAGTTATTTTCTGAGATTTTTCAGTTGACGTGGGCGGGGGGGAAGAACATTAACAGAAGCTACTAAAGTTTTTTGGTCGATTGTTTTGTATATTTTTTTCTGCGTCATTCTTGGCCTCCTGTGCCTAACAGTTGTCAGATTATTCTGAGCTCAGTCACTTGAACATATTGTGCTTACGTTTGTGCATAAACAGGCAAAGCTTACGAAGCTTTGCAGAAATACGCACGTCGTCTGTTGTTCAGGACTTGGGACAGGGTGGTTAACGTCTGGCCAGAAGCAGTGCTTGGTCTCTTGTAAATATTTGAGGTTTTTATTAGGCTTACAAACTGGCAGGGCATTTGCAAACAAGCATTATGGAGTGTTTAGTAACTGCAGGGTTTTTTTCTGTTGGGCTGGGAGAAAAAGGGCAAGAGGGAGCCTTACAGTGTTTGAGGTTCAGTGAAAGCTGCGTCCAGAGCAGAATGAATGATCACTGGTCAGTGAGGTTTTTTTTTTCAAAATCAGTGCTCTGTCATGACACAGGGGAGGGGAGGAGGCCTATAACACAGTCAACATGTCGCCTCAATAACTCAGTAACGAAGGATTATTAAAAAGCCGGGGAGCCTGCAGTATTAGATTTTTTTTTAAAGATACTTTATTGAACCCCATGGGGTAATTTGTCCTCTGGGTTATTCCATGTCAATTCACACAAATCCCCAAAACCTCCCCAGTGACACCCCTTCAATTTTCCTGATTTTTATTATATTAGTGCCTTATGACGTCAAATAAAATAATCTGAAGTTTGAGCTTCCTAGCTCAAACACTTTTTGAATTATGGCCCTTCAAAGTTTGGGTGCCACGCCCACTTTTGGGGTCTGGGAATTGCACACTTAATTTGCAAGCATTTTTGGAGACCCATATCTTTTGTTATAAGCTAGCTACTGGCCTGTAAATTGCTACATCTATGTATTCCGCCCCTGTCTATCAGAATCTGCACTTAAAACTAGCATAGGTTTACTATTTTTAGAGATATTAACCCCTTAAAAGTGGATTTTTAATGATTCAGTACATTTTTGGGGCACTTTGGGGGTCTATATCTTGGAAAGTTTTTGACCTGATGGGGTTTCAACTAATTTATCATCACATTTGGGTTCACTACTGTTTATTTAGAGAATTTCAGGGCACTCAGAGCCTTGATGGGGGTACAGGAGGGTCCCAAATATGGCCTCAGGACAAAATTACCCTTTGGTACCCCCTACTTCAGGCCCTGAGTTGGCCATGTGGGCACATGATGACTGGAATGAGCTTTTTACCCCATCAACAGTCATCCTTCATCAAAGTTTTGAGCCAATAAAACTTTGATTATCAAACTCCTTCACTATCGACTAAGCTTTTGCATATGGCACTATTTTTGGAAAAGTCCTAAACCGGAATACCCAGAGGAAACCCATGCAAACATGGGGAGAATGTGCTAACTCCACACAGAAAGGCCGCAGGCCAGATTCAAACCCATGACCTTCTTGCTGTGAGGCAGTAGTGCTAACCACTGTGCCACCATGCCAGGTTAATGGCCATTGAGACGGTAGACAATACACTCAACTTTGGCACAAAAAGCAGCTGGATAGATTCTTTTTTTAAATTTAGTAACTTCTGCGCGTTTTCCTTCGCGAAAAATATACTGAGGCTGTGTCAATAACATTCTGAATGGAATTTTTTGCTGCAGTTTTCTGCCGCTGAACTTATCTAAGCTGTTGTGTCCTGCCCTCTTTTGGAAGTACTCGCTGGGAAGAGCGAGGAAAGTTTTCAATTTTTGTCATGTCTCATGGGTATCAAGTACAGGTTACAACTGCAATAACAATTAACTAACCATCCTCATCTATGTTTGTTAGATTTCTGAATACTCAGAAATTGTTTGTAATGTAGAACCCTGTCTCGGCTTGTTCGTGATTAAAATGGTAAAAGAGCTGGAGAGGCTGTTAAAATTGGGGGTTTTGAATAAATATCCATCAGTAGATTGGCCTTGTTTATCAAGATACCCTATTTTATGTTGAAATAGAAAGAACACTCCTGTAGTGACTGGTTCTCGCTGAAAAATTCAGGCATGCTCGTCTTCTGTTGCTTGCTGGCATGTTTCTAACACCTTCGTTTCCTGTATGTGGGAGAGGTTCAGCGTGTGTCGCCTCACTAGCGTAACGTCTGTGGGAATTGAGCGCGGCAATCTCTCTCAGATTAAACTGCGGTGTGGTGGTGCCAGGTACGTTTTGTGGCCTGCGCTTGAGGGTCGCTCGAGTGAGTGGTGTGTGACAGCTGTGTGCGGTAATTGGGATGTAGTGATTTGGCTTTCTGCTCTCTGACAAAAGAGGAAATTCCCATAAACACAGCCTGGTGCTTAGAGCAGATTATGAAGTCAGGCACCTGCTGAAGCTGGTTGGGCCTTGCAGGGTGGGGTGGGGTTGGGGGGGATGTTCTGCGTGATGAGATTGGAACAGTCCTCAAGGAAAACAATTGGTTCACCTGTTAAAAGTGTGTCTTTTGGGACGCACCATCCCAGGTGATAACCTGTGTTGGAATTTCATGCAATTTTAATCATCCTAACTGCTCCTAATTATAGGATGGGTTAAATGCAGTGGACAGATTACCCCCTGGGGTTCAATAAAGTATCTATCTATCTATCTATCTATCTATCTGTCTGTCTGTCTGTCTGTCTTTAACATTCTTCATTTGTAATGATAAATGTAAGCTTTTTTTCGGCAGTCGAAATATTCAGAATGAATGTTGTTAATAATTTTTTAGAAGCCACTGTTTATAACATAAAACAAGTGATGATTAGTAGGAAGAAAGTCAATAACTGACCAAAAACATGGAAACCAGTCAACAAAAGAGGAAAAAAAGCGATGAGAAGAAAGCAGCACATTTTTTCAAAATGAGGAAAGTTGTAGATTTAATTTGCGCGGTCAGGTGGCAGCTGCGCTGTTAAATGAGTTTGGGTTTGATCCTGCTCACAAAGGGCTGCCTGATTAACTTCTGCCCGGAGGGCTAATGATGAATCTGGGATTAAAAACTCCCCGAGCCTCCCCTCCAATCCCCGCGACCCCGGAAACTGGATCAGAACACATCTTCTCGAAAATATACAAATCCTGCCGGAATGATGGCCGCGGAATGTAATTAAGATGCAGAAAAATAAAAAACCTGAAATGCATTTCCCTGAATTTTGCAGTTGGGTCTTTTCAGTCTGATGGTTTGGTTTATTAGTCTAAAATAGGGTCGTCAAATTCCCTCATCATTGTTCCTTTGATGGCAGTTTAATTCCTCATCCTGCATTTTTCACCATGGTAACCGTGTTTAAGGGGTGGGTTAGCGGGAGGGCAGTAGGGCTGTGTATTTCCTGTCTGTAGTGTGTTTGCAAATGTTTGTAATTGCGATGGGTCTCCTGTTTCTCCTCAGCTAGCCCCCCCCCTTGCCCCCTCCCCTGCTCCACCTCAGCCCCGCCTTCGTCCTGCAGGTGTCTTTGTTTAGAAAGAGAGAAGCGGAAAGGTTAAGAGGCTCAGTGAGATTCAGGAAGATTACAGGGGTCTGCGGGAGCCCGAGAGCCACAACTTTGTTCTGCTGTCGGAGAGGTTAAGCCGTGGACTGTGCTTAGAGTCAGTACAGGCCAGACAAGCTGGGATACGTTTCCCGAAATCACAGATGCTAACTTACTTAGTTGGAACCATTGACTGTAAATGGACGAACTAGGCAAGTTGCTAACTTAGTTAGCAACTACGCTTTTGGGAAACGCACAGCTGGTCGGTGAAGTTGCTTTGGAAATGGGTGTGGCCTCGTTATGAATTTTCCCTTTAGGGTCTTCCTGTCTTTCATGACGTCTACATATTTTTGTCTATTTATCGTCGCTCTCTTGTCTCGCATTATAAACATATTGATTGGCATGAAAGTTCTCGGACCCCAGTGATGAGGAGTGACTAACATTTTGGACAAGCAGAGGGCGAACTGACGCACTGCTCGGTGTCACAGACCCACACACACGACGCTGAAAGGACTCCGTGTTTTTGCGTGTGAGAATGAGGGAGGCCCTCTGCTGTGTAAAATTCAGCATAGCCATGCGACGGCATGGACCCACTCCCTCCGCTTGAGCGCCGTCGTTCTCTAACATTGACCTGAACGATCCGTGATTTCCCGCAGGGTTACTTGCACTTTGACCTTACATCTCCCAAGGAACCATGCATGACTGGTCTACTGTGCTCACTCGTGGTTTTTATCCCACAGCCTCGAATAAGGGGCAGAGGAATACTGTCGTCCCCTTCGCAGACCGGCTCGCGGATGGGCAGTGGGCGGGAAAATTTTGTCGGCACAGTTTCTCTGTTAGCGCTTTTGTTCGGAACTTGATTTTGCGTGTGCCACGTCGAGGTTTCGTACCTGAATGACCTTTGACCTTGTCTCACTGACCTTCACCTTCAAAATTTTGTCCAGGCCATTTCTTTCAAATCGCTTCGGTTAGGTACTTGATTTTGCACATGTGGACTTGCCTCGGTGGGTAACCGTGCCTCGTTCAGGTTTTGTAACATAATGACCTTTCGCTCTGGCTCAAACACCTTCACCTTGATTCATTGTGTTGGAGCTGAGGGGTATTGCCTTCGCTCCCGCGAAGCACATTTTTAGCTTCCTGCCAGCTGGACATGTATCTGATATTATTCACAGTTTTTAATGTTATTCAAAACGCAGTCGGGGCTTGCTTATCCCTGTAGTCCTGTGAACAGCCTCCATTTTATGTGAGAGTGCATCAGTGTGGCCTTAGAAATATGTGTAATAGGAAGTTAGAGTTCGGGAAATTAAATCTTAAGTAAGAGGAAGTCTTGGCGAGGAAGTGTTCATCTCGTCACAGCCAGACAGGTAGGAACATTTCCTGTGGAAGAACGCTTTCAACCGTGACCCAAATATGGAGTACGAGTGCTGTGGTGTTCACTGCTGAAAAACAGAGATAGCTGCTCAGGTTTTACCCGATAGCTATAATGGCGCTTTCAGCGCCTCGGCTATGTAAGTGACTGTTTGTACACAGCATGTATCTGTGTTTAAACACTGCCTCTCAAAATCGGCCTCTTCCATCCGCTACAGTGCTGAGGTGAGACGTTCTACTGCCGAGTCATCAACTCAGTTTTATGGGCGTTTCATCTGAGTTTCGAAAATGCTCGCCCAGTAGCAGTCAGTGTATCAGCAGCTACGTAAGGCTATCGCTATGCAGATTGACGCTCTTGTTAATGAGCCAAAATACTCTGTTGAGATGTGCGAGTTTCGCGTGTGAAAAGGCAGAAGTCTGAGTCGCTCTCCATGAGTGAATGATTAACGTTACATGTGGATTTCATTTCTGCCGCAAAATTAAGATTAATTTTTGCACTTAGCATCAATCCCTTATGTCTCCCCTCACTATGAAACTGGGTCCGCATAGGGTAGTTAGAATATGGATGTGATTTACTGAAGGAAATTTATGTAATACCATAATTATGAAAAGGACGAAAGGGAGTATTTTGTGCTTATTGAACGTGCTCGCTAATAGTGGAATCAAGCCAACAGTAAATGCCACAGAATTCTCCCTGGTGCGATTCCAGCTCCGCGTTTGGCCTGCCGCTACAGCGCCTGAAGTGAATTATTGGCGGTATTGTTTTGTCTGGCCAGGAAAGCATTTTTAATTCGCCCCTCTCGCCCACATTTGGGCCCCTAACAGCAGCGCGGCGTCGCCCTTTGTGGCTGAACTGTCAGGTGTGACATCTGGGGTGGTCATGTCCGTCCCTTTAAAAAATGGAGCACTCAGCTACACGGCTGAGGTAACCGGGTTAGAGTGACACTGGCAGTCAATCAAAGTCATAATTAATGTAATGACCATCCAATCAAATGCTGGAATGGTGAATATCACTCGTCCAAGGCGGATAAATCATTGGATTTACTGATACATGAAGTCAATAACTGTTTTATTATATGACCCTTCTTGAAAATGTAAAATTAGAGAAGGGTGACGACTCTAACATAAAGCTCCTCAGGGGGACGAAGCGACGTGAAATACGGACACTGTCTGGAGCTCCTGCAGGGAAGCCGAATCCGTGTATAGCTCGAGGTCGTTGGATTGCCATATTCACCTCTTGCGCACTTTTGCACGATAAATATCACTGTTTACAGTGACTGGCAGAGCTTGCCTTGACCAGTCAGGAGAGGGCAAATCCTTACGCGATGTAATAAAACACATTCTTTTTTTTTTTTCACAAAAATACTTGACTATACTATGACTATGACTATACTATACTAATGCTATGACACAAAAGTCATATTGGTCTGGTTTTCACAAATAGCTGATCAATCTGAATTTGAAAAAGATTTGGCCAACTGGAGGACATCTGAGGCAAGAACTGAACTGGCTCAGTGATGGATGTCTGGCCAATCAGGTGATGGATGGCTGCCCAATCTCATGCTGCCGAGACTCTTCGGCTGGATCTCGGTCCCGTGTCTGTGTCCATATGGGCACGGCACTATGCCCGCCATCTGCCCCCCATCGATAACAGACCCTCCCTCTCAACATCCCACAGACCCCCTGCCTGGGCAATGGCCTCCTTCACAGTGTACGAGCACATGGGAAAAACTGGCTCGCTGCCTAGGAATGACTGCGATGTACGGAGGGTGTAGTGGCCTGTAGTCAAATCAATACCACATCAGATGTGCTTTTGGTACATAAAAGTGCCTCCTAAATCATTTCCTTGTGGTTTATTAATGTATGTATCCAATTAAAGTTAAAAAAAAGCCCCAAAAAGCAAATGGTGGTTCTGATCAGAGGCACTATTGTATCCATTAGGATTTGAAAAACAGATTTGTAAAAGAATCAATGGTTTTTGTTTAACGGTGACTATTCAACAATAATGTCACCTGCCTGCTCCCAGTCGTATTGTACTTTTGTAAATCAGTTAAACTGTTGCTCTACAGTTATATTGTTAGTTTCCTGTTTGGCGTTATCTTTCCTTTTGTCCGAACCGAAAAGCAGTTTCTGGCCTTGTTGCTCATCTGGTCCAGTACAGTTGCTTGTCCCGCCGTGTCTTTGATATATTGCTTCCAGCAGCAGCGTTTCACACAGCACATGTGTCCGCTGTGCTTTACGATGCGAATGGGTGCCCCTGGTGAGCATGAAAGGGATTACCTGTGCTATACGACAGCTGCGCAGCTCTGCGTCTGTCTGACGGAGCCCTGAGTCATAAATCCAGGAGGATTTCACCTGTGGACGCGTCATAGTACATCACAGTAATGGATTTTAGTGTTACTGCCCCGACAGCTCTTCTGTCGACTCAACAGAGGGAACATTTTTTTTAAAGGATGGCGCCATAAAAAGGAAAGCATTAAGTGATATGTCACTGTGATATGCATCTTCTGACCAGAAGGAGCGTATTCTTAGCAGAGCTGAATGTTTTAGTCGACAGTAAATATATCAGTATTTTTTTCGCCTCCTCTTTTTTTTGTGGTGGGATTTTAATGTCGGCAAATCAGCCAGGCTCTGGGGACCACATCTGGTTCAGCTAGCGGATTCCAGGCTGTGCGTTTATCCGCATTTTTTCGGGTGCAAGGGTGGGTCAGGGGGTTTGTTTTACCGAAGGGCGCAGTCCGAGGCCCTTTTCCCTGGAATACAGACAGGAGCTGGCGCGAAGCCATTTCCCAAAACCGAGAGGAGCATCGGAGAGCTGAGAATGGAATCAAGCTGGTGAAGCGCTCTACCGCCGAACGTCCAACCACTACCCCCTTCTCTGCTCGGCCCTGTCCCCCCTCTACCCCCACACCTGGTCCTCCAGCGGTTCCCGGGGGAAACTCTGTCAACCCCAGCGGTGAAGATTAATCTCCGTAACGGCGCTTATCCATTCTGACAGCGGCTACAGCTGGAATGCTTTCGCCGTCGAAGGGTTTATGTAATATCAGACGAGCTGCACAGCCGCTTCGCCATCTTGGACAAATGTGCTTCGGGTTAGTTTTGCATGCCAAAAAAATACGCTAAAAGCATCGCGGAAGATCATGAGACACATGCGTGTCCATCCCCTCTGAGAGGGGCCCAGAGCACTGTAAATAGACAGTCAGGAGAATGTTAAAAATGCAGAGAGAATCAATGCACACGGAGATGCCTTTGGGCCCAATCGCTCAGGCATGGTCTCAACCCTCCCCCAGAAGTATGGAAATGCATCTTATGGTTCATATTATCGCAAACAGACATTGTGCAACCTTAAGACTCTGTTCCAAAGCAAATGTCCGTGCTTCACGTTACCAGTCTTGATATGAATTGATTGGAGGTGACAGCATTGAAGAAATAGCTGAAATGCTTTCAAATCTTCTTGTATTTCGTGCAGACTCAATGATTGTGTTGCCTCATAGCGGGACACGTGAAAAACACTCTGAGAGAAGACTGGGTGAAAAGCTGACTGTGATGTAGACAAGGGGGTTGAAGTTTTTAAACTGTCATCTTTCGAAAATTCCACAGAATGAACTGAAGTAGTCGCGTGTGTTTATCGTACATCTGTCTGTACTTGTAATTTCTAATATTGTGTAATCTGTGTTGGGCTGGTGGTCATAGCAGTCAGGGGGGCTCATTCTGATTATCGTTCACGTAACGAATAAAGAGAAAGACTGATTTGAAAACTTCAATCCATGGAGAGAATTGGTCACATCAGATCAAGAGCTCCATCAATCTATAGCGTTAGGCTGCGACTGGGATTTTGTCTGTGATGGCAGTCTGACTCGCTGTACTGCGCTGCATTGATCAGGCCACAGATTTGTGTTCAGAATGAATAGAAAAGTCTTTATTTGGGCTGTGACGTGTTTCTCTGTGGAGAAGGATTACCCTCCCGAAACCGCTGTAGGACCGAGCTGTGGTGGAGTCAGCCTGTGAGTATAGTTGGGCAGCATGAAGTGCAGAGGCTGGGAAATGAGGAAGATAAAGGATTTGATTGGGTAAAAACTGAATGTCCCTTTGTGGCCTGTCATATGTTAGCCATCCTGCTCTCTAACTTGATTCTACACTCTTGTGCACTCCTTCCTGAAGTCAAAGTTCTTTGTTTCTTTTGTCTAGTCTCTCCTCTTCTTATCCATCCCCCCCTCAAAACAGCAAAAAAACCCACATCTCTCTGCACCACGACCACTTCAGCCACATCGCGACTCCTAAGAGGAAAGTAACCTCAGTCCTCAGAATTTACCGCTGTGACTCTTAAGTGTTCTGGCTCTTACAGTGTGATGCTTTCAGCTCACGGGTCATGGAATCTAACTTTGCGCTGAAAAGCGCATTATGTTTTCCATGTCATTTTCTTTCAGCTGAATAAAAGATGCCCAAAAGTGCAGGGCCAGTGTATGTGTCTGCTGTTTTATTATAATGCAGAATAACGAGTAACATAAGCTCAAAATTTTTAAAAATTCTTTAACTAATAGTATTTTATTAATTTCCAAACCTGCATCCATGCCCGTGTGTGTGGACCCACGTTGTTAGGGCCAGGCGATATGGACTAAAACTCTATTGAAACGAAATGTCTGGATATTTTTTAGCTGAATGGCGATACTCGATATTTATCGATAGTTTTTTGGCTGTGAACAGGGTTTACAGTTCTAAGGCTATTTGACCTTGACTCCCAGTACGCAAGCGCAGTTGTACCATTTTCAGACTTGGTTATATGTGTGCAGGACTAGGAACAGAGGTCACTTGGGATGTTTTTCCGTTCTGAGATTAATGGGGTCTCTCAGTGATGTCCCCTCACTACTGTAGTGTCAATTTACAACACTTTTCTGTGCACAAATTCACCCAATTTTTTTCTCAAAATTAAAAACTTGAATCACTCTGATTCTGTCGAAAAATCTTGATTTTTATAAAATGACCCAAGTGACCCCTTTTCCTAGTCCTGCACACACATCAGTGGGCTTGTTACTCTCATTTCTAGGTGAACGTTGTTATTTCGCTAACCAGCTCCAATTTTATTTCCGTTTGCTCCTTATTGGTTGCTGTTTCCCATTTGCTATGTTTGAACGCTGCGCTAATTCCATGATTCTGTCTCTCATTCGCGTTTGAAGGAACGTTTACAGATTTTAAATCCACCAGAAAACCGAGTAGTTAATTAATGGTACCTCGTTTGCAAATGAACTGTATATACTCAAAGGCAATGAAAACGCAACTCTAAATTTTGGTTTATTTTTGCTCAGGACCTGAGTTGTCCAATTTGAGTTCTTAAGTGACCATTGGGGTCATGGTGTGTACCTCGTTACACATGAATGACCATCATGTAACTCAACAGTGTGAGCTGGACTCTCATAAATCCATATTGAGAACAACATATGGGACGAGGAGTTGTGTGAGTACAGGGGTTGGAGTGAAGGGGTTGTCTTCGCTATATAAAGGCCTGATAAAAGCCACACGAAAAACATTTCTAAGTGTCATAATGTCACGTCTGTCGACTGAACAACGGAACAGAGCCCTGGGTATGCTGGAGGCGGGAGTAAGAGCCCGGCAAGTGGCTCACCGTTTTGGGTGTAGTACGTCCAGCATCAGTACGTTTTGGGTGTAGTACGTTTCAGCATCAGTACGTTTTGGGTGTAGTACGTCTAGCATCAGTACGTTTTGGGTGTAGTACGTCCAACTGGGATGAGCTCTTTCATCAAGCGGCGACAACTTCCCCAAGACAACCTAAGACGCTTAGTCTGGTCCATGAGGAGAAGCTGTACTGCCTGTGTGGATGTTCGTGGGGGTCACACCCGATACTGACTGTTCTTTTGAGTTCATTTTTAAATGTGTGTTAGGTTCAGTCTTGTTGTGATTTTTCATTTTCAACTTGTGCTCGTTATGTTTAATGCATCTGTTTTATTATTGTCCAAACCGGCCCATGAACACATTTAATTCATCAAAGTCAACCCACCCAACATATTTGAATTGCTGAAATAAGAAAATGAATTTGAGTCACAAAATTATTTGAATCCAAACTGGTGTTGCGTTTTTATTGCCTCGGAGTATATATATTTACTGACTTACCCCTCTTCTGCGGCGAACACTCCGTCACCATGTTGTCGTTGAGTGCAGGTGAGAGTGGAGGCGGAGGGGGAGTGGGGAGGGGGATGGCTTGTGGTCACAGAGCGAGGGAGGCGGAGCAGAAAGGTTGTGTGTGTGAGACAGGGACGCGGAGAGAGAGGAGAAATGGGTGGGAACTTGCGGCCCATGTATTGTCATTTTAACGCAAAATGAACTATATCGATTCAAGCAATATTGTCCCTGTTATATCTCGTTTAGGAGTACATCGATATATATTAAAACATTGAGATATCGCCCAGCCTTACACGTTGTTGATTTCTCCTTTAAAGTTTGTGAGGCCAGCTGCCTCTTTCTCTGAAGCTGCAGGGACCCAATTTCCCAGAATCCCTCCTGCCCAGGTACAGCCTAGTTCAGGGGTCACCAGCCCCGTTCCTGGAGAGTTACCAGTAGGTCTCTGCTCTACCTCCTACTCAGCACCTGAGTCAAATAATTAGCTACTTAATTGCCCAGCTCATGATCTTGTTTAGTAGCTAATTAGTTGAATCAGGTACTGAATAGGAGGTATATCAGAAACCTACAGGATGGTAGCTCTGCAGGAACAGGGTTGGTGACCCCTGGCCTAAGCTGTGACCTCGCCTGTGGCCACATTTAGCTAAATATACATTGGCGGGAAAATCGAGCCCTACCTGGCCCCATGTGAAAGAGTAATTGCACCCTTAGTTACTCAATCAACCAGTTGGACAGATTTAATAACTAGGTTCAATTTCACTAGACACACCCGGGCATGATGACTGACAGCTCTGTGGAAATTAAAGATCAAAAAATCTGTCTGGCACTGTGAGGTCGGCAAAAAGCTGCAAACGATACTGCAATCCAGTGAAGTGGAAAAACTGTCTTTGACATCTCTCTGTCTGGAAAGGGTTACAAAGCCATCTCTGAGGCTTCGGGTTCACAGTGAACCACAATGAGAGCCATTATGCACAAATACTGTGCAGTTTTGGTAGAGAGATAGCCTGGGAGATGATTCACTCCAATAACGTTTTTGTCCATGTAGCCAAAGAACTTTGGAGCTGGGCTTGTAATTCTGAGGTTGTACAGTAAGAGCAGAGCATCATGGGAAGGGCACAGCAGACATCACTGCATCAGCCTCTCAGCTCACTGGATGATGACGCACTGCCTGCTCAGCCGATCTCCATCAGACAGCTGTGGAGAGTCTCCGATAATGGGATTCAGTTCAGGGAAGATCACTAGATTAGAATCAGATTTGAGTGAGACGATGGATAGATTAACAAATCAAATCGTTGAAAGACGGAGGCTTCTGTTCCATCCATAGATAATTTCACTATCTCTCAGTCCGCCAAAATGTACAGTGTTTATGACAATAGGAGAGAAAAAGCCGGTGTGTGTACCGTTTGTGTTTGATTTATGTGAAAGATATGAGTTATGGTTTCATTATGAACTAGCTGGCCTTTTAGAATAATTATTACTTTTAAAAATTGAGTTTGGACAGACAGGGTAACCTTTTCATGTTTGAAATATGTAATGTACAGTTGTGCATCTTCTACCTCTGGAATTTCCCATTTCTAAGAAAAAGGAGCCCCTCCATTAGTCAGGCCTGTGACCAGTGAGTGCGGCTCCATAACGGAATTCAGCTGCTCTTCGCTAAATCTCACAGTCAATAAGTAAGAATAAGCCGCTAATGACATCAATCACTGTGCCTCGCAGTTTCTATGCAGTCACATACCTGAAATGGTTATCCAGATCAGTGAGATGGCCTGGGGCCGTGCAGCTTAAATAACTCGCAGAGAATATGAAAATCTTCCTCTCATTTCATCCTTTAATCTTTCCATTGTACTTATCTAATCTGAAACTGCTCCCTGAAATGATTCACTTTAAAATCCATTGTGTCAATTTCATTGTGTGAATCCAAGGCTCAGCTCCGTGAAAGTAGTGCATCATGAACCAATCAAACTTCAAAAAAAAAAATCATCTACCATCTTCAGTCAAACAATTTCTGAGTCTTGAATCCTTAAGGTATCACTGTGATGCTGGAAACTGTTTGCTACCCAGAGACTCCCTGGGCACTTGGGTTCCATGTCACGGGTTCTGATGTACTGCTATGACCTCACATTTGATTGGCAGACCTGACATAGATAACCACGCTCTACATAGTTTGGGCATTGAAGATATCAGTCTACAATAATGCTTCATTGATTTCATTGCGAGATCACATGAGGTTCTTGTTGGACTCAAAAATCATAAAGTTTGACTGAGTGTTTTTGAAAATGTGGGGGTACGTTCTGTGTTTGTGGGGTCCATAGTGACAAGCGTCCCAAAATTTTTTGGAAGGGCGTGATGGGTTATTTTCCCCCCACCCCGGCCAGAGAGACACCTTCAGACTAGCAGCCTCTCTCCCTTCTGCATGAGTTTGCGTTTCCATGGCAGCGCTACCTGTCCGACAGGGTCCTGCTCATACGAGCGGCGTCTGACAGTCTTTCTTTCTGCTTCTCTGAGCATGTGTGAGGGATGAGAATCACAGCTTGGTGAAGAGAGGTGAGAAAGTCTCCACTCTGACAGGCTCTTCTGTCCGACCGTTACCGGATTACCCACCGCGCCCCACGGGCGCAGGACTTCTCTGGACTTTTCAAAGGCATGTTAGATAGAGAGGAACATCCAAGACAAACAGCATAGTTTTGACGTGCCCAGATCCGTCGCTTGCAGGAGTACACATACTTGATGAACGTGAAACAGGTCATCGTGAGTGCGAGGTTGGAATGATGAATTCTAATACAGAGATATGTACGATTCCATATAAGTCTGAGTGTGGATTCTAAGAGCAGCCATAATATTTTATACAATTGGGTTGCAGTATGAAGTGGTTTTCTTAGAAGCGGATGAGAAAAGTGTCCTGTTTTGATGCGTCAATCTGTTTTCTGTGAGGTTTGGTTTTTTGTGGCCATGTGAGCGTGACAGGGGGTGGAATGAAATCACAAATATTGTGAGGTAGAAAGAGAAAGAGGGTTTGCAACAGTAGATTAGATCTCTCTCTGTTTGGAGAGGCAAGGACATTCATATCAGGTCTGGAAAACTGCTCTCATGATCATCCTGTTTTTTCACTGAACTCAAATTATTCTCAGCCAGCAGACTTTAATCTGTACTCAAAAAATAGCCATCTGAAGAGCTATGCGGTGCAACAGATTGGCTCATGTGGACTGTATCATGTGCCTGCTGGCTCTCAGTGCAGTGCAGACTTTTATTGGATGTTAGGTATGAGATGCTTGAAGAGTCCCTGGTTCACACTGAACAGGTCTGAGGTATTAGCAGTGTCTGCCTGCATGACTTCTGAAGGATACGAGCTGCAGCACGTCAGCTGATCAGGTAGTGGATGCCCAAGTCCTACACTGATATGGTTCCTGGAAGACAAAGGGGGGAAAGATCGAGTACTCGCGTTTTCATACTCGTGCAAATGCAAAAACTAATGCTAAAAGACACACGAGCTGGCATCTCGTGTCGGAGAGCACAAGAGTAAATGTAGAGGACCAAATCAAAGTGCCCATCGGCGAGAACAGAGGATTTGTTGTGAGAAACTCGCAAACTCTTGCATTTCTGACATGCCTTAATTAACAAAAAAATGCGAACGAAAACAAAGGAGAAAAGTTGATGACCAGCGAGGACAAACAACTTTAAAGCTGTGGACGCTCCTACGACCTACAGTTAGCCCCATAATGCATTGGACAGTGACACATTTTTTTTTTTTTCCTTTGGCCAAGCCTGGCTCTCAATCCCATTGATCATGCATATGACAAGCTGAAGAGGAGACTGGAGACAGAAAGTCCCCAAAGCGAACTGGAACTGAAGCTGGCTGCAATGCATCCTGGGAGAGCATCACCGGGGAAGATACACAGCATCTGGTCATGTCTGCGTGTCACAGGCTTCAAGCAGTCATTGCATGCAAAGAATATACAATCAAATATTCATAATTCTGACTCTCTTCCTAAGTATGTTGAACTGTTTAATATTTTGGGGGACTTTGTACCAAATACATTGTTATTTCTCAGCGGTTCTTCCCATATGGATGGAAACGCTGCGAGAAGTCATTACATCCGAAATGGGAAGGGTGAACCCAGGTGATGGAAATGAGGACTGATCAAGAGATCCAAGCATAGATCCGGTATCATTGCTTCCTCTCATCTACGCCAAATCAGCTGGAACAAATCAAATGATCAAGAATGGGGTTTCGGGATAATGTCGCTTTGGATCAAGAGTGGCATTTGAATCTAAGTTATATGAACACTCACTTAATTTGCAATTATAATTCTTATGATATTCATAAACTTCATGATCTTATTTTCTGAAGTTAAAACGTAGCGTACATGGACATTAACTCTACTGTGATTTATAATCCTTATGATATTTTAATCATAACCAAAATGTTTTTTCTGGAAGCTGGGGGTGGGATTCTGATAAGCGATTTCGCTTCCCCCGCGACCCTTTCGGTCATGATACATGCCGTGTGTTGAAATTGTCATGAAATAATTTTCAATCATGCCGAAATAAAAAAAAAAAAAAAAAAACGCCCTCAGATGAAAGATGACAGTCTTTGCTTTGACCTTGTCAGCGTATCCCTTCAAACTCCAAGCACTGGAATGCAGAACCAACATAACATGTATCACTGTCCAATGATTTATGGTGCTCCTTGTACATGGCAAACAGTACCAATGTAAAAGATAAAAAGCAGATTTCCCTACTGAGGGCAGCACTGGATCAGCACAGGATCATTAGATGTCCAGTGTGATGATGTGAGAGGGAAGGCAGTGTCCCGTCCCGGGAGGATGTGATGTGGTATGTTAAACAGGGTCTCCAGCCCCGTAAATTAGTTGTACTTTTACACTGGGAAGGACTGTGGATGATTTCAATAATCTTTTTTGACCTAAAGCACAAGGAATCATAATAGTCATAAAATTGAGCTGCCGCTGTGGGGTGGTGTTGGGTTTAGAGACGTCATCTGCTTCCCAAAGTCCTGGATTTGGGTCACAGTTGCACATGCCTTTGGGAAAAGATTCCTTGCTGCAGCTCACACTGTAAATGGAGTTCGCACTCATGTTTGCTGCTGTTGATTTTTGGGCTTGATCCCTCTGGGTGTGTGTGTGTGTGTGTGTGTGTGTGTGTGTATCCTCTCTGAAAACTATCCTCTGCATGTTCACGTGTGGTGCCTTTCAGCTTTTGAGAACTGCTGTGTCTGACTAGTCCCTGTGTTCAGTGGCTGTGTTCAGTACCAGGGGCTTTGATTGTTAATTCCGCTAAAGAGCTTAGAA
This sequence comes from Gymnothorax reevesii, assembly GCA_029721435.1. NCBI lineage: Eukaryota > Metazoa > Chordata > Actinopteri > Anguilliformes > Muraenidae > Gymnothorax > Gymnothorax reevesii. The sequence continues at coordinate 172,879,033 of CM056574.1, forward strand.
ATCCTCCCTCTCGTAGCTCCCTGTGAGGATGAACGATCTGATTGGGTACTGCCAATTTTAGTCAAGAAGTCGACACGATTGCTTCATATTTTTTTGTTTTCTTTGGAATTTTTTTATTTGTTTGCACTGTAAAACTCTATAGCAGTGGTCGTCAACCCCGGGTCTGGAGGGCCAGAGTGTCTGCTGGTGTTTGACGTTACTCTGCACTTAATTGATGAATGAAAGCAGTTCATTACACACTTAACTCATCTCACCTGGTGTCTTAGGTTTAAATAGGGTGGAGAAAACCAAACTCAGCACACCCTGTGCTGTTAGCAATACTCCTGCACTAAGGGAATAATAAGCCAATCAATCAATTACCAGGAACTACCCACAAGACTCCTAGAGCCAGTTAAACAGACATGCAGGTTGTGACAGAAGACTGTGTAGAAACCAAGATTTTTCAGTGTAGTTGGAGCATAGTTGTAATCCGGACAGAGTGGAGGTTCAAAGTAAAGATAAAAGTTTATAGGGTAGGGGTAGCAAGCCCTGGTCCTGGAGAGCCACAGGGTGTGTGAGTTTGGTTTTCTCCACCCTATTTAAACCTAAGACACCAGGTGAGATGAGTTTAGTGTGTAATGAACTGCTTTCATTCATCAATTAAGTTCAGAGTAACGTCAAAAACCAGCAGACACTCCGGCCCTCCAGACCCGGGGTTGACGACCACTGCTCTACAGGACATTTCTGTGGGCTCACCCACTGTTTAATGTGTCCAAATAAACTTTCATGGTTTCGTGGTTCAGTTTTAGCTGAACGGAAAACACAAAGTTCCAATTATTATTTAGATAATGACGTTGCACTAGTGCAGTGAATTACTTACTAATGTTCCGAAGGATGGCAGTCAGGCTTCATCAATGGTCCATAGCATTCCACAACCAAATTATGCATCGGAACAAAGTAGACTGGACCTCCGAGTGCCGTGTCAAGACTCCTTTGAACACTGATTAGCAATGAAACTGATTCTCCCCGGGGGCATATTTGTACAGTAAGTGGCAGAACCATCTTTGACTAGGGCTTTCAAGTCGTATCATATGAGTGCGATGAGAGATTCATGTGGCTGTTAGTCACTCGGCTGATGAGAGACAGCGATGTCAGAACCACTGCTGGTGTGTGACTGTGTCCTTTGTCTCCTGTTTTTTTCCGAAGGTGGCGGCGAAGATGAACAATGAACGTGCAGGTAAGCTGATCCTGTGTTTTTATAGACCTGCATGGATGCCCTCTGACTATGCTGGGTAGGGTTGGGTTTAGTGGGGGGGGATGACTAACGCAGTGCTGGAGCTCTGACGAGCTGGAATTCGGAGCTCTGTTTGAGTGACAGCCAGCCCTATTTTGATGTGCTGTCAGGCTTTGATGTGTTTCGTGCCCGATCTGCTGTTTTTTAGCGGTGACTAAAGTGTGAGCTCAGCTAGCGTTTCAACAAAGTGCCCTCAGGCTGTTAGCATGTTCCCAACATTAGCAGATAACAACATAGCAATTGTGTGAAAAGCTAAATGCTGAAGCTCTGAGAGAGGGAAAGATTCTTTTATGTTTTATATATTTGTTTTTGATGTGGTTCTGTACAAAGACTCGTTTGATTATAAGTGAAGCTGAATTTAGGACAGAAGACTGTTACAGTCTGTCAATATCAGACGCGGATGTTTTCGTCCATTTTGGGTGATCTGTGCAGGGATTACACTTATATTTATTTATTTGATTTGTCCATTTCATTGAAGCCCCCGGACGAAGTCGGGGCTACTATGACTTTGGCCGCGTCATGTGTCCGCCGTAGAGATTTCCTTGTGGACGCTGAACAGGCCTCAAATACAAAGCTATTTCTTTTATATTTGGTATGTATATGGGCAGTGGTTAGGGCACGTCGCCTGTCTATTTTGGTTGCCGTGGTAGAATAATTCACGGAATAATAGACTATTTTATGTCAAAAATAAGCTAAAATGAAAAATTTGGGCGATCAGGGGCTACGCACATTGGTTGCGGACGAACGACCTGTCAAGTTCATATTACTTTTAATTTTAACAATGGCATTTTCCTGGTTACTGCAGTTGACTAAATTCATTTCACGAAGCTCTTAAATGACCTTGAAGTTAGCATTAGCTCCCGCTGTGTAAATCACTGAATACACAGGGGGGACGACCTGAAGGGGTCTTCTCTTGGAGAAGGAGACCCGTAAATCTCCAGTGTAAACAGTCTGCTTGTCTCCAGGCTGGACCACATGCCTCCACCCCTCACAAAGTCCATTATCATCTTAATCTGGTCCGGTCTGCTGCAGTCGAGAGCCTCTTCAACAACTGAAGTACTGTACGGAGCGCAGTCAGGTTTAAAAATCACACCAGTCCTCCAGAAACCAGAGAGAGAGCCTGGGGCTCCTGCCATTAAGATAATCAGTCCATCAAGGACAGCCGGGCAGTAAAGATGTCTTTGTGAGCTGAGAGACTGGAAGGACCCGTGGCCTCCTGCTCTTTGTGTGTCTGTTCTTAATCTCCAGATTTTTCTTAATGGTTTCCTCCCAGATTATGTTCTGGTGTTTTTCTGTTTTTTCTACTGATGCAGATGCGTTGTGCTGAGAGGTGTTGCTTTTGCCTGGGAATGTGTGCCAGTCGCTGATATGCTTGTATTCCTCTGTGTGCATCTATTGCTCCGGCCTGAGACATTGTCTGTTTGATTGACAGCGGCAGGTGTCCGCCTGTATACAGTCTAGGGACAGCAGACTTGTTTGGAGTCATATGCACCCCTGTTTTTGATTGTGACTCTGAGATGGGTTTGGTCTCAGTGAGGTACAGTAGTCTCAGGTCGCTGTGATGGGTTTCACTGGTGGGGTGGGAAAATTTAGCCTGGGGTAATTCTGTGTTGGGGGCATCTGGGGGTCTAATGTGGCAGATGTCACTTTCGGGGTCCGATTGCACTCTCACACGACCCCCTGACGAATGCAGGCCAGGGGTGCGGGCACACAATGACCTCGCTCTGCTATAATCCGGGGCTGTTCTGCCCTAGCGACCCGCATTGCTGTATGGTGCGAAATCTGGTGGTGCCGCATGTATTCTGGCTTTGATTTATGCCTCCATCTGCACTGACTCCAGCGCGGGCTTTTTGCAGGGATTTGTTTCCACGTTTGCTTATTTTCTGATGGATGAATTGACTCATGCCTTTTCAATTGCAATAACTTCTACTGATAAAACACATGCATCCCTCAACTTTCAAATACCTTGAATTTTCAGCTTTTTCCAGGTTTCATGTGGCAAACAGCATTAGGTCCGCAGGCCATATTCATGCGCGTCACTGCGGTTTACGGCCCAGCACTCTTGCATGTGACAGCCGACCTCAAACCGGCTTTTTTGTTTGGAGAAAAATCTCTCAGTGCAGTATTTACTGTGGCAGTGAGTGCTCAGATCTATCAGTCGATCTGCCAGTGTCCTTGTGGAGAGTTTCTTGGCAGATGGCAGTGACTTTCGGACAGACGCACAAGCTATTGCGTTAGTCAGCCATGTCTTGACTCATTAGCCCTTAATAATAGAAGTTACAATGAAATGGATGATGACAGTAATGCAATAAAAGCCATTGAAATTGGCAGGGTTCTGAAGTGCACTGAGTGCAGTACAGAATTAATCATAGGAGGTTTTTTTTATCTTGTTTTATGGCATTACTGTCGGTCTGAAAAGTTGAGATGTTGCATCAGGGCCAGAGCCTGTATAGCATTGAGATGGCAATCCAGAATATAATGTTCACTTTATTATGAGGTCATACTTCAAAAAAGGGGACCGAACTCTACCGATGGTCCCCTCATTATGATGTCATACTGCAATTATGGGGAGGACGCACAGGTGGTCGGTGACTAAATATATGAGGTGAAACCGTATTGCACATAAATCCGGTGACCACACTAGAAAGCTGTCGTATAAATTATGTGCTGGTAAATCATTCTGTATTGCATTTTAAAGTAATATATCACTAAGCATGATTTGTTAAATGATGTCAGATATTCAAACCACCTTTTACTTGAATTTGTATGCTATTTTACTGTGCTGTGTTATTGGGCATCTAACGCGGATTTGTAGCAGTTCTCCACATCCAGCAGGTCTTCATGAGCAAAAAGCAAAATCTAAATCCTGCAAAATTATTCAGCAGTACTGTAGTTTGGGATACATGGTGCTCTTTTTTTCCATTTCTCTGGGGAACAGTTAAGAAAAGATGGATAAGAATGTGTGCAAACTGTAGGAAGACAGTATTAAAATCAGCAGTGCTGTGCTTTTATAAAAAGTGACTTAAACAATAATCCATATGTCTTGCTGCATAATTCAAGGTCACTCAACTCAAATATTTGCTTTGCAGAACTTTGCGTTTAAATCTCACACATGTGTCAGGCTCTCCCATCTGAATTTATTTTAAGTGCCCTGCTGGCACTGTAGAATCCGACATTAAGATCCGAGCAGTGAGACTGGATCCCATTTTATTGACTTGCTCTGGTGTTCGGCACAAGCTCTTTAGTTTCTTCATTATAGCTAAAGTTATGTCCTGTTTTAGGGATGCTCCTTAAGTTGATAATCATCTGCTGTTTATTTGTGAGAAAATATTGTCTCCTTATCAACAGGAATAATTAATATGCCGCACTGCCATATTTCCTTAAAAAGCCTTTCGGTGCCCTGTTGGTCTTCTTGAATGCTTGATGCTGTATACCTGATTATACTGGACTTTGGTTGGATTGTAGCACTGAGCTAAACACAGATTTGGGTCACCAAGTCTCTGCCTTATCTCCTTTAATCCCTAAAACTCTTCACTTTTCAGTGAAGTTTTCCTTTAAGTTGGTTCAAAGTCAGAATGGGCTTTTTTCATATTGTGGGACTATGTGACTATGTCACATACATATTAGATATTTACTAGTTGCAGCACTTCATTGAAGCTACATCATACTAATATTAAGAGGAATATTCAAACCCAAGATGCCATGTTTCTATGGTCGCAGCGTTATATCAAATGGAAAATATCGAGATCTTGTAAAATTTTATACACATTTTGTAATGGCCGGTAGTATACGGAGGGCAAGCGCAACGACCGAGAGAAAGAGAGTAGCATGAACACAGTACAAACAGAGAATAATACAGACCAAACGCAAGTACTCGCGCGTCAAAAGGACGTATAATAGTCTGAACCACGGAAGCAAAGCGAGACAGAAAAAAGGGAGAAGAAACTCCAACAATAAGAAGATAGAAAGTAAAAAAAAACCTGACTACAGATATCTTTGGCTATAATGCAAAGCTAAACACAGACACTCTAATGAAAGAGGCTTGCTGGACTTCCTGCTTATATGGATTCTGGGAAAGTGCCGCCCCAGTTCAATCAGCCAGCTGGGTAAAGAATTTGATGACACAGGAATTCGATATCGTCCCGGGACGGGAGCCGCAAGGAAAAGTCCATACAACTCGCATATCTCACAAACCACAACACATTTCCCTGTAATTCACCATGACCTATTGAGGTTTTTGGAAACCCTGGGTTCTCCACCAGAATTTGAAATTGACCTGAAGGTCCGCAGGTTTTGAATACAGCAGCTGCATTCGACGGAACCATAAATGGGTTTGTAGATTTTATTGGGTTAAAGTTAGCTGCTGAATCTCTGATTTTGTTCTCATATATCTCAGCTGCCCTCTGTTATCTGGACTCTGTGGGTTGTGGTTCCCTCTTATGAACTATTTTGGATCGCTGCATCGTCATTTTTACTCTCAATATTATTCTCTCTGTGTCTGTCTTTCTCGTGTTCCTCATATTTATTTATTTTTTAAATTTATGGTATTTTTGTTTTCCCTAACTCAGTTACATGCAATAACATTCTCAAATTGAACAACATGAGTCATTTTGCTAAATTTAAACGGTGAAAGCTGATCAGACGGACAGTGTCAAATTCGGCGGCTGTTGGGAATCCTGTGTTGACTCGGCCATTTGTGAAGTGTGTTAAACAAACGACTGAAAGGTGACATAGCGGCCCCTGTAGGGTAACTGAGAGGGAAGCCAAGACTGGTGTAATTTGACACTGACAGGACATGGTGGCGTGTGGAGTTAAGGGATTTCGTTACTATGGGGACCTGTGTGTTTTTGGTTTTGGGATGTTCTGTGAAGATGGCATGGGAGAGAAGTGGGGAATTATGGGTAAAAGGTTTGGGATTTTATTCAGTTGGAGCACAGAATCCATCCCTCCACCTTCATTGCCCCGCCCAGCTGGTGTGCAAAACTTCCACTTGAATCCCCAGGGTTAAGTGGCCTCTTAAGTGTTCAGAGGTCATTTAAAAAAATGTTCATACTTGAGATTGATTTCATGGCACATCCCGTAACACTTAATCTGTCCAAGTGCAAGCATGCGTGACCTTCACTTAGCGAGTGGATTTCCAGGGTCCTTTAAGGCACGTCGGTCACATGAAGTCCTATTCTAGGTTCCTCTTCGCAGGCCACATTACTTCCATATAATGTGTTTATTTAAGGTTGTATGTCAGTTTTCACTCTGTTGTTTTCTCTGTTCTAATTCAGGCACAGATAGTGTGACCTGACTGTGCAGAAGTGGATTTTGGGGACCTCCCTTTTGAAAATTTTTTAATTCAGAAAGTCAAAAAAGACCATATCCCTGCATCTGGAGATGGATATTGCGACAAAGAGAAAAAGCTGATAGACTCTTTGATTATTTCAACACACAAATGCTGTAAGCCTCTGCTGTATGTAGTGTGCGCAATTTCCTGTTGCTTGAGAACAAAATCCAGCCTCTTTATTCCAGCTGCAAAGTTGCATTTTACGCCCAGGAGTACAGGAGAGGGATGGAACCAACACCAATCTGTCATGGAAACCGTTGATATTTATTATCTTTAAATTAAATTTTGTTGTCTTGTGGCTGCTTCAGTTGTGAAAACAGTGGAGACGCAGAAATTGCTCTGCCCCGCTGCCTTAACTCGTTTCAATTATTTGCCCTCAGTAAAAGAAAAAATTTCCAGTTTTCCAATTCAGTGCGCAGCTTCATTCTGAATGCACTGTCCGAATGATTCAAAAAATAAAAGCAACTCTGAAATTCTGCTATTTTATTCTGAAGTACGCTTTATGATATGGCTAGGATATTTTCCATGTCTGCTTGCAGCATGGCCTGAAATTCAGGCTGCCTAAACTGAGCTTGGTTGCTTAAACTAAAACAATTATTTGTTACACGTATCGACAATTTGGGACAACGTTGAGTATATGTTCCCACTTTCGTAGTTTTATTCGAAGCGCTATTTTTATTTTAAGGAGAGGAGGAGAGCTGGCGACACCTGATACTGCTGAGTGTCTTTGGAGTCAACGCATTGTTAATTCAGGAAAATTTTTGAAAACAGGTCAAGACTATAAATCAGTTAAAATGGATTAATTTGCCTCTATTTTCAGATCAATAGCTGACTGCACATCACCACACAGCAGCACTTCTAATGCAGGCGCTCTTCGAGCCAGAAATAATCAATTTAAACCTTATAACTGAAATGATTATCATACACCTTCTGTCTGCTTGTAAGGCTCCCGGTTCCTAAGTAAAAGCCGGGATGTTTTAAGTTAAAATCAGTTCACTCCACCTTCCGGACGTCCCACACAGCACAGTACTATACTCACGATGCAGAAAATTAAACATAATCATCAAAGAACAGAAAAACTTCGGAGTTGAGTACACTCAAGTTGCTTTAACAACAATAACTAGCCTATAGCCTAATTGTTAGTTTATAATTTAGTTACTGGAATGTTTAATTCGAAAAACAACCTTAGTGTGCAGTGATGGGTTAAGTAAGGGAGTATGTTGAAAGTTTCTTCAAGCAAAATTAGGCCTACCAACTGTCACTTCTTCCAAAAAAACAAAAGTGGAGCGGGGGAAGGCACAGCCTTGTACTCTTGAATCCACATTCTTCATGCAGTATTATTCTATTTTTGTAGTCAACATTTAATCTGTAAAGGTTCGCGGCGCTGTTATGCACAGATGGTAACGTGGAAAGGCTGCAGTCCCAGCTGGCAATTTCTCTGCCTATTTCATGGAACAGGGCGATTTCATACATGCGTTTCATTCTGAAAAAAATGCCTCAAAAGCGGTAGTCTACCACCAAAAGCATTAGAGTTGGCATGAATGCAATTTTTTTTCTGGTTAGACCTCACCAAATCCTCATGCCTGAAAAACTCATTTTCACGCTGATTTCTGAAATTCCTGGTATTTGTTGTGGTTTTTTTTTTTTTTTGCATGAGAGAAGGCGAGATGAGTTAATTAAGGTTTCTGCTTTTGTGTGACCTTCAAGGCCAACTGTGACCCTAGACTTTGGTTTAAAACCGTCACCTTAACTGCAGTTTTACTGTAGTTTTGGGAAGAAGGCTGAGTTTATGGTGAGTCCGTCCCCCTCCCCATTTCCTGTCTGTGCAGTGAATACTGCATTACTGCTCACACTGCTGATCCTTACTTTTGGCTTGTAGCCCTGTGAAAGTCGCTCTAGTCCTGGAGATTCCACCGTATGTACAGTTTACTCCCAGCCATGTCAAACGGGTCTCAATGGTGGCGTCGACCTCCCGGTCGAGCTGTAGTCATTCATACAAGTGCAGCCACTCATCCACTTCCTGTTCATTTCCAAAAAAGAAAAGAGGAGGCCAGACATTTATGGAAAGTTACTGAACCCTCTTGCTCTCTGGGTTTTTTTTTTTCTTTGTTTATTTATTTATTTTTCTCCCTCCAGTGATGGAAATAGACCTGGTGCCCCTCCTGCCCCAAAGCCTTGTATGAACAGACTGCTTGAGAACTTGTTTTGTTTGAGGGAGTGTGGAAAAAAGAAATGTAAATATGTAAAATTTCCGTCCCCATTCCGGTCTATTTTAAGAATCTTCAGGAAGCTTTTCTGAACCTCCTCTGAGTTTTTTGACAGCTTTCCTGCACTTGCGTTGCCATGGAGACGATGCTCCACCTGTGCCATTATAGGATGCCTAAAATGATTCCCCTCCAGAGTCGGAGGTATTTACTGCTAAAAGCCCCTCCGGCCCTTCACACAGATGGGGCTCCTGGGTTAATGATTTGTGGGAGATGTAGCTTTCCGCTGCTGTTCTGGCCCTGTGGCGGCTGGCGGTGACGGTGACAGGTACGACCGCTCCGTTTATCTGTGCAGACTGCCAGTGCTGGCCTGCAGATAGTCACCATTCGAGGAGGCTGTCAAGGATTCTGCTAAACGGAGCTGATTTGACTCAATAAGATGATGTCAGGCCTGACGCTCTGAGTATAGGAAGGGGGTAGAGATGGTGGGTCAGGCGGCAGGGGGTCGGGGGCGGGGGCGGGGGTAGGAAGTGAGGGCAATAATGGGGAAGGCGTGGGGGGTAGGTCAGGTGAGTGGTGGGTGCTGGGCTTTTAAAAAGCACTCAGTGCTCTACAGACATGCTGCCCATTATGTCTCCGCCAGACGTCCGTTAAAACCTTTCCCTCCAATCAGTGTCAAACGAGCTTCTTTATTTGCTGGTGAAGGTCACCCTCTGCCTTGTCCCGGCGAGTGCAGACATGACTGAGGTCCCAAATACGCTGGCGCCCCAGAACTGTCAGTAGCAGGATGATGGCGCTGCCCTTAGCGAGGCACGACCTGTCCCACTGATTGGAGCATCGTCTCCCCCAAACCAAACTGAGCCCATCAGATTTGTCTGGAGGTTACATTCTCCCAAATATGTATCAATTCGCACAACTACTGTATGCACATGTGCGCGCCCACACATACACACACGTGCACATACACACGCACATGGGGACACACGTGTGCTTACGCACCTGGGGTTTTCTCTCAGAAATGAGAAAGGCTTCATAGAGAAGGGACTGTACATTCAGATGAGCCTGCAGGAAGTGTGTACATATCTCTACATACAGTATATCATCTCCGAATCTACCGTTTGAACATTATAGTTGCTGAGCTCACCTTCCTGCTGAGGTCACTAGCGTCAGATTTACTGGTTTTCACTTTGGAGGAAAGGGGAGGGGCGTTTTTACTCAGAGCACCTCCATCAACCCGCCCTCCTCTGGAAGTAACCAACCAGAGCCTCTCTCTGCCTTCCTTGCTGACCTCAATTGTGAGGTCACAAGGGTGTGATTAGCATGTTCTTTAGTGAAGATTCTGATGCCGGTGCTGGTGATTGTAAGCCAATGGAGGTTTTGAAACTGACAGAGGACATTAAAGCGCCTTTAGGCCTGGTCTACACGAATACGATATATTTCTAAACGCACATTTTTCTGTACGATTGGGCCTCTCAACCACACGAAGAAGGCGATTTCATCCTCAAAAACGGATATATTTTTAAACGGATAAAAAAAGTGGACAAACAAAAATATATCCGATTCAGCGGATCCGTGTAGCGAGGTTAAACGGATCAGGTGTTGACGCGATGACGTCAAGCACCTAGCGACAAGCTGTTTGCACGTGCACAAAACGTTCTTCTTCTTTGGTATTTTACATTTTCTTATTGCCACCTATCGGCCGGGGACTGGCATTGAAGGCTTCAGAGGCGATCGTTTTCAGTTTTGCCTCTTCGTGTGGACAGAGATATTTCTGTGGTGTGGTTAGAGTTTTCTTTCTAAACGAGGAAGAAAATATCCGCTTAAAAAATACCCAGATACGTGTAGTCCAGGCCTTAGAGTGTTTGTTATCATTAGTTTTGGAATCTCTTATGCACTCATGAATCATGTTAGAACAGCCCCGACCTTCCACCCACGGTCACGAGAATTTCAATCTGCTTGAGAGTTTTTCTTTTGTGCCTCCCCCATAGATTAAACCATTACAGCGCTGAAATATTTAATTAAGAAATATAAATCTAATTTTCTTGTGCTGTTGAAAACCTATCATGTGGTGACTTGTTTAAAAGAGCTCCCCTGCGGGAGCTCTTTTAAACAAGTCGCCACATGATAGGTTTTCCACAGCTTTGATTTTGATGTCTTAAGTCATTGAGCACCAATGGCTGGATTTAATGCTCTAAGGATTTATATGCAGAATAGTTTTTTTGGCGTTTTGGTAAACGCTGGAGCACAGTTAAACCCTCCTTTTGATCCGTTCTCTCCTGCCCTGTACTGCCTGCTCCAGCCTCTCGCCTCCGGAGAGCAGCTTCTCCTGCTGATGGGAACATCGTCACTGCAGTGATCCCCATCAGGCTCTGTTTCCTGGCCAGCAGCACACTTCTCAAAAGAGAACCCCCCTCTTTGGTCCCAAACTACCCCCCCCCCCGAACCCCCCACTCACACCCCATATCACAAGTTACCCAAATAGCCTCTGCTTCAGCAATGAAGGGCGTAGTTATGGCTGCCAACAACTTTTTCAGCCTTTTTTTTTTTGAGAATCCCTTCACTCTTGTGTTTCTCTTGGTTTTTCCCGGCCGTGAGTTGGTGTTGGGCCATGTGATCACTGGAGAACTGAACCACTGTCTGCTGCTCTTCGTGAATGGCCCGTTAAGTTCTGGTGGCCATATGCTAACCTCGGTTCGTCGGTGTCGTTATTTGGGTGAATAACCACCACAGTCCTCTGCCTGAGCCTCCTGATGGAGTTTTTATTTGAGCGCGGTAGTGCTGGAAACTCTGGGATTGTTTTTATTGGCCCAGGCAGGCCTGCTCAGCCTTCTGATTTGGGATGTGAGCGTCTAGGGCAGGAGCTCGGCTCTCGGATCTGAGAGGCGGACGTGGGATTCTGTGGAACTGACTCATGCGTGGCCTCTGTTCTGCTGTCGCTCTCAGCCAATAATAGAGCCCTGAGTCTCCGCTCCGGCCAGGAAATGGAAATTCGGAAAGTCTTTTTTCCATTGAAGTGTCCTTCAGGATATTTCCATGACCTTGGGACACAAAGTCTCTCTGGCACTGGAGAATGTGTGTGTGTGTGTGTGCGTGTGTGCGTGTGTGTATTTGTAGAAGTGTGTGTAGATTTATGTTTGTGTGTGTTTGTGTTTTGCGTGTGAGCATATTTATATGTGTGCGGATTTGTGTTTGTGTTTCTGTGTGTTCTTGTTCTTGAAACACAGTGAAGACTAGAAAATGATTTTTTCCTACAGAGTGGGGACATTATTGGCGATCAAGGACATTTTTGCCTGTCCTCATGACTGCACAGGCAAATTGTTACTTAGTTATGGTTAGGAGTGAGGTTAGAATTAGGGATAGGTTAAGGTTAGGGTAAGGGTTTGGGTTAAGGTTTGGGGTAAGGTTGGAATTAGGGATAGGTTAAGGTTAGGGTAAGGGTTTGGGTTAAGGTTAGAATTAGTGATTGGTTAAGGTTAGGGTAAGGGTTTGGGTCGGGCATACGCTGATTACTCTTTTCTCAAAGTTTCGAAGGGTGTACCACAAGGTTCAGTTCTGGGGCCAATATTGTTCTCCATCTATGTTAACAATTTATGTGAAAATCTATCAAATGCTATGTACCATTTTTATGCCGATGATACTATTATTTACTGTTGTTTTGTTGTACATGCCTTTGAATTATTACAATCTGCATTCAATGTTGTTCAGCTTCGCTTACAGAAACTAAAATTGGTTTTAAACGCAGACAAAACAAAACTTATGATGTTTTCAAACTCTGCTGAATTACCGCCAAATCTCACAAACGTTCTGACTGCTCAAGGAGAAGTAATTGAACTGGTATCCAGTTATAAGTACTTGGGCTTTGTCTTTGATCGGCAGTTATCTTTTTCGTCTCACATTGCTAATCTGATTTCTAAGCTAAAGGTGAAATTCGGATTCTATTTTCGAAACAAATCCTGCTTTTCATTTAGAGTTAGAAAATATCTTGTATCATAAACCCTTTTGCCTTTAATAGAGTATGGGGATGTGTTATACATGGATGCTTCAGCCCAATTTTTGCGATCCCTGGATTCTGTATATCATTGCGCTTTAAGATTTGTCATTGGATGTAAACGTCTCACCCACCACTGTATCTTGTACGCAGAATCTGATTAGCCTTCTTTTTATGTACGCAGACGTATGGTCCCTTCGTATTTATGTACATATATCCTGAGAAGCCAAAGCCAATATGGGCTTCCCTCAATGGATGCTGTGCAGTTGACTGTTCCGCGTGTCGCGCGGAGTTGGGGAAAAGAGCATTCAAATACGCTGCCCCTTTTACATGGAACACGCTTCAAAAAGATCAAAAACTGGCAGAATTAATTACTTATGATGCCTTCGCTATGATTTTAAAAGACCTTGAACGTAAATCCATTGGACAGTGTTGCTGTACTTAAATATCATAAGTATCATCAAAATTCGCATTTTATATGATCATTATTTATTTGTATATCTGCTCTGTACTTTGCTCCATTTTTGCTTCTGAATGTTGTGTTTATTGTTTTTAATATTGTGTTACAGACGAGTGTTGCTGCCTTTCTTGACCGGTCTCCCTTGTGAAAGAGGTCCTACATCTCAGCGGGTTACTTACTTGGTTAAATAAAGGTTAATAAATAATAAATAAAATTAGGGAAAGGCACCAGAAACTCGCGAGGAATCAATGGAAGTCAACTTCTCACATGGAAAAAAGTACAAGGATTTGTGTGTGTGTGTGTGTGTGTGTGTGTGTGTGTGTTTGCACATTTGTAGATGTGTAAATAGATTTGTGCTTGTTTGTGTGTCTGTGTGTTTGTGTGCATATTTGTAGAAGTGTTTGTGGATTTGTGTTTGCATGTGTGGCTGAACGTTTTCAAAGAAAGTCTGAGGGTTTGTAACGGTGCAGCATCCCCCTCCTCTCTTTGAGCTCAAAATAGAAGCGAAAGTAATGAATCCCATCCAGCTGACCTTTTGTAGATGAGAAATATAAAACAGCCTCACGCTGCAGCAGGGTTCATTTAGATAATGTATACAGTGTCCAACCAGTGACCCCAATCCAGGGGATCTTACAGTAAAAGCTGCAGATTAATTGAGGATAATGAGATGTGATATTTTTAAAAGCGTTTACAGCGAGCATTGTTCCCTGAGAAATTAGTCTGAATGCATCGCGAACATTCATGGCTGTGTCAGATGGATTCTTTGACCCCTGACTGGTGCCATATGGACAGCACTATAAATCATCTTCCCATATACTCCTCATGCACCCATTGCTGTTATATAAGCTCTGCGGCTGGTAATGATATTCACTATTTTTATGTCTGTGAACAATGTACAGTCTCTTTATAGTCCTCCCCAGCTGCTCTGTCGAACCCCCAGTCCCTGTCCCATCCGGAAGGCTAACCCTTCCCAGCATCCCGCGCTGCTGACCCCGGACAGCTGTGACCACTCTCCCCTCTCTCTCTCTCTATCTCTCTCTGTCTTGGGCCTCACAGGCATGTGAGATCGTGGCAGAGAGGAGCAGGGGCTGATGGGATTGAGTTAGAGCGAGCAGGCTGCATGCGTAGACTTCTCTCATATTCCTAACTTGGAGCTCGTCATTCTCTTCTGATGCTCCTGGACCTTCTGAGCGACAGTTCGAGAATGAGAGAAAGAGGAAGAGAGGGACACTGAATGGAAGAGAGAGGGATTTGAGTGGAACTGTGTTCGGTGCCGGCAGCAGCAGCCTCACTGTTTGTGCACTGAAGCCTGGATGATGAAGTCAAGCGAGGTTGCAGCTCTCCTGGAAAAACTGTGACCCGGCGGAGGGCGTTTGAGCTTTGGGGAGCTGGAGTTAAGAAGTGGGGAATGGGATGGGGGGGGATGGGGGGGGTTAGAGGAGTAGTGAGGTCATATAGGTCCTCGGATACTCTGATTGGGTGTAGAACGAGGGAATTGTCAGAAGAGTGGAGACGGAATGATGCGTGACCATCCATTGGAGGTGAGGTCCAGTTTAGACACTGGCTCCTATGGTGACCAATAAAATCGAGTCTGAACTCAGCAGTCAGTCAGTGAGCAGAACTCATGCTTTTGGTGGTGGGGCGGAGGGGGGGGGGGGGGTGTAATGTTGTTTCTGTGGTTCTGCGGTTCTATGGCAGTTTTCAGCCATCTCCGAATGTGGCCCCCATCTTGGTGACATCATGCCTTAAATTTATAAAAACACCGTCATCTGAAGGCACCGTGCGGGCTATAAAGTTCTCCACTGGCATGACGACTGCATGAAAAATTCCACACGTGGAAACGATAGAAAATGACTTGTGGTTTCCTGAGAGCCTCGGGGGCGGGCCTTCTGCTTCCATGGCGATGGAGAAGAGAGCAGTCCTGACTTGAGTCGGTCAATATTTTTCTCTTCGTTTTTTTTTTTTTCCAGAAGTATTACTTATAGCACAAAGCAGTCAGAACTGTGGACAGAGATCAGTGGTAGTAGATCGGTCTTGCAGAAGCTCAAACACTGTTTCTGTTGTGGCTTTTTCACATTTAGTTGCGCAACTTTGTTCGCGGGCGATTGAAATCCCCTGCCCTCACCGCTGAAATATTTTATTAATGCTCATGATTTCCATCACCCCCACCACATCCGCTGCATGGAAAAATAAATTTGATTTACAGGGATTAGGGAACCACTGCATTATTTATGTGAAGTACTCACTCACCTACAGACCTCATATACAAACAGGCATGTATAATCCCATCTAGCGTGTAGTGACGTTCGATCATCTTAGCTTTAGCTTACGAATGAGGTGCAACCCCCCACCCTGGAACTGTTCATATGGGAAAGAGTGAGTCTAACATGATTGTTTTCGAGGTTTCAGTATTTTAATACTCAAAGTCGAGATTTAGGCATTTCTGACTGGAATTCCTTTACAAAATGGATTTTGGCCTCTAACAGCATAGAGATAGATAGCCTTATGGATATCCTGGACCTGGCCTGCAGTGAGCATCACGTGATCATGGAGGAGGGGTCACTCCTGTTGTGTATTTGTCCTTCCTCGTCTCCCTTGGTTCATGCCTAACCAGGAAGTTGATTTGTTTTTGCCAACTTTATTGACACTTTGATACTTCGTTACATTACATTACATTACAGGTTCTTATCAGACGTTCTTATCCAGAGCGACGAACAAAAGTGCACAGGATCAGTACAGAAGTGCGGAGCTCCTTGGGGACAAGTACAAGTGCTAACAGTAAGTGATAGAACACGTTTCGTTGTCACGGATCTGAACCAATAAGCAATCACCAAAAATACTCATAAGACCAAGTGAAACGGCAGCAGAATCAGAGGGCAGCAAATCAAGTAATCAAAATCAACTATAACAACAACAACAAACTCAAGTAGACCGGCAACGAAATCGAGTGGAGGACAACAGAATCAAGTGCAACAAAAGGGCAACAAATTGAGGGATGTAGGGACAGGATTCAGGGCAGTGGAGGAGGGGAAAGGTGGAGCCTGAAGAGGTGGGTTTTCAGGCGGCGCTTGAAGGTGCTCAAGGATTCTGACATTCGGACACTTCAAAGAGCCACCAGAGTATTTTCCTCAACAGGTCCTGAGCGTGGATAGTCAATCCTTCGCAGACGTTATTTTTCACATTGTGTGACGTGTCGGTGATTTAGCTGTGGCTCCTCCTCTTCCTGTTTGACTGACGTTTCAAGGAGCGAGAACTGGCCAAATGCCAGAAAAACATTACCTCGAGTTTCCCCCTTATGAAGATCTCCTATAGTTATTTCGCAGTAGTACTATAGTATTTTTGGCATAACTGTCACAATACAAACTATAGTAATATATATCATAGAGTAGTACTATAGCCATCACATTATAACTATACTATTACCACAGTCAACAGTACCATGATATTTCTATAGTCCACGCAACTGTAATGCTGCAGTTTGAATAACTTTAGTATCACTGTAGCAATACTACACAATGATGGTGAAAATACCATCCATTGTACTACAGGATAACTATAGCCTGGAACTGTAGTAATTGTTCATAAGGGCCGGTCCTCTTCTCCTGTTCTTGCCTCTGTGCCCTTGGAGGATTCAGGAAGGAAAAGCTGTAAGTTTAGGATGGAGGAGGTGAGAGATATTCTGCTGGCCCTGTGCCTGACTCAGAGGACCTCACTTCTCCCAGCTTTACCCTGTGTCTGGCTGTACGTGTGAAATCTAGGTGTGTTTTATCAGTGTCTGTCTTTATATAGAGTTAATGATTATGTTATTGTTGTGTAAACAATATAAAAAGCCTTAATTTAGGCTAAAATACAGACCTTTTCTTCTTGTTTATGCAATTTACAGTTTACACCGGGCCCACTTGCAGGTTGCACACACAAGATATTTAGGTTTGTTGGTTCAACAGGTACAGGCACTGCACACACTAAATGTGAAGTTTCCTTCGCCCAATAAAAAAGATACTGATGTACCTGGCGCTCTGAAAAGTGTGTGCCGTTTCAGATCCGAGGACAGAGGCGGTAGCAAACTTTGCCCGAGTTTGAGTCCATGTGAGTCCCCCCTCCCCCCTCCTTTTCCACTCCGGTACCCTTTTAGAAATGGTTTGAAATTGGAAACAGTGAATGAGTCCTGAAGGAAGTCATTTTTAACAAGAACAAAAGAAGAAGAAAAACAGTGACTCTCTGAAAAGGCAAAGCTTATGCCTCATTTCTCTCTTTTCTTCTCCTGCGATTCAGTTCTGGGATCTGTCAGCCAAGTGGAAGTGAAGGCATTGTGGGTAGGTCTGGAGGTCTGGCACAGTGTGTATGAGGCCACATAAAGGCTGGCAGGTCGCTCCTGGCACTAGTTTTTATGGGGCTGGGGGGTAGAAGACCAGGTTTAATCTGGTCGTAATGAGCCAGGAATGCCCTCACAAAAATGCCCCATTGCCCCCCCCCCCCCCCCCCAAACCCACCCATCTGGCGTAATTTAACAGACATCAGCAGCAAATATTAAACATCACGAGCTTCCCAGTTGCAATCAAGGAATTGTGTCATGTTGTTTTCTGCACTCGGCTTTCGTCACCTGAAAAATCTAAATCCTGCCCTTTGGACGGCCCGTTAAGAGCACGTCAAGGCATGATTTTCAATGGCACAGCAGGAAACAAAAACATGCCAGGCACGCTTCACTGTGAGGTATTTGCTGGCGAACAACATATTTGTGCTAAATAATCACTGAGTTCAACTCCACGAATCACCAGACTTGAGAATTCTCAAAATTCAAATATTTGAGAAATGCTCTCAAAATGAAGTCTTCAATCAGACATAGTTTAACGATCTGATTGGATATGCTCTTCTGTGAATATGAGTGATGACAAGTGCATCCTGTGTTTGAGCCCTCCATCTTGCTACAGGCCTGAGGGTGGGGTGTTGTTTAACTACATTTCCATGCAGTCACTGTGACAAATTCAGTACTTTTATATTGTATTCTATCAAATTTCTAAATGAATGTTTGAATTTATGCATTTGGAACTCCCTTCAGACCCTAAAACATTTATTAACCATTAGGCAACTCGGTGGAACCGCTAAAGGGATTGTGGTTTGGCTGCTGAAGCCAAGAACACGACCCCGAGAGGCTCTGTTCCGTCACGAATGTGAACCGTTTTGCAGTGCAGCTCCCCTCCATCACGCTCCTGACCACAGAGGGGCCGGGTGTTTGAGAGCGTGTGCGAGAGAGAGAGAGCGAGGGAGTGGGAGACAGAGAGAGAGAAAGAGATGAAGGGTAGAGGTAAAGCGAAAGGAAGTCGGATAAGAAAAAAGAGGGGAAAAAAAGAGATGTGGATGGAGAAACAGAGAGAGAGAGTGGGATGAGTAGAAGGCTTGGGCCCATTCTGCCATTTTGGAGGTATTTTCCTTGTGCGTATAGAGCACACTGTACTGAGTCCTTTATGTGTGAAAATGGCCGACCGTCACTCGGCTCACCATGTACTGTGTGACCCTCTCAGGGAAGGGGTGCTGGGCTGGACCCGGATCCACACAGGCTCGAGGGAGACAGTGCAGATCTAAGCGCTGAAAAGGCCCAACCCTCGCCCGAGAGAGCGGGGCAGTGTATTGGCGCAGTGTACCAGGGCAGCCTTTCTCGGAATTTACAGCCAATTAAATAATTTGGCCGAGCGCTCAAAGCATAAAGGAACTGTTTCAATTAAATGGCGGGAGGGGAGGGGATGGGAGAGAAAGAACAGGCCTCATTTTGGGTCGCTGGCGTCATGACGGTAATTCTGGCGCTTCTGTTTCTGTTTCCTTTTATAATAACAGCCCCCAATTAATGCGCCTCGTCATTACTGGTTTCACGGTGCCGTTTTAATTAGGTGGCACATTCAGCACCGGTGCTGGCAGGCGGCCCAGTCCCCATGTAAACGAGCGCTCGCATTCGCCTTGACCGTGCTGTTGGCACGAGCGCTGTGTATTTTCCAGAGAATTCTCTCACCTGTGCCAGCTAGTGTAGGAGGTGACAGCTGAGCGCTTTCATCGCACAAGGCGGCCATTTTATGTTAGAGGCTGATTCCAGACTATAGCGCTTGTTTAGCAAGCTCTTGTTTACTTTGTTCTCAAACTTTGATGGTGGTCTCATTTACTTATTACAGAGCGGTTACTCTTGCATAATATGTTACATAAGGTCTGCTACCTCAGTCTAGTCTTGTAAGTATCAAAAGCCCCGTTTCAACTAAACAACTTCAGTTGAGTACCCTCGGAACTGGCGCGTAACCTGTGCGGACTGGTACTTAAACGCTTGATCTGGTTTGTGTTTCCCCAGCAGACAGTACTCTTAAATTTATGCGGGGTTGTAACTGGATGGTAATGGCCATGTAAACCATGTAAATAGTGGGATTGTGTTTAGTCCTTGTTGAGCAAAATTGGTGTTGCGACCAGTCAGTGGACTTTAGTGTTTCTGGCTCTAGCTTTTAGTCTCGGATTAGTGTCCCAGGTACCTCAGTGGGGTAATGAGAAAATGGGACACATGTGAATGGTCTTCTTGTTGTGTTATCTACTACTTTTCACAATGTAAATGCAAAAGTGACCATTCTAATGTGTAATGAACTGATCTGAACTGAACTGAATTGAAATGAACCAAATACTCGGTAGAGACGAGGCTGAACATCAACATGAAGATAAAACTAGTCAGTGCGCTCTCTAGTCTTGGTGCATTCTGCCATGGTAGTATAGGCGCCAGCTTCTAGTCATGGGAAAACCAAAGGACAAAATGCATAATAAGTATAGTAAAGATGAACAGGGGTGTTTACTATGCATTTTACTCATTGGTTTTTTCCATGACCAGAAGCTGGCGCCTATATGACCATGGCGGAATGAACGAAGACGAGAGATTCCTCCTGAGTTCCTCCTAGTGCCGGACGATCCTCGGCCTCATGGGGCCAGAGTGCGTTGGCAGTTCCCAGATGGAATTGGCATTGATGCCATTGACTGGCCCTCTCACTCCCCGAACCTAAATTCATTTGAGCATCTATGGGACATTATGCATCAGGGCAAATCAGCCCCAGCAGGGATATGTTATATTCTCTGTAACTTATTACTGCTGCAATTATCATTTCACCACAGCTGGGATAAATTGTCAGCAGATCCCCATCACACTGCATCACACCCGGTCCTGGGAGCAACCGCTGCCCTGGTGTATCTGCCACTGGTCATCAACTCCTTGAATTTCAGCAATTACTTTCAACAACCTTCACTGACTCACTGACTCCCGAAACCCGCTGGGTCCTAGAAGAGTGGACATTGATCTGAACTGAGTGGATATTTTGCTACGTTACCTGGCTAGCCAGTTCCAGACCCTTTCTATTAAGCATTTTCTGTGCGGTATCGTTTTCTTGAAACAACGTTAGTTACGCAACTACAGCAAGGATAAACACTTCAGATTGGACCATTAGACTGCCTGTGGATTGGACAAAGCCGCAATTCGCGGAGGTGCTGAAATTACATCAGACTGGATCATGTTAGATTTACGAGTCCAAGTTTCTTTCGTTTTCCCCATTGATTCGAAGTTGGTTGGGATATTCTTTCCATGTCTGACAGAGTATCTAACCATCTAGAAAATCTACGCCTATGACTGAGCGATTATTTATGACTTGTGCCTCGCAAACGTTCTTCAGTGATTGCTGCAGTTTGTGGACATAAAACAGCTATTGTAAAAACAAATCGATACTATAAAAACTAATTGAGACTATTACAACTGAAAGGGGGGGCAGTGCTGCTGAGGGGGCAAGTTCTTCAGTAAATGGGGCACCTGCCCCCCCCTGCCCCCTGTAGATCTGCCCCAGCTGGGAAAGTGAAACGGTAATTGGATATAAGTGATGAAATGTCCATCATAATGAATTGAGAGGGTCAAACAGGTTTCTGTGACGGAAGATGGAGTCTGTAGAGACCATAAGAAAAGTCACTGTTTTTTCTATCTTCAGCTTTTCATCACTCAGCTGGAGGTGTATTCTGTGTTAGCGGAACGTGTGGGGGAGAGAACCCAGTTGCCCCCAATGCTTCCCCACACCGCCTCTCGGCCTCCTCCGTCGGGTCGGCTCGGCGTATCCCGAGTACTGTAGCTTAGCGCTCGCCGTCGACACTGCTTGCGGCATACCAGCCAAATGAAACCTGCTTCAGAAACGATCTGCCCGGCGCGACAACTGCAGACGCCCTTTGATTTAAAACTCACCTTTAACTCCTCCCATTAATCAGAAGCTGTCGTTCCCCCGGTCTGTTGATTGACCTCTGCACCGTAAGGTCAGAGGTCATCATAAACTAAATTAAAACTCTTTGTGCTCTTTCCCAACCCCGAGAATCGGCCTCCTCTGGCGTGTTAACCGACAGCTTCTTTGTGCTGTTTGGGATTTCATTTAAAGTACATTTATGAAAATCCATACAACAGGTCTGACTGAACTTTGATCCGTGTTTATGGTTCTCGTAATCGGTTTAATTATAATTGTTAGATATTCGATAAATGGTTGAGTTCATGTTTGTTTGTTTTTTTTATTAGTATTATGTATTTTAAGTATTATGACCAACAGCTTGGGTATTACCTGTTTGTAATGATTCATACCTCTCCCACTGAGAGAATGATTTGTTTCTGAATCTGGCGTACAATCTTGCTGCCCCTTTTATTTTGGTATAGATTATTTACCGTAAAGAGGTATTATCAAAATTACACCTTTCAGTCCAGCTCTGCTAAATCACAATCTACTGTATAATCCACCATAATTTTCTCCCTCTATCTCACCCCCTCTTGCTCTCTCCTCTCTCTCTCTCTGCCGTGTGTGTGTGTGTGTGTGTGTGTGTGTGTGTGTGCGTGTGTGCGTGTGTGTGTCTGCCTGTGTGTGCGTGAGACTGAATCCCTTCAGCTCTAATAAAAGACAAGCGGCATCGAGACTGAATATTTTCTCATGGATTATCTGAGCCTTTAAAAAAAAAAAAAAAGATGTAGATCTGACAGGCATAAACACTTTGTCAGAATCCTCATTTGAAACAAATAAATCAGGCTGATGTGAATTATTTTCCCACTCATATGCAAAATGAAAAAAATTTCCCTCTTGAAAAAAATACAATGCAAACTCGATTTTGCTTGGTGTTTTTAATCATATTTTCCTGGCACTTTTTCACTCAATTTTCCGATTTGCATCGGTGCTGTGGATTTCAATCAAGGGCGTATTTCTGGGATGCTCTTTGATATTTTGGTCGCACAGTCAATTACAGAGATGTGTCCCCCTGCTATTCACTGTCGCGTGAAAAAATAGCTCCTTAATTTTATAACACTTCGTCTATCTGCAGAGAGTGATCTGGTGTTGAGTCTTGGCTGTCTTATCAACCATCTCTTGAACTGTGTTGCCATTGCGGCTTCTTTCTGTGCTGTTGTAGCTTCCTGTACTTTTGGTTGCCAGCAAAGTTTTGTTTACTTTATTCGCCTCGGTAATGATATGCAGATTCTATGTGTTTCTGTGCTGACATTTGAAGCACTGATTACTAAAACCCCACGAGTCAAGTCAAGTCAAGTCAAGTGTGACTTATGGGGTTTTAGTAATAGGTGCTTCATTTATTTTGCGTCAACTTTACAAAATTACCTGGGCAGGGGTTTGGACCATTGTGAATTACTCCGGAATTGGGTAAGTTGATTACATCAAGAAACTGCTGTTTGAACGTTACTTTACTTATGGAGAGTGAGTCTGGGCTTAGTCCAATAAACACTCTGCTGAAATGGGCTCTCTCTGTATCCCGCTGACCCCCCCTCCCACACACACATCAAAACTGAGATATATACCACAAGTGTGGCTTTTTTTGGGAATGAAAAAAAGCAGAGGCTCTGCTTGGGAATATACAGACAGGAAATGTGCAGCTTGAGCCTCACAAGGGTCTTTAGAAGGGTCAGTTACCCCCCCCCCACCCGTATGCTTACCCATACCCCTACCCCAGCCGTACCCCATACTGCAATGCCCCCTGGTAACCCCCCCCCCCCCTCTTGTACCACCACCCACAAACCCTCTCCTACTCTGGACAAGCATGAGTTACAGTTCAGGACCTCCTGTCAAATTTATGTGCCGAATCCCATGAGAGAAAATGCCTATTCTGTAGTTTGGGATTTCCCTCCCACCGCTACTGGCCAAACATCTTGTTTGTTTATGGACAAACGTGTGAAACACACACACGCGCGCACCCAAATACACACACACACACACACACACACACACTGTATTTCTGAAGAACACATTTATGTTGGCTGAAATTTATTTAAATTTCTCATTCAGTAAACAGAACTTAAATTGGATGTGCAAATAATTGCAGGAAATTTTTTTCTTTTCTACTTGAAGAGAAGAGCTGTGTGTTCGGTTAGGGGCTGGACAGGCAAGAAACATTATGTTGCTGATTTTCACTTCCTCTGACCTCTGTAGCAATTGCTTCCTTCCTGTCAAGGGTTTTGCATGGATGAGCGGATGGTTTGAAGTCCTCATGTCTTCAACTCACCTGCCTTATTACCTCTGCTAGGAGGTTATGTTTTTGCTTCCGTTTGTTTATTTATTTGTTTACCAGTCTGTTAGCAGGATATCTCAAAAACGGCTGCATAGATTTTACCCAAACTTGGCAGGATGTTAGAGCAGTGCAAGGGGAACAAGTGATTAAATTTTGGCAAATCTAGGCCCAAGGACAGCTGAGATATAAGCCAAAGTTCGGCGGAGGTATGGGCTCTCGGGAGTTTAGCTCTAGTGTTCATAATATTTAATGCTTCAAATCTAGTTAATATGTTGATGATATAAGGATTGTCAGGTGTCGCTTTCATATAAAACTGCAGTCTGAGCCAAGCTGCTCATATACCATCTCCAGCCCTGAGATTATGTACAGAAACCTGTCCACTGTCTGGAGACCTGACCATTACCAAGATGTGTATGAGTTTTGTGTTGTGTATGTGTCTATGTAATGGCGTCACTACCTAGCGGCGGTCCGTCAGGTTTGTTACAGTAATGTCCTCTGTTGGTCTGTGTCCTCAAAAGTGGCAGATTAGAGAAGTGTCATGTGGAGGAAATGAGGAAGAAATGGATTGAGTGACAGGATGAGATGGGCCGTTTTTTGTTTATCTGGGAGGGGAGTAGATCATATAATCTCTCCCCTTCAAACCCTTCTGCTTCTCCTTGTTGAAGGCCTGCTGGAGTTTTCAGAAAAAAGGGAAGTGTGTGTGGTCATTTAGTTGGCTGTTCCTGTATCTCATTACACTGTTGCACTTGACAATCTTGCTTAGCCTCAGAAATGTATGTAGACTACATGTTTGACATGCTGTGTACTGCAGTTCATTGGACTTCTGGATGTTGTTCAAGGGTAAAATGGTCATGACCAGCCTGAGCGTTAATTCTACAACCTTGAATTGCAAGCCCACATTCATAACCACTAGGCCTCACATCTGATATGATATCATAGAGAAAAACTGGCTCTTCCCTCATCTGTTTACCACAAGTTTACAATCAGTCTGACTGTTCCTGTTAAATTAACGCAGAGAAAAGGAATAGTTGATGAGCCGGAATGGCAGTATAGTGCTGACGCAAGTGCGTGGAGGTCTCTGGGACGGCTGATTGAACAGGACAGGCGGGCTGGGCAGGACACCTGACCGTGCTCTTTGTGCCTCCTGTTGACCTCTTTCCGAGGTGAAGACGTGCACGGACGGATATAGTCATCCGCCCGTCACAAGCAGTGCCACTATTCAGAACCGTAAACAGCAGGTCCCGTACTGCCCTGCTATCCAAACGCAGAGCATCATGGGAGAGTGAAAGGAGGGATGTTTACCTGAGTGGAACAAACACCCTGAAGAGGCATGAATGTGAGAGCATTGATATGATTTGGGATTCAGTGCATTTTCATAGCTGCAAGGTGCGCCTTTCTGTTTTGCAAACAATTTTTTAAGGAATACAAAGTTCACGCTGAGGTTTATTAAAATATGTCCAGTAGAAGAGCAAATATGATCTATGAAACAAAAGATTTCCGAAAGTAAAGTTACATTTACAAATCATAACATCTATCTCATATCATTTGATCATCATCACTCAACAGTCCGGCATTTAGCCACCCTGTAACCTTGCTGAAAACCATTCATGAGTAAAAACTGACATGCCACTCCAGAGCTGCTCATGCATAGATGAAGTTACCAAGCTGATAATGCCCCAAAGCATCATGGGAGTGTGGGATCCAAACTAGAGCAGAACATAATTGCATGAGCTGACTGAGCGATGTGTTTGTGCGGATTGAGGAAATTGGATTCCAGGAATCTTTTGAGGTGATGAGAGCCCATTACTGTCCATAGACTATTCTCATTGTCATCCAGCATTTTAAAATGTGCTAAGTATGGCAGTTTAACTGTTTTCTCTACACTTCCCCCGACCCCAAGAGAGGAGTCTTCAGATACAAGAGACAACATTTTCCTTGGCACCTCTGATTTCATTCGTTGTGTGGTCTAACAGACATTAAAAAGTGAGTTACTTGGAACAAGCTTATGCTATTTGTACAGACCGCGGACATTCTCTTGACTAACCACTGTGTAAATACTTCAGTATCTTCATTTCTCCTTGGGAGTCTATTGAGATTGTACAATATACTGCGATGGTGTATTTTGCTGGAGTTCGAGTGTTTGTGTAAAGAGCACTGCCTGGCAGATCACTGGAAAGCACGGGACGGCACACTGTTCTGTTTCTTTCTGGGAAGATAGAACAGCCGTTGAAGTTCAAAACAGTTGAGCAATCTGAGCCAAACGGTGTCCCTTACAAGCATCAGTGCTGAAGACCTCCATATTTATGTCTCGGCTGTACAATTCCATAAATGACTCAGTCTTCTACACCTTCACGTAAATAGCTTTATGAGCAAGATGACCTCACAACTGAATCGGTGAATTCAGTAAGGGCCCAACTCCATGTTGAAAATGCGTGGAGTTGGGCCCTTATTGAATTCACCAATTCAACTAGGCTTATGCCGTCGGAGGCGACGGCTTGGGGTATATCCCCGAATGCCCCCAATCCTCGAATAGACCCAATACAATATAAAGCCCCTCAGGTCATGACCTTTCATTTGAACTTAATTTCAGGTCAATCGGACAAATGGTCCTGAAGATGTGGCCAAAATGGTAATTTTCCATCACGAAGCTCTTCTGGTGGCAAAATATTGAACCATACAGGTATGATGTCATCATGTGACATGTTGTGAGGTCATGACCTTGCAGTTGTACATAGTTTCATGTCAATTGGACAAATGGTTCCAAAGATAAGGCAAAAATGGTGAATTTTAGGTGACAAAGCTCCACCTTGTGTCAAAATTTTGAACCAAACAGGTATAATGTCACCGTGGGACACATCCTCAGGTCATGACCTTTCATTTGCATTTGATTTGAGGTCAATCAGACAAAAATTTCCAGAGATATGATAAAAACAGTGATTTTTCCATTTTTGGCCCCTGGTGGCCAATCTAGAAATTGTAAATTGTCCAAAATCAAATAAGTTCTTCCTCTTTATGATACTTAATTATATGCAGAACATGAAATTTCTGATTGAAATATAACTGAAGTTATCGTGTTAACACGTTGGATATCCGGCGGCGGCGGCGGTCGGACCAAAAACATAATACCCCCGAAACGCCGTTTGGCGTTCGGGGATATAATTATCACAACTACTAATACCTAAAATGTCCTGGTTTTTATTGCACACATTCCAATTGAAAAACTTTACCCTTGATTGATTGAGTCGACATTTAACTCGTTTGTTGATTCATTGGTTGGTCTGGTAAAAATGAATTAATATGAAATTGTTGATCACAAGATTGGCCCCAGTCGTGGTGTTACTCGTGCATGACTGTGTGGCTGAGATTGGCTTGTTTGTGTTCGTGTGGCAGTTAGTCGCTCCCCTGGGGTACAGTGGGGAAGTCAGTGAGACGAAGGGGTGGCACATTCTCCCTCGTCCGTGATCCGCAAAACTGCTGCTGACCCAAAGCCTACCCCCCCTTAATTTTTAAGCGGGGGGGTTAGCCTTGACCTCTGACCTGAAAATAGAAGCCCTCAGTTCTTTTCCTGTGAGAGAACCCCCCCCCCCCCCCCCCACACTCTTCTTACTCCCCTCTATTTACCCCAATGTGCACTCTCAGAGAAGGGTATTAAAAAGTGCCCAGAAAATGCTTGTCACTAATGACCGAGACGGAAATCATACTTTATTTGTTACTTTCTGCTTGCAAGAGGAACACCCCAGATATTGTGGTGCACTCAAAAGTTTTGTGGTAAACGATTATCCCAAAAAATTGTGCAAGCCAGCTTAACAATCTTGTGTTTGCAGTGCTTAAAAAAATGGCAAAATGCCTCCTCAAAATGTATAAATGTTTTTTTAAGTAATGTTCACATAAAGCAATGAAGCTGGCTCGCACAATTTCTTGAGGCAATGAGTCTCCACAAAACAACTGAGCGCACTACACCAGCTGGGTTTGCAGTGTACTCATTAGTGTTCAAATCATTATTATCATATCTGAATACATTCAGAATACATACATTTTTCCTGTTAAAGTGTTCATTTTTTCTGCCCTGCTACTTTTATTACAATCTAGTCAGTTTGTGCCCCACACTACGCTATAGCCCTTCACAGCTCTTAAATTCCCTCTCTGAGTTTCCTTTGGGATTCAAAACCCAAATTGCAAAAGCATTGCAGTTTGTTGTGCTCTGCCATAATTTATTTCCTCCTTTAACATCATTAGTGTTTGTTTTGTCAGCATGTTTTTTTCACCTGAGTTAATTAGTCCATCTTTTGTACTGTTCACATGTAAGCAGTGCTGTGCATTATGCATGCGTGGTTCATAAAATATTGTTGAAAATATTTATTGTTTGAACATTTGCTCGAAGGAAACCTCATTTGGTTCACAAGCGTCACATCAGTGTTGCTTTGCAGTGACTCTTGAGTGCTGGGCCTGATCTCTTGGCATTGTTGTTCAATTGTGTCAGGTTTCCCTGTTTTATGGCTGTAATTTTTGGCTGAGGCTCAAGAAAAATTACATTTGATTTATAATTGAATACTTAATTTCCCTCATACTCACCAATCCATGTCATCCCCTGATTAATCCCCGCAGCCATGGATAAGACCTGCTTCATGGTACAAAGGTTACATGTTAATTTGAAAAACATTCTGCCTTTGTGAAATATGTGCACATGCATTGATTTATTTCACTCCTGCTTCATTAAAGCGTGGAAGCCATGGATGGAGAGGTGATTTTTAATCGACTTTGGTAAAACTGACAAATGAATTGTAGAACAAACAGACCCAGCATCACTATACTGTGTGGTTCTCAATAGTTTAATGAAATATTTCAAAATTGCAGCCTATTATACAAGTTAATTGATTTAATTTAGAAAATAAATGCCTCACAGCAGGAAGGTCATGGGTTCAAAGCCGGCCTGGGGCCTTTCTGTGTGGAATTTGCATGTTCTCCCCGTTTGTGCATGGGTTTACTCCAGTTTCCTCCCACAATCCAAAGACACAATGACGCTAATTGGAGACACTGAATTTGCTGTATGTGTGTGTGCGTGTGTGTGTGTGTGTGTGTATGTGTGTGTGTGTGTGTGTTTTAACCTTCAACAACAGGCCTGTTCATAGCACCATCACAGCATCCTCAGGGGTTTTAAATGATTTGATATCAGCTGTGGATAATAAACAAAAATGTGCTGCCCCATTTATTGATTTAACAAAAGCTCTCGATACAGTAGACCATTTTATTTTATTAAAAAAGTTGTCCTCTATTGGTGTGGATTGTGACGCCTGCTTGTGGTTCCAGGACTATCTCTCTAATAGAACACAAGCTATTATGCTTGGGGATGGAAAGTTTCAAGTTTTACAAGTGACAAAAGGAGTAGCCCAAGGATCCATTCTTGGACCGATTTTATTCACAATTTACAATAATAATATTGCTCGTAATATTGCAAATTGCAAGGTTCATTTTTTTGCAGATGACACTGTGTTGTACTCCTCTGCACCAGCGTGTGCCCAGGCCCTTATCTACCTGCAATCGGCTTTTAATCTTATTCAACACGCTCTGGCAGAACTGAAACTTGTTTTAAATACGGATAAAACTAAGTTCATGTTTTTTCCTGTTCGGAATGCAATTATGCCAAATGACTCAATTTTCTCCGTGTCTTGTGATAAAATTGAGCAAGTTCAGTGTTACAAGTATTTAGATATCTGGCTGGATCATGATTTTTCCTTTAAGACTAATGTGTCTAACTTGTCCAAGAAAATCTGATCAAAAATTGGGTTTCTTTACAGAAACAGGCCTTGTTTTTCTTTTGACAGTCGGAAGAGGATTGTCCAGGCAACAATCTTACCCTTATTTGACTATGAGGATATACTTTACATGCATGCCTCTGATCAGTGCTTGAAGTGGGGAAAAAAGAAGTGCAGGAACCCTGATTTTCTGAGAACCATCCTGGTCATTAAAAAAGGTTTAGGGTTAGTTGAAAAGTTGAAAACACGTTATTTTTTAAATTGGAAACTTAAAACGTTTTTTTACATTCATGCATTTAGTAAACATGGCTCTTAAGGACAATGCTCTACTCTTTTCATTTTGTGCTACAGTACTTGTTTGAACAGATGTGTTTTCACTATAATTCTGATATTAGGCCTATTTTTGAATGAACCTTTAGTATGTGGGCAGCTGGAGTAAGAACCACAACCGTATTGTCAAGATGTTTAAGTTTTTTGCAATCTCCGTGTCTGACAGTCTATTATTGTTTTTAATTTCTTCAAATCTGCTGACTCTTTAACATATTAAACGTGAATGTTTTGATAAGAGGGCTCAGTTCTTCAAGATGAGTACCGAGAATTTCAATCAATGTTTCTGTTTAAGCTCTGCTCAGTAAAGCGAGTCGACACTGGCGCGAGACAATGTACAATGCCTCCGTGTCTGACAGCCAAAAAAAAAAAGAAGACGATTAGAACAGATTGATACCGAAATAAAGAATAAAAAGAAACATTTTAACAACAGAACATCCAATGAACACAGCGATTTATCTATTGGCGGGTCATCTTTGTTGGATATCCCGTTCGTTGGTTTTTATTCTTTATTTCGTTATAAATCTGTTCTCATATCAATACTTTTACTTTTTGCTGGCTGGTGGACATGGAGTATTTTGCATTTCGTGTCGGACAGTCTTGATCATGCATGCGATAATTTCTTCACACTGTCAATGGTCATGGAATTGATTTGCTCACGCACTGTTTTATCTCAGCTGTGGAAATAAAGCGTGAATCTGTTCGGTCCATCTGACTAATTTTCAAAAGGAAGACCTAATAAAGACTGCCATCTATCTTCAACGAAAACAGACGAATAGGCTAAAAAGACCAAGAAAAGTCGATAGCTATCAATTTGCATTTTGTGAAGGTCGAACACAAACATGGCCAAGTTTACACGTCTAATAATTCCTGGAATACTCGGAAAAATTAGAACTTTTATGACTTTCGGACACGGAGCTATATTAAAACCCTGTCCAACTATCGCGTCTTTGCATTGACTTTGTCTGTAATCAGTCGGGCGAAAAATTTGTTTCGCGTCCAGTGTGCAAGCGGCTTTAATGAGAATAGAATGCAAGCATGCGATATATATATATCAGAGCACTTTATTCATGTCATTGTTTGGATTGTCTGGCTAGAAGTCACCAGTCAAACAACATAGGATAGTTTGCAAAGCCTGTTCAAACTCTTAATAGCAACACAGAACTGCATAATAATAATCATACCACCAGCCAACGACGACTGAGAAGTGTTTTGTGCTTTAGAGTTTAAAGGACGAAACACTGTTCCAGCGTGTTGGCTGGTTAGATTGTGATGTTAGTTTAAAATCCTTTATTGAGAGCTCGTTGAGCAGGTTTTGCGAACCAGTTGGCAAGTCATTGAATTATTTTTCATGCTGGTGGCTAGCTAGCTAATGTTAGCACAAACAACAACACTGGACCCGTCTTGGTCGCACTTAATAGAATAGAATAGAATAGAATAGAATAGAACGCCTTTATTGTCATTTCACAGAGTGACAAGAGATTCAAAGCTGTCCCATAGAGTGCACATACACATAGGAACACATAGGAATTCCCTGAGTGGACATAAAATGATCGACTTACTGCAGATGAATCCTCGGGGTCTCGTCTTTTCAACGATGTGTTCCTTGTCTTCATAACCGTAGTAGGTGTTTTACAATCCAGCAGTTAATATTGGCAGCAAACATTTACCATTTACAGCTGTGGTTTGGACCGTAAGGTCCCACTTGCCAACCACAGCAGTGCAGACTTGAATGAGCGCGCCCTCAGTACCTATGGCAATAACTCAGAAGTGGTAGCTAGGCAACCAATTTGTTGTCAAATGTGGGATTTTCTTTTATTGGTGCGCTCATGTGAATGAACGACAAGCAACCCAGACAATGGAATAATCTAGGCTATCGAATGAACCACAATCTTTGATGAAAATATATAATGTGTAATGTAATGTAAAATAAAGAAGTGCCGGAACTGTGTTCCGGTGCGTTCTGGCCAACTTCAAAGTGCAGGAACGCATATGATAAAAATACAGAAGTACCGGAACTGCGTTCCGCTGCGTTCCGGTCCACTTCAAGCACTGCCTCTGATTGTACTTTAAGACCTCTGGACGCTATTTATCACAGCGCTCTGCGTTTTATCACTGGAGATTGTTTCTGCACTCATCACTGTGTGTTATATACTGTAGTTCTGTTGGATGGTTTTCCCTTTATTTTAGAAGGAAGCTCCATTAAGTTTTATTTATTTATAAAGCATTGCTTGGCAAACTTCCTTCATATCTTACTAGGCTTTTGTCCTTTAAAATCCATAGCCAGCATGTCAGATCAGGGTGGATTTTGTTGGAGTCACCCAGGACCAGGACAAATTTGGGCTGTTCTGCTTTTAGTGCATTTGCACCTTATGTCTGGAATAGATTCCAAGACTCTCTGAAGCTTGGCTGTCTCATTCCCTATGATTCCTCCAAGAATCAACTGTGAGAGATGTTACTTGAGGAGGCCAGATGTACTTGCCTTTAGTTTTAACATTGGAAATTTTCTCTGTTCTTTGCACTTGAATGTCTTATTCTTTATTTTATGCTTCCATATGTTATTGTGTGAATTTTACGAGGCTCTGTGTGTTAATCCACTTTGTAATTGTTTTATTGTATTCAGGGCTCCCCTGAAAAAGACACCTCGGTCTCAGTTGGACTTCCTTGTAAAGGGGGGGGGGGGGCGACGGGGACGGATTGGCGAACAGTCCAGAGTGGGTTCCTGCCTTTCGCCCATAGTCAGCTGTGATAGGCTCCAGCTCTTCCGTGACCCTAGTGAGGAATAAGCGGGTATAGAAAATGGATGGATGGATGAAAATGAAAAAAATTGACAATGAAATCGAATTCATGAACACAGCAACACCGCTCGTTTGACATTTTTTAACAAAACACATAAATTCATGAATATATGAAAGCTGGGTGAAATCAAATTCATTAAATTAAAATATGCCAAATGAACAATTCAGTTCAATTCGATTGAGGCCTTATTGGCATTACTGCATGTAATAGGCCTACTTTGTAGCCAAATCACATTAACAAAAACAATGCAATAGTAGAACATATGGATAAACTATATACAAAAAATAAACCAAAGAGCATGAGAAAGAGGAGGGGCATTGGGGAGTGGGTAAATAACAGATGGATTGATCTATGAATGTAGTACGTGTTTTGACCTCTGATGATGTGAAGCATTGTGATAATGGTGGAAAAAAATAGCCGGGAATGAACAGTTAGAAGCTGCAGGCGGGGCATGTAGTACGAGAGTGACGCTCTCATTGGGTAAAGGTCAGTGCCTTTAAAGTTAATACCTAGACAGCTGGGAGTCCTGAATGAGTTACAAGAGGCATAACGGAGAGGAAATTATCTCATAGAGTTTCTTTTTAAATGCAAGGAATGTTAAATAAAATGTGCGGGCGCTGGCCTCTCATAAACGGAAATATGTGATTCGGGGAAAATGGTACTAACTATATGCTATTATTTAAGATATCCTGTCTGAATCCCTTCTTAATTTAGGCCCATCTAATTATGCTCACTCGGAAATTATACATGTAAATGCGGTTTCGAAGCACTATAAATGTGAATGAATAATCTTGCTGAACATGCCGTAATAAACTGAGAGGTAGAGAGGTAGAGAGAGAGAGAGAGAGAGAGAGAGAGAGAGAGAGAGACCCGAGCCAAGTGCTATGCATATGCGACAGAGTGAAGTGGAAACTTCAAACAAGTGGCTTCACATCTGGAAAACGGGTGCGTGAGTGTCGTGCCGAAACGTGGTTTTTGGATGTTTAAGAAGACGGAATACAGAGTGGCGTAGAGCCCGAGCAGAGAACAGACTAGAAAGACATGTTCTTATTATTTGGCAAAATATCGTTCCATTTTCGCTTGCTGCGAAGCGCCGCGGCTCTTTGAGCCAGGTGAGGAGGCAACTTCTGCGGAGAGAGCTGCTCCTCACTTTGGAGGAGTAACGGATTTCGGTGGCCGGGGATCGCATTATTATGTGCCCGGATTTACAATGACAACGAAGCGAAAGTCTACGAAAACTAAGCTCAGGCGGTCTTTAAGTGAGCAGCTGAGAGACTCCACGTCCAAGGCTTGGGATTTACTGTGGAAAAATGTCAGAGAGAAAAGGCTTGCAGGTCAGTACCAGCAGAGAGGAACTATGCGCAGAGCCTCGTTGCCGTGTGTGTTCAAAGTTAATATAAACTTAATAGCCCTGTCCATTCAGAATTATTGTTCACCCTTGATGACTGACTCATAGAGAGTCTCCGGTGGTCGCGCTCCATGCCAATGATCCGTCATCACCGTTATTATATTTTTACTGGGGTGTGATCGCAACTTACTTCAGTGACAGTTGTGCGCAGGGGGAGGCGGACGACGCTTTGCTCCGATATTGATCATGTGGACACAGATCCACAGATTCCAGACCTTATTATTCAGAATATGTGACAAGTTAGTTGCCCCGAGATGTGTTTTGTGGGCTGGAAACGTTTGACCGACTCATTATTATTATCTTTATTTTCAAGTTTATCTTCCTTTAACTCTTGGCCAAATAGCCCGTCCTTGAATGAGAGTTTGTACTTTTAATCTTCTGATCCTTAATACACCTCGTTACAGTGATTTTTGGCAGCGGACAGCTTGGCATTGATTGTCTCACTGTATTCTGGAGCAAGAGAACAAACTTTATTTCTGTCATTTGGCCCTCCTAATGCTGCGTCCGACCGGTGGGCTGTGTTTTTCAGATATTTTATCTGGCAGGATGGAATAAGCTATCGTCAACATTTAATCGTAACGTCCAGGACTAGGGTAATGTGCTGAGCCGAGAAAATTACGTCGCAATACATTCATTATCCATAGCGTTATTGTCTACATGGCAATGGGTGGCATATGAAGAAATGGTTGAATTCCTGCCGCCGAGTCATTGGTGACAGTCTGTATTAAATCATACCGGCGCGCTGAATCGCGCGTTCCCGTCAAACTCACATTTTTGAGTGTTGCTGACAACTATCCCGACTGGAGGAATTCCACATTCTTTACTCTAACATTCTGTCGTTCATCATTTGCAAGTTTCCCTTGTGCCTCGTAATTTGCGCGCAGATGGCTGCTCCGCAATCGCGCGAAAGCAGCGCCTCCAGCCGCTGAAGTGACAGTGCAGCTCCGCTTACAGTGCGTGTGCTCAACTGCCGCTTTAGCGCGCCCGGGGGAATATCTGGTTAAATAGGCCCACGCGTTTGCTGATATTGATCGGTAAGGAATATTAGTCTGTGACTTAAATTTATACATTTTTCATGATAGTTTACAGTCCGCTGTTCCTTTCATATGTGTCTCGTCGGTGACGTTGACTAAAATATTTCATTTGGTCGCAGTAGCCTACTGGACGTAGCTTCGGCAGCCTGAATTTAAAGAGGGTACAACCTGCGGCTGAAAACACCTGGTGCTTATCGCAACTGGGCCCACCGCATGAAATAGCTGAACATTTATAGTTTTCTCCGCTGCATGTTGGTCGCGAACTTGAAATTGAAAAACTGGGTTTTTGTGCCCTATCCTAAAAGCATTACGTTTTTAAAGCATCAGCCAGAGATCTGAAAGGAAGGATTTACAAACCAGTGGAATGTAGGGGAGGAAGATGAGGTCTCCCCCTCAGTGTCAGCGCTGGCCGGATTAGCGCTGGCTCGTGTGTTCGCTGGAGTAGATCTTCCTGCGTTTCCTAATAAGTTAGCAGTCCAGTGGTAGTAATTTTATTCCTCTGGGTCGACTGAGAACAGTCTTATCGGTATTTCTTCTAACAAGAGAACGTTTTGTCGTTTTTTATTTGTACTTTAGCGGGGTTCCATTCTGTGATTCACTGTTGGATGCATTGGAGTAAGAAATAATGAACCTTTAACTCATTATCCTCATTTCTCACCCGTAGTGGGACTGTTGTGTCTGTAAGTAAAATAATCATAATTTACTGCTCCATGCTAAAGTTGTGACCAAATCTGACGCGGTTTTATGTGTTAAGGTCAACTACCTAGCTTCAGATCATTAATGTCCCATTGTTTCTTTATGTAACGTGGGGAAACAAAATCAATGGAGTTTCTCTGGGTAACGGAGCTTTGGTGTCTGCGCTTCGGTCCTCGTCTCGAGATTGCTCATGCAAGTCTTTAATTTGCCACTAGGTGTCAGTCCATTCCAAATTCAGCTCTCAGGACAGGAATTTGATGACTGAAAGGCCAAGCTGCTCATTTCTTCAGTGCTGGCTTTTCTCAGGACTGGCACCAAGATTTGCTTTCTTAATCATATTCTTACTCAATCTTGACTTGCAAAGGTAGGCCTGCTGAAAATTTTACCGCTGACTTCATGTCCAGACAGGCTAGACATTCCTTGATTTCGTATAGAGATCCATGGGATTTCCTCATAAATTGCGCGCCAGTTTATCTTCTGTTTATTTTACGCTTCAAAAACACAAAACGTATAGTTGCCACAGCAGCAGAGCTCAGCGGCAGTTCAGCAGCTGCACATTGCATTGTTCAGATCGTTGACATATTAATCCCACATTCAATTCCATATATGTATCTTATCGATGCGCTGTGAACCTGGCAGCTTCTCTTGCGGACTTGGACCGGCGTTTACATTCAGGCTAAACAATAGATGGCCTTATATGGGAATTATTGGGTCAGACCTGGCTCATAGGTTAATTACAAGGTTAGTATCACTCATGTTGTGTTCTTGAGGTAGTCTTGGCATCAAAACAGTATATCTATGTTATTTAGGGTGAGAGAAGAAAAAAAATCTGAAAATCTGTCATGTTATCTGTATTGTTTCTCTTGTCAGTTCCCCTGCCAGGTAAACTGTGCGTCTTTGCAACGGCCTTTGTTTGTACAAGGCCATCATCGGCTCCTTATCTCTGGTTAGAGTGACAGGTGAAGAATTGATTTTATTTCTAACAAGTGCTGTTCTGACCAAAAGTGCAACACTGGAACTTAGCCTTCATCATATCTCAGGAGGTCAACATTGTCCGTTATTGTAAGTGTAGAAAACTGGGGACTCGACTTAAGTTTGACCTAATGAAGGCACTGCTGAATATTTCACATCCTCTTCTTGCATTAGACTTCATATAAACCTGAGCAGCAGGAAAAGATGAACGGCTCGTTAATGCAGTTTTACGTCTCTGGAAGCGATCATCAGAGCGTCTTGTTTGACAGCAGACAAATGCCAGCAGCACTTTTCTCTAAAGGAAGAATTTTTACTCTGTTACCATAAAATATTAAAATGAATTGAGGTAAATCATACATATAAAATATGACATTGCTGGTTTCTTTTGAAATGTCATCGCAATTTAAAAGAAGTATGAGCAAGGAAAGGTCAGAACTAAACATACAGTACTGCTGAAAAGTAAAAAACTATTCAGTGAGACAATGATGCTTCCAAAAATAATGAAATTAGGCATTTCTTAATATTGAAATGTTCCATAAAGAGCCACAAATTTTTAAAACCTAAATTAACATCTGGCGGGACTACCCATACTTATTAAATAGGTACAGTCTCCTGTAGTTCCATAGTTTTTGAAGATGATTGGCTTTTTGCTTGTCTTAAGCATATTAGAGAACTTGCCACTGTCTGTCTCCAGACGTACTGACTCATGTTTCTGTCAGTCCAGGAAATCTTGGGCCAGCTTGATGATGTTGAGATGTTCTGACGAGGCTGTATAATCGATATCAGCTTGCATTAAAGAAATGCATACATTATTTGGAAAATAATTTTCAAAATTAATATTCAATATCTCAAATTTGCATTTCTGTTCAGCAACACTAAAAATCAAAAATAAATATCTAATACCAAATTCAGATTGGAAAATCAAGAGCGCCTAAAACTTTTGCTCCAGTGCTGTATGACCAGACTGTGCGGATATATTTGAGGACAGTCTGCGACTCTGTGCCCCGCAGTAAAAGCCTCCTGATGATGTCATTGATGACTGCCACTCTTCCTTTTCAAAGAGCAACAGCCAATGGGGATACTCTGACACTCGACCAACCAATGATGTAACTTTGTCGCTCACTCCATTGTTGACTCAATCAGTTGCTCTATTAGTCACTCACTCACTCATGCACTCACTCAGTCACTGTCCATCACTCACTCATTCACTCACTCTCTCGCTCACTCAATCACTCACTTGGTGACCCCCTCACTCATTCACTAACTCCCTCAGTCGCTCATCTATTCAGTCACTGAATGACTTTATCACTAAATTTGTCAGTCAGTCATTCCCTCACTCACTCACTTACTCACTCACTCGCTCACTCAATCATTTACTCACTCACTCACTCACTCACTTAGTCACTCACTCGCTAAACTGCTCACTCAATCACTCACAGACTTTCCAGCTTATCAAATTAGCCCTCGTTGGCTGCGGTCCAGCCAGAAATAGCAGTGTGGTAAAAAATGAGAGACCTGTGTCCTGTGGTAGAGGTGTCAAGCTTCATCCCTGCTGGAGTGGGATGTTTGCTGCTTGTTGGGATGCTCTTGGCACAAATACTTTTTGTACATCACTGATTGGCTGAAGTACCATTTTGGCTTGATCTCAAAGTTTGATTGGCGGGTAATTGGAAGGGTTTTGCAGAAGACTGCATGGACACTAGACAGCAGCCCAGGGAATTTAATTTGACAACCCTGTCTTGCCAGTGAACTTTCCTGAAAACTAATTGCAGAATATAAATATTACGGGGCACTTCCTGCTCTACCAGTGTGTGCTGCTGAGGGTCATTGGTCTGTCTTGTGTCACCCAGAAAACTGCTGGCAGCTGTGATCTACGTCAGCTCGTGGATTGGAGCAGACAACTAGGAAGGACAAGGTTCTAGTTTTGGTACATAGTCTCTCAATCACCTCAGCTACAAGAAAACACCCTTGATGCACACCAGCCAAATGCTTTTGGACGTTTACTCTGTGTCTTGTTAAGGGGCTGCAATTTCTCTCACTCTTCAGCTTTACCATCCAGCACCAAAGGACCTATTGGATCAGCGGCTGGTCACATGACTCGCTGTAACATTCCGGCGTGTGTTCATGCAGTTCACGTCTTATGAGTGTAACTCCTGACGCCATTCTCACATCTCTTTTTGCTCTGTAAAAGAAACGACTGAGACCCTAGTTTCTTCAGTCTACATTTCCATTTATCTTCAAAATCAGGAATTTGTTGATATTATCCAAGTTTCTCAATTTGTCTGTGATAGTCTTTGTGATTTCAGCGATCAGTATACTGTAGTGTTTGTGTTAAGTAACGCCAGAAGAAATTCTAACTGAGCGGAGTTTATTTGTTCTTGAGTGTTTGAGCCAAACCGCATTGTTGACCAGATTGAACTGGAGCCTAAATCATCGCCTGTCTGGTATTTGGTTCCCTCACTTTTGCTTCTCATAAACATCTCAGTCTCAGATTCCCGCCGGTACATTGCTTTCTCTCCTCCCCATTTCCTCAGTGAAGATCGGTGGGGGGGTGGGGGTGGGCATGTTACGACAGGTTAGATGCCCCCCCCCCCCTTTAAAAAACACCTACCATTGGAGCAGAATGCCCACGTTCCCTTTAAACTGCTCTTTTTTAAAAGCGTAAAAAGCTGTTTCTTGTGCATCTACTAATGAAGGCCCTGATATCAGCTGAGTCCCTCTCTCTGTCCTCTCGTTCCTGGCCACAATAGTGAGGTCATAGATTGGGAGGGGGGGGTTATTTGACAAAGACTTACTCCTTGGTGTCTCTGAGTTGTGCAAGGCTAGCAGCCGGTCCTGATTTAGAGACTGACATTCGTCTTGTTTGCTGCTCACATGGACAGTTTAATGGCAAAGCAGCCGTTCGGACACACGGGACTATTTTCAGCTGTCCCCTGTTTTCATGCCGTCTTTTGAATTGCCCACAGATTCATTGCTCAAGTCCCCCTGCTAGTGCTAATTGAAAATGAGTCTGACTGTGTGTGGAAATGCATGTTTTGGTTGCAGCTGCAGAGTCATTTGGTGGAAGGCATATTTCCTGCTGCAGCTGATGGAGAATGCAGTTGTGAGACTCGCATTGTATGTGGGAGTGAGATTTGAGTAGTGGCAGGTCTGCTCTGATTGGTCCAAATCTCTGTCTGTTATTCCCCTCAGGTTATCACACCATAAGTAGCACTCTCGCCTGACTTATGTTATGCTTTTCGGATTAATGGAGGGGTGTGTCTTTACACGTGTCTGTATGTGTGTTTGTGTGAGCGCGTGTGTGTTTTTGTGTTGGTGTGTGTTCGTGTCAGTATGTGTGAACAATTGAACCCGAGTCTGTGTATTTGTGAAGGTGTATCTCCATGTGTGCGTTTGTGTTCATGCGTTTCCAAGCGCATGTGCATTTGCTTATATTGGTTTGTAATCTCTCCCACGCATTTGATTGTGTAATATGCTCGCTTGTATGCGGGTTCATACGCACTCGTGTGTACGCTTGGGTCTACTTTCTCTGCTAGCTCACTAAATGAAGTCATTCTCTCTGTATCACTCCACCCTCATTCAAACCTGGGCAAACAGTTTCCTCTCTGTTTTGTTTTTTTTTTTTTAAATAAAACAGCCCTAGAAAAACACAGGAGCCACCCTTCCCGAGCTATTTCTGCAGGGACGAGTGGTCTGGAGTGCAGGGCTCTGAATCGTGGCCTTTGTGTGCGTCTGACCCAGGTCAGTGCGTGCCGGTCTGTGGAGGAGAGGGGTGGGGAGGGGGGGCTCTAGAGGTGGCAGGCAGGGATACAGCCGGTATGTTTACCTTGGTGCTGTGCCCGAGTCCTGCTCCATTCTGGTGTATGGCAGGACAACATCTCCTTCACAGCCAAACTGTTCTGGGACACACTGCGTCGCCATGGTGCCGCCTGCCTAGCTGGATATCCTTTTACCCCCCGCCCCCCCTTCCCTCTGCAGGGCCGTGGGTGGGGCCTCCAGGATGTGGGCGCGAGGCGCTATTTAAAATGGGTGGGGGGGGGATGCTAACTTGCTGACTTAGCTTGTTCCGTGCACACGGCACTTGAACAGGCCTCTTACAGGACTTTTTGGATCAAATCGTGGATTTGTTTGCTCGTACTCTGTGCTTGTGTTGTGTTTGGCAGGCGGTCCCGTCGCAGCGCCAACAGAGAAGTGGCTCAGCTAGCGTAGAGAAACCTCTTTTGCAGCGTATATGTGCGGAGTGAAAGTGTCAGTTAATTTTTTTTCTTCAGTGAAAGTGCCGAAAACTCGAGAGAGGAGCAGCCGAGAACCGTCCAGGGAAGTTTGAGGACAATAGCACTGATGCAGGTGGTATACTGTCTGTGGTTGTCAGCAGTTATGCCTGTTTCTCTAATACTTGAGTGCAAGCTGTCCTCCTAAATGAAGTGTTCAGTGTATTTAGTGCTTAAATAAGGAAGAATGAATCCAGTGCTCTGAATCTCCTTCTCTGTATTTAATCCCAAACTGTCGCCTGCTGCCTAATTTTGAAGTCGAACCCTCTGCTTTTGCTTTTTCCCGCCCAAGGAAACGTTTATTTTATTGGCATGAAGCCCTGAAGGTTGGGAATAAGGGTGGATTGTTTGGTAAGGACTGAGGGGAGGTTGGGTAGGTGAGGGAGAGGTGTGAGGTGTGAGGGACGGGTGAGATTAGCCACAGAGATTAGCCCATGAGCTCCCCCCCCCCCCCTTTACCTTCCTCTTAACACCTCCTGCAGGATGGGCGGAGATTTTGGCACCTGTGTGAGGGAGCGACTGGCGCTGACGGGGGCTGTTTTTAGGCGGGGCGGGAACATGGGCCGTGATGTTTTTTCCAGACCTTCCCTCTCCAGCCTCTTTCCCTCCCTCTCTCCCTCGCTCCAGCCCTCCCTTCCTCCCTCCTGCTTACTCAGTACACAGGCATTCCTTTGGTATTTATATTTCCCTCCTGAGCTGGGCCGGCTCACAGGCTGCTCACACAGACTCTGGCTTCAGCTCAGCCTTGTGGGCGGGGCCTCGTTTGAAGCCTCATCATTGGCCGCCCGGCATCACGTGACAGAGGAGGGTGTCCTGTAGTGAAGTGTTGGCAGTCTTCCTCAGGTCAGCTCTCCCTCTCTCTCTCTCTCTCTCTCTCTCTCTCTCTCTCTTTCTCTCACCCTCTCTTTTCTCTCTTTCACACTTCCGTCCTCGTCTCTTTTATGTTTTGGTGCTGGTGGGTTACTCAGCGAGCTGAAGGGAGTGATTTTTGAGAGTGCAGAGCAGGGGCGGGTTTTTTGTTTGGCTGGAAGAGACTGCAGCAGTCATGTACCGTGAACTGCCTGAGGACCAGGGCAGCGAATGCTTGGGGAGCATGACCCCCGAAACGCAGGACATCTACCTGAGGATGGACCATCACCGGCGGCGCTCAGGGTATCGCCTGGGGCGCATCATCGCCCGACAGCAGCTGCTTAAGAAGATTTCAAGAGGTACGGGGGGTACGGGACCAAGAGTAAAACTTGCCTAATGATCGACTCACGGACTGACCCAGTCATACTTTGGTCAATGGCAAATATTTCTTTCTTTTTTTTTTGAGGGGGGGGGGGGTGGGGGCTGGTGTGTGTGTGTGTGTGTGTGTGTGGTGTGTGAGACAAGTCTCGTACACGCTGCCTGTCCCATTTCTGAGCCTTCTAATTTACGGTTGGTTTGGCTCGGACACGAAGTGCTGTTTGCTTTTGCTGTGCGATTCCACAGCCGTGTCAGTAACCCCCATTCGCGGTTTGTCGTTTATCGCCGAGGTCGTGTTTGCCTCTCGGCGTTGTTCGGAGCGATCAGCGTTCCTTTTTCGCCTGCGTTAGCGCAGGTGTCAGGCGCATCGATATTTCTGACCCAGATATGCGGCGAGCAAGCCCAGACGCCTCTGTTGGGAAGAGTTAGGCTCTGTAACGCTGTTCGCTGGTGTTTCGTTAATCTCTGCTCCTAAGGAACGCTGACGGTGACATTCCCATGGCGAAACAATCAGGTTTAAAGCATAACTGGGACGAGTTCAATATTAGCTTAACCTCCTCAGCACAGGGAAAAGGGACAGGGAGTGGGACATAAGTGAAATTCCTCTCTGACCGTCCTTCCAGCGACCTTTGAACCTTTTATTGTGTTTTTCCTGTCGGCCATCCAGGGCCTGACTGCAAATGCATGAAGTTAATTCCTCTTAAAAGCAGATGTGAGATGAGGAATTCATTTACGGTCTCAGTCAGGTAGTTTGCGAGCTGCCAAATGAACTCAGACATGTTGTAGTTGTTCAGTTGTGGGAAAACTCTGGGAGTTAGTAGTTCTCGAGACCCAGCTTGATTTAGTGCTGGACATCATTTAGTCCTTGAGTATCTCAAGTGTTAGGTTCACTGTGGTAAATAGTAAACTGGCGAGCCTAGTTTGGGTGAACGGCCTGTTCTCGCCACTTATGTTCTGTTATGTAATAGTCACTAATGAAAGGTTATCTGCGCTGTCTTGGCTGTTTACAGACAGTGGTGTGGTGTTTGTGGAAGCCCAGAGGGATGCATTGCAGTGTTTTTAGGTCTTAGCTTTGACTGAGCTCTGCTTGTCTGTGCTGTTGTGCTTGAACAGTGCTGTTTGACCTGTTAGAAGCCCCTTTGACTCAGGTATCGTCTCCTGTGTCCCGTGTTCCTCGTGGGGTGGGGGTGGGGGCAGATGAACGTGGGGGGCGGGGGTCATTGTCCCACTCCCCCATCACAGGTGTGGACGCCCCTGGAGTTAGACAAGAAGGTGACCAAAATACAGGCTCTCGCGCAAAACCTCTCCATAACCTTTTCTTTGGTCAGTGTCCATTAATGATTGTTAGTGTGCAGGTTGGCACGTACGCAGTCATGCACACACATGTGTGCAAACATGCAACCAAACGCAAATAGCCAACCAACTGACAAATGCACTTGCGCTACGGCATGTTCATAAGCACCCTTAGAGACAAGCAGTCGCGCAAATGCTCAGGTTTATACTTGTACTGAAACGCATGATTAAGGACACACACGAATACTACATGCACACACACAAACTGTCGTGAGTTCACTCACATGCGTGAACACGTTTGCACTCGCATACTGAAGCACGCGGGCTCATATGAAAGATGCGTGCATATTGTTGTGCAAAGGCTCACGCCCGCTCAGACACGCAATTGCACTCAAACGCGTTTTCACTCATGCTGAAAGGCACATGCATCTACAAGATGCACGTATATTGGAGTGTATGTACAGTGAAGTTGGCACGTTGTGTAAATCGTAAATAAAAACAGAATACAATGATTTGCAAATCCTTTTCAACCTATGTTCAATTGAATACACTGCAAAGACAAGTTACTTAATGTTCGAACAGGTATACTTTGTAATTTTTTGCAAATATTAGCTCATTTGGAATTTGATGCCTGCAACATGTTTCAAAAAAGCTGGCCCAAGTGGCAAAAAAGACTGAGAGAGTTGAGGAATGCTCATCAAACACTTATTTGGAATATCCCACAGGTGAACGGGCTAATTGGGAACAGGTGGGTGCCATGATTGGGTATAAAAGCAGCTTCCCTGAAATGCTCAGTCATTCACAAACAAGGATGGGGCGAGGGTCACCACTTAGTGAACAAATGAGTGAGTTGATTGTCGAACAGTTTAAAAACAACATTCCTCAACGAGCTATTGCAAGAAATTTGGGGATTTCATCATCTACGGTCCGTAATATCGTCAAAAGGTTCACAGAATCTGGAGAAATCACTGCACGTAAGCGACAAGGCCGAAAACCAACATTGAATGCCCGTGACCTTCGATCCCTCAGGCGGTACTGCATCAAAAACCGACATCAGTGTGTAAAGGACATCACCACATGGGCTCAGGAACACTTCAGAAAACCATTGTCAGTAACTACAGTTCGTCGCTACATCTGCAAGTGCAAGTTAAAACTCTACAATGCAAAGCGAAAGC
This sequence comes from Gymnothorax reevesii, assembly GCA_029721435.1. Taxonomy (NCBI): domain Eukaryota; kingdom Metazoa; phylum Chordata; class Actinopteri; order Anguilliformes; family Muraenidae; genus Gymnothorax; species Gymnothorax reevesii. The sequence continues at coordinate 172,923,781 of CM056574.1, forward strand.
CATTTATCAACAGCACCCAGAAACGCCGCCGGCTTCGCTGGGCCCAAGCTCATCTAAGATGGACTGATGCAAAGTGGAAAAGTGTTCTGTGGTCTGACGAGTCCACATTTCAAATTGTTTTTGGAAACTGTGGACGTCGTGTCCTCCGGACCAAAGAGGAAGAAGAACCATCCGGACTGTTTAGTGCCCAAGGCATGGGCAACTTACACACATGTGAAGGCACCATTAATGCTGAAAGGTACATACAGGTTTTGGAGCAACATATGTTGCCATCCAAGCAACGTCTTTTTCATGGACGCCCCTGCTTATTTCTGCAAGACAATGCCAAGCCACATTTTGCACGTGTTACAACAGCATGGCTCCGTAGTAAAAGAGTGCGGGTACTAGACTGGCCTGCCTGTAGTCCAGACCTGTCTCCCATTGAAAATGTGTGGCGCATTATGAAGCGTAAAATACGACAACGGAGACCCCGGACTGTTGAACAACTTAAGCTGTACATCAAGCAAGAATGGGAAAGAGTTCCAACTGAAAAGCTTCAAAAATTGGTCTCCTCAGTTCCCAAACGTTTACTGAGTGTCGTTAAAAGGAAAGGCGATGTAACACAATGGCAAAAAGGCCCCTGTGCCAACTTTTTTGCAATGCGTTGCTGCCTTTAAATTCTAAGTTAATGATTATTTGCAAAAATAAAAATAAAGTTTCTCAGTTTGAACATTAAACATCTTGTCTTTGCAGTGTATTCAATTGAATATAAGTTGAAAAGGATTTGCATATCATTGTATTCTGTTTTTATCTACGATTTACATAACGTTCCAACTTTGGGTTTTGTACTTATGCACATGCATACCCACGTTTACACTCAGATATTAAACCACCGCATGTATGAAAGACACACACTTACTGTGGGGCAACCATTCAAACGGACACACACACACACACAGGAATTGTACAGCCTTTGCAGGACAGATAAAAACACCACAAACAGGTCTTGAGCAGTGATGGATGCCCCGGACCGCTGCAGCATGTCCAGCGTGCAGGTCATGCAGACATCGTGTGTGTTTTTCCTCGCTGCAGAGCACACACACGGCGCTTTGCGCGGCTGCAGATGCGCTGATACCTTCTGGAGCCCCTCACTGGGGGCCTGTCATTTGCCCAGCCTCACTATCTGATCCCCGCTGAGGCGTGCGGAGTCTTGTCTGCTGTTTGTGTGAACATCACTGCTCACGTGGCCTCTTTGCCATCATACAGTGGCGCGGTATGGAGACCAGCTGCGACATGGAAAAACGCAGCGTGTTTTATAGGAAGTGTTCGGGGTGGAGAGATCGGTCCTGTTTCGTTTCTCATCTATAGTGGACCTTGATTTGATGATACAGTGGCTTTATATACTCTTGCATTATATATCGAGAAGTTAAACCAATGATTTTTATAAATTCTTTTCAATATTTTTTTTTTATCCACGTGCGAAGTGTCAACGAAGATTATTCATGGGATTTGATAAAAACTTTTACTTCTGAAGCCTTATACATTCGCCTCTTCAGTTCCACGTTGGCCTGTAGTCGATGTGCCGGCTGAGCGGTTAGCGTTGTTTGATGGGGAATTTTTTAATTCTTATTCATTGCTCTTGTCATCACTTGATCATTTCACTCGGGGGATTTGCTTGAGTGTCTTGAACTGTCAGAGGAGGCCAGCCCACTCACCTTAATTCTGATTGGCTCAGTGATGGTAAATTGTAAATGGAAACAGCGTGTTTGGCCTGGTGAGCACCAGCCATGTCGGGACGGGACAAATGATGTTGGTGGATGATGGAAGGGTATATCCCCAAAACTACTGCATTTTACTCCATGGGCAAAATTCATAGTTTGGCCTGGTGGTGGCGCTACAGGGATGGGTAAAGGGTCCAGAAAATCAGCAGGGGAACTATTTGCTCCAGGATTGTTTACCCCAGATTTACCTGATTCCCATAAAAACTATTTGAGCTGTTGCTTTTTTGAAAATTTAAGTTTGACCTGAGGGTGGTGCTGCAGGAATGGCCATAGCGTCACCAGAACGATAGGATCACTCCTTTTTGCACCAAGATGTTCACAGAGAAGTTGATCTGATTCGCATCACAACAGTTTGACTTTTTGCGTTTGGAGGGTTGTTACACCTAGTTATGGCTCTTCATTAAAAGTATTAGAGCCATAAAAAATCAATCGGGTTCCTCCTTTATCCACCGAGAAGGTTGACAGCAGATTTAACAGGTTTCCAATTAAATCTTAAGAGTATTGCATTTTCAAAAATGAACATTTGGCCTGGTGTTGGTGTTACAAGGAGGGCTATAGAGTCACCATCATCACATCTATACACCAGGAACAGCAACAGATGGTTTGACATGATTTTTCCCTAAACTGCCTGGTGGTGGCGCTACAGCATAGGTCATTGGCTGACTAACATCAATAATAACCCTTATCGATGCACGAGAAACAGTCACAAGAGGTGACACAGTTCTCATCAAAACGGTTTGAGCCATTGCATTTGAAAGTATGAAATTTGATCTGATAGCGTTCCTTCAAGAAAGGTCGCAGGGTCACACAAACGATCGGGTTCGCCCGCTATTCACCCTCAGTAAACAAAAGAAGTACCATGCGATTCCAGTTAAAACTTTGGTTTATCGGGCTAACGCAAAAGATCTGTGGCAATGGCGGTGCCAGTAGTGGCAGCCTCTAGGGCGAATCCATAATACGCCCAAAAACTGAATGTCGAAGATAAAATGGATGAATTAATGAACAAGCTGCCAGAAAAAACGTGACCTGTGTAGCGTACCGCCTCCGCAAAAACCCCTGAATTATGTGGCTAACATTTGCCGCGTTTCAAATAAACAGTCAATGCACAGTCAGTGAATATTGAAAATCACAAGGCGTGATCACAATTTCGCTCACATTAAAATTTTTCTCCGCCCGCATGACTTCAAAAGCCTGGGTTTGTTTTTCTCCGGCGTTGTGTAACCAGCCACTCCTGCTCGCTCCAGAGATATCATTCCCATTTTTCGGCGAACTCAGCGCCATCGGGTGACCTGTTGATTGCTGTTGGTTCAGGTTTGGCAGAACATCTGAAATATTATCAGTGGCAGGAGTGTGTGAGGGAATGGAATGAAGGGCCGAGTGTTTCTGTATCGCACCGTGATCTGGACGGGCTGGGTGTGTGTGTAATGAACGAGACTGGCTGGGAGGGGGTGTGTGTGTAATGAACGAGACTGGCTGGGAGGGGGTGTGTGTAATGAACGAGACTGGCTGGGAGGGGGTGTGTAAAATGAACGAGACTGGGGTCCGATGAGCCACGGGTACCAATGAGCCATATCGCATATTTGTAATAAATTGATGTCAGAGCTGCTTATAAAAGGCAAAATAGTGATGTGGCTCATTAATCCCCATGGCTCATCCGATCTCAGTCTCTCCAGTTAGTTAGCCAGTAATCACTATCAATCTGCAGCTGATCTCGATTGTTGGTCTAGTAAATATATAAAGGCAAAGGTCAGTAGTGATTCAGTGCCTGCTATCCTATTAAAACAGTATCCGTGTCAGTTAATATTGAAGGATTAGCTCATTGTAATGGAAGTCCGCTCAAAGGGCTTTCAGTTGGTCTACACTGATATCGCTCGGCTGGTTCAAGGACTCCAGGTTTTTTTTTCTGAGACAGGAAATTTGTTCACAGTTACTGTTGGCTCCTAAACTCAATTTTGTGGATCCATCTGTCGTTTGTTAAAGAAAGGGTGACGTCAAAGTCTCATCTCCTGGGGTTATTGCCTTATTATAGGGTTGCCAGATTTAGACTTTGTCGATATCCGACACCACAAGCACATGTTGTTTGGAAACTTGGAGTGGAGGGTTGGAGTTGGAACCAATCGCAGACTTTGTGGGAAGGTGGGTTTAAGGAGGAAAGAAGTGTTGCAGTGGAGACTGACAGAATTTATTATAGTCTAGTTTGGACCACAAACCAGATCCAGGCAAAGTATTGGAAACCCGGCCTTTCCAGTCTGTCCACCAGCCTCAGTGTCGGACAGTTCGCTGACCCCTTGCCCTCCGTCCGCTCGTACCGCTGGAGCCAGAGACGTCTGAGAATTGTCCTTGGCACAGTGAGGTGGGCCAGCTTACTATTGTGTTGTTGACCACGCTATAATTTGTGGTAAACCAACAGGATTCTTCTCCAAACATCTCATCATAAGGATCTACAGGAAGGCAAGCTAACCCCTTGAAGAGTGGGAATACGAATTGAAATGGACACCAAAAATGTGAAAAATGCTCACAGAACTGATTTGAAAGTCTTTTTAATTTGAAGAGAGTACTATTACAGCACGTGCCACAAGAATTGGTTCTAAAGGGTCTCTTTGCCAATTTTCATCCCTATCTCCATCTATCCGAGTTAGGGATATACAGTAGTGTTAAGAAGGCAAGCAATTTTACCAATTTTGTCTGTATCCCTAGAATTATCCGCAAAATCTGTCTTCTTCCTCATCCAATGTTGTAATTTGATGTGTACGGTGAGGTAGTTGGAGGTAAGGATGAACTGCAAGCTGTTTCAGCTTTGATTTCTTGTCTCTGCTGCCAGGTGATCAAAGTGTGTGTTCTTGATGCTGCTCAGGAAGTTCAATCTTGTCGTCGCTTCCAGATTAGTGACGTTTCTAACAGCAAAAATGGCGCCCAAAATATGAGTGCAGAGGATATGAAGAGTCAAGATACAGTTTACGCAAAGCTAGCTTGATAATGTGCCTTCTATGGCATGGCGTTTTTATTGGCTAGTGACGGTTTTTGTTAGCGAGCGTATTTAGTGAACTTTTTTACCAGCCATTTTGGCAACGTACACTTACTGTTTCTGTCTGGTAATGTTAATGTTAGCTTGCGGTTGTAGCGTGAGTTGGCTTGAGCTCGCTAGCAGGTAGAAAATTTCTCAAGTCATGATATTCTTGTCAGAGCATTGTGACAAACAACTTGCTACCTGGCTAGCTTACTCGCCTGCAAATGTTTCGATTATCCTCTCCTGTCCAGCAGGGAATTAGAGGGTATAAGTGAGTATTGATTGATTGAAGTTAATTTCCAGCATCGAAAATGGATGGGATGGCCACATTGTTCAGTATTTGTTTCGGAGGATCACCCAGTAATTTGAATCGGAGATCTCTCTTGTAGTTTTCAAGAAGAAAATGCATGTTGCAAATGCTTACATTTGTATACATACATTTGTGAGCAGGTCTGGTTTGTGTCATGTTTGCAATGGCCCATTGCTTTGCTATCGACTTACTGTATTTGCTAGTAAAAGGTGAAAAATTACGCCTCAAGCTTTGGCCTTTTACCAGTGCACCGAACCAACTGACAGCATTATCATCATGACCATTCCTGTTGCAGTAAAGTGAATGGTGCACCAGTGCATGGCTATTTGTCACATTTGTCACATATTTTGAGCTGCTGAGGCAAAATGTGTACGGTATGGGTGTGATCTATTTATTTGAAGCCGAAACTTTGAAACGCTTATGTTTTCATCATTGGCGCACCGTCAATGCATGTGGACCGGAAATTGCATAACCTGCTGGTGCATAATCCTGGATATTGTGGTTATAGATGTAGGTGTTGTAGACCTGTGGCTGAAAAAGCAAGATGACAGGTTCAGACGTGGTGAATCCTCACATAGTCGCCCCCAGACAGTGCTGAGTAGAGCGTGGGAGACAGGACTTGTGCACTAGGCGATACTGCGACCGCTCGAGAATGTTGGAGCGCATCAGCTCTGGGTTAGATCCAGGGGAGCCTTTCCCGAAATCACAGATGATAACTTACATAGTTGGACCCATTGACTGCGAATGGACAAACTATGTGAGTTGCTAACTTACTTAGCAACTACGCTTTCGGGAAACGCGCCCCAGGTCGGCCATACTGTTTCCCGCAGAGTGCTACTTTCGATAAGGCTGGTGGGGTAAGCATAGTTGAGGAAGGTGATTCCAGTACAGAGTTTCACAAGAAGCTAGAGTTTGATGAGTCTGTGAACTCAATCGTGTTAGAATGAATATTCGACAAATTAATGATACTGAAATTTTCTGTTTCGGAATATTGTGAATTTTTATCAAGACGTCTGGCAGCATCAAAACATGTTGACTTACAACACATTCGTGCCTTGAAACACAAAATATATTTATTTTTTACTCACAGAAATGAGCTAAATTTTAGAACATTTGGGATCAAAATAGCAGAAATCTGTTTTGAGTTTCCTCTGATAATGGATGATGAGGAGGCGGATAATGGATCAGTTCTGGCGAAAAGCGCCAAGGTCAAACTGGTCTGACCCTCGCGAAGAAGCCCAGGGCCGGCAGCACAGCGGCCCCTCCCGCATTCCATCCAGCCCACTCCTGTTGATTTAGCGGACTGAGCGCGCTCAGCAGCAGGAGCCAATCACACGCAGTCTCTTTGGAAATTCCAGGGAGCCTTGCGGAGCCCCATGTCATGTTTGCGGTGGGATTCTGCTGGTGAATTCTGATGGGGGTGTAAACATGGAGGAACGTAATTCTCTTTGATTTCTGGTAAATTCACTGGGTGGAGTGGAAATGACTCTGAGAGAGTTTGTACTGTGCGGGGGAAGTGTGAGTGAAACTGAGGAAAAAATAACTGCGGCGTTTCAAGGCTGTAAAATCACTCCAGACCCACAAATTTGATGAATGAATTGCCTGGAAACGGCCATAAAATGCGAGTGAGGAGGACAGTAACTGATGTTCGGGCTGTTTCCCCTCCAGCTCGTGTTGTGGGAGATTTGGCTCCTCCTGAGCTGAGAAGCGACGCCCCGTCAGTGTTGTGCTGGGGTTCGTCCTCCCCTCCCCTCCCTGTAATAACACTGAGTCCTGCTCTGAGGGGGGGGGGGGGGGGCTCTTTGGCTACTGTACTGCGCTGCGGTGATTTATCACCCCCCCCCCCCCCCCAGTCTATCTGCAGCTCTGATCCTCCATCTGGAAACCAGATTCCCAGGCCCTTTACATCTGCTTACACACACACACTCATACACACACACACACTCACACACACACACACTCATACACACACACACTCATACTCATACACACACACACACACTCATACACACACACACACACATACACACACACACACTCATACACACACTCGTGTGCACACACTCATACACACACACACACTCACACACGCACACACTCATACACACACACACACTCATACTCATACACACACACACACACTCATACACACACTCACACACATACACATACTCACTCACACACACACACTCACACACACACACACACACACACACACACACACACTCACACACATACACACACATATACGCACACAGACACACTCACACTGACTCACATACTCACTCAGATCACACACACACACTCACATACACACACTCGTGTGCACACACTCATACACACACTCACACACACACACACACTTACACTGACTCACACACTCACTCACATCACACACACACACACACACACACACTCACACACATACATACACACACACACACACACACACACGCACACATACATACACACACACACACACTCACACACACACACACACACACGTTGTAAGCACATGCGCACATGACAAAGCACACTGCCCCCTCTGTACAGAACTCACTGAGCTCCTCATGACCTCACAGACATGAAATTTCCTGCTGGATTCTTGATTTCCTCTCGCAGATTTACGATCCACTTTCTGTCCTCTCTGAGCGGCGCAGGGCCACAGCACTCCTCTCAGCTGTGTGTTCAGTCACGAGAGCTCATCAGTCAAAGGATTCTCTTTTCATCTTTATTTTATCTTAATGATTAGCAGCTTGGACTGGGAATAACTTAGGAAAATAATTTCCGATGTGAAATTCAGTAAAATTATTTATGAAGTTTATATGAAAGGACACATAAGTACAGTGTAATTAAAGTATTATTAAATATTATTAGGTATTATTGACTATGAAAGGAGCTGAAAAATGGAAGGTGCCGAGTGTCAGAATTCCTGTTTTTTAATTGAAGTATTTTTCCATGTGATACTGAGGTCTGCAACGGCTTTGGCCGAGAGATTTGCTGCTGAATGATGCAGTTTTCCTGGTGTCAGGATTCAGGACTGACCCCTGAATGACCCCTCTTCACCCTTCTCTGACCTTGGTGCGATGACATGTGACCCTGCAGTGATAGTGAACTCTTGAGTGGCATATTTTGGGAGGTGCATCAACATTCTACATCAAATTCACCATTTTAGGACTCCATTGCTGTTAATGACCTGTAGTGAATGCTAGCCTTCATTGGCATCAGAGTGTTCAGTTAGAATACAACTGAATATTTGTAATCTCATCCTTATAGAGAGAACTAACTTCTGATTGGCTCAGGTATACCTGCTTTAGGCAGACTTGAGATTTTATTGCAGACAGCAACATACACTCCTCATATGTCATTGTATGTTCAGCATAGCGGCATGCCATGGGTATGAGGTTCCAGTGTACTGACTGGTTCCTTCCTCGCAGCTCAAAATGGCATCCAGTACCAACGTGTATGGACCCTATGACAGATAAAGCTATTTTACGTATTCATTGCGCTACTGCAGTAATGTGCTAGTTTAGCTCTTCTCACTCATAGTCAGACTGTGGCTTCTCGTGATTACTGTCTTTGCAGGTGTGGTTATTGTCGCCTTGCTTTATGTTCAGTAAATTCGGTAATCCTCAAACATGTTCCTGCTTGGCTTTCCAATGTACTCTGACACACCGACTTTCTGTGTTTAAGGACAGCGTTTGGCAAAATAAACCACTTCCAAAGCCTCTTCAGAGATACTGCTGCCCGGGGCCTATTGAAATGCATACAGGCTTTTCTGTTCTGTTATCATTACACTGGAGTGGTGTCCTGGAGTGGGGCTCTCGGTGAGCCGAGGGGTTTGTTGTCACGGTACTCCCAGCATCCCCTGCGGCTGTTTGCACTTGAGCGCGGCTCTCTGCGGGAGCCCAAAGAAGAGAACAGGTTTGTGTTAAATGTGAAGAGGGAAGGTTACTGCTCTTCACTGAGGGATTATGGGATGTTAAAGGGCTCTTGAGTGAGAGACACGGTGAGGGACTCCTTTTAACTAAACTGCGGTGGGAGCTGCTCAGGTTTGTTGGTGGGAACAGAGCCCACCGGGACTGTATAGACTTCCTGCATGATAAGCTGACCAGTTAAATTCAATGCTAAAATGGAAGACTGTACTCTGAATCTGGCTACTTTCAGAGAATTGAGCATACTCTTAGTATGCCTGCTGAGCATTGGCATCAAGCGTAGTATGGAGGACAGATTTGGCGTTGTGAAGTTGTCACCTGAATTTTCTGGAACTGGTCAGATGATGCTAGCCTGTAAATCGAGTTGATACACCAGCTACATCATTCTGAGCCTTACTGACATGTTAGTCAGTAAAGAGGTAAAGTGGTATTTAGCACGACCCCTCTCTCGTCCTCAGTGTTGGCATTTTCCTGGTTTTTTAAATGAGCTCTTCAGCTCCTGTGGTTTGTGATGCCAGAGAGTCATGTGTCACTCCTTGGGGGGCAGAGGGCAGCGTGAGTTTACCTGGGGAGGGATATCATGGCCGAGGGGCTCTCTGTCCCCTCTGCAGTTTCAGATCCACAATTCAGGTGAGATGCATTCTTTTGTCTTGTTTTTGTGGTCCGGTGCTGGTCCTGATGGACGGTGGGTAATTTTTACGCATCACTGTCCTTCATCAGTGAGGTAGTTTCCCTGTGTGCTTTTGCGGGGAAATGACCTGGTATGGAGCACAAGGTGAAATTACACAGTCCTGCCACACCAGCTCAGTCGCACGTCTCTCTGAGCCCACGGGCTCCGTCATCTACCAGTCCAGTCACTCTGTGCATCAGCACTGCGCGCTGGTGTCTCCTGACCGCACTGATAATATTGTACAGTACAGTCTTACACGACTGCGGTGCTTTCTGCTGCTGCGGCATCGAGCTGGACTCTCTCTGGACCACAGACGGACTTTAAAGGGATGATGTCAGTGGAATCAGTTGTTTCGGATATCCAGTGACCTAAGAGTGGACGGCCAGCCAGCACTTCCTGTGGCTAAACTGGGTTTGTTTACTGTAGCTGTGCTGGGAACAGATGCTGTTAGCTGTGGGGAAACCCACTGATCTGGACACGGCTCAGAGACGCTGGCATCATGGGCATCTGTGTCACGTCCAGTCATGTGACAGCTCTGAGTAATGCGATTGCAGCGGTGTGTGTGCGTATGTCTGTGCATGTGTTTGTGTGTGAGTGTGTGTGTCTGTGTGCATGTAGTGTGTGTGTGTGTGTGTGTGTGTGTGTGTGCGTGTACGCAACGGCCTGCCTGCTTGTGTTTGTGCGTGAAAGTGTTTTTCTTTTTTTTTTTTTTTTCCAGTGTGTGTGTGTGGGTTTGTGGATTTGCCTGCGCGTGTGTGTGCCTGAGTTTGTGAGTGTTTGTGTGTGTGCTTATGTGAGTATACAACATGTGTGCGTGTGTGTGTGTGTGTGTGTGTGTGTGTGTGTGTGTGTCCTTGGGCATGACAGCTGGTTTGCACAGCAGGTTAATAATTGACTGAACTCAGAGGTGTGTGAAAACCTGGGATCACTGCAGTGGCAGCAGAACAGTTACACATTAACTGAGTCGCGTCTGAGAACTTTCCCCACGTGTTTCACTCGCTTGTAGCAGCGAGGCACCTGGTTCTTATCGTGAGTTTACTGTAAACCGAGCCCTTATTTTCACAGCTCTGTTTCTCCAGTAAATATTTTTCTCTATCCTCTAAGAAGAGAACGGTCAAAACACCATTATCAGGCAATATCTTCGTATTGCCTGACCGTGCTTTAGTGAAACATAGTTATCTTTTGTAGGGGGCAGCTATGGGCCGAGGACTATATAGATTCAAAAACTATGAAATATTACTCTCGAGGGATGGCTGCAATGGAAATTATCGAATAGAACAGGCCATCCTGTTCTTATAGACCTCTTATTTTATGACCAGTACTCTTCTTCATCTAAGAAGAAAAGTCTCACTGATTTCCAGTCATGAAAACAGTTTTGAAACATTATTTCACATGTCTTCTATGCGGTGACCCTTTATCCAGATCATTTACAGGGGTCATGTTGCATAACCTGGGAGATTCACTGACGGATTTACATGTCCACAGATGATGTTAGTGATGATGTCATGGGATGCACTGAGAAGGACTCTGGAATTCCGGAGAGGAGCCTTTAACTCTCTACAAATCAGACATCTTATATTTCTAATTATTTAGCTTTGCTGAACAACAGTTGGTGTTATTTTAGCTCCCGTCACAATGTTAAAGGGCAAATCTTCGGTTCGTATGGAGGAAATGCTTCCATCCTCCCTCCATCAACGGCTGCTGAAGCACTGAAGTGTTGCGCGGTGAGGTAATCACTGCCGAACTGAAATGGTGGACTGCAGAGTGAAACCAGCAGTGGCTGATGGGACAGGTGTGGAGGACTCCCACACTGTGCTCTCTACGATCATTTAGGCTGCCAGAAGATGTTGTAATTATAATGATGAAAGCCAGATGTGTAAGCTTGTTGCGTGTGTAGATATGGTCATTTCAACCTAAAATCATACTTGGCTAAAGATCTCGACTTCACATTTGGCCTGTGAAATTCAGTCATGAAGTATTTGTCACATTCCAACTCTTGATATTTACCAAGGAGGTCACTGCGTTTTATGGTTTTAGTATGATAAGCTATCAGTGGACCATAAAACAGAGTTTTGATTGAATGCGCTTCTTGTCGACATTCTGTGCAAAATCACTGGTTGCGTTTGATTGAATGCGGTGGCTCTTGGCTGCTCTCTGCTGGGCGCAGTGAAGAATGCGTGGCCTCAAATGGGAGAGAAAATGAACGGACTGAAAGAATTGATTCATTTATGCGTTTACATTTTTTGCGCAAATTGAGCTGACCGTCTCATCCAAAATTCTTGCTACTTTTTTATACACTCTATAGGCAGCTGCATATTTACTCTAGCAACTGAGGATTTGTTGACATTCTAAGCAGAACAACAGTATTCATTCTCAGGGGAATTAAATTTTGTCCCCGAACCAAATCTCTAGCGATGATCCACTTCTGTTAAACTGCCACAGTTCTGATGATGCCGTGTCACATCTTGTATTTTCACTGCTGAAACTGACAATAACACATGAATAACACACTGTACCAAGAATATTATTCAACCTTGACTGGAAAAACAAATTTAGTCTCATCACTTTGCCCCTAAACTGTACGCATTTGTGTTAAATGCAGCATTCCTGATTGTGTAGTTTTGATCATGAGTTTTTTCAGTCACTCCCTCTTTCAGCTAACCTGTGTGAGTCATGCTGGGACTGATGCACATGCATGCAAAGGAACACACGTACATACACACACACACACACACAGATCGTGACGGATGCTGACTGTTAGATTTATGTCATGTTGAACAGCGCTGCATCAGTTGCTCTGAGCCCCAGCAGTTTGTACATACAGCAGGTGAAATGCATGATGGGTATTGTATGCCGGTATTGTATGCAGTAATTCAAAGGTGGGGAGGTGCCCTGTGTCTCTGACCTCAACTTGGCCTTTGCTTTAGTGTCTGTGCGCAGCGAGGGCCTTTCTCACGCTGGGAGCACGAGACTCACACCTTCTCATACAGGGAGGGGGGTCTGGGCATCTGTCCAAGTGGAGAGGGGCTCTCGGACATACGCAGTGTCCCGTTCTCTCCTCTCCCTGACAGCGTCAGAAGCCTCTCCAGAGCAGAGTGAGCCCTCCTGAATGGCGCTCAGTTAACCACCCCCCCCCCTCTCCCCCACGCCTCCTCATTTCCTTCCCCCCTCCGAGCGGAGAGCTCAAACCCAGCGCTTTTATCTGGGCGGATCTGCAGCGGTTTCCCATCGGCTGCAGACAGCGCCGTGTGTGATTTGCGAGCGCGAGTGCATGGGAAACGCTGGACTTGAAGTTTGGAGTGGATGCTTATCGGGGTGCGAGGCCGCTCCGATCGCCGGCTCTGGTTCGGTGCCAGGCTTCCACTTGTGAAAAAGCGCGGGCGATGCTGCCGCTGTGGAAAAAACGGGATCCGGCAGCTTGCAAACAGTTACAGAAAGAGGGGAATTGGAATTACGGGATTCAGTTGGTTTGAACATGGAAAACAGAGTTGAGCTACATGTGTGTTATTGCAAGAAGGGTGGAAGAATATGGATAAATTATTACAGGACTGGAGTTATTGCTCAAATGTCTGCTAGTGTGTGAAAGCTGAATTACATTTATTACACACCCACAGAGCTTATGAGCAGGTCTGAGGAGTTCTGCAGGAGAGGCTAACGCTCATTATCACACACAGGTCATCTATACTCAATACAGCCTTACAGGAGGAGCTGAGAACAGAGAGAGAGGGAGGGTGCAGGAAAGAGGGAGAGAGCTGGTGGGAGTAGAGAGTGAGAGAGACAGAGAGAGAGAGCAGGAGATGAGAGGGGGTAAGATAATCTGATTGAGAAGGAAAGAGGGACAGAGAGAGGGTGGGGTGAGAGATACTGATGGAGACAGAGAGAGCGACAGATAAACGAGAGGGAAAATCTGTGGGGGTGAAGGGGGCAGGAGAGAACCAGAGAGGAACGGAGAGACAGGGGGCAGGAGGTGAGTGACGGCGAGTGAGAGGACGTGACTGAGGGAGTGAGAGCGGTAGAAGAAGAGTTAAAGTAGCAGAAGAGAAGGAGAGAGGAGAGGAGGGACTGAGGAGGCCAGACGAGAGAAGGATACGGCGAGAGATGATAGAGACGCCTGTCGGAGAGACGAGAGCCCAGTTCGAGGAGGGAGGAAACAGGAAAAGCACGTTATAGAGACGGAGAGGCCGGCCGCGGCGTGGCGTGGCGTGGCGTGGCGTGGGCACTGCTGGAGCAGTGGTGACTTCAGGCTGGACACTTCTGGAGCTCGTTTCTCTCGCTACATGCGGACGCGACAGAACACGGATGCCTGGAGGTACAATGACTGCGATCCGCACCCCGATCTCTCTCTAACAGGCACAGCGATGACTGTAGCGCTGCGGATTTGTTACAGTTTCATAATTCCTTTAGAGAGATCAGATCTTGCTGGATAAAGTCAGGCGTGTGTTTGTGTCATTGGGCCAGACTCTAAAATTAAGAAAATACTGAGTGATATTTTTGATTCCCCCTGTGGAAAAAACTGAGTTATTGAATCACATGCTGGATAGCGAACCTGCTGTGGGTTTCACTGATTTCTCAGGTTTTGTTTTCTTGGCCTCATTATTAATCTCTCACACTGAGAAATGTGTCTCAATGTACAATACTAGCACGACCTTCACAGTCAACACAGCGAACCAGCTGAAGACCTCAGATTTTACCTGTTACTGCGGGTGACTTGTTGAGTTGACCCATTCAAAAAGAAAATGGCTTTTTAGTCTTGAGAGTCTGTGGTTTTGATGCATGGTTCTCTCTCCCCGCCGCAAAAGGGAGTCGATCTGTCGGACCCGAGGCCCAGAGATGGATGTGAAACAGTTTTGCATGTGTGGGAAAATGGCGGCGTTCCAGGGCCTGGAAGTGTTTATCTTGCACACGGCAGCTGGCGAGTCCCTCCTTTATGAATCTGGCAGAAGGTGCTGCTGGTTGATTTCAGTTCTGTGAGGAATTTCTGTCCTCAGGATGGAGGTGACTTTGGTCCCAGGTGGTTCATGGAGGGCAGGATGGGTTCGAGGGGAAGGATGAAGCCCCTGTTCTTGGTACTCCAAAGGCAGGCGGCATGGGGGAGGGTTGGAGGTGGGGCTAAATTCGGAAGGTTTCAACTGTGACTCTTGGGAGGCGGGGGAAGAGCTTATGACCTTTTGTGATTGGGTGCCCGGCAATGAGGGCGTGGCTAAATCTGGAATGTAGTGGCGGGACACTCCAAAACCACCTTCCCTCTGTGACACTGCTCTGGTGCCCCTCCCACATCAGGACATTGTGTTGCTGAAAAATATTTTTTAGGACAGCCCAGCTTAGCTGTTCGCCATCTCTCCTGCTCTAAGATCGTCCGTGATGAGCAAATGACACAATGTTATTGTAAACGAACGACTTTTCTGGGATATTATGTTTTTGGTCAGACCGCTGCCGCCGCGCTGCCCTACGTGTTAACGAGATAACTTCATTAATATTTCAATTAGAAATTTCATGTTTTGCACATAAGTAAGTATCATAAAGAGGAAGAACTGATTCGATTTTAGACAATTTACAATTTCTAGATTGGCCACCAGGGGCCAAAAACGGAAAAATCACTGTTTTTATGATATCTCTGGAAATATTTGTCCGATTGACCTCAAATCAAGTGCAAATGAAAGGTCATGATCTGAGGATGTGTCCCACGATGACATTATACCTGTTTGGTTCAAGATTTTGACACAAGGTGGAGCATTGTCTCACAAACTTCACCATTTTTGCCATATCTTTGGAACCATTTGTCCAATTGACGTGAAACTATGTGCAACTGCAAGGTCATGACCTCACAACATGTCACATGATGACATCATACCTGTATGGTTCAATATTTTGCCACCAGGTGGAGCTTTGTGATGGAAAATTACCATTTTGGCCATATCTGCAGAACCATTTGTCCGATTGACCTGAAATTAAGTTCAAATGAAAGGTCATGACCCGAGGGGCTTTATATTGTATTGAGTCTATTCGAGGATTGGGGAATTGGAGGATTGGGGGCGTTTGGGGATATACCCCAAGCCGCCGCCTCTGACGGCATAAGCCTAGTTTAGTGTTTGTTGTGTTTCCTGCAAAAAATTACAGCAGTAGAATTTTTGCGTAATTTACGTTATTTGTGAAGTCGGAGGGTGACAAGTTTAATTAGCGAGAGAGTCTGGGAGGTGAGGGGACTGGAATAGTTTGTTTGTGAACAACACAACAGTCTTTGACTCAGGAGACCCGTGTTCGTGCTCCGATTACGACTCTGAGTTTCATGTTAGTTTTGCAAGTGCAAGTCGGGACTGTTTTTTGAAAAGCACAACCACCTTTCCCTAACCCTGAATCCTTATCTTGACCAAACGTAATTATTATCACCATTACCTAACCGTTTATATTTGTAAGGCTCTGTGGCGGTGTTACTTACGGTGACTGAAAAAATGCTTACTGCTCAGTGCTGCAAGTAACTACAGCGATCAGGTAACTGTAGTACTGAGGCCACGTGTTGCAGAGATCTTTATGATTCAGCGAAAATTTGAAGGAGAAGATTTTATGAAAATACGGTAAACTACTGCACATCTTTAAATGCACTGAGCATCTCACCGCTCTGGGCTTGAACATGAGTGATTCTGAGTGCTTCATCAAGCTGGGTTTGTTATGAGAAGCTGATGCTGGACTCGTAACAGTTATTTATCTTACGTAATATACGAGGGTCTGTTTTAAACCACTGAAAGCATTACTGTTTTATTGCAGCCCAAGGTTTATGGTTCTGGACCAGAGCTCTGTCTCCTTGTCAAAACAAGTGAAGTGATTTTCCATTGGCCGGGTTTTCCAAGTGTTTATGACATCACAATGCTGTTTCGTGTCCCAGGGAGCGGAGGATGGCAGGCCTGCTGTGCTAAACTCAATACCATACTGAGAATCCTTATGTAGTGTACGTATGCAGCGTACTTCATGTATTCATTGTATGGTCACTCGCTGCAGTTCAGATGTTGGTTTCAATTAAGTTAGAGAAACGTTTATACATCACTTGCAATGGTGTGTGGGCTGTGCACTCAAAAAACTGGAAAATAAATATTAAAGGGACATAGCTGAGGTTCCTCACTGGATATGTTGGCAGTGACTTACTTTGTGGAAATTGTGGATAATCCTTCACTAGTGAGTGTGTGTGTGTGTGTGTGTGTGTGTGAAAGAGAGAGAGTGCGCGCACTTTCATGCATACGCATGTATGCACATATAGATATGTGTATATGTGTATATTTGAGCATATACACTACCGCTCAAAAGTTTGTGATCACTCGCAAATGTTCTTGTTTTCCATGGAAACACACATGAAATTAGTCTGAGTAGGATATATAGCAAATGAACAGAACATGCTGACATTGTCTGAGTTAGAAATTGTGATTTTAATGGAAAATGATGAATATGTACTTCAAACTTTGCCTTCATCAAAAAAAGCACCTTCACTGTTGATACTGAAACTGGTGTTTGACGGGAACTATTTCACACGTCTGCAAGTTGACAACCTGTGAGGCGTCTTTGTCTTAAACTACACACTCTCAGATATTTGTCTTCCTGCACAGTTGTGCATCGGGGCCTCCCACTCCTTTTTTCTGTCCTTGTTAGTGCCAGTTTGTGCTGCTCTCTGAAGGGAGTAGTTGACAGCATGGTAAGAGATTTTAAGTTTTCAATTTCTCACATTAAATAACCTTCTTTTCTAAGCACAACAATAGACTGACGGGTCTCTAAAGGAAGTTCTTTCTTTCTGGCCCTTTTGAGCCTGTAAACAAACAACTGCTGATGCTTCGGGAACTAAACTAACCTCGAGAACGCCATGCTCCCTTTTGCGCTCCCATATTAGTTCAACGGTTTTCAGCTGTGCTACACGTTTGCTGAAGGGTTTTCTAATTATTAATTAGCCTTACAAAATGCTTAACTTGGATTAGCCACACCAGGAAATTAATGCAGAGGACTGACAGTTGCTGATAATAGGCCTCTGTGCAAAAATGTAGATCATTCTTTGAAAATCATCTGATTAATTTTAATCGTTGGTGAAATGGATAAAAATGTTTGTGAAATGGAAAAAAAGTATGTGAAATGTATGAAAAAGCATTTTTCTTCGGAAAACAAAGAAATTTGCTTGTGATCCCAAACTTTTGAGTGGTAGTGTATGTATGTGTGTGTGTGTAAATATGTGTAAGCCTGTATGTATATAAGCATGCGTGAGTGTGTATGTGTGTACATATGTGCATGATGTTTGTGAGTGTATGTGTGTGTGAGTGCAGGAGTGTACAGGTGTGTGAGTTTATGCGCATATACAGTGTGTTTGTACGTAAGCATGTGTATGTGTACATGTGGTATATGGGTGTATATGTGCGAGCATTTCTATATGTTTGTATGTACAGTATGTGACTATGTGAGTGTGTGCGTGTGTGTGTGTTTGTGTGCGCACTTGCAGTACTTATGCGTGCATATGTAAGGAACTGTGTGTATATACACAATGTGTGTGTGTTTGTGTGTGTGTGGCGAAGTGCTTGTGTGATATAGGAGGTGCGGGGGCAGTAACACCGGTCTGTAGCTCCAGAGTACAATGTAAGAGGACAGGACTGTACGTCGGTGGGTGTTACTCTGTGAGATGAAAGGCCCTGTGTCTCAGGTGAGGGGGTGGGGGGATGTTACCACGGCCGAGGCTGCCTGTTAGAGCCCCACGCAGCCTCGCCGAGGGGAGAGAGAACAGCGGCCTCTCCCCACCGCGCGGGCCTCTGCTCCTGCAACACTGTACAGAGGCAGCATACAGCTTTACCCCTCGCATCCGACGCGCCCTCGCTGTGTCCCCCGCCAGGCTTGCATCTCAGGAGCGCGCCTTATATTCATGTGGCTGAAGAGAGGCTGGAGGGCGGGGGGGCAGTTACCATCCACCCCTCTCAAAAACTTCCACAAGGCAGCGCTCCTGATGGACTTGGTGAAAAATGGCCCATATAAAAGCACGACTGCATACGCCTCTATAAACTTTATTTTTGGTCAAGTCCCCTTGTGTTTCATTGGTGACTTTATTTTCTGTTTGTTTTGTCGCTTGTGAACACGTCAGTGTTGCTTTTGTCCCGCCTTTTCGAGTGGGGCGTGTGTGGAGTGGGGCGTGTGTGGAGTGGGGCGTGTGTGGAGTGGGGCGTGTGTGGAGTGGGTTGTGTGTGGAGTGGGGCGTGTGTGGAGTGGGGCGTGTGTGGAGTGGGGCGTGTGTGGAGTGGGGCGTGTGTGGAGTGGGTTGCGTGTGAAGTGGGTTGCGTGTGAAGTGGGTTGCGTGTGGAGTTGGGCGTGTGTGGAGTGGGGCGTGTGAGGAGTGGGTTGTGTGTGGAGTGGGGCGTGTGTGGAGTGGGGCGTGTGTGGAGTGGGGCGTGTGTGGAGTGGGGCGTGTGTGGAGTGGGTTGTGTGTGGAGTGGGTTGTGTGTGGAGTGGGGTGTGTGTGGAGTGGGGTGTGTGTGGAGTGGGGCGTGTGTGGAGTGGGGCGTGTGTGGAGTGGGGCGTGTGTGGAGTGGGTTGCGTGTGGAGTGGGTTGCGTGTGGAGTGGGGTGCGTGTGGAGTGGGGTGTGTGTGGAGCGGGGTGTGTGTGGAGCGGGGTGTGTGTGGAGCGGGGTGTGTGTGGAGTGGGGTGTGTGTGGTTTTTCGGACTCGTGGTGCTCATGTTCGGAGAGTGACAGCCATATCCATTTTAATCTGCTGTCAGGCTTAGATGTCTCTCAGTTACTCAAACCAGGTGTGGCTGCAAATTACAGTTCTGTGCAGGGATGGCGATCTGGAGATTCACTTTTGACGTGATGCTGGTCTGATCTGTCACGTCTTATTTTTCCTCACAGGTACATGAGATTTGGGTTTATGTGAAGCTTTGGGCCCTTGGAATACTCAGCCTACATTTAGCCTAATTTCTCCAACAACGGGGGGGGGGGGTTTGTCATTAAGCGTACACAATGCATTGATGACATTTAGTATGTTTTTTTTTTTTTTCAACCTTTATTTAACCAGGGAAGTCCTTTGAGAACAAGTCTATTTTGCAAAGGAGCCCTGGCCAAGAAAGCCGCAAATAAAAGTTACATATAAAAATACAACATTACAACAGATAAAATACCAGTACATGGAGTATGTACATGTACATACCAGTATGTGAGGATCTGGAGCGGCTAATAAATGCCCTTGTGCTACAGAATGCAAAGTAATTGCGACAGACCTGGGTAACAACTTTAGCAGAGCAGCAAAAGCGCTCGTGTCTGAAGAAACGTCACTAAATCACAAATGCAACGTGACCATGTTACTCAAGAGTCAAAACATAAACCCAAATACATAAAGAGTTCACGTAGAGCTCACTTAAACAAGAGACGAGAGCGAGTGGCGCCGAAAATAATCTCCAGTCTCACTGAGTCACAGCTCAGTCTAATTTAAGTCTGGTCTCTTCATGGAAACCATAGCTGGGGAGATGACATGGTGCCGTCAAAGTCCATTCATGTATTCGGCCTGGTGTTCGGTTCCCAGAGAAGCTGTACTGCGTGACCCCATGTCAGGCAGGGCAGGCGGGGTTCTGTCTGTGAGCTGCATGTGCATCAAGCTCATCGTGAAACACACTGAGCTGTGCTGGTGTTACTCTACTGGTGTGACGGAGAAACAGGATGGAGGAGTGTACCTGAGAACTCACACACCTGACCTGAGTCTGAGTACCGCTCACGAGAGAGAGAGAGAGAGAGAGAGAGAGAGAGGGAGGGAGGGAGGGAGAGAGTGAGAGAGGGGGGCTAAGAGGGCGATTCCTGTACTACCTAGACTTGGAATAAGTGAAAGAGAAAGTAGAGTGGAATATCGCTCTTATGTTATCAGAAATATGAACTGTTTGACTGAGGTAGAGAGGATGTTTCTTGAAGCTGAGCTGGGTGTATGACGTTAACAGACAGTGTGAGATGTCATGTGATCTGTAGAGCTGATGTTGGTCAGCACACAGACTCAGGTCTAAATAGAGCCTGTTTTTCCAGTACCAGAGAGGAGCTGAACTTCGTCCCTCAGGACGGCTGGGGGTCCGCGGTGCCCCTGAGGAGGGTGAAGACCCCCCAGCCCGCGTGGTGATTGGAATGCCTGATGTCTCTGCTCTTTATTTTAAGAGGCTGTGTTGTTCCCGTGTCCTAGCAACACTACCCCCGGGCAAAACCAGCCGGATCCTGGCCGGGACACCATGTTAGCCCCAGTTTTTTTTGGACGGGTCCCAGTAGAGGCCACCTCAGGCCAGGCCGAGGGATCAGTGAATATGAACACGGTTACCGTACGATCCTCTGACCGCCATGCCTCACCACTGCCAAAAGCAGGCATTTGGCTTTGGGTCTAAAGCACCAGCAAAGGGGTCCTCAGACTTATCCAGGAAGGGCTGGCGTGGGTGCAGCTTTCATTCCAACTCAGCAGTTTCACACCTTATTCCACTAATCAAGATCTTGACAAATATTCCTGGGGTTGATTAGTAGAATCCGGCGAATAACTGCTGGGTTAGAAGTGAAGGCTGCACATACACACCGGCCCTTTGTGGAGAAGACAGATGACCGTGTGCTACAGTGTGACTCAGAAGGTGCTTCAGGCTGGGTGTAGAGCAGTAAGATCAGTGCAGCTGTGTGGCTCTTTTTCCCATAATGCCCCTGGGGGATTGCTGCCCATTTTAACCAGTCAACAATCAGCTTCTGTGGATGAACATCTCAGTGAAATAACGAAGTAGTGTAAAGCGTCTTCTTTGGGCTAAAATATTTGAGGCTTGAACCTTGGCATCAGGACACCGAGGACACACGTCCTCGATGGTGTCCCTCCGCGCCGTCGCTACGGCACCCCAGGGCTATGTTACGTGCGTGTGCGCACTCTCCAAAGTTTGGCGGAGCTCCCTCGGGTTGCCTCCGGTGGCATGCTGCCTGTTGTCATGCGTTGCGGGGTAAGAATGCGGCGAAATGAAGCGGAGGACATGTGTCGGCGAGATTAGTGAGTGGCACCTCTTGTTAAGTGGATTGCGCTGGCGCATTGTGCGGCGATGCCTCCCGCCTGCGGCCTGTATTAATTAAAGCCTCGTCTGAAATACAGAGAGCCTTTATTCCCACGACACTGGGAGAAAAACTCGGGGCACTCCAATATTAATTAATGTTTGGCCTCTCCGGGAGCCTCGCGTGTTTTCCTTTGTATTTCGTCGTGAAACAGCTTTTAATGCGCTGGCCTGGGCTCTTACCTCGGCAGGGCCTAACATCGCCCGGCCCTGCTCTTATTGGGAAAAGGTTTACGAAGGCTGTGTTTGGTCTTTGCTGGTTTTAGTGTGTTTTTGTGGTTATGGAGCACCCCTGGGTGGAGACGGACAGACGGGGTCGAGTGGGGAAGTTTTTTCCGACTGTTTTGGGGGTGAGACATCAGTCGTGCGGTTTTGTTGCGCAGATGGCAGGAATGTCGCTCTCACCCCTGCACTCAGTTCAGGAAGTCTGGGTATTTTGCCTCCCCAGCCCCCACCCGTTGTGTTAATTTTCTTACTGGCGGGTTTGTCTGCTGTTCTACGCCGCGGGAGGTCGACTTGCAGGGGCCGACGAACCCGTCTGCTCCGTTTGCGTCACGAGGAAGAGGGAGGAAGCTGTCTTTTGTGGTTGAAGCGTAACCCCCTCGGGGTCGTGAGACAGCCTCTGTCCCCAGGTGTCTCCAGGTGTTTGTTACAGATGAAGGCTGTCATCGTGTCACCCTTCCGATAGATAACACTGGATACGAGGGCACACTGTTGTGTTGTCTACTCTGATTCACTCAGTGACGGCGGGCTCGGGGGCAGTCACCACGTAAATCGCGGGCGAATGCTTCATCCGTTTCTGAAGTGGGGTAATATATTCTTATTGGAAGGTCTGGTGCTTTTACTGCAGATTCTGTTAAGTGGTTTATTATGTCTCCTGACGTCAGTTTACGTCTGTCTCGGTAACGCAACACCCCGGCATGCGCTCCGTCGCGCCTCGAAAAGGGTAGAGCCAGTGGCTGTGGGAACCTGCGCTGAGAGTCATATCCCATATCTGGAATAACACTTATGACCCAGGTTGGGATTTTTTCGCTGTTGGGGCTAATTTATAACCACTATTGTGTCGCGGGAATGGATTAGCGGGGCTGCGGCAAATCCCGCCGGCTTTACCGTAACCTGGCTGTGTAATTGAAATTAGCACTCCTGCAGTGTCAAACCTCTGTGATAATTCAGCTGGGAGATTAATGAATTAGACTTAGCAGGGGATCCCCAAAATTCAGCTAGCCTCAGGCCTTGAAATTCAACCTTATCTTTCGTGGCCCCCATCTCTTTTCAACACGAAGTTGCTTGATTTTTTTGTTGTTTATTTTCCAGTGTAACTTCGTATTTGGAGGTAGAAATAATTTTTCTTTGAGTTGCGCGGCTCTATACCGTGAGTATCGACGAAGGCATTATTCAGTAGATTTGATGATTTTTCTGTTGTATGCTTCGGAGCTGCTAAGGCACTGAAGCGGCAATTGTTAAAAAACAACAAAACAGGAAAAACAACCTTATGAAAAGTGTCTGGTAAAGACAGCCAGCGTCTGGTTTGTTGATGACTTAGCGCCGTTTCTTTCTGTGTCTTCTCTGTGACTGACGTCTTGCTCCTCGGGTATCTGCGCTGTGTCCTTATTGGGCACTTTGTGAATCTTAAGGTTCTTTGTTATCCGCCCTGCGTCCGCAACTGTCATCATCGCTGATGGCCGTCTCGCACTCAGACATACACACAGGCATCCATCAAACACACACAGACACCCACACACTCATACATACCAGGCGGGACCTTGAGATCAAGGATACCCATGTTTCCGAACATAGGTCACAGACAGACACACAGATAAACACACACACACACAAACACACACTCTCTCACACACACACACACACACACACACACACACACACACACTCACACACACATACACACACACACACACACACACACACACACACACTTAGACTCAGGTAAACACAGATGTGTGTCAGCTGCAAATGGAAGATGGACTCAAGAGGCCTGTACAATGACTCAATGCCGATTGCCTAGGAGCGCGCTTATTTTTCCTAACATAGTTGTGGTACCGCTTCCCCTCTAAGCCACACTTCAGCCAACCATTTTGGACCTAAGTGGAACTGTAAGCCAATCAGATTGTACGTAACTGTAATTTTTCCCAAACTTGGTCATGAACAATAACCCAGCTGCCTGGTGCTTGGGTCCTGTTCTCCTCTCTCTTAGCTGTTGGCGGTTTGCACTCTGTAGCTTGAATAACGTCACCCCCCCTCCAACCCGAGCCCCCCCCCTCCCCCCCTCCCTCCTCACCTCCTACTTTCCTCCCTCAACCCCAAACCTCCCCACCCCATGGGTCTGCTGTAACTCTACTCCACGCTCTTATGAAATTGGTCTCATTCCAATACTCAGCTCCCTGAGAGAACCTGCGAGCCCACTTTCTGACTGTGTGTCAGATAGAGTGCGGAGTATTGATGAGAAGGCGGGACTTCTCTACGCATGAGTGTCGGGTTCGATCAAGTCCTACTACAGATGAGTGATGGAGAGATGAGCTTGACCGTCGCTGCTGTGACAGTTCCTCTGCAGTTCTCTGCCTGACAGAAGAAGGTGAAGTCAATGGGGGGTGTGTTAGTGGGCCGGGGTACAGGGTGGGGTGGGAGGGAGGGAGGGTATTGTGGGGGCTGGGATGGGAGTGGGTGGGTCGGGGGGGGGGGGCAGCTGGGATGTGGTCGAGCAGCGATCGGTTCCTCCTCGCAGTCGGCTGGAATTCTCTGAGTGGTTGGAATGATGATGCTCTGACTCGCGGAAAAGCTAGCAGAAGAGCGGCGTGCGTCGACATGAACGTAGGATGAAAATATCAAGTGAGTTCAGCTTCTCTCTCACAGAGGACGGGAAAAACAAGTTAGCGGAGATCTTTTCTTCTTTAAGTATGTGGTTCATCTTTGGGGCTTGACTGTGCCATCTTAATTGCGGAAAGATGTGTGAAAAATGGGTTTAATGAGTGGATAGCGGTGTTTCTAAATTGCCCGGTAATTACAGTGTTAGTGTTTCGGGATGGGGATGACAAATTCTTAAAGCATGCTTGCTGAGAGGGGTGATATTGGTCTTGTGCTGCAGGATTAGGGTTAAGGTCAATACAGATTCACGCAGTCGTAATCTCCGAAATGTCACAGAACAACAGCTCTTGTGATTGGGATCTTGGATGTTATTTCTGTTGTTCATCGGAACAAATCTGGCTTCATTTTGTGTTTCACTTGATCTCGGAGAACATTTCTCTCTCCGCAAATTTATTTATGAAGAACATTCCTGTGTTCTCTCGTTTTCCATGCAGTCCTGTAACATGGTCGCGGAAGTTTTGGCAAGTGTGAATCAGCACGCCTCCACTGCATGCAGGGTTTTTTCAAATCAACAGTCTGCTCCATAATCCTTTGGAAAATAAACAGTGGTATGCTTGTCGTTATCCATGCGCCCAAATCGCACATATTGGCACCGCTAACGATGCCATTAATAACGCGGAATGTGCCAGCTTAAATGTACCGTTTGTTAAACCCTGAGCGAAAGCCTCCAAATTTGATGAAAGACTTGTGGCCCTTTCTTACATCACTTACCTGGGAGGGTGGGAGGGTGGGTACCCCTGGCCTGCGTTTACCTTTCGGTGGAATGTTCTATCCATCACATATGGATACGTTGTATATTTGTTATGTAACGGGGACTCTAAGAAAACCTCTATTGGCAGCGTTTGGCTCCAACACGCCTTTTTGGAACACGCTACCGCTGTCGCCGCTGTGCCGGGCCATTGTCAGACGGTCTCACTCTGTTTCTCTCCCCTTTGTGGAGCTGTAATCTTACACTGCACACAGTTTACAGGTTTATTCTGGGATGCCCAAAGGAGACCACGCCCCCACGAGGTTCCCTGAGAAAGTCGTAGCGTACGGGGAGTCTCCGTGTCGTGTTACGGAACGTGGAACATAGAGGAATTCTCGGCTCGGGTATCGCGGCTCTCGTAGGCCCGCCTGCCTGCTGCTGCGTTAGGATGTGAAAGCCGACGGAGGAACAATGCCATGCCAACCGTTCGCGTGGAAGTTTGGGAGCTGTCTGGAAGAACGCCCTCCTTACCTGCTGGTGACCTGTATGAGACTGACTGATGCGCCAGCTCTCTGTCTCAGGGGAGAAATGAGTGATTTTCCATCAGGGTTGAGTCTTGTGCATTTCTCATGGGATCTTAACCTGGCACCATCTACTCATCTTTCAGAGGGGCATTTCTAACAGGTTTAAAGGGGTGTGAATTTAACCCAAACTTCTAATTTGATTTTTACCCATCTTAAACCAGTTTAAATTTTAAAATACCCCTCAAATCGACAGGTGGACCAATGCCTGGCTTAACTCTTGGCTTTCTTGACTATTACCTCTGTCATTTTCACTCCTATTAGTTTGTTTGTTTGTCTGTTAACAGGATAATTCAAAAAGTTTTGACCGGATTGGCACGGAATGTGCTTTGATGTTAGACGGTAGTCTGAGGATGAGATGATTCAATTTTGGAAGTGATCTGGAACATATTCTAGATTCTTTATCCAGAAGAAGTTAAAATATATTTGAGTAGAATGACGGTCCCTTATGTGATGAACAGATTTTCATAACATTTCAGCATTAAATGGAATCTACACCAAAGTACAGTTGATTATAGTTGTTGTTGATTTGGATAATATTCTTGAACCAATAATACTGGCATATGGGCACGGCGGAGGTATGCGCTCCACCAAGTGCCCGTCTTGTTTTGCTTTTTTCTTGTTTGCTTTTGAAGGCACGCAGTGAGAGTTGTTACCTGAGGTACTGTAACTCACTCAGGGATGTGAGTTAATTTGTGGTCCAACAGTTATGGCTCCCAGGGGTATCTGTGCTTACGTGTGTGTGGTGTCATAACCCAGGGCTGGAGCGCAGATAGAATTACCGTGAAAAGCTATTGCTGTCATTATCGTGTCGATGTACGTGGAGCAGGTGTGACTGAGAGGGTGTCCCTTCCTCGTGTGCCTGCGCGTGGAACGAACACAAAGCCTCCCAGTGCATGATGGGAGGCCTGACGTCCATTATGAAGCAGTCCATCATTTGTTTTGGGTGCTGCCATGGGGTTTCAGGGTGGAGACTCCACCCCTTTGTTCATTACAGGTGTGTAATATTTAAACTTCAGCCGTGTCCTAGGATTGCGTTCCGGTTGTGATGGAGAGGGTCACGTCTCTAAGGGCTGTAGCGGACCTTTTATCCGTTTTGAAGGACTTGGAACATCACTGAGGCAAAATCGTGCTAAAAGGAGAGACAGAAGGAGTTAAATGAGAGATTATGTGGGGTCTGTTCTCTGGGCTCAGGTGAGCACCATTTCTACTCCATCAAACAGGATGAATTAACTGAAAATCACTGGTAATGGACAGCGGCAGTTTTAAAATGTAATTTTGACTAAAAGTTTTTCTGCCAGTTGTTGAACAGCTATTAGCATTTGCTTAAAATCTTTTGCAACTGTTAATGTGTATTTGTAGTTTTCTAAATGATGCCGTATTTGAGAAGTCATTAATTGTTGATAAATGTATGTTCATTTCTTGATATGATAAACTATTTGTTGTAAAAAAGGGAAAAATAGATTAATTTGTGCTCGTTTTTCCATCGAAGAACATCTGATAAACTACAGTTTGCTGCCGCGCAGCCGTTAGCATCAGTAAAATTAATAATGCGTATGATACAGGAACTGCCTTTCTGCATCTCTTTCACTATTGGAAGATGACACTGTATTTTTAGCCTGTGTGAGAGTTCATTAGCTTTTAAAATACAAATGCATTGTGTCGTAGAGTAAGATTAGCATATATTTCTAGGGGGGCAAAAGGGCATATTTTTATAGCGCTGTGACGTTTGGCCTGTTTGTACCCGAGAAAAGTGAATTATCCACTAAAAGAGGCCTAAATCATCCTGGCTGATTCTGTTCACTGTAGGGGCTCATTAGCCTTAATTCCGTAATTGAGGAGATGACGGAGGAAAGAGGTAGGGTTTGGTTGGGAAAAATAGTTTGCTTCCTGTCCCAGGCTTATTGACATGGACCAGTCTTGTCATCAGTGCACCTGGAGGCAGGAAAATGGCCCTGGGCAGTATAAGGTAAAAGGAGGTCAGACCCTGACCCTGGCTGCAGGGTCGTTTCCTGAGCCAGTATTGAGGCCAGGGCTGTAAAATATTCACGAAACAGTACTGATCCAAGAGGAACCAGCATGTCCTGTTGCCATAGTGTGGGACTGGCGAGGGTGTGTCGGGTGTTAACCTTACAGACTGGATGAGTCCCTCACTGACACAGCTGTAACATGTTTGTTTCCTGAGAACAGTCGTGTGACTTGATTTTTGCAAGTTACGTAGATGTTACGTAGATGCCTGAAAATGCTGGATGGCCTCTGGCTGAACAGTTAGATATTCTGGAATTTTTTTTGAGCCTTAACTTTGTACTTAGGTTTCCAAGCTTCTGAGTGGACATTTAAATATTCTGGAGTTGTCAGTTACATCCTAAATCTGTAGCAATGACTCTTAAGCTTCTTATTGGATGTTTAGATATTCTGGAATTGTCTGTTAAGTCCTAATTCTCTGCAGATGACTCATAGCTTCTGAATAGACATGTTTATTTTATGGACTTGTCTGTTAAGTCGTAACTCTGTACAGATGACTCATTAGAGTGGAAATAAATGGTACGGTACAGGAGTTTATAATTTAGTAAGCTGTGGGCTTCCCTGCATGTTAATGATTTTGTTTAGTTTTGTGTCTTTAGTAAGTAAAAAGCTGTCCAGTATCTTTTCATTTGTAAAATGCTGTGATTTGTTTCATCTCTTTATGCCTTGTGTAAGCTTGCCATGTTGGGTTTGTTGCCGTTGTTAACACCAGAGCTTGCTGAATATTGTCTGCGGACAGGGTAAGGTTTTCACTTGTTTGAGTGTGTTATTACAGTTAGCATTTATTACTAGGACTCATACCTCTGATGTTTAACATCCTGGATATTTGAGCCTCGACTGCTGTGATCCTGCTTTGATCATCATGGACGCGGGATCAGAAGGTGAAATTTGGGGTTCAGCTGCTGATCGTGGCCTGTAGCTACTGTTCTCCCGTAATCCAATTTATATTGGAGAGAGGGAGAGGGGGAGAGAGGACTCTGTTTCTCAGGGGACCGGTAATCGGGCCTAGGAGACTGGTTGGTTATGTAACTGCCCCCAACAAAGCCGATCCCAACAAAGGAGATGTGCAGTAGAACAAGGGCATCCACCACATAAACAAGGGCAGGGCTTTGCCCTTTTAGACTCATTCTTTTGGGAAAAAGATCATGAATGCAAGATTAGAAAGTTCTCAAGGTCCTAATGCTGAGTTAACTGTGACCTAAAGCAGTGGAGTCTCAGAATAATGAGTTATTGAAAGAACATTCCGGAAAACCTAGTCTTCAAAGCGATGAGGATCCAAGCTGTCTCTTATCCCGTTGGGCTCTTTGCTTGTGTGGAATGTTCTCTCTGTTCTGTGTGTGGTCGGCACTGACATAGTAGTTCCGAATCCCCAACTCGATCTCGAGCAAACCCCAAACGCCTGGCATCAGTCGCCGTGGAAACCTCCAAATGTGCGTTGAAGGCGCTCAGTTTTTCCGTGGTTTCTCCCTGCTACAGCTGGCTACAGCTGGATAACTGACTTGTGTCTTTCCGTTTTGTTTTTTTTTTTTTTCAGAGATCGAGGCAAAGGAGGCGTGTGATTGGTTGAGGGCGGCAGGCTTCCCCCAATACGCTCAGCTCTATGAAGGTAAGAATCTGTATTAATATAAAATGATCTCTGCCCTGCAGTACTGCCAAAGCTGTCTGAGCTTCAGACAGTAAAACGGTCCCGTATGGGAAATGTTATCTTCATCTGCATGTGCATTCAGACTAACTGTGTCTGACTACTATGACTGAAGAAAGCTGCTCTGGACTCTCTAGTATCAGTGATCATTCGGGCTGTGAGTGAAGCTCTGTGATGACATGAAAACAGTCTGTAGTCAGACGGCAGTTTCTTACTAACGCACATAAACTTCACACCCCCACTCCAGTCTGCGTTTAGACAATGTGCAGGGCTGGGTTGGGGCAGTTTACACGTCTGTCTTTTTGTTTTTAATCCTTTTTTGTTTTTGTTTACACAGACTGTCCTGTTCAAGTTTAAACCACTTTTTACACGGGAGGTCTGTGTGGACAGGAGTGTCGATCTTTATTTTCATTACAGCGTTCAATGTGCCACACATTTTCTTTAACATGCTGTATGTGGGGGAAAATGTTCATCTCTGTATTTCCAAAGGGGGTCGTACATTGTGCATTTGTGTCAAGTATGACTTCACATTTGTGTGACATACAGTTTATACGGAATAAATACAATAGCACAACACTGCTAACTTTGCAAAAACACACCAAGTTTATTGAGAACTAAGGTTTCGGTCAAAAGCCCTTCATCAAAGTTAGCAGTGTTGTGCTATTATATTTATATTATTTAAACTTCGCTATTCTTTGGATTGCAGCACCTGCCAAGAACTAAACAAAATGCACAGATACTCCTTTCTATTTGACAAACAGTTTATAAAAGTTTTTCTCCAGCAGGAATTTTCATGTATTACCTCTCTGTGTTCTAAACACTGATGCAAAATGCCAGGCTTTGCATCATTTACTCAGCTGTTCAGTTGCTCCCTCAAAGCCCAGCCTGGCTGCCCTGAGAAATGTGGCCAGATTTTTTTGTTTTTTTGCCTGGATATTTCTGGGCTAAAGTTACTACCAAAACACTTCCTGCTGCGCGAGAGAGAGAGGTCATGGGAAAAAAGGCTGCATTAGAAGGCAGCGTTATCTCTGCCTAGAAAACAAGCCCCCTCACACGAGACCTGCGGGGCATCTGCTCCATATTTAAGGACGGACTTGCCCTGAAATTTACCCTTAGTTTGGAGTTATTAGTGGTTGAGAAACATTGACTCTGTATCTGACACCTTGCTATGTTGGCGTGCATGTGTGTGTGTGTGTGTGTGTGTGTATGTATGAGTGCATTCATATATGTGAGTACGTGTGTGTGTGTTCTTGTACATGCTACAAAGTGAGAACCAAAAACATTTTTTTTCCCCTACAGAGTGGGGACATTATTGGGAAGTGAGGAAATTTACTGGTGTCCTCACAACTACAAAGGCAAATAGTGATTTATTAGTTAAGTTTAGGATTTGGGTTAA
The DNA here is from genome assembly GCA_029721435.1 of Gymnothorax reevesii. Classification (NCBI taxonomy): domain Eukaryota; kingdom Metazoa; phylum Chordata; class Actinopteri; order Anguilliformes; family Muraenidae; genus Gymnothorax; species Gymnothorax reevesii. The sequence goes on from CM056574.1 coordinate 172,954,730, forward strand.
GGTTAGAATTCGGGATAGGTTAAGGTTAGGACAAGGGTTTGGGTTAAGGTTAGAATTAGGGATAGGTTATGGTTAGAGTAAGGGTTTGGGGTAAGGTTAGAATTAGGGATAGGTTATGGTTAGGGTAAGGGTTTGGGGTAAGGTTAGAGTTAGGGATAAGTTAAGGTTAGAATAAGGGTTTGGGTTAAGGTTAGAATTAGGGATAGGTTAAGGTTAGGATAAGGGTTTGGGTGAGGCATACACTGCTTATTGTTAAGATTAGGGAAAGGCTGTAGAGACACAGGAAGAATGAATGGAAGTTAATGTGATGTCCTCACAAAGATATACGTACAAGGATGTCTGTATGTGTGTGTGTGTGCACGAGCGTATGTGTTTGTGTGTGGTCTGCGTGTTTGCATGTCTGTGTGTGGGAATATGACTGCTTGCCTGTGTTTCTAAAGGAAATCTCAGTCAGCTACAGTCTGCTTTCCCAGGAGATGATGAGACACAGTGTTGCGGAGGGACAGGAACTGTATTAAACAGGGGTTTCATGTTGGCTGTGATCTGCTCGCTGTATATATATGTGTAGATGCATAGTGACAAACACAATTACGCACAAAACCCACCAATTACGAACTGGACTGCTGTGACGCCAGTGTGGGACCCCCTTGCTGTTCCTCTGTCTGGAGCAGGATAATGGCAGTGTTTGGAGTTTGTGCTTTCGCTGATATCTATGCCCCCTGCCCCCCCCCCCCCCCTAAATTGACTTCACTTTTCCCCGTTATGGCGCGTTAGCCGGCCCTGGGTTCGGTCTTTTCAATGGATCTGGTCCCAGCCAATGACATGTCCACAACAGTGCTGAAGTCCACGTCCTGGACTTGGTGATGCGCTACAGGATTCTGGGATATCAAATATTTTACCGCCCCCCGCATCCTCTCAGACATCAGAGACATCAAGAAAACATGTTTGTGTTGGAGAGAGAGAGAGAGAGAGAGAGAGAGAGGGGGATAGGGAGGACTGGTAGAGATGTGGGATCTCTCAAAGGTACTTTCCTTAGCTGTCTGCTCTCGTATGCTGAATACCTCCGATAAACGCGTCTCCCTCAGTGCAAAGAATTCGAACCATGAAACTCTGGAGACAGAATGTGATTGAGATAAGGCCACCCAAGATCCTGAGATTTTTCGATTGTACATCATGGTACATTTTATCTTTGTAATTTCATACAGGATTCCTCATTGCACTTTGGTCTAAGACTTGTCTGGAGCTGTCATAGCATCTTGTTGGACTGTGTCATTGCATACAGTTATGTTTCTTTCAGAGAAACATTATGGGACTATTCGGTGCTTAAATGTGCCCTTAATGGACGAGCCTCATCGCTTGTGTTTGATCACGTCTGTGCTCGAGTGCGTGGATGGATCTTTCTGACTGTTATCTGATATGAGGCACTCTTCAAGTGCGTAGGTTGGCCCACTGATCTGTTATCTATTAAGGGACTATTCTATGAAATGAGTGACCCCAATACTCTGGCATGATGCACAAGCCTGTGGTCAGAATTCCCCCTAAAGTCCCTGGACTTTTAGTCCCCGAGGTCAGGGTTAGGCTTGGAGTTAGGCTTAGGGGTACAAAGTGTCTGGGGATGAAAAGTTGGAGAGGAAAAGTCCAGGGACAAAAAGTCCACGGGGACAAAAAACCAGATTCATGCAGAGGTTTAACTCTGAACTGTTGAATAATGCATCGGTTCAACTGAAGATAAAAAAAAATGCTTTGTCACTTTCATAGTATCCTGAATTAACTCAATGAATTTACCTGCTTTCATAATGGAAGTCAGTATCAGATCAGACACTTAGAGGCAGATCTCACAGACACAGAAGTAGGTTTAAGTTTCTTTCCGGCTCAGCTTAATCGATCTCGGTTCAATTATTGTCATATTGCATTCACTTGTTGCAAAGCATGATGGGATCACAGCTTCTCCTGATTTGTTTTCCTCTGTCTTTTCAGATTCGCAGTTTCCCATCAACATTTCTTCGGTGAAAAGGGATCATGATTTCCTTGACAAAGACCTGGTTGAACCTCTCTGCCGGTAAGAAAAGGACCTGTGACGGGGCCAGAAGTGATGCTTTGTGTTAAAATCTGTCTGGGCCTCTGTCTCCGTGCTCTCCAGCATTTTCCATGCTTGTTATCTTCATACGGTAAAAGGCTTACTTCTTGTTTGCTTTGGGACAGACCATTAGTTTTATTGTCCTCTCCTGCTCTTAGTCACGTTGTAAACGAACGCCAGGGAGTTGTTAGCGCCTGAGCCGCAGGGAAGTGAGATGCATCTTCTCCACTCAAAATGACAAGCGACAGAGATCACATCTGGCTAACAGACCCTTTCTCAATCAGTAGCGCGCGTCGCTGATTCAATTACAATGAGGCTTGAAGGTTAATGTGCCTCCATAATTTTGTTAGCTGTGCTCGAAGAGATCAGGTTGATCTGTTGTTCTTTGCTTAAAAAAGGCTATTTATTTAGCATAAGCTCTGCAAACCTACCGGATTGAAAACTGAACAAGTAATTTCTGTCGATTGAATTGATGCTGTAGCTCTGAAAGGTTAAGAAATTAAGATGTATTCTTCGCGGGCCTTATTTGCATTCAAGCATTTTTTCCCCCTCTTGGCAAGCTGGTGTAACTGTGTCCACATTTTGAATGGAAACAGCACTTCAGTCTCTCAGGTTGCCTGGGAGACGGGAGGGAGGGGGATGGGGGGATGGGGTTCTTTAGACAACGTAACTTACTGTGACTCCAAACAACCCTTAACCACCTCATCTAAATTCCAAACTACGTCTGTAACAAAACGGAGAGCCGGCCGTTGGTGGCTTTCGCGGAAACCGGCGAGTTCCCACCTCTCTCAGACTTTGTCCTCGGTTCTCCTGAGGTCTCCAGGCTGAAAGAGAGGTTCTTGTAAACAGTCCACCCCTCCCTCGCTCTTTCTGGGGGCAGAGTGATGTTCCTCCTCCCGGTTTGGGAATGATTGATACGGTAATGTCACTGGCGCCCCCTCTTTCTCTGAACTCTGACCTGTCGTTCTGTAGGCCCATACATGCGGAGGGATCTCTGTGGTATAGACATTGACATACAGTGCACCCCGCCAGCCCCATTTCCCATCCGTCCCTCCAAAAAAGCAGTCCTAACTCCGTGAGTCATGGGAACTCATAGAATACACTCCAGAATGGAGGGGGGGGGGGGATGATTGTTGCGCTGGAGGGAAAGGCTGTACCGCATTATGGTATTATTGAATTATCAATGTTTTTAGCGTCGAGACGGAGGCATTGGTCCAAGGATGGTGACAGGAGTGAATGATTATCAGGCCACTAACTGTGTTTCTTTCTATCTGTCTGTCTGTCTTTTATGAGAGATACCTCCCCATCCCTCTTTTTTCTGCTGTCACTCATTTACCCTCATCCTTTTCTGCTCATCCCTGGCTCCTGCCCCTAATCTCTCCGCTGATGGCTTAGCCTCCCCGTCGAAGACAATCATCTGAAATCACCTGAGTTAACTCTGAGAAGGGTCTCCCAGTAAAGGCTACAGAAGTCCACAGGCATCGTCAGGCGTGGAAAACACTGAGCGAGAAGTGGTCGAACTTTCTCACGCTGTGATATATTTTAGTTTTTCGTGTTTGTGTGTTTTAATGAATCTAAAACTGCCCCAGGAGATTTAAAACACTCAGGGGAAAAGAAAAACTCCTCTCTGCTCCTCTAGAGTTTCGACGCCGCTGACCAGAATTTCAAGTGCCCTAGTAAAGGCATCAAAGCCGAGGAGGACGGCCGGTTGTCCTGCTTTTCATTTTGGCGCTTGGAAAAAAAAAAAAACACACTGTCACTTTTGTGTACCTCGGGAGCTTGGGCTATCGTGCTAATGGCATGAGCGGAATCGCTCTCGGCCCGCGATTAGCCGCCCGCTACTCAGCTGCTCACTGCCAATTAGGTGGTGGGGAGGGAGATGGATTCCAGAGCTAACGGGCTTAATTAGGTTTGGCTTCACGGCGGAACAAGGGTTAGCCTACATTAGCCTGGGACGGTCTGCCCGGCTCGAGATCATACGGATATATCTGTGCTTTCAGTGGGGGGTTCGACCTTCCCTTCCCCTGCCCTTCCGGCTTCACTTGTGTGTGAGAAAGAGAGGGAGAGAGAGAGAGAGAGAGAGAGTGTGTGAGAGAGAGAGAGAAAGAGAGAGTGAGAGAGACAGAGGATGGGACACTTTGGAGAATCTCAGTTTGTGGGCTGTTTTTGTGTTTTCTAGGCGACTTAACACCTTGAACAAGTGCGCATCTATGAAACTTGACCTGAATCTTCCGAAGAAGAAGGTAAGCGATCTATTTTCTGTTACTATATGAGACAGATCATCTTTCCTGCTCTTTTGTCATTTATTACATAAGTAGTGATGCATCATATTTCATAGTTTCATTGTATGGCATTAAACTTCTTTTGGGAGTTCTCGGTATTGAGGTGAGAGTCACTGAATAGGAAAGACAGAGGAATAATTTGGAACGTGCCATTCATATTTCAAGGAATGGAATTCTGAACAATTAAGCAGTTATACTTAATTTAGTGTTAACACATGTTGTCTTGGTAACGGAAAAAAACCATAAATGGCCTCTAAGGCCTGTCTTTTTTGTTGTAGTTGACTAGACAGTTTCCAGTGATTGAATGAACATTTTGTGATTTGGACTCCTCTGGCCCTGAAGCTTACTGAAGCTGACATATCACTCCAGTCACAACGTCACTTGTGTTGCTTCTGCTTAAAAAATCTTATTCAATGGGTACGCAGTGCTTTCATTTGAACCCAAAGACAATTTGTGTAACCTTGAGCTGAATTTTTAAAAACCCTGTATTCACTAAAGTTTTTGTGTGATGTTTGGAGTGAGTTTGTAATGATATTCTAGAGCTCTGATCAGTCTGGTAACCTTTCTTGTGCTGTTGTTGGGTTTGGACAATTATAAATACTCCTTTTGCCAACATAACCCCGTTTAGCACACTTTAGCACACTGCTGTTGTTACGCCTCTTTTCATGACATAATGGAATGCTTCTCAAGGCTATTTTCTAAATTTAGATTTAATGTAACTTTTTTGCATGTTTGGGTGGTTGTGATGGACAGAATTCGTTACAGTCTGCAGGAATATTACCTTTATCAGGGTCTCACTTTAACTGTAAGTGCCGGATTGGATGAAGTAGAGTCCACTGTTTGCACATTCCCTGTGCCGACTCATTTTTTGTAGCTGTATACTTTATATTCTTTATTTATTCCTTTTCATTCCAGTTATGAAGATACCTTTAAACTGTGTTGGCTTGTGGAACAATTTTGTAATTCCATGTACGTGTGTGCATCATGTTTGCACAGGATAGACCTATTTCAGTTCAAGATGTTACACTGAAACACCTGTAAGTGTGTACTGGTGGCAGAATGCAACACACTTAGCATGACTGATGATAAGTGACAAATGTTTCTGTCTCTATTTGGATTAGAGTGAAGACTCCGATGAGGAGGACGTGTTTGCCATCAGTGACAGATGGACCTTCGAGTGGAGCAGCCGGCGCTGGTCCAGGCTACAGGACATTGACTGCTTCCTGGGTCAGCTGGGGGGTCAAGGGTCAGCGGGAAGAGTCTCTCTGAGGAACACGCCCAGCAGTGAGAGCGTGCTCACAGACCTGAGTGAGCCAGAGGTCTCGTCCCTGCACAGCGAGAGCAGTGGGGGGCGGTCCGACTCGGCCGCCATGCCCGACTCCAGCCACCTCGCCATCCCGCAATATGGCACGCTTCCCGCCAAAAACAGCAAGGATGGGCGCACGCGCGCCAAGGACTTCCTGCGCCGCATGGAGGCGCTTCGTTCGCGAGGGTCGTCCTCCGGGGGCGGGCGCAGGTCGCTGGTCATTAGCGGGCCCCTGTTGCAGCAGGAGCCCCCCGCACTCTCTACCCTCCGCTGCGTGGATATCGTGAACGGGGGGCCGGCGGAGACCGACTCCGCCCCCGACGTTGGTCCCGGCTCCCAGTCTAGCAGCGACGGGGGCAGTGAGGTGAGCGCGCCCAGCCTGAAGGATCGGAAGGCGCTACGAACGCTGCATAAGCGTAGCGGCATGTATCTGGAGGACTTGGACGTTTTTAGCTTCGGAGGAGGTGGGGACGGGGTTGGAGATCAGGACGGGCGCACGGGAAAGGACGGATTCGCCCAGGGGCGGGACATCGTGGCTGAGCAGAACCGCAGGAACGAGTTTCGCTCGCACGAGGACCTGGTGGTGCACGTTCCCAAAGACCACAAGCCTGGAACCTTCCCTAAGGCTTTGTCTATCGAGAGCCTGTCGCCCACAAGTGGCACTTCTGTAAACTGGCACACGGGCAGCGTGTATCTAGACTCTCGAAGCCAGACCTGTCTGCGTGAGCCGAGGACCCCCACTACCCAGTGCTGCCCTCGGGGCAGCCGCATCAGCGTGTACGACAACGTGCCCGGGTCTCACCTCTACGCCAGCACGGGCGACCTCATCGACCTAGAGAAGGAGGACCTCTTCCCTCACCTGGACGATATTCTCCAACACGTTAACGGACTCCAGCAGATTGTGGACCACTGGTCCAAAAACGTGCTGCCGGAGGGGGAGGGAAAGGAGGAGGGTGAGGGGGACAGGGAAGGGGAGGGGCTTACACTGCAGTCAGCCAGTCAGATCACGCTAGATTTCGAGGGGAACTCGGTGCTGGAGGGGCAGACCACGCCCAGCGATGGCGATCGGGACGGGGTGTCACTAAACGAGACGGACTCCAGTGGGATGAGGGAGAGGAGAGACTCGGGGGTCGGGGCATCTCTCACACGCCCCAATAGGTGAGGTCACTGTTACTCAGCATGCTTTGCATGTGGCAGATCATGTTCTGTGACTTAGAATCAGGCACTTTTGTTAAGTTGTTTGACACCTTATTAATTGAATAGGTTACTTTTTTTTCTCCCTCTGCATCTTTGGAATCTTAAGTCAAAAAACTGCTTTCAGTGGTGTGAAAAAGTATGTGACCCCTTCTTGATTTCTCTTATTTTTGCTTATTTGTCATATATATGTTTCAAATTCATTGTCCTGCTGCATGTCCCAACTGCGGTTCAGCTTTAGGTCAATGACTACCACCGCAGTGTTTGACTGTCGTTACAGTGTTCTTATAGCAGAACGTTGTGTCAGCTTTACCCCAGATGTACTTATTACGAAATAGGCAAAAATTTTTGAAACCAGGAAGGGGGAAAATTCTGTTTTACAACACTGTATTTTTAGTGAAACCTGAAGGAAAAGGTTGGTTAACTCCAGGTGCAACATCCCCTGCTTTTTATGTGTTTGTAAATTAATTTCTTCGTAGCTCTGATGTGTTCTTGTCCAATGTTTTTATGTCTGTGCCTGCAGGATGACTTACTGTTTCTTCTTTATGGTTCGCCGGGATAAGTTATCAAAGTAAAATTAGATATTGCAAATTAAGGATGTAGAGCACTGACTCTGTGTGACTCTCACTTTTCCTGTTCACTGCATTAAAAAAAGACACATTACTGAGTGAACGCTTAATACTTCATAAAGTGAGGTCAAGTTGGATTCAGTCAGTGAAGTAATTTACAAGGGTAAATTCAGTTATCACGGGGTTAACTTCATTTGGATGTAGATTCTCTCAAATCAAGTTGGCTGTCTGCACTTCATATGTAATGCAGTTTGCGGTGTAGGAGTTACTGCCCTTTAAGATGATGTCATTGCTTTTGTATGCAGGCTGCGGTGGCCGAGCTTTCAGATCTCCAATCGCATCAGCCATTCAGTGGCCTCACTGCAGATCACCAACCAATCAGCCGGCCAGCTCAGCCTGCTGCAGAAGTTCTCTTTGCTCCGCCTTACAGCCATCATGGAGAAGTGCTCACTGTCCAGCAGGCACGGCAGGACCTGGTCAGTATCTGGGGGGAGGATTGTGGATGTTGATGAAGCTTTCGCAACATGTGATTGTGCACACAAGTGATGCGCATAAGTACAATGAAATGAAAAAGTAAATCTTGACCTTGTACCGGTGCATTAGGTCTCTTTTTGCAAGTATGTAGGTTTTACGTGTTTTTTTTTTTTTACACTCTTTTGTTCTCCTGAAAGGTACTGTATTAAAGGAACTCTCTATTACCGGGTACTTTGACACTAATTCCATAGTTCTGTACTCGTAAACTATGTCTGCACCAAACATTCCCATGAAAATACGCACAGTAATAATTTTAGGCTGGTTTCTGATGGCAGACCTCGATTTTCAGCCAGTTTCTGCCCCGCCCACAATTAGGTCCAAAATCCGCAGGATTGACACCTCAGCCTGCTGACGTCATATATAGAACTAGATGAGATCAGTCGAGCTTGTTTTTCTATTACTGCCTATGGGACAAGGACTGCAGAAGGTTTACATAATCGTTTTTTCCACACGAAATTTCGGGAAACGGCAGAGCAAATGCCTACCTGATAAACTGTAGGAGGCTGTAGTAACGTAGCCAAAGAAGGAGTCAGCTTTCTTCGATTTCCAAAGATGAAAAATAAATAAAATTTGGGTGTATCGGGTGAAACTGACTCAGGAAAAATGGCAAGAACCAGGCAGCAATAGAGTGATTTGTAGCGACCTTTTCAACGATTCCCACTTCGAGGATGAAGGGTTTTGGTCTGAGTTTGCGATGAAAAAGAGGAGAAAAATTAAGCCAGATGCCATCCCGAAAATCAAAAGTCCATTCGAGGAGAGAAGCACTGAGGAAAAGGGGAGAAAGAAGAGCAGACCGGGCACTGAAAAACGGAAGAAAATGAAGGCGGGCTGCTAATGAACAATTATACCACGTTAGCTACGCCAGCGCCTCAGCAGGGCTTTCGTTTTAGACACTATAGAGCTTAATAGAGCGCTGGCTGCGGCTCGCACTAAGCAGGCTTTGGTGTGCATTCCACACGTTTAACGCCTTCTCTTCGCCAGCGCTCTATTAAGCTGCTTTCACACTGGATGCGAAACGCGTGTATACCCTGTTAAAACGCAGTACTTATATCGTCATAAATGGAGAAACAAACACCTGGATGCGTTTAGCAGTACCTTTCGCCAACGGTGAACGTGAGTGAACCACGGCTCTCTAGCCCATTTAGCACGTCTCTGATTGCCCCCTAAGAAAAAAAAAACAGTGTAAGATTAAATAAAAAATATACATATTGCCAATTTTTCTTTTGCTGATAATGCAAATCATATCAGATTTGAAGTTACTAAGCACTGGGGTGACAAAAACATGCAATGAAGTGATTAAAATTATATTTTTACATGCAGTTGTCCGTACCGGGTATGCAGCGAATTGGAATTGAGTTCTTTATATGACGTCACGCTAAGAGATGGCGGCATTATCGATTGTAGCGATTAAGAAGGGGCGTTCCCAAGGCAAGTAGAAAGTTACTAATTACTCCAAAATGGTTTGATATTATGGGAAATGACTGCCCTGTTTTTTCTCTGGATGAAAAATTACATAAAGAGGGCCTGTTTGTGAAATTTCTCCCTCTGGACGCTGTCGTTCCTTTAAAGTTGTGGTACTATGTGGACTGTGTACATGCATTTGTGCTTGTGTGTGAGCATTGCTGTGTTTGTGCTTGCGTGTTTATTGATGTCAAAGTGTGTGCATGAATGTGTGTTTATGGCTGTTGGAATGTGTGTATGTGCACATCTCTGTCTGTGGTTGCGTGTCTGTGTGTGTATGAGTACGCGGGTGTGTGCTTGTGTTTATGACTGTGTGTGTCTTTATAAGCCTGCATGCACGTGTTTATAGGTGTGTGTGTGTTTACAAATGTGCCTGGGTGCTTATGTTTGTGTGTGTGTGTGTGTGTGTGTGTGTGCATATGTGTCTGTGTACACGTGTTTATTGCTGTGTGTGTCTGTATATGATTGTGCACGGGTGTGTGCTTGTGTTTATGACTCTGTGTGTGTGTGTGTGTGTGTGTGTGTGTGTGTGTGTGTGTTTGAGGTCTCTATTCTCTGCGGTTTGTCTTTAGTTTGGCACTCATGTTGCTGGGCCTCATGTCTCGCTGTCCTCAGCCCTCAGTGCAATAAGAGTGTTCTGGAAGGCGTCACAGTGGTTAGGACCGGCATGTTAACCCTGCGGATTGGGGGGGTGTGAGGGAGGATTACCAGGATAGAGAGTTCCCACAGGAATCTGTCACTCTCTTCATTTCGGAGAAGTGGGGTACGAGAGGAGAGAGGGCGATGTGTGTTCCGCACCGGGGCCTTGGCAGCGGATTAAGCCTTCGTGCGGCTCTCTTTCAGGCCGGTGCCAAAATTTATCAAGAGGATGAAGGTGCCCGACTACAAGGACAAGAACGTTTTCGGCGTTCCTCTGATTGTACACGTCCAGCGCTCTGGGCAGCCTCTCCCCCTGAGTCTACAGCAGGCCCTGAGATACCTGCGGAGTCAGTGTCTGGATCAGGTGTGTGTCTGTGTGCGTGTCCTCACACTTCTCTGAACCAGGTGTGTGGGCACGTGCATGTGCCCACATGTGTACATTTGTGCTTGCATGTCAGCTCATGTTTGTACTTCCGTGTTTCTGTGTTCGTGTGTTTGTTTGTATGTGTGTGTGTGTGTGTGTGTGCACGTGCTTGCTTATGTGTATGTTTATGTGTTAATGCGTTTGCCTGCATCCATGCCTGTATGTGTGTGTGTGTGTGTGTGTGTGTGTGTGCATGCGCGTACAACCGAGCACAAGTTTGCATTTGTGTACATGCGCATACACATGGGCACGTGTGTGTTTTCATGCATCCATATGTGTGCTCTTTCCTCAGTGTGTGCGCCTGCATCCGTGTGTTTTTGTCTATGCAAACGCATGGGCCTGTGTTTGTGTCCACTTCAGTGTGTCGTGCCTGTCGTATATCTGCAGTTCTCTGTAACTGTAAGCGTCCTCCTCGGCTCATGCGCTTTTCTGCATCTCCTCAGTCGCTCATTTTATTGGCGCATCTCTCTGACCGGTTGCTGTGGAGCATCGCTGTTTTGCTCGAGCCTGTAAGGCTGTGTGAGGTCATTGGCACCTGTGCACAGAGACCACGAGCGGCGGCAGCCTTTTCTCAGGATGTTTATGTGATAGCAGGCCGGCCAGATATCAGCTACTGAACACTGCCAGCGGAAGAATCTACCAGAGATTAACTGAAACTACTGAGATGTAATTACAGGCCGCACGGCTGATCAAACAAAAATAGCACTAATAACAGGAACTATCAGTATTTATGAATCGCTGATGATTTGATGATTTATTATCCCTGATTGTACGGATGCAAAGTCTGACAATCTGCTGACACATGCTGGTCTCAGTGCGGTTAAGGTTTCTGACTGGAATCTACAGGCTTGCTGGGTTCGGCTCTCTCAAGCTGCGGGGCTGTTGAACAAAGCCTTCGTCCATGTTGCTCTAAGGCTCATCGGCTCCTGCTCAGTTAAAGCAACTGTTATCACTTTGTTCTAGTAAATTGTCACAGTGAAGCAGCTTTGGGTAGAAGTGTCAACCGAACTGCCATAAATGATGAGTTAGCATTTGCAGACTGGAGGTTCTGGGTTTCAGTTGGTGTTTTAGATGGGCAAAAGAATGCTCATTTAGAAATGAGATGTCAGTTTGAGTGTGGCTACCGTGGTTTATTTGCCCTGGTGAAATAAAAAAAAAAACCCCATCTTTTTGGACATAATTATCAGACTGAAACTGTGCGATTCAATGCCTGGGATCGTCACTTGCAGCCACTTTACTCAAACCTGTGGAACTTTAGGTCGATTTAAAATGTTAGCTGAGATCCCAAGTGCCCAACTATGTCCCGTTGAATTACAGGGAAATGGGCATAAAATTATGCACCAATGCCGTCTTGCGTTTGAATATTTCACTCAATATAAGAGTAATGTGGCTTCAATGAAGCACTGCAATGGAATATGTATGTAACACTACCTTACAGTCTGGAAAAAAATGCTTTTATAACATTGAACCTACTTTAGGGGAAATTCAATCAGAGTTTAACAGGTTGATGTATCAAGAGGAATTTTAATTTCTAAAAAAAAGAGACTGGAAGATTGGGGCGTGTAAAAGCTGGAGAGAAGAGCATCTAAGGTCACGAGGTCGGATTTGATCACTGTTAGGCCTACTGCTCGTAATGAGTATGTAGATAGTGCTTTTCTGGCTACACCACCAAGAGACCCTAGAACAGTAAATTTACGAGCTCTGTCCCCTCGGGGTGGCAGGTGGGCCTCTTCCGGAAGTCAGGGGTGAAGTCCCGTATCCAAGCCCTGAGGCAGATGAACGAGAGCTCACCGGACAACGTCAACTACGAGGACCAGTCTGCATACGACGTCGCCGACATGGTGAAGCAGTTCTTCAGAGACCTGCCTGAGCCACTGCTCACCAGCAAGCTGGGAGAGACCTTCCTTCACATCTACCAATGTAAGAACTTCCATACTACATCTACCAATGTAAGAACTTCTAAACTACAAAGTACATCTACCAATGTAAGAACTTCTAAACTACCTCTACCAGTGTTAGACCCTTCTACACATCTGTCAGTGTAAGGAATTCTATACAACATTTGCAAATGTAAAAACTTCCATGCTACATCTACCAATGTAAGAACTTCCATAGAACATCTACCAATGTAAGACTTCTATTCTACATCTGCCAGTGTCAGACCTCACACGCTACATCTAGCATTGTTAGCACGTATGTACATAAACTGCATCTGCTAATGTAAGAACTTCCACACTACATCTACCAGTGTTAGACCTTCCACAATACATCTACCAATGTAAGTACCTCTATACTCTACAAATGTTAGACCTTCCACACTAAATTTACAGATTTAAGAACTTCTATATTACATCTACCAGTGTTCGAGCTTTCACACGGTATCTACCTATGTAAGAACTTCCGTTCTACAACTTGTGTTCAAGCTTCCACACTACGTCTACCTGTGTAAGAATTTCCGTTCTACATCTACCAATATTAGTGCTTCCACACTACATCTACCAATGTAAGAATTTCCTCACTACATCTACCAAAGTAAAAGCTTCCACACAAAGTCTGCATCTATTAATGTCAGCATTATACACCCATGTAGCACATCTACCAATGAAAGAGGTTCTTAATCACTTCTACCAATGCATGAACTTCCACACCATGTCTACCATTCTCACAAGGTCTACACTACTCTATCAGTGCTAGTGCTTCCACACCACTCTTGAAAATGTTGGCACTTTTACACTACATCTACCAATGCAAGACCACTTCTAACTAGCATGTTTAAGAGCTTTTACACATACACTAAATTTCCCATTATGGAAATTTGCACATGTGAATATGTGTACATAAACACTCATACACAAATACATCAACACAAATCAAGCACTCATATTTAAGCTCCCCCACATGCATTGAGAATGCGCGCGCATACACACACACACACGCTCGCGCGCACATCACATGCTAGGCTGTTTGCTGTTGGTGCTAATAGGAGCAGGTGCATTTATGTACATCAGCTTGACATCATTCTATCACACTCTTCAGTCTCTCAGCTCTCTCTGCTCGGCTCTAAGTGTTGTTTTTGCAGACTGTTAATCGTGAATTTTACCTCACGTCAGCAGCAGCGCGATAATTAGCAGGACTGCGTGCTAAATGACTGCATGTTGAGAGAATGTACAGAATGCAGCTGCTCGTGTGCTGTGATGGGGTGAGGCTCTGTGCCACTGTCTCCTGTTACAGCTCACATCCTGACTGCTCTCCACACTTCTCTCTCTCTCTCTCTGTCCCTCATCTGTCTTTCCTTTCTTCCTCCTCTTTTTTCCTTCCTTCTCTTGTCTCCTTTTCTCAACCCTTCCCTCTTCTGCCTCACTGTTATTCTTTCTCTACATTTATGCTTTCTCCATTTCTCCATCCCTCTGCCTGTCTCTCTCTGTCCTTTTATTGGTCCTCACTCCGTCCCTCCATCCTTCTATCTGTACTCTCCGCCTCCCTCTCTCCTTCCATCTCTCACTCTCTCTCCCTCTGCCTCAATCCCTCTCTCTCTCTCTCCCTCCGTCTCAGACGTACCAAAGGAGCAGCGTTTGCAGGCGGTTCAGGCGGCCGTCATGCTGATGTCGGACGAGAACAGGGAGGTGCTGCAGACGCTGCTCTGTTTCCTGAGTGATGTCACTTCCTCTGTGGAGGAGAATCAGATGACGCCCATGAACATCGCCGTCTGTCTGGCGCCGTCACTCTTCCACCTCAACATCCTGAAGAAGGACAATTTATCGCCAAGGTAACGGCGGATAGACTGTGCTAATCAGTTGAGCCCCGAAATGTCTGTACTTTGCGTAACTTGTGCACAGGCCTTGTTTCTAATTTGTCCATTTGCAGATAACTCAGTACATGCTGGTCCCCGAACTTATCAGAGCCCAAATTGGCAGTATTTTCAATATCCGAGTCCAAATGAGAAATGTTGATCCCTTTAGGGAACCCTATAAAGCTGCTTTCACACCGGACGCGAAACGCGTGTATTTGCGTCTCTGCATTGACTCAGAATGTAATCTGTCGCGTGAAAAATTTGTTTCGCTTCCGGTGTGAAAGCAGCTTAATACCTTCACTAGCATGGCCAAGAGGAGTGCAAATTAATCTTATTGTTAGGCCTGACTTAAACAGTCATGTGACTCATAGTTTAAGAAACACCGCCTTTCACCTGTCAGCACGTCTGCCTGGGACAACACAGCAGGAGCAGTGGTCTGGATGAGCTCGTGGCCATAAACACGCAGATGAAGCTGGATAAAAGCGGTTTGCTGAAAACAAGCCTCCAGTTTGCCCTTGCCGGAGGGGAATAGTCCACACGAGGCACAAATATACGGCCAGTTCGGCGTCTGTGCGGGGCTTCGCACACGCTCTGTGTTTTTATGATGCTCTTTACTGGGGTTCATGTAAATGGGGGTTCCTGCTGTGTAGACACAGGCTCGTCTCGGTCATTAACCAGCCAATGAAGTTGCCTCTGGTTTTTTTGGGCAGGGGTGCTGTACTGTGGAGGGAGGGGGAACTGGTTTATGAGGGTCGGATGTGCCTCTTCTGGGCGGGGGGTGGCTGGTAAACGTGTATTTCGGACAGGCTCGTTACTAAACCCCCCCCCATCTGTCTGTCCCCACAGGGCCATGCGGAAGAAGTACGCCACAGGACGGCCAGATCAAAAGGACCTGAACGAGAACCTGGCAGCCACCCAGGGGCTAGCCCATATGATAAACGAGTGCAACCGGCTCTTTGAGGTGAGGAGAGAGAGAGAGAGAGAGAGAGGAAAGATGGAAAGAGAGGAGTGAGAATGGAGAGATAGAGGAGAGTGAGAGAAAGAAGCACCTTCTGTTATGTTAATAACTTTTCTCATTATTGTCCTTTTTAGTGTAGTTTACAGTACCTTTCATTCAACTTCTTGGTTGTTTCTTTGTGATTTTATTAGTCATTGACTGTTTATCTGCAATATTTGTTGTAGGTTGTGAATTGCTTTGGCAGTATTGTTCATGTCAATAAAGTAGTCTTGAATTAAACTGAAAATTGAGAGAGGAAGATGGGGAGACGAAGGGAGGGCGAGGGAGAGAGGCGGGCGTATTGGACTCGGAGAGAGGCAGCAATTGATCGTAAAAAATTGTGAAAATTGTGGTGAAAATCGAAAGTATATTACGCCCTACACTCTTTCAGAGGAGATGATAACATCTTCAGTTGATAAAAAAAAAGCTTCAGAGAAAGAATTGTCGCACAGAAAAAAAGGGAATTATTATTTCATTATGAACCAGCCTCTAGTGGAGATCCCAAACTCTGCTTCACAATGGTCTATTGTACAGAGATCCCCCCACCAGACCCCGGGGCTGGGATATCTGTTTTCCTGGCCCCTGAAAGCCCTATGATATCTCATCTCGGCGCTAATTCTGCAGAAGGTCTGTCCTGATAATTTAGGCTGGATCCCCTCAGCTCTGTTTAAGTGTGTTGAGAGAGAGCAGCGTCATATGCCAGCTGTGAGCGAGCGAGCGAGCGTGCGTACCTCTGTGTGTGTGTGTGTGTGCGCGCATGTGTGTATGCGTATCCCTCATGCTCTTATGCAAATGCTCTTATGAGATGCAGCTGTGTGTTAATAGGCTGAATGTCTGAGAATCAGAGAAATATAAGCCACTCCAGGTCACCTAAGTGTGAACACGTATGACACAATAAAAAATGTATTCAGGATGAACAAGACCACATGGTCCTCACTATCCCCTGGCGCAGGCCAGGGCTATAACTCCATTAATAATTATGCTTCGACATCCATTTTCACACTCACTGTAAATCATTACTGTGTTATTAAGCTAGTATCTCACTGAGCGGCGATTGCTTACGAATGTAGCAAGTTTTGGATTCGCCAACTTTTCTGACAAAAGCTGGCGAAAATCAGAATAGACCTAGGTATCATTAGCGACGTTTAGCAACGTTTATCGTCCGTTAGGAAAATTTGCGTAACTGTTTGCGAAAGAATAGTAAATGGCTTTCTAAAATATGAAAATGAAGTCTTTGCGACCCTAAAAACCGTTTGCAAACTCTTCTACAATCTTGACGAAACCTTGATGGTATCCTCACGAAACCCAATATTCCTTGACATTCGTCAGCATTCGTAGCTCTGTTGTATAGTGGTCACTACTTTGCGAACCTAGAAGAACTTTAGTGACACGTGTTACAACCGTTTGCAGACGCAAAAAACTATTTTACGTCTGCAACCGTTTGTGAGAAAATAAATTTGCAAAGAAATTTTGAACATGCTCAAAATGCCTTCGCGACAAGAAAAACTGCTTGCGATCCTAAAAACTTTTAGGAAACTGCTTTTCGCCCTTTTACAAACTCTGACGAAGCTCAAAATTCGCTACATTCGAAAGCATTCGTCGCTCAGTGAGAAACTAGCATAAGCGTACAAAATTTGACTAATGTAACTGTCACAGTCTTCAATGTAACTTATCCCCATTGAAAGTGTGACGGACGGACTGAAAAAAGGACAGACAGACAAAACCCAGTCCTACATCCCCGCACTAGTTTGTGGTGGGATAAAAATCACTGATTCACTGGCTGTAATATCAGTGTAGGAAAGAGAAAGAGAGAAAGATTGAGAGCAGATGATGTCAGAATATGTGATCAGGGCTGATCTGTGGAGAGGGAGGTTGAGGGGAGATTCATCATGTCTTTGCCACAGTTTCTGTGATTTCAGTACGGTCTCTTCCCTGCATGTTAACGTGTGTGTGTTTGCGTGTGCGTGCGCGTGTGGGCTGCAGATCCCTCACGAGATGGTGACGCAGTCAAGGAACTCGTACGTGGACGCGGATCTGCACCCGCCGTCGCTGGAGGAGCTGTGTAAACAGGAAGAGGATGAGGATGGGTCCTACGGCACACACATGGAGCGCCTCCTGCAGAACCTGCACACGGAGACGCGAGACAAGTGCAAGGGCTGGGTGTCCTGCTCCAGCACCGACGGCACCGAGCTCTCCTACAAGAAGGTGGGTGAGACACGCACGCACACACACATGCACAATAGCGCAGAACTGTCCTCCCGGAGGGTGGGTGAGACGCACATGTAAGCACAGGGCTCTCCGATGAGAAGATGGGCTGAGATACATGTGAAGAGTTTGTTTCCAAAACGCAATAAGTGCCAAAATTACAAAAATTGAGATAATGCCATAGAGCGACAGCCCTGAGCTTCTTACACATGCTGCAAAAATCTGTTTCTTAGAAATTCTGAAAAGGTTTGTGTCTTTCTATAAAATGCGGTTGGCGGAAACATAGAAACCGCTGATTTATTCAAAATGAGTAACATGGATATATTGCATTTTGGAAAGAAACTCTTTGTGTGTGTGTATGTTTATATGTGTATACTGTATATATAAATATATATATATATATATATATACGCACACACACACACAGTCACACACGCAAGGGCAAACACTCTCTCACACACTCACATACACACACCTAGTCCAGCAGTGAACGCGATCAATTCCCCAGCAGTCATTCATCACTTCGGGGTTGTTTTTACACCTCTGTCGTGTATCGTAACACTAGCAGCCCTGGCTCTCTGTAACCCCCCCCCCCAGGTGGCGGATGGTAACCCCTTGCGGCGCTGGCGTGTCTCAGTCGAGGTGGAGGCCCCACCCTCAGTGGTGCTAAACCGCGTGCTGCGTGAGCGCCACCTGTGGGACATAGACCTGTTGCAGTGGAAGGTTCTGGAAACACTGGACAAGCAGACAGAGGTGTACCAGTACGTCCTCAACCGCATGCCCCCGCACCCCAGCCGCGACTTTGTGGTGCTCAGGTGAGTCGCAGAGCGGATCGGTGGAATGACCTTCTGCTGCCAGTACTGTCACCCTTCATGAAAACTGCTAATGTCACTTCTAATACTACTGGTACTGCAACAACGTTGTACTAAATGCAGTGCAAGCAGTTTAGGATCCATAAACATTGAAACTTATAGGTTATGAAATGAGCAGTAGATAGCAGGCCAACCAGAGTGCAGGATCAGTGTAACTACACAGCGGTGCAAGAGTGACCACCGCAGCATCAGGTCTAATGCAGCCGCAGCAGCGCCATCTGTGGCCAGCAGCTTCTTAAGAGCAGCACCTAATTAGCTTTGTGCTGTTCAAGGAAACGGGAGGGATAATATCAGTTTCGGTTGGCTTTGTTTGTTGCTAAAGCGCCTCCTACTGGCCATCTGGGCGCTCGTAAGGAACATTCGAAGCAATCATATGTTCAGCTTTCCTCAACCCTCGCTCTGAGCTTCTGAGGTTTGAAACTGCGTGCGAAAACGAAGCAGCTGGCAGGGCGTGTTTCTTCGGACAACCGTTAGCTGAGTGCACTTTTCCGAGATGGCGGCATAAGTTGCATCTGAGCATGCTCGCACATAGTTTGCTGATTGGACATTCAAGATTTGGGTGGGATTGGAGACGCCAAATTTGGAAGAAAAAAAAAAGAAAAGACCAGAATGCAAATGTACTACAGTACAGCCATTGCAGGAATAACTTAATCAAACTTTGTGTTTAGGAAGAGAATTAGCAATACAAACAATGACCAGTGGGGATCCATCCAGCTGAAGAATTCATTTCTTTTCTGGAGCTCATCCTTCCAAAACCATTTGACGAGAACTTGAGATGAAGTAAGCATCCGGTGCTCTTTGAAGGATGAGTCTAACTCAGTCAAAGCCAGAGCTGTCCAGCTCAGAACGTACTGGAAATATTTTCTCAATCTATAACACAGGCTTCGGTGAAGCTAAACGGCCATCCTTGCCTCACTTTGTCTTGCTCCCTACTGGAGATCGAGAAGCAGGAATTCAAGACGCAGGTTAAACTGTCAGATGATGAGTAGACCTGGGGTCTTTCTCAAAGCAGAAGTACTGAATTAAAGGATGACTGCTCAAAGTAAAACAAAACAACTGTTTATTTATTCCAGCCCATATTCCAAATTGGATAAGGTTTAGTGTTTGACATAATGGCCTTATCCAGCTAACTGCGCAGTCCTGCTTTGTGAAACCGGCCCCGAGTTGAGGATGTTAATGATTGACCCGTGTGTATTTTATAGAGCAGCCAAGAGTGTGCATTAATCTCTGGGCCTGTCTCATTCTCAGGTCCTGGAGGACGGACCTGCCCAAAGGCACGTGCGCGCTGGTGTCGGTCTCGGTGGACCATGAAGACTCGCCGCCCATGGGAGGGGTGCGGGCCGTGCTGCTGGAGTCCCAGTACCTCCTGGAGCCCTGCGGATCCGGAAAGTCGCGGCTCACGCACATCTGCAGGGTGGACCTCAAGTGAGTGGAGCCTGCAGTTTTACGTGTGCGGGTCAGCAACCGTGCGTTCAGTGCTGTGCCCCCGTCTCAATTTCCTTGATTTTTGCATATTGTCCCACCTACATGTTTCAGATCTAATTTTAATATTAGACAAATATAACACAAGTAACACAAAATGTAGTTTTGAAGTGATGACTAAATTTTTTGGAAAAAAAAGGAATCCAATCCTACCTGGCCCATCCACCTTTAGTGAGAGCTATCCATCTTTACCTGGCCCAATGTGATAAAGTAATTGTACTCGTAGTTTCTAAATCCACCAAATTAGACAATCAACCAACTCACTGATAACTGGGTTCAATTTCTTTCGACTTTCCGGGGAATGTTCACTGCCAGCCCTCTTGAGTCTAAACATCACTTGAATAGAATCTGTCTCGCGATGTGAAGTAGGTGAAAATCAGCACATGATGCCGCGATCTAAAGACATTCAAGAACAGATGGAAAGACAAAGTCGTTCACATCTATCAGTCTGGAAAGGGTCGCAAAGCCATTTCAAAGACTCTCGGACTCTAACGAAGCACAGTATGAGCCATTATATATAAATGGAGAAAACAGCAAAGTGGTGAATCTTCTCAGGAGTGGCCACACCACACAACTTTCCCCAAGAGCCCACCAGTGACTCATCCAGGATCACAGAAGCACCCAGACTAACATCCAAAGAACTGCAGGCCTCATTTGCCTCAGTTTAGGATGTAAAAGACTCATCGCCAGTTATCACAAATATTTGATTGCAGTTATTGCTGCCTAGTGTGGCACAACCAGGAGTTAGGTTAGGTTTGGTCATTTGTTTTTTCACATTGGTGATATAGGTTTTGAATACCTCTTTACCTTAATGAAATGAAATGATCATTTAAAAGCTGCATTTTGTGTTCACTCGTATTATCTTTGTCATATATTAATATTCGATGGATGATCGGACACATTTAAATATGGCGGATAACCAAAAGTAGAAGAAATCAGGAAAAGGACAAACACTTGGACTAACCTGGGTGTGCCTGTGTTTTTCCGTACATGGCTGGTGTGAAGGACGGTTTTTCTGCAGAGCTAATGCACACACTTGTGCTTTTTACTTTTGTGTATGTTTGGGGTGTGTGTTT
Source organism: Gymnothorax reevesii (assembly GCA_029721435.1). Lineage (NCBI taxonomy): Eukaryota > Metazoa > Chordata > Actinopteri > Anguilliformes > Muraenidae > Gymnothorax > Gymnothorax reevesii. The sequence goes on from CM056574.1 coordinate 172,975,638, forward strand.
CTATATGTGTGTAAGGTATGGGTGTGTGTTTTCACATGTGACCGGCCATGAAAAAAGGCTGGCAGGGTCCAAATTTTCAAAAATTAGTTTGATGGTATTTTTTATGGAGTGGACCTTCCTCTTCCAGAAATTCATCTGGACGCGCATTTGCTGTATTTACTTTAACATTATTCAAAATTGTCGACTCTCAAGCAAATAGATTGAGCCACACGCTTTTTATAGCCTATTTAACTGCCGAGTGCCAATTTCTTTTATCAACCCACGCAATACCGAGAGTGAAAGCCAATATTTCACTGGAATGCGGACCAGTTCAATCAAGGCAAAGCACTTGGCGAAGCCTAACACTCGCTTTCTGTACATGTTCTTCAACTGTCTCAGTCAGGGGCATATGCCATGCCTTGCGTCGCTTTTGTTCTCAATAGCATGATCACCGCTCGGAGGTACCTTTTACAACAGCGGGTCACATATATGTGTGGGGTTAATATTTGGGGTGTGTGCATGTACAGCTGTATGTGTATAGAGGTAACAGGCTTTTGTGTGTGTGTGTGTGTGTGTGTTACAGAGGAAGGACACCGGAGTGGTACAACAAGGCCTTCGGTCACCTCTGTGCTGCTGAAGCAGCAAGAATCCGCAACTCTTTCCAGCCGCTGACCTCAGAGGGCCCGGAGACCAAAATCTGAACCTCACCCACACACACATACACACACACGCACACACACACATAGGGACAGGAGCAGAGCCTGGGGACCCCAGACAGCACTACAGCAAGTAAAGATCGGGAGATACCATGTAAAGTGAAAGGGGAACTCTCCTCCATCTTTTATTTTAGCTACAGAAAAAGTGAGACTCTCATTACCCCTGTGTCACTGGGGCTGGACAAACCCGAATACACCTGCCTTCTACCTTGCTGAGTCATTTTAATCATGGACTTTGTTGGTACCTGGTACTGATATTATTATTATTATTATTAATTATTATTGTTGTTATATTATTGTAATATTTTCTGGTTATCTTCATTAATGTTATTGTTGTCATTATCCTTGTGAGTACTGTATTCTACAATGTCTAAGACATTCACACATTTTATGCTTCTGAGAAGCGTGTATTTTCTTTACGTTTATAGCTATATATAAATCTATATATGAAGTGTACGTATGTTTGTGTGCCTGTATATATTTGTGTGTACATATGTGTATACATATTTACATACAAACTGTACATACTGTATATATGGAAAGGCTTATTTGGCAGTCTTCTGCATCATTATCCATGATATTGGTTTTGTGTTATCATACTGTTACCGTATTCCAAGTTGTGCAAAACGATATATTGTAAGCTGGTTTTACTACAGTATGTTCCTTTGTGTTAGCGTCTGTATGTGTGTAATTTAATTTGACTTGTGTCCCTTGTTCAGGGGGGAAAATACTTTGACTCAGGTTTGACTGTTCACGCCTGCTTTTATTAATAATACTGGACTATGCTGTGGGGAGCAGCATTGTGTCGGAGACCTTTTTTAATGAAGAGCATTAAAAAACCATTTATATTAAAACACACTCTCCATTGTGACCCTTAATGGTGTTTGAATCCTTCTCTTTCTCTTAACGAATGCTGCCAAAATGATACGAGAGACTGAATTATCAGCCTGATTTTCTACCGAAAATTTCTCCAAGCTGCCAACCTAAGTTTTCGTGCCATATAAAAATGTGACAGTAAAAAGCCAGAAGAACCGTAACACAACTGTCCAACAGTCTGCTTATCCTGAATCATTGGTTCATTGTTGAGATGTACCAGCTGCTTGTTGTAAAATCCAGACCATAGCAGATATGACAACGGCAAACTGCCCAGCAGGCCAGGAAGTAGTTGGTCATAATGCTACTCGGACAGGTGATGGTCAGCGTTTCATCCAACACTGAATAAATTTTATTATTTGCTTCAAAGAATAACAAGGAACCTGAACACTAGGGGCAGGATTTCTCCCCATCGCACTGTTCATTCCAGGTCCTGTATTTTCGCTTCTTTTTACATTCTCTAGGCTACAGTTGTCAGCTATCAAGCAGTGCAAAATTAACAGATGAATATACAAAATCCCTGCCACTGGTCTAATTCGGTGGCGTAGCCAGAACTGAAAATCGGGTGCGCCAGGAACATCCCTTTACAACTTCCATTAGTCCTGACTTGTTCGCAATCATCTTTCCTAATGAACAATACATTCACTCCGATAACAATCCACACTACCAGGTGTTGCTAGTTCTCCTCGTTAAGGTAAGATGATAATCATTCGTTTGGACGCGGTTGAACAATTATTGTTCCAGATTTGTTCTCATTCATTTTCCTGAATTAAAACGTTTCACAAATGTAAAAGTACACTATTGGCAATTAGGCCTATAGACACGGCGTTTTTCATAATGCGATCCAAGTGAGACAAAATAATAGGCAAACCTCAGTTCAGAAAAATAATTTACTCGTAGCCGCACGCTTTACGAAACCGCTCTGGATCTTCCGCGCTACATCAGGCGATCAACACACGCTCTTCACGCTCTTCATGTTGGAATTAAATCAAAGGCGAAGGTGAGAAACACCTGTCCGCAATTCTGAGGATGGCTGATTGAAAGGCAACAAAAACAGCGCGTCCAAACGATTGATTTCCATCTTTTACGAGGAGAACTCGCAACACCTGATAGAGAGGAGTGTTTTAGAGTGAATGTATTGTTCATTAGGAAAGATGATTGCGAACAAGTCAGGACCAATAGGATTTGTAAATGGATGTTCCTGGCTCACCCGATTTTCAGGTTTGGCTGCGCCACTGGTCTAATTCAGAAAATATTTTACAATTACTGCAATGATCTGCCAACTTACATTTTAAAAGTGGCGTCAGTTTTCACAGCTGAATGCACAAACTGAAGCAACAGTCGGTATTTTGTCCTGGCGCACATTCCGCACAGGTAAAGCTGTGATCACAGCCTCCCAGAATTTATCAAGGATTTAACCGGTATTTGCGGATCAGCACTATTGCCAGAGCCATTGTAGTACTGGCATCCATACTGCACTAAAACAGTGTTACTGCTCTCAGTGGAGTGGAAAGCCAATATTCTAACCCAACCACTCTGAAGCCGCTTTCACACCGGACGGGATGCAATCTTTGAATGTAATCTGTCGTGCGAAAAATTCGTCCGGTGTGAAAGCAGCTTTTGTCCTTTGTTGTTTACTCTATTACAATGTTTTTATTGTTGAATTCAGGAACTCCATAGGTTCAAGTTTCCACAGCGATTGTTACAACCCCAATTTCGAAATGGTTGGGACAAAGTGTAAATTGTGAATAAAATCAAAACGCAATGACTTTCAAATCATACCAGCCAGTATTATTCACAATAGAACAGAGATAACATGCCAAATAATGAAACTGAGAAATTTTACAATTTTAACCACAAAATGAGCTCGTTTCAAATTTGATGGCTGCTACAGGTCTCAAAAAAGTTGGGACAGGGGCCTGTTTACCATGGGGTAGCGTCCCCTCTTCTTTTTAATGCAGAGTGGAGGCATCTGGGCATTGTGGAGACAAGTTTCTTGAGTTTAGCCATTGGAATATGATCCCACTCTTGTTTAATACAGGCTTCCAGCTGCTGGAGAGTTTTGGGTCTCCCCTGACGGACTTTTTGCTTAATTATGCGCCAAATGTTCTCAATCGGTGAAAGATCAGGACTGCAGGCAGGCCGGTTCAGCACACGGACTCTTCTACTACAAAGCCATGCTGTTGTAATAGCTACAGTATGTGGATTTGCATTGTCCTGATGAAATACACAAGCCCTTCCCTGGAACAGATATCACCTGGGGGGGAGCATATGTTGATAAAGGTATCTTTATATACCTTTCAGCATTCATGGTGCTTTTTAAAACATGCAAATGTCCCACACCAGATGCACTAATGCATCCCCATACCATCAGAGATGCTGGTTTTTGAACTGAATGCTGATTACAGGAGGGGCGGTCTTTCTCCGCTTTAGAACAGAGGACACGACACCCATGATTTCCAACAAGAATGTGAAATTTGGACTCGTCTGACCACAGGACACTTTGCCACTTTGCTACAGTCCATCTTAAATGTCTCTCTGAATCTTTTGATGATGTTATGCACTGTCGATGATGAGACCTTCAAAGCCTTTGCAATTTGACGTTGAGGAACATTGTTTTTAAAGTATTCCACAATTTTTTTTTTTTTACTCAAGGCTTCACAGGTTGGAGAGCCTCTGGCCGTCTTTACTTCTGAGAGACTCAGCCTCTCTAAAACATCCCTTTTATAGCCAATCATGTTCCACACCAGATGCCAGGTAACTTAATTACTTGCTAAATGTGCTTTCAGCTGATTCTCCTATTAATTGCTTTTCCAGCCCATTTTTGCCTGTGTCCCAACTTTTTTGAGGCTTGTTGCAGCCAGAGAATTTAAAATAAGCTCATTTTGTGGATAAAAATGTAAAATGTCTCAGTTCCAACATTTGAAATGTTATCTGTGTCCTATTTTAAAGAACATATTGGCTCATGTGATCTGAAAGTCATTGCATTTTGATTTCTATTCACAATTTACACTTTGTCCCAACTATTTCAGAATTGGGGTTGTACATCATCATCGGAATGGTCAGTTTAGGACATTCCGTCACGTGTTTATGACCTCACACCTGACGGACAGAGATGGCGGTACAGAGGAGAGATTCTCTCTCTTTCCCAGGTTCAGGTCTCTCTCCAGTTTCCCCTCTCTTAAGTGCCAGAGTGGAGATCGAGTGTCCCAGTCATGCGATGCCATAATGAGGGACTATTTCAGTCCAGGACACTGCGCTCGTGGGGGGTGGGGTCATGGGGCTGCAGCCCACTCCAGTCCTCCGAGTGCTCTCCGACTTTCTCGCCCGCTCGCTGTGGGAACGCAGTGTTTATGGAGGGGGATGAGTATCAGGGGAGGGGGTCAGCGGGAGGGGTGGGGATGAGAGGAGCGATGCGCGGGTGGGGGAGGGTTTGGCGTTTTTGGTCCCAGCGGCAGCCGCGTCGGCCGGAGTCGAGGATTGGAACCAGCTGCGGCCCCCCGGGCTGAGCTCTGTGCATGAGAGCGCGCTGCGAGGTCACTTCCTGTCTCAGAGACCCCACTGACATTCTCAGGATCTCATGCCAATGAGGGGAGAACTGAAAATGTCCCAGGCAGCAGAGGGAAGAGGGGAGACCTCAGGAACCCTACCCCCCCCAATACCTGCTAATCCCACCTGTCCGCATGATATACTGTCCCATCTCTCACACGGCTGTGCTAAACCAGCTGCAGCTCCTCACAACCCCTGATCTAAGCTTATGGAACGTAATGCTGACTGACCTGTGGGGACAATAAAATGGCAGCTGAATGTGATCAGCAGTCATAAATTCATCAGTAGTTCAGTATTAATATACTGGTAACAGAGAGCACCAGGCTGCCTGCAGGTTAGATCAATGCTTCCCGAGTTCGGGCGGTGGGAATCCCTCTGTACTTGTTGGCTGTTTTGGTACCATTCAATCCCATTGTTATTTGAGGGAATTCAGAACATGTGTTACTCTGCTTCAGTCATTTGCTCAAAATGCAGACTCAGATCTGTGACTTCTCGCGTGTAATCCTTTTGTTTCCCACCAGCCTGTTAGCTTCAGCGGCCTGGCATTGAGTTTCTGCGCTTAATAAACCCGTGAATTAATTAATCAATCAATCAAATAAGATGGTGGTAGTAATTGGCTGATGGGTACAAAGCGTACTCAGACCGCTCTTTTTCAGGGCATTGGTTCTCCGTTGTGCTGGACAAATCCATCCTGGAACAAATTAATACATTTATAATTGGTCCAGTTAGCCTATGTTTTGCGTCGTACGCTGCGTAAAAACATCGCAGTGTTTTCCCTCGTGAATGCCCGCCTTCCCCGGTCCACATCTAAAATACGGTCACCCTAAATCAATAAAACACCCTTTCCAAAAACTAAGCAGCATGAAGCTTTCATAGACTCAGTTTGGGGAGCTGAAAAGAGAATCGAGCCACTATGGACCAAGCGTAAGCAGAAATTATTAAAACATGTTTGTAGATTAATTTACCATGATGATCTTGCGACGTGCTATTTCCTTATAGGCACAGCAATACATTTTCAGTCCCCAAGACTTTATACAGCACTGAAGTGTTTGTTCAGTGAATAATGCCATCTACTGGTTAAATTAGGAAAAGGAACATACCGGAAGTGGTGTTTGGACAATGTTACTGCAATACGAGTATCAGTGGCAATCCTGTACATCCAGTGTATATTAAATATATAGGCCCAAAAGCACACAAAGCTGAGCTTAATATGTAAAAATGACTCAGCTGTGGAGAGTTTGCTCTGATTTCAGAACTTCAAAGTATAATGGTGAAGAATTATTCAGCTGATTAGTTGCCCAATGATATCCCAAATGCAAATGTTCAGTATCATAGATCAAATGTTCAGACAAGAGGTTATGAAATGAAAGTGGGTAAAACACTGAGCATAAATATTCAAATGTCTCTGGACAGATACTCAAGGTTTACTTTGCTAGGAAAGTTTTTATAAACAAATAAAATTTTGGTAAATTGACATTTGACAAATGAATTTTCAATAAAAATGGATTTACTGCCATTTTTGATGCAACAAATCTTGATTTGAAACTAACACATTTTGTGATGATACTTTAACTTCCAATTATGACCTCCTGACTAAACACTGCCAAATGTTACATTACCTAAATAGTAGCAATAATAAAGTATTCCCGACAAGGTGCCCATTATCACCTCAATGGGCATTATCCTGCTTATACCAAAGTCACTTGCCAAAAAAAGACTAAACCATTAATTCATACTTTTATGTGCCTTGCAGTCATAATCTCATGTTTTTAAAAAGTCATATCGCAATTTCACTGGTAACTGCTTTGGTGTCCATTAGGAAATAATGGACATTTTGCAGCTAAGCAGACTTGAGTGTTTACCCAGACCATGGTATTAGTAATTTCAGAGGATTGCATGCAATCCACATAAAACTGCTTTAGCAGAGAAACATCCACCTGTCACCAGGCATTATTGGACCCTGGTATGAAGGCAGGCCAAGAGAGTTAATGGTCAATTAATGGCCAATATCCAGGTTTTTATTCAAGAGAGAAGTTGAAGACTGGGGTCCTGACCTGTTCCTAATCGGGGAGAACAAGCCGCACCTGTTAAGTATGGAGTGCTCTCGGAGTGAACCTTCTGTTAATTATAAAAATGACTGAGAACATGTCAGGACTAATAATTGTTTTTAATGGATGGTTTGTGCAACTCAATTCTCTGCTCTTGTTCCGCAACTGTACTGAATTTAGCCCATGATTTAATCGCTGTTAGATCGCATATGGAGAGAAACCATACCTTCAGTTGCCAATTACGATAATTAGAAAACGCGTCAATATAGGAAAATGATTGAGAACTAATTGCAGTCAGAAAAGGGACGTATCTTAGCACCCCCTGCTGGCTATGCCACTGCCCTTACGGCACAAATATAAATCAAATTAATACAGCATTTGATCATGTAAAGCAGTATTTCATTATCTGATGATATAAATCCACACACGAGGGTAGTTGGTGGTAAGCCAAGGATCCACTGGAGGATACCAGCGGTGAGGGAGGCCATCAAGGTAAAGAAGGAGGCCTTTCCGGTTTGGTTGGCCTGGCAGACTCCTGACTCCGCACACAGGTAAGATAATGAGGCACAGCCAAGGCTTGGGAGTCCAGTTTGATGACCTTAGTGTTGCACCTCTGCTGTTTGTAGATCACGTGGTCCTGTTGGCACAAGCTTTCGGTAGTGGCTGAAAGGACAAGATTGCAAATACAAGCGACCAAAATGAATTTTCTGTGCAGGGTCGCTGGGCTGTCCCTGTGCGACAGGGCGAGCAGCTCGGACATCCGGAGAGGCTCAGTGCTGAGCTGCAGCTCCTCCACATTGGGAGAAGTCAGCTCAGCTGGTTCACGCGCCTCCTCCAGGTGCCTCTTGCATGTCCCCCTTTTGAGGTTTTTTAGGCATGTGCAGCTCGGAGGAGGCCCATTGGCAGACTCGATGCAGCAGAGGGCTTATACCTTCTGGCTGGTCCGGGAAAGGCTTGGGGTCCCCCGGGAGGAGCTGGAGGAAGTAGCTGGGGAGGAGAATGTAGGGGTTACTTGGAGTCTGCTACCCCAAAGACATGTGCCCTGGAGAAGCAGCTAAAAATAGATGGATGAAGGACGGATGGATGAGAATGGCTTCTTTTTGCAGCAAAAGGTGAAACGGTGAACGTAAATGGGATGAGGTAAAGTGGCAACTGCATGCTGAGGGAGTGGAAGGTTAGTGATTGCATATGGTGGGGTGGGGAGCGGAGGTGCCAGTTGCTGACATTAGGGGGGCAGTGCAGCGTGATTGCGATCCAGGTGATGGAGAGGATTTCTGGAACTCCAGTCAAGAATACCCACCCCCCACCCCCCCTGCCTTGCCTTGGTGCTGCCTAAAACAGATGGTCACTGCCTCACTACCTACTACAGGTCTTGTCCTCACACCATCACTCAATTCGCCAAAGTCTCTGAGGTACAGCCGCCATCCGTCTGACAGGAAATGCTGCGGCAGGCTTGTTCTACAGGCAATTGTACTTCTAAGCCCAGGGCCACACGCTGAGTGCCAGGGTCTTGTAGAGACATGGTTGTGTGCCATTAATAATAGCACAAGCTTTACATGATTTAACTAAATGCTCTTTTTCTCCTGTTTTTTCCAGGAAATGCTCAAGTACAATTTTGGGATAATATTTTTGATTTTTAAGCCGTTTTCACACTGGACGCGAAACAAATTTTTCGCACGACAGATTACATTCAAAGTCAATGCAAAGACGCGAATACATGCGAAACGCGTCCGGTGTGAAAGCAGCTTTAAAGTTATGAGATTGATCCACAGCATCTGGGAATAAATAATTCAATTTATTGAATTTTCTTGCAGAAATGGGAAATTCAAAATTCTTGGTCAATTTTGAATGAAAACCTCTTATATGATTCTGACAGGATTGTCATTTACAAATTAATGAATCTAGACATCTGTACTTGATTTAAAGTCATAGTTAAATCTGTTCTTTGCATACTGTTAGGCTCGGTTGTATATATTGTCGCCATTGAATCTATTGTTTGGGTTTGTGAGTGAATGGAATGGAGCTAGTGTTTACACGTATTCCCATAAGCTGTTCACCGTTTCAAAAAAGAAACAAAGCACCAAAGCATACAAGTGCGGGCAAAAAGGCTAACGGACTATCACAGTCATGAAACAGAAATATGGCAGGACTGAAGTCAAAATGGAACAGTGTTTTAGTTGAAGGCTAAAATATTCAGGAAAGTACTAATGGAAGCTGATTAGGTTGGTAAAATTGCATCATCAGAGTCACCCCCGTCTCTTTGATGAAAAGAATCAGTCATGATTCTGTGCTGCTATAATCTATCATTTGTGTCCCTTTGCCCCTTCATAATGCCACAAACATCCATGAAAAGGCTAGTTTGCCATCAATTAACTCAGATTTTTTGCTGAAACTCATAATACAAATGCAAAATGTGCCGGCACAGGTAGCAGATGTTTTTCTTGTGTTTCCGCTCGTTTGGAAGTTGCAGTCTACTAATTAAGATCGTAAGTATTAAGGTAACATGAATTTTCTTTGCAAGCAAATGGACCTTCCTAAGATTCAACATGCAGAAAAAAAGGCATCAGAAGCGCAGCATCGTCAGGCACCGGGTTCTGAGCGCCTTCTTAATGGCTCGTGCTGAAAGATGCCCCCTGCAGGCGCGCGCTGTCAGACACTGTCCGATCAGCAGCAGACCCCGGCTCGTGCTGCTTTAACTCAGTCCTGGGAAATGTTGTGATGTTACACCGCAGATGCGTTGCCACTGCCGCATTAGCAAAAATTTTACTGTTTTTTTTTTTCTTCTCCTTTTTTTTTTTTACTTAGTGCTTTTCAAATTCAGCGGCATTACTTACCTTATTTATCTACATCCGGCCAAAAATAGCTTCGTGATCCCGCGAAGGACGCAGTTCCGGAGATGCTGAACTTATTTTACAGGGCTCAATATGGCCACCAATTCCTAAGCAAACGTTGGTTAAATGGTTCCGAGCTTGGAAGTATAAAACATGGTCTTAATTTTTTTTTTTTTCTTAAAATTCAACAGGTTTGTCTCGTTATCATTTGCTTTGCCTTTGCATGCTTCATTATCCACGAGATGATATTCGTTTGCCAGAAGTCCATACCTGTATCTGATGAGAGCCTATTGAGTCACCTCACCACAATCTTTGATTTGAAATTACCGATATTTTGCGTAATCCTTTGCATAGGCTATTAAAGTATACAATCATTACCTAACGGTTAGGGTGGCTGTACAGCTGAAATACTCGAGGCCAGACCATAGATTGTGTTTAAGAGTGTAAGGAATCCCACGTATTCGGCACATAGTAAAGAAAAATTAGCTGCGCGTCAAAATCTGGGATTACCATTGAGGCGAGATCAAAAACCTGCATAAACAATGGTGTATCAGGATAGAGTTTGATCGAAATTGTCTCTGACCATGGGATGGTGCTGTTTCCTCGCAAACGTAAACTCAATGGCTCTAGACATCATGTCGTATGGAACGCCATTTCAGTCAACATTAAATAAACAAATTCATAAATAAATTAATATGGAATTCAATAAATCCCGAAATAAATACATGATTTTAAAAATATTAAATTAATTTAAAAACAAATTTACAAATGGATGAATGTTATTAGGGATTTTTTCAAAGGACTGCTTTGACTCATTTCAGGAGACTTTTATTTCATAATTTCACATTTATTTATTTCAGAGCACTTTTCTCCCATTCAAGTTCAGACCAGAGTGGCTGAATAGGAGTTGGAACACGCTTTGATCTCATCACTATATTGTCCCATGGTCAATGTAGGTACATTTTCCAAAAGCAATGTAGCTAACTATGAAAGCAACATGCATACTTCCACCAAGTTGACATCTGTGCTTTTGGGAAAGTAGCCTACCCTTGAATTGTTTCAAACAGGCCCATGCTGTCAACCTATATGAAAGGTGCGGCATAGTGTCGGTCATCATGCGAGTTGGTGGAATCACATGCCATAGCATCCTCCTCCAAAGTTGATTGGAGTAAGTCACTGTTCTGGACTGAAATATACAGTTTTTAGAGCAACATATATTGCCATCCAGATGTATTTCTGTGGGAGAAACCTCACTTATTTCAGCGAGGAAATGTGAAACACCAAAAAAATAGTCTGGGTGCTAAACTGGCCAGCCTGCTGTCCAGACCTGTCACCCACTAAAAATATTTGGTGCATTATGAAACAAAATATTTCACAAAGAAGACCACAAGGTGTTGAGCAGCTGAAATCCTACATCAAGCAAAAATGGGAAAATATTTTGCTTTCAAAACTACAGCTGTTGGCACTTTCATTTCCCAAAGTGTTGTGATTCTGTCTTTGCCATGCCATGTCCCATGTTTTTGCCCATGCTCAAGTTCGAGTTCTGTACCTGGCCTTGTGCCATGTTTTTGACTGACCCATGTGTTTAGTGACCTCTGCTTATGTCTGACCATCGTTTGATTATGTATTGTGTTTTGATATTCAGATTTCCATGTTTTATTATTTTTCCATGTTTTAGTTTATTCATAGTTATCATGCCATGTTTCATTTCCATGCATTGTTTTCTGTTCCATGCATTGCACCTCGTTCTCTCCCATCTTGTCTTGAGTGTTGTATTTGCTCACGGTCCCTTGTTTAGCGTGCCACTCATTCGGGTGATTTATTGGTTTCTGGGTTTCAATCTTCTTTCATTATCTTGTGTTCTTTCTTCCTCTTACTTTTGCTATCTTACTAACACATACTAACAGTTTGTTATTTTTGCTAATTACTAACCAACACAAACCTTGTATATTTTGACCAACTTACCAACCAGCACTCGGGATTGTATAGCTGCACTTACTAATAGACTAAAGATCTCTCAGCATTCGCCCTACTCTAGTCTCCGCCTCCTTGCCTTTCCCTAATTATCTCTGCTGCGATTTTCTGTGGATCTCCACAAATTCTTTGTGCTTTTTTTTCTCTAAACTATACACTTTAGTACTTCGTGACTGGAGCTGTTAGTCTGTCCATAGATTTGTCTTGTTATCCCTGTCTGCGTTTTGGCTTCGGCCAAATTCATGTAATTAGTTTGTTCCTTATGTGTCTCTCCATGATTGTTGTTTCCATTGATTGCACCTGTGTTCCCTAGTCATGTGGTCACCCAGAAATGTATATTAGATGTCTGTAGCACTTCCTTGTCAGATCGTTACTTCCCTTGTTACCTGTGCCACGTTTTTCTCGCCTTGTATCATTGTGATTTATCTTTCTGACTGGACCGTCCTAGACTTTGAGCTTTGCCTGATCCCTGTACTGTGCCGCAGTCTTGTTTATTGACCCATTTTTGTCTGACAACGATTTTTGTGATTGGTGCCCTGTTTATGATTCTGGATTTCGCCCAGTGGACTCTGATTTTGGATTGCGGACTTTGTACTGTTGCCAGCTCTGTTGGGGAGTTTCCCCCCTCAGAAATAAAGCCTCCTTTTTGTATTTTACTGGTTGTCACTATTGGTTCATTTCGTTAACCCTCACACAAAGACTTTCAGAGTGTTGTTAATAGAAGAGGTGATGCTACACAATGGTAAACATGCCCGTGTTCCAACTTTCTTTTGAAACGTTTCTGGCATCAAATTAAGAAAGACCTTTAATTTTTCATAAAACGGTAAAATTTCTCCATTTTGACATCTGATATGTTGTCTTTGTTCTATTTTCAGTGAAAAATAGAGTTTAAATGATTTACTAATCATTGCATTCTTCTTTATACACAGTACATAATACCCAGTTCATTTACTTTTTTGGAAAACAGGGTTGTAATTCAGTTGTGAAATGGAATAGTTTGTAAGGTCATGTAGTTCAGGAGACACTACATTTGAGTTCAGGCTTTATGCAGTAGTATTTACTCTAGTGTGGTGATCAGTTTGTACAACTGCAAAATTTTTTAAAGTTAAGGAAGTTACTGAATGCATATTGTCATCAATGTGACTCATATTGACTCTGCTGGAATAGAACCAGCAGTGCATGTTTTTTTTTTTTTTGGCTTGAAAACTGCAAACAAAGATGAGCTGTGTTTGCTTATTTTATCATCGCATCTTATTTACCTTTGGTAAACTGGGAAAAGCTGCTTTCACACCGGACGTGAAACAAATTTTTTGCACTACAGATTACATTCAAAGTCAAGGGGCTTTAATTTCTTGGCGTAGTGCAGGGAGGCCCAGCGTGGCGCAGCCCACGCAGTGGTAATTTCGCCTGGTGCAGCCCCCGCAGTGGTTATTTTGTGCGGTGCAACACCGTGCGCAGCCACTTTGGCAATATGGTAGACGGACGTGCGCCGAGATGGGTGTGGCGGCGTAGTAGGGGGAGGTGTCACATATTCATCATGACGCAGTGACAATGTCGTGGCAAAAGGCTCCGTCGAAAGTGAGCAGAGAGCTCGCCAGCTCCAACCTGGTTTACTTTCTGTGCGGTGGTAATTTGGCTGACCGGCGTAGGCGCACAGTGCGCACTCATCACCGAAACCTCACAGGCAGGTTTCCAGAATGTCATGTCTTTGATCGCAAATACCCCTGTCTGCAACGTGAGAGAGAGAGAGAGAGAGAGAGATGTGTGTGCATGTGGGCGCGTGAGTGCGTGTGTAGGCTATGTGGGTATGTGTCCTTCAGCTGCTTTCACACCGGACGCAAAAACAAATTTTTCGCATGACAGATTACATTCAAAGTCAACGCAATGACGCGAATCCACACATTTCGCTTGTATTAGCTTCTTTGCATTGACTTTGAATGTAATCTATCGTGCGGAAAATTCGTTTCCAATCCAGTGTGAACGCGGCTTTAGAAACACAGCCTGATCTGGGCTACTTTTATCTAAACTTTATTATTATCATTATTATTATTTGCTTTTATTGTTCTGTACTATTAGCCTACTAAAGGTAGTCTATAGGCTTACACAGCTGTCAAGTGCACGCCTTGTTGGATTCGTTCTTGTTGCAGTAGGGTTACGTAATTGGGCAAATGTTGACTCAAGTTGCTGTTTTCTCATATAACGTGTTTGTCAGCATAATTAATTATTGTACATTATAAATTCACATGTATTTATTGGCAATTTTTTTTCATTCATTCAAAAACAATATATTGTTGATCCCATCTTTATAATCGCACAAAATAATGAAATGGCCTCACATTTGCACTGCAGTGAAAAAAGCGGCAGCCGTGGTTCTAGGGTGGTTTAGAATTCCGCAGCCGCTTTTGCATCATCAGTCCATGGAGGTCTGTTCGTGTGGCCCTATATTCGGCCATTGAGAGCTTGAACCTCCCGGACCAGAACATCAGCTTCCTCCTGGCTGAAGTTTGGCCGTCTGGTGTTGCTGCTGTGTTCTACTTCATCTATGTCAAACAAAATCTGCACTGCGCATCGCCCATGGCACTTTTAATGGTGAGGAGAGGATTGGTGAAGATTTGCTTCAGCTGTGTTAAACCCACTCATGCCTTCTCTCCTCCCTCTTTGCCTCTTGCGCCGGCAGGAGGGACGGAGGCGGGACAGAGGAGTACTTGTGCTGGGCGCGAAATTGCAAAATGCGTGTGGATACACCCCGTTGGCACGGCGCTCCCCTCATACACCTCGCCTGAGCTGCACCTGTGCTGTGCCTGGTGAGCGAATTTAGAGCCCATTGACTTTGAACGTAACCTGTCTTGTGAAAACTTTGTTTTGAGTCTGGTGTGAAAGCAGCTCAAGGCTGGCTAAAAACCCACTTTACCCCAGACATGGCTGACTCGATGGCATTGCTACACTGGGAGTTCTCTGTTATTTTCTGGATAATGTTTTAATTATGGCTTAAATCTGTGATGATTTTTTCATCTGTAATAATAGCTGAGATGCTCTCATTAATCAGGCCATCAGGAGGCCCATGTTTTATTTTACTTTGAGCGAAAAGTCATCTTTGAACAGCAGACTTTTACATGTTCACTGTAATGCCTCAAAAGGATAAGGTTTATAAGTCTGTGCGCCTGATCAAGCTGTTCAGAGAGACCTGGTTACACAATGCAAAGCTCCCGATGTTTTGCTGGATCATCATTAATAGATTCATGGATTTATTCAATGTTTCCAGTGATGCCAAGCCCCAGTTACACTTCTATTTCTGTCTTTGGAACGTTCTGTTCATCAAAGGCGCGCTGGATGCATTCTCTCTCCTGACACAATCGCTGTGGCCACTTAGCGGGATTTGAATGAATGTGATTCAAATCTGCCTTTGCCAAGACCCATAAATATGAAAACAACATGAGAAAATGTGACTCGATCACAATAGGAGGCTGCTGTGCCAGCACTTGATGTATCTCTGTGAATTTTCCATTGTAGCTCGCACAGAAAAGCTTCTTTCAATTCTGTTCAAAAGAGCAGAGCAAGACCCGGGCGAGTCAATTCTTTTCCGCGAACACAGAAAGTGAAATAATTTCAGCAAAAGACTCGGGTCATTTCATGTCAGCTCTCCGAGATGTCCCCAGGTGACCCACCTTAGAATTAGTCAAAAGAAATCATTAATACTTATTTCTATGAGGGTAATAAGCAAACTTTTACCATTCAATCCCAATTACTTTTGCAGATACAGTATGGGCCTTCAAAATTTAGCCTCAAACCCCTCTTTTTGCCGTTGCAAGTGCAAGTCTGCATTTTTACAGAGTTTAGAAGTCTATACATCGGTAATACCACTATCCAAGAGCTTGAATCTGTCAAAATTGATTGCTTTTTACCCATCTCTTCAGACTATGGCAACAGATTCAATAAGTAATGCTTAGTTTTCTGACTAATGGCTTCCTAAAAATGGCTGTTGTGCCAAAATTGTCTGCAAAAAAATGATACTCCCAGAGACTCTACAAGGGGTGAGGGATAAGCCCTGGAATTTGTTTTTGTACAACTCCAATTCTGAAATCGTTGGGACAAAGTGTAAATTGTGAATAAAATCAAAGTACAATGACTTTCAGATCACATGAGCTAATATGTTATTTTCAATAGAACATAGATAACATTTCAAATGCTGAAACTGAGGTAATTTACATTTTTATCTACAAAATTAGCTTATTTCAAATTTTCTGGCTGCAACAGGTCTCAAAAAAGTTGAGACACAGGCAAAAATGTCTTAGAGAGGCTGAGTCTCTCAGAAGTAAAGATGGCCAAAGGCTCTCCATCCTGGAAGGGCTTGCGTAAAAAAAATTGTGGAATACTTCAAAAACAATTTTCCTCAACACCAAATTGCAAAGGCTTTGAAGGTCTCATCATCGACAGTGCATAACATCATCAAAAGATTCAGAGAAACTGGAAAAATCTCTGTGTGTAAGGGACAAGGCGCCGTTATCTTCGGGCCCTCAGACGCCACTGCATCACTCACCGGCATTATTCTGTCATTTACGTAACTAAATGGGCCCAGGAATACTTCAAGTCGTGCCATCCACAGATGCCACCTAAAACTCTGTCATGCAAAACGGAAGCCATTGTTGAGCATGATCCAGAAGCGCCGCCGTGTTCTGCGGGCCAAGGCTCATTTAAAATGGACTGTAGCAACGTGTCCTGTGGTCAGACGAATCCAAATTTGACATTTTTGTTGGAAATTATGGGCGTCGTGTCCTCTGGGCTAAAGAGGAGAAAGACCACCCCTCCTGTTTTCAGCGTTCAGTTCAAAAGCCTGCATCTCTGATGGTATGGGGATGCATTAATGCATATGGTGTGGGACACTTGCATGTTTTAAAAAGCACCATGAATTCTGAAAGGTATATAATGGATTTAGAGCAACATATGCTCCCCTCCAGATGACATCTATTCCAGGAAAGGTCTTGTGTATTTCAACAGGACAATGCGTGTGCTGAACTGGCCCGCCTGCGGTCCTGATCTTTCTCTGATTGAGAACATTTTGCTCATAATTAAATGAAAAGTCTGTCAAAGGAGACCAAAAACTCTCCAGCAGCTGGAAGCCTGTATTAAACAAGAGTGGGATCAAATTCCAATGGCTAAACTCAAGAAACTTGTCTCCTCAATGCCCAGATCCCTCCACTCTGTGTTTAAAAGAAGAGGGGATGCTACACCATGGTAAACATGCCCCTGCCCCAACTTTTTTGAGACCTGTCGCAGCCATAAAATTTTTAATGAGCTCATTTTGTGCATAAAAATGTTAATTTCTCAGTTTCAACATTTGAAATGTTATCTATGTTCTATTGTAAATAACATATTGTCTCATGTGATCTGAAAGTCATTGCAATTTGATTTTATTCACAATTTACACTTTGTCCCAAGTATTTTGGAATTGGGGTTGTAATATAGACTTTGTAAGGCATCTGTCTATTTAAAAATTCATTATTGTATGGATAGTTTTAAGGCTGAATTTTGGTGCATGTTTTAATGCAGGCATTTCCATAAAAAGGCTCCAAAATTTCGTTGTGTTTGAAGTCTAATTTGACTTTGTGGCCCACTGAGTGTCAACTGAACGTTTTTCTTCGAATAGCTCAATATAATGTCTGTCTTCAGACAGTTATTTTATCTGATGCAAGGAGCTACATACTGAAATAAATTTATTCTGGCAGAAATTAACATTTAAAAGAATTTCAACAAATTCTGCCCGTCCTCCTGTCTGTCTGTCTGTCTGTCTGTCCATGTCTCCACCACATTTTGTTGCCAGGCCAGATATCAGCCATCCCTTTTTTTCGGGGCCAGAACTTTTAAAGTGTCCAGTTTTTCTCAATAGAATTGAATACATAGTTCCATCT
Source organism: Gymnothorax reevesii (assembly GCA_029721435.1). Classification (NCBI taxonomy): domain Eukaryota; kingdom Metazoa; phylum Chordata; class Actinopteri; order Anguilliformes; family Muraenidae; genus Gymnothorax; species Gymnothorax reevesii. The sequence goes on from CM056574.1 coordinate 172,993,514, forward strand.
TATTGTGTCGATGTGCCTTTTAATGCTTCGCCTGTCCTCCGGTCTCTGCCTGTCTGTCCCTCCGCTGCATTTTGTTTTCAGGACAGATATCAGACATCCTACGGCAAAGAAACTGACCGTTTCATGCTGGTTGTAGAAATTATATTGAATTGTGATGGGGGCTGTTTGCAAACATATAAACCAATGTAAAATGGTTGGAGAGGCCATGTAGATGTATAGGTATGTATGATGTTGGGTCCAGCTCTGCCACATTCTGAGACGCTTTCACACTGACACAAGTGTGGAACATGGTTGCGTGTTGGTTGTAGCCAGATAATGAATTGAATTAACAAGGAAATTCCACAAATATAAGGAAATCACACATTTTAGGCATATGTAATCTGAGCCATCAGTCCTATAGGTTCCTGAAAAAAAAATTATATTTAGCCTGGTTCAAAATGCATGGGTGGGCTGGACTGCTGACTGTGGGGGGAAAATGCTGTGAATTTGAGAACAACCCCTTTCCCACTTGTGCCATTTTGTTATTATTTTTTATTAATATAGGAGATTGCACATATGAATGTACCAGAGCTATGAAAAGTTCCACATTTTTTCTAAGAAAAAAAAAACAGTGTTCCTTAGGTAAAATTTAAAATCCTGTTCATTTAACCCAGCTGTCTGGTTTATTATACACAATGAATTTGAATGGTGGAGGGGTTGTAAGCAGGCAAATACTAACACCACTGTCACTACTACCAACAACAGTTGTTATTATTATCATTTTAAGAATGAAAGAAATGGAAAAAGAGGCTCAGAAATTTTAATGGAGGAATCAAGTCTGCTTGAGTTCAGTCGCTATTTCTAGCAGTCTTTTACGAAGACAAGCCCACCTGCTGTTATATGAATATTTTCACATTTTACTGTGATGGGCTGTCATTCATGAGTGTGTCTACATTTGAAAGTATAATAATGACAGGTCCCTGCCAAACTTTTAGCCTGGGCTGAGAGGTACAGATCGAGACAGGTGGTCGCTCAGGAACTCCTCTGTGATGCAGGACGTTTTGGCAGCAAAGGCATCTTGTCAAAGAAGCTGAATTTTCGTTACTTTCCTGTTGGTTTATGAAGCTCATCGGTTTGTCCATTTTCCTCATAAAGCTCGTCGATGTCAGAAATTCAGCAATTTCGAATGAAATATTTATATGTTTTGCTTCTCAATAATTGTAGTTTCATTTTTTTTTTCCAAAGTGTGTCCACTGAATTGGAAGTTTTTTGCTGACGATAAGCTCTATTGAAAACACTGCCTATTTTGATTTTTAGAAAAGCAAAGACGACTATAGCCTCTGCCCCAAAGCGTAACATAAGACTGTCGCAGCAACGGATTTTCCACAAAAGCTTCTTAACTAGCCTCACCGAAATAGAATTTTCTAAGAACGAACCTGACACAGCAAATAACCAAAACATCCAAGTCCCGCCTGAGCTTCAGCTGCTGTTCGTCCGTTTCCAATGTTTAAGCCCCATCTGCTAAGAGGCTACGCTCGAACTGAAGATTTATTTACAGTCGGCACCCTATAGAAGGAGTGACATCTTGGCTCATTGCTTTTGAAATGAACTGAAGAGAATTGATGCGAACTTTGCGTCCTCAGAAGCCGGCAATTAAATTCAGTGAGGTCATTTATACAAAAAGGGGGGGGAAAGCTTAGATTTGAAACGTTAACATCTTTCAAGTTTTTTTTTAATGTTTTTTTTTTTGAATAATTTTAAATAGACCTGCTTGTGAGCAGTTGAAAGCAACTGAGCCTCATTATCACGTTGGTGGAGCATATCTGTCTCCTTTCCCCGCCCCGCCCCCCATCGTGTTCTCTCATGTCACATGATCTGGCGACTTCTCTCTGCTTGAGCTCACCATGGACCTATAAAACATCCTTGAGTCCACCGGTCATACTTTCTGCCTGAAGGCGATGATGACCAGGGTCAGGAGTGGCTGCTTTCATCTGAGTCCACTCATCCCAGCATTCCCTTCGGAAGAGTAACTGTCGCTCAGGCCTGCAGTGCGAGTCGCGCTTAGTTCACTGTTCTCTGAGGCGCCATTGCAGTAAGCGACGCCAGCTGAGGTGCCTCTTCATTTCATAGCCGAGAAGAACTAATGCTATTTTTCACTTGCTATGGATTGTGAGAGAAAGTTTCAGACTGTGAATGTGTGTTTTAGTGTCTGTGCTGAGAGAGAGAGAGAGAGAGAGAGAGAGACTTCCGTGTGTGTTTACATAAGTGTACTGTTTGCTACTGCCGTACTTATCATGTCAGCAGTCGACATATCATTATTCAGTGACAGGAAATGGCCGAACTCTGGCCCTCGCACTGTCCAGCCTTTTCACAAATCACCGCCATGATCTGAGTCCCCTTTGGGGAGAGACCAATTATGGAGTGAGATCAAGCGATGCTCACTGCCTGATCTCAGCACATAAAACACGCCGAGCTCCTTATCTCAGTCGTCTCAGACTAGGCTGCCTGCTGTTCGCCTTCTTCTTAGCCGTAGTTACTGGAAGGGAAGATGTGGGAGAGAGCTGACAGTTAGTGGCACGAAAACAGGCATTCCTGAGCGTACAGTCCCAGGCATAGCTAATAGCAGCCACTATGTCAAATCCATTTGCGTGCTGCTTGTCGTTGCACGGCATCGCAAACACACAAGCGTGCTGCAGGAGGTAAGATAAGCCTCGCAGAATCCGCACCTTTCAATGCGCAGTTAATCCTCACCTGTTCCTGTTTGCTTTGCTTGATTAACCATCAAACTATCTGTTTGCTCAATACAAAAAAAGTGCTTGAAACTAATGGCTAGACTGACTCGCCAATTTACATGCACTAGACAGCATTTAATTCCATTCCAATGTTGTGAAGAATTTTGACAGAAAACTTGAATCTTTCTGACAAACATTCCAGTCACGATATGCTCATGAAACATTACAGATTTGATTTGCTTAAATATGTTTGGTTAGCTCAGTAAATCAGTTTATTTCAAATGCGTGAAATATTTTAGAAGTTGCATTCACTTCTGATTTGATATGTTTTTTTTTTAATCTGTCATCTCTGATCAAAAAAAATTCATCAATTCAGAAATGTTTTGGCTTTTTGGCAATAAATTATTTTTATTTCTACCATTCCTACAATCTCACGATGTAGCCTTGTTTATCTGGTTGTTACTTTCATTTGCTAATCATGCAAGGCTGCATATTTGTCTCGATTATTCAATGAATGAGCTGTTTTTTATGGCAAAGCAGGAACAGGCTGAGAGTAATCCTGTGTTAAATGGAGAAGTTCGATCCTTTCTTCATGAGATGGTAATGCAGGTTGATGCTCTCTTCTGAATGCGCAGCGGATTTGTCTTTGATTTCCCTCACTGCAGTCCACTCTTACACATCATTTTATACACATTTCCCTGCAATTCAATTGGGCATATTTGGGATAATTGGAAATCTTGGGATCTCTGCTAGAATTTGAAATTGCCCCGAAGTTCCACAGATTTGTATATAGCAGCTGCATTTGACAGACCCATATATGGGTCCGTAGATTTTAAGGGGCTGGCCAGACAAGATAGGTGATAAACAGTCATTCGTATCGATCAGTCGTACCAGCTCTATGTGCCCTGCTCGGCCTCTCTCTCTCTCCCTTGTAGTGCTGACATCACTCGTTTTGTGCTCAGCTCTCGTCCCCATTGAAAGAGAAAAGAGCGCATTATCGCCGAAGGACGCCCACTCAAAATGGCCTGTTTTTCAGCGGGCAGGCAATAACAGCAGATGGTCTACAAATGATGGATTTGTCCTGAAATTTTATTCTAAAAAGTATATAAACCTGCCTTTTGGACATCCAATTTGAAAAAAGCAGCATAGTATGGGGCCTTTAAAAACATTTTATGGGAAGAATGAACTCTACACAGGGTATTCAAACAATCTGTTTTAGAACTTATCAGAGCAGCACATTTACGAGGCAATCCAGTGGCAGAAATGACGATGGCTCTATTCCAGACTATTGTGTGCTTTTCTCACCTGTTTGGTTTGAGTTGGAGTGACAAAATTGCTGCTGCGGTTTTCAGTGGGGACACCCGGTAGTTGATAGCAGGCCCTGAGTATCATGTGCATGTATTTTGCCAGCCAGTTCTGTCAGTAAGTTCGTAGCTGGTAATATATATGGGCAGTTTAAGAGCTTCTATGGTTTTGATTTATGCAGAATGCATATTGGGCCCATTGTAATCAGCTTTTGTAATTAATTGCTGGCAGATGGTGCCTTTCAGTGAACAGGTGTTTCCATCTTAATATTACCAGTAAATCTGTCAATCGGTGAATCAATCAGTTCATCAGGTGAGTTGTTTCTTGAAAATTTATCCTCTATTGGCTGCTCATTAGATTTTTGAATTGACAGTTTGTCCAAAGGGATCGCCACCAGCCAGTGGATGTCATGGTTATGGTTTTTGGTCATGTTTATGTCCTGGTTTTGTGTTCATGATTAATGTCTTTTATTTATTCTTTTTGGTTATTGTAATGATTCAGGTTTTGGTTCATTCCATTTCTCAGTTCCATTGCACTTGTCTCCCCTGTCTTGTGATCTAGTTGGTTCAGTCCATCTTCCCTGTCTGTGTGTTCACTGACTTCGGGTGATTTAAATGAATTCCGGAGTTTAAAATCTTCCTTCGAGTCTCGTTTTCTTCCTTGGTCTTTCTGTTGTGATTACTAACAAGACTAACATTTATATTTTGTATCATAGCCTACTAACAAAACTAATCCATGATTACTAACTAACTAATGAGCACTCTAGTGTAATTTGTAAAGTTGCACCGCTACTAATTTAGACTAATTCCCTCTCCGCAATCGCCCTGTTCTATACTCCGCCCCTCAGCCTGTCTCTGTCCTCTCCTCAGGTTCAGCGAGAATCTCTCGCATGTGCTTAATCACTCTCCTGCGCTTGTTATCTGCGCACGTAGAACTCCTGGACCGGAGCTGTTTTAATGTCATCGGCTGTTTGTGTGATTCCCGTTCGTATTTTGTCTTTTGCCAATTTTCGTGGTTAGGGTTTCCCTCATGTGATTCTCCCGATGTAATCAGCCCGATTCCCTACACCTGTTTTCTGTATAGCATGTGACCTTCCCTGAGTGTATATTAGGAGTCTTTTCACTCACAGCTCTTGTCAGAACTTTGATCAATATTTCTTTGTGCAGAGCGCCTCGTATGCCATAGAATATTGATTCGCTTCTACTGGATTGTCTGACCCTGATTCTTGCCATAGCCATTTTTGTATTGTTTTTGTCTTTCTGGATTACGACCCATTTTTGTATGACCACAATTTCTGTGTTTGGATGCCCTGTGTATGACCCTTGGCTTTGCTCATCGACTACGACTTTTTGCCTATCGTTTTTGTACCTCTGCTCATCTGTCTTACTGGTTCTGGCCCCTGCCTGTCTAGTTGACACTGTTCTTGGATTTCGTATTGTGGCTTGGCAAGTCCTGTGTTTTAGGCTTTGACTCGTCCCCAGTAAAGGCACACGTTTTTTGAACTCCTGTCTCTCGCGAGTGGTTCCTGAACAGGACCTCACAGTGGAGTTTGGAGACTCCAGCATTTCATGAAAAAAGACCCAACTCAATCACTCCTGTGATGACCGAGATACTGAAAAAAATGCCACAGATACTGGCCTCATTATCAAAACACGTTCCAGAGCAGGTGTTCTCAACTAAGAGCTAATGTAGATGCCACCTTCCATGAATGAACCTCAGAAATATTTGCGGAAGGTCTTGATTAGTTGAATCAGCTTCGTCCCGGTCTGGTCAGAATGAAAGCCAGTGCCCATGCTGGCCCACTCTGGAGTTTGTTGGAGACCCGTGTTCTAGGAAATGCTCGGGCAGTTCATTGCATATGCTGGTTTGTGAGTCCCACTGTTTACCCTGTCTGCACTGTATACCTGTATTGGTTCTCTTGTAGATTAGAGCACAATAGAATGTTTTGTATAGGAAAGCAATGACAGTATTGAGTTGTCAGTCATGCTCTTGGCTTGTCAAAGAGTATTGATAAGGTCTCAGGTTTTAGACATGTTTGGGATAGATGAGCAATCTTACCCTTTAACTGCCTGCTCTCGTTTGGTGCAGCGCATTAGATTAACCTTTTGAGTGCCAAATACACTTTCAAGGAATTAAAAATGTAGTTATCCAGAGTTGTTGAAAACCTATCATCTGGTAACTTGTTTAAAAGAGCACTCTCTTTAACAAGTTGCCAGATACGTTTTTCAACAGCATCTGATTTTGATTTCTTACATCATTGGGCAACTATAGTTGCCCATGGAGCTGAAAGGGTTAAGCCATCTTTAATATTTGAGGTTGGTTTTGAAAAAAAAGATCCAGTTAGTTGAGTTCAACGCATCTTTCGATAAGCGATAGTGACTCAAAATGTCCTCCACCAGAAGGTTGTGCTCGTAGTTAAAGGGTTAACCCTCGTCCAACCAAGGGGACAACACATTTTTTTCCTATCGCACAAAAACATTAACAGATATGATCAAATGTTTCTAGGTAATTGTTTATTCATTCTTTGCGCTCATTTTCATGAAAAAACTATGAGGGTACCTCATCCCCTGGGGGATAACATAACATGAATGGCGAGAACAGGCTGTTCAGCCCAACTAAGCTCGCCAGTTTCTTTATACTATTGTGAATATATCCCTTCAGAAACTCAATGGTATCTAGCTTTAAGTCAAGCCTGCTCTTGAAAACCCCAAGGTCTCTGCCTCAAGAATATGGTCAGGCAAGCTATTCCACATCGAAATTACTCTTTTGGTGAAGAAATATTTCCGAATATCAGTGGTAAATTTACCTTTAGTCAACCTCCATTTGTGACCCTCAGTTCTAACAACACATGGTCGAACGAATCCTACATAATTCACTTTTAATCCCTTTTACACACTTAAAGACTTCAATCAAATCGTTCCTTTTTCCTAAGACTAAAGAGATTGAGGATCTTCAGCCTCTTCTCATAGCTTTCATCTTTTATACCTGGAATTAGCTTAGTGGCTTTTCTCTGAACTTTCTCTAGAGCCTCTATATCTTTCTTAAAGTATGGTTCCCAGAACTGTACACAATACTCCAGATGTGGTCTAATGAACGTGTTGTACAAAAGAAGCATCACCTCCTTAGATTTGTACTCAATACTTTTGGCAATGTATCCCAGCATCCAATTGGCTTTTTTTACTGCTACGGCATAATGGCTAGAGCCTTTGAGGGTTTGGTAGGGTAGGTTAGGATGTCAAAGTCGAAGGGGGGGGGGTTGCCACCAGCGTCAATTTTTGCCTGTTTTTGATACAAAATATGCTTACAGATTAGTTGCTGATAGTTTGCTATTATTATGTTTCATGCTCAATGAACTTTATAGACCAGACTGATTGTCATCCTTACTGATTTATTGATGTATCTTGTCCCTGTATTAGTAAATCTTGGAATTACAATGACCAGCAGTGACCAGTAATCTTGAAGTGATCTTCACCGAATAATCTTCAACGTGCATGACCGACATACTTTTGCTCGTGTGTTTGACTGGTTACTGTACTGTATACGATTTTTATATTGTGCTATAGGCCTACTATTATACAAGTTCATAGAATTGTTCATAAAGTTGTTCTCATAATTCATAGATAAACCTTTTATGCAAGTGTGCAACATTTGAATCATCATTTTGCAAGGTAAGCAATAAAAATATAAAAAACATGGATTTTTGTCATTTTGGTGTTTTTTCCTAATATGGTGTTAGTTATGACATCACTATGACTGTGATGTCATACTATATATAACTATAATTGGGGGTGGGGGGGGTTGTAGTAAAAAAAGGGTTAAAGCTGTAAGTTGCTATGAGAACCGGAATAGGTATGACCCTTTGTCGCCTTCCTCTGTTCTAAAAGCTTTGAATCGACCTACATCCTCTCACGCTGTTGTGCAGCTCGCAAAGATGAATTCATGATGGAATCATTGCTGTTCCAGTGCTGGTCATAAGCACATATTCCCTACAGGGAAACATTCCTTGGTTGGTAAGAGTTCATATAGCAATCTATTCTCTTCTGCATTGCAAAATACTGTTTGCCTCTCTGAACTGCTAGGCTTAGTTCGATTGGTTAACTGTACTTCTACCTGGGTTCATTAAAATGACGTCACATGGATTGACTGTGCATGTTCAATCCGAGTTGCACTTGAACGCGTTCTAAGGTCTCGTGGATTGTGGACCCAACTTATTTTGCTTTGTCTTCGGCCGATTAATAGTGATTTGCGGTGAGAATTACCACAATTTGCCAGTTATTCCTATTTAAATGTGCCATGGAGGTACTCTGTGCATTGTTTTATACAGTATATTTTGCATAGTTTTGATTCACTCAATGTTTTTATATATCATCGATGCAAAAAATTTTAAAAGCGCAAACTTACTGTGATGTTGAATTGTGCTTTCAAAGTCGATTCCTACCAGCCTCCCCATGGTCCTTCAAATCTGGTGGAAAAATTGCGTCCAATGACGTCACTTGGGTAGGGAGTGCGACAATTTGGTTGCAACATGGATAGATCGCGTTGTACGCAGGGTGCAATCAAATTAAGCCCTAGTGATTCATAACGAGACAGTTCTGGCGTTGTGATTGGCTCATTCTGTCGCACGACATTTTTAGTATAACAAATGAATACGTCTATAACTGTCATGATGCAGCCTCTCTCTGCGAGGTGTTCCTGTCGGTGTTCCTGTAGCACGAGGGATGGTAGCATCGATGCTGGTCCAGTGGAGCACGGGGTGACAGGTACAGTATGTGCCCTGTCCACTCTGATGTGTGAATGCAAAAACTGTGCAATAGAATAATAATTTCTGATCAGGGAGTGGGTGGCATGAGGGTCTGATTGCTTAGTGATGTGCAGCAGTGATCAGAGAGCGATTTGTACTTATCTGTATGGAACATCATTTCCTGTGCCGTCAGCGAGCTTGGTGTGTTTATGGGAGGACTGAGCACTTGTGACAGTTTGATGAAATGAGATGGAGCCCTGACTGAAGTAGCAGAGTCCCAGTGTGGCTCGTTACTGCATTATACATTGAACACCCCCCCGCCCCTCCACTTTCTGCCAATGTGAGTACATGTCCAGTCCCCAGTCACAAAACCGACCCCCCCCTCCCTCCACCACTTCTGCAATTGGATGGGGCATAGAGGCCTCCGAGTACTGATGATTAGCAGTGAATTGTGAGTTTGAGAGTGTGTGTGTGTGTGTGTGTGTGTGGGCAAGTATTCCTACCTCTTGTGAGGACCAAATGTGGCCCACAGTAATGTACTACCCAAATTCTTCATCCTCATGGGGACATGTTCTGATCCCTACAAGGTAACTGAGCTACTTCAGGGTTAGAGTTGAGCCTAATTTATAGTTGTCCAACTCGGTCAATGCGCAGACACGCAGTTGTATCGACGGAGATGTGGACCTTTCAGACTTCTCTGTTGTTTAATGGGTGTTGCAGAGCAATTCACCGCTAAGACAATAGGAGGCATAGAGTTTTTTTTTTCGGAGACCCATCTACTATTTCATGACGTCTGAGCGGCATTCTGGGAATGATGTAGTTACCTGACCAATCACAGGTTTGCGCTGTCCGTGGGGTCTCCGTCGTTTTGACTGATAGTTATAAATTTTGGAAGGTGTTTGTCGTGCATCCGAGAGCATGTCAGAGAGGATTTACGACGTCGGAGAGGGGGTCTGCGTGTCTGTGCATTGACGGAGTAGGACGAGTATAAATTAGTCTTTAGGCGAAGGCTATGGTAAGGGTTAGGAATGTAGTGTTTATGGTTGAGGTCAGGGAAAGGGATTAGGGAATCGTATGTCTCCACAAAACACGAAAATGTAACGTGTTGTGTGTGTGTGTGCGCGTGAGTGTGTGTGTGTCGCGCGTTTACGTTATTGTTCCCTATTGGGGACCTTTTCCAGTATAAACACTGACTTTGTCGAGACTAGTAGTTCTTATGGGGACCAAAGCCCGGTTCTAATACAGCAAAATGTCATTTCTGAGGTCATGGTGGAGGTGAGGGGTCAGGTGTGAATTGAGGTTTGGTTGAGGTTAGGCTGTTCGTAATGAATTGAAGTCAATGCAATGTCCAAACAAGAACAGTTGCACAAACCTGTGTGTGTGTCTGTGTGCGTGTGCGAGTGTTTGTGTGTATGAGTGTGGTCGTGTGTGAGCGAGTGAGTGTGTGTCTGTGTCTCTGAATGCACCTGACTCAGGCCTACCAAAGAAAATGTAGTCTCAGCACCCAAAAACTTTGAAATGCACACATTAATCGCGGAAATAGCAACAGAAAAATTAAACCCTGCTGCCGAAACTGTAAAAACAACAACATAAACTGTTGACTCGGTAGCATAAGACTATGAAACTGCAACATTTTCCATTGCATCCGTCTTTGCCATTTACTGCGCTTGCTCGTACAGGCCCAGGCTTCTTTCAGAGATGGCGGAATCAGACATGTCTCCTTCGGTTGGGAAGTAAAACTTCCAAATGTGACGTTATTGTTAATGCAAATGTACGTATAACAATGAATTGTCAGACGTAGCCGTTACATCCACATTCTCGTAAATTCACTTATTTTAGCATGTCACCAGAAAGTCGCCAGATTTAGCGAGAAAGTCGCCAAGTTGGCAACACTAAGACTATAGCGAAATCGACAGTGCACATTTCATCGTTCATTTTCGGTGGTGACATGCTATAATAAGTGAATTTACGAGAATGTGGATGTAACAGCTACGTCTTACAATTCATTGTTATACATTTGCGATGGAAAATGTTGCAGTTTCATAGTCTTATGCTACCGAGTAAACAGTTTATGTTGCTGTTTTTACAGTTTCGGTAGCAGGGTTTAATTTTTCGGTTGCTATTTCCGCGTTTAATATGCATTTCAAAGTTTTTGTGTGCTGAGACTACGTTTTCTTTGGTAGGCCTGTGACTTGACCCTTGCAGAAAGGGATCTGCCCTGACCGTCCACAGTCACTAGTGGGCGACCTTGTGCTTGGCAGCCCTGTGACCAGCCGGTTTAGTCCTGTTCAGTGCTAAACGGTGAAATGCTGGATTTTGCTGCCTGCTCACGCACTGGCAAGGAAATAATGCGCACAGGTTCACTACGGAGACAAAATAAGCGGTCATGTGATCATGTAGAAGCCTGCTCAAATGCTCTTGTTTTGCTCAACCATCCTACATTGCTTGGATCAAAAAATTGTACGTAGTGTACTCCTAACATGCAGTGAGGTCCGTTAGTGTTAGTATCTGCACTGTAGCACCTTTTACAAAAGCTTTAACCCTTATAAGGTTCATCCGTATGGTGACAAAGATGTTCTGTCACTGCCTCAAATACTATTACAATACAAAACAGCATGTATTTAAAAGATCTAAAAAGAGCATTTCAGCCAGTTCTGCAGTGAACAGCACAGACTGGTATTTGAGCAACTCCAAAACACACTCAGCATTTTGTAACCCGTGATTTTCTGTAAATCCCAGTGTATCCCTCTCTCTCATCGCCATGCAGGGTACAGCTGAGATGCTGGAGCTCAGGAACTGGGTGTCCCCCTGTTATTCAATACTCGGCTGCCGCTCAGCAGATGTGCACGGACTCCGAAATAAAGGGGATGAGTTTCTCCATTAGCCCTGTCCTGAGGGAAGGAGGACCCTCTGCTCACAGATGTGGGGATCAATTTGCCAATAATTATGCATGAATGCTGTGGGCGAGGCTCGCCTGTTATCTTTCATGTATCATGACAGCCACCATGGAAAATTTGAGTCACAGCTCTGGCAGATGAGCCCCCAGCAATTAAAGATGTGTCCAGAGAATTCACATACCAGGCAGTCTGGGGTACGTAGTTTGCACTGGTATATTTTTGAATAGACTTTATCTTTAAATGTTCATTTTGCTGCTCAGGAGTATGGACATTTGATATAGGTGCGAGGATCGTTTTTGCCTTTTGAAACTCATTATTTCCGTGCTTGTGTTTATTCTGAAGACTGTGGAGTCTGCCTTGAGTAATATGCGTAGATTGAAGTGGAGTTTTTGTCAGCTGTCAAATGCTGCAGTGCCTTTTCTCCAGCTACCGGGGCACAAAAACCCTTAACTAAGAGTCATTACGCCTGGTCAGCTTTTGGCTGTCAGTCAATGATCAGGGCACTTGTATCGTAAAGCACTTTACAGTCGGGGACTTTCTGGCGGCGCTCAGCTTTCGCTTGCTTTATGAAGTGGCTCAACAGTCTTTCACAGCACCTGAACTCCTGACAATCTGCCCTTTCATTCCCCCAGGGGAGGACATCTTACACTCATGCAGCTATTTGGCCGGAAAGTAGGGCCATAATCATTTTGATTATTACAGAATCATGAAACGGCCATAACTCTGGTCTCGCAGTAAACGTCTGTTATGTTAATACTATGAATATTCTCATATTAGTGGCCGGGAAATGCGCTGAGTGTGTGGTTTGAGTGATCCTCCTGAGCGTAATGGGTATGATTGAGTCCTCCACAGTAATCCCCTTGCGTTAAACAGGACTGCACACGCAACATGTCTTTAGTGCGATGTGCTGGAAAGAATGTAACGCTTGCCTCACCATCTCCTGGAATCACTCGCCCATTCAATGATGTCTCCTGTCACAAAGTACCAACAGTTTTTCAGGAATCTCAGCACATTTCAGAGAGAGGATATTTAAAGAGTTATCGAAAAAAGGGCCTCCTACAATGATCTGTGGCCATTGCAGCCATCGTCAGTGAGTCATTGCTGTTCGACATAAACAGGCCATTGCTGGATAAGCAGCTTAACTCCCATGTTTTGTTTTTTTTTTTCATTTAAATACATTCCACAGATATCAAACTTTAAAATGTACATTTCATCCTTGTGAATCGTAATGGACCACAATGCAAGAAGCAATATGTTTGTAGATGGTTCACATTTCGATTGTTTGTCCCCGTTGAATCATTTCATCAATTCTTTTTCAATATCATGGTGAATGTTTAATCTTATAAAATGGCTACCAGCTCCAGGATAGAGGCAAAAGAGGTTCAACAAATTAATTATGAATTAGAAAACACCATCTGATTGACAAGTCTATTATTAAAATGTAGAGAGAAGGTACGCAAGCAGTGCGTCATGCACAGCCAAAGTTACCAAACATGCCAAAACCTTATTCTGCCCCATGATTACTTTGCTTGATTGGCTATGAGAGCAAACCCTATCTTGACCATATAATTACATATAATTAAGTGATCAATTAAAGTTTGTGTCCACTCATTTGTAATAACAGTATTATAATTTATAATACCTGAGAATATCACAATATGAGCAATCAGCCTCAACCACACAGACACACCACACTGCTTTTTGAATATCATTCGTAGTGTGCATCTTCAAAGATGGATACATGAGCATAAATTCTGCAAGATATCCCCAGGAAAAAACTACGTCTCGGAACCCATTTAACCACCAGACTTGACAAACGAGTTCAGTGCTTGTTTACTTATGCTAAACTGTGTTGTGCATATTAATGTAGACAAGGTAGTATCTAAATGGACGGTCAAAGCCTTGTTCCCTTATCTGGCATATGCCCGGTAAGTGTAATCAAATAATTTCCCAGGGTTCCAAGTTGAAAACAAATGTACTCTTAAACCCTGCTGGTGTATGGGTCAAAATAACCTGGTTTATTTTATTTTTTTAAATGACACAATGATTTTTTTTAACCTCTAAGGGACAATCATATCATGTTCAAACGTAGAGATTGAAAGGAGAGCATTTTTATAGAGTATACTCGCCCACACACACTCTGTAGCTACGCTTGGAAATCTAGTGTTGCTGTGGTCGGTGAAACCTCGACAGCAGTTCGGCATCACAATTTTACTCTGGAAAATCTGATCATTCTCTTCTGTCACATTCTGCAGGTAGTTCACAATGTGTGATGGAAACAGGATTTTCGTCAAATGGACCTGCACTAAAAGATCGAAAAAACCTCATCAGAAACCTGCAATAATCATAGCGCATGCAATAAACTGGCAAGGTCATCAGTTCCCTGAGGACAGACACAAAAACCAGTTTATTTACACTGTCATTCTTCAGAAGCATCATGATGCTGTAACAGAAGCACGCGCTCTGCAGTGGAGTGCCACCTCATGTGTTAGGACATGTGCCTCCTTGCCTAATTTGACTCATGTCGTTACAGCAATAACACCAAGTGGAAGGTGATAATAAAAAGAAACTGCCCGTCGCGGATAAAGAAATGCATGATGAAATGGTCCTGCTAGTCGTGAAATTTTTAAGAAGCTGTTTCTTTTCATATGCTGCTGAAGGGCTTTCAAATCCATGGAGACCTCGGGATCATTTATTCATTTATTGGGATATACTCAGGAAAAAGCCAGCAGATCCTGATACAAAAAGAATCTCTGGTCGGTTCAGCTATGCCATCTGAGATAAATCCTACGCACTGCTGATGTATGTGGCTGACGCAGCATCATCACTACGTGAGTCTCGGCCCCGACACCAGGCCCCGAAGGAAGGGGCAGTTGGCGAAACACTGCAGTGGTTTGGGGATTAAAGCTCCAGAGCAGGTTTGACAGTCCTGTTTCAGGTGATTCTGCTCCCCTCTGCTTTCATAATGGCGAACACATGTAGCCTTACAGAGGTTTTCTGTTTACGTCACGGCAAGAGAAGTGGCCCTTAACCTTATCCGAAATGGTCCGGTGAGCAGGGTTTCATTCCAGGGTTTTATTCCAGCCAGGCAGTAACTCGCTTGATTTTGTAGGTGCTTTTCATTGCGCACATGCGTCCTCTCACTCCCCTCGCTCGTTCCTCTTACTCGCGTCTCGGATCCTCCTTGCGAGGATGTGAGAAAAATGGAAGGAAGAGACACAAGGACAGAGGCGCCGAAAAATGGCAAACGGTAAATCTTTGCAGCATTTATACGAAATGCCACCTGATGAAAGACTTCTGCCTGTAATGCTCCTGTGTTCCCACACTCTGTGCTCCACCTGAATGATTCTCTTTCCCTGATCCTTCCCAGATAGCATACGGATGTGGGCCACATCAGGCAACGGCCCAAACAAAATTGTTGTGTTCTGGGGTCCTGGGCCTTTGGCCAGGACAGTATTGTTTATGGTTTTAACAGTTTCATGTTCCATAGTCATATTTCATATCACAGTTTTAACAGTTTCATGTTCCTATGTCCATAGTCATATTTCATATCACAGTTTTAACAGTTTCTTGTATTAGGATCAAGTATTTCATTATTCAGGTTTATTGTCCATGTTTTTGTTTCATGCCAGGTCTGCCAAGCCACTCCACCGCTTGTCTGCGTTCCGCCCCGTGCCTTCGTTGTTGCACATTTTCAGAGCTCTGGTTGGCTTTGGCATTTCCCTCTTCCTTCTGTGCTGTGCTGATTCGGGGCTGTCTGAGCTTAATTGGCAATTAACTGTTTTTAAGTTACTAACATTTACTAACACTCACTGGGTTGGTGTAATTCTTAGACAGGCACATTACTAATATTACTAATTTAGACAGGGAGTTTATTGTCATGATTCCTGCTTTACTATTTCAAGTCTTGCTGTGCTTTTCTGTTCTAAAACATTCATGCTGCTTTCAAACTGCATACTTAATTGGTACTTAAGCTGGGCCGCTCATTCTCCTAATGAGCAGGTCTTGTCCACCAATCTTTGTCCATGTCATGATCTTGCCATGCCTCTTGTTTCCCCTCCTCCAAGTGTTGTCCCTCATGTCTTGATTTCTTACCCTTTATCTGGATGCGGTGGAAGTTGGCTGGCGGACAGAGTCTCAAGTTCTTGTTTGCAAGTTCATGTTCCTAAGCCCATGGTCGCCAAGTCTTGTCCTAGTTTGTTTTTCATAGTCATAGTTCTTGTCGTTTTGTATATAGCCTTTTCATTCTTAGCATCTTTGTTCTTTTCTGTTTATGAATTATCTGCCTGGAGTTTCCAGTGGCTTTTTGTTTTTGTCGTTTTTGATCCTTAGTTATTAGCTTTGTGAAGCTCACCTTAGTTTGTATTTTTGCAACCCTTTGGGCCGAGTTTTTTTTTTGGCCCTCGTGCCTGTTTGCTTTTGTTTTATTAAACTCCTTATTCCCCTTCACCTCGCATCTGGTGTCTACCTGATCTCGTATCAAAAATAGATTTGAGCCTAAAGTGGCCCATGTGGTAAATGCTGAATTTGGCCTGAATATCACAAGACAAATAAGGCCCACAATTGGCAAATATTTGGCAGAGTGACAATAGTCAGTCTGTAAGTGAACCAAAACTGGCCCACATTTGCTGCATCATAAGTTCTTGGCTGACATCTGGCATTGTGATGGTTTGGTTGTGGCCAAGTCCTGGCAAACGGGAGCAGAGCGCCCAAGTGCCATCATTCCATGCGGTATGTGGGCCGGATGAACATGTCAAATGTGGGCCGGATATGGACCAGAGGAATTTTGCTATCTGGTTGTCTCTTCATGGTGCATTTCAGGAAAGATTCTCCATGATGGTGAAGGGGGAATGATTTCTGGATCGTGGGAGGAGAGAAGATGTAATGCAGCTTGAGATAATGAGAAGCATCCTACCAATCATGTCTACAGCAAACACTCGGGCTGCATCCAAATTCTCAAAAGCGCAAGAAACCTTCCTCGGTACCAGACATGAACCTGAAATAGTTCGGCTGGTAGCCATGACGAGGAGTACCGAATCGTCTATTTCATGAAGGACAGGAGGCCATTAGCTCCTGCGTCGCATCCTCCCATCAAGGAAACACAGGACCAGCCTGGGAAGACATGGAAAGATCGAACATAGACCATAAGCCTATGCAGAAGTAAAGATTGAAAGATTTGTGTCCCAAAGTTTTCAGATAAATTACAAATGATCTTCGCCTTTCTGCTCATAAGCTCGCATGGACACTGGCCATTTCTGGAAAAATGTTTGAGAACCCTTACAGCAGCGCAGTAAAAATGGATAATACTTGTGCGTGCTGTAATTAAAGCAGAGGTCATTTTGGAACAGAACTGACCAGAAATAATAAAAACAAAAATGGGTGGGTAAGTGAGGTGCATGCACATTGCTCAAATAATTAATGATCTAACATTTTTTCGTTTTGAATGGCAATTCTAAAGCGAGTGCAAGGGTTTGCTTTCACTTAAGGTTGTGCACCAATCCTTCACGAAACGCCAAGTCTCCGGACTTAAATGATACATCCGTCCTCCAGTACCCTTCCCTTAGGAGCAGAAAGAATTATTTTAACGCTGGAGGGAAGAATGCAAACTTTTGGTGGCGGGGAAACAGATGTTAAAATCGTAAAAGCAGTCGCCAACCTATTTCCACAACAATTCTGAATAGAGAACTTTCCCTTTTAAAAATTCATTTACCGGCTGTTTATTACAGTAACACGAGAAAAAGCATAAATCTGCCGGCAAGCTATTTCTCTTTTGTGTCATGGTGGGCAGCTTCATTGTGCCTGTCAATACCACTGAGTAATTCAGGAAGTGCACTTAAACTACCCATTAGCGGTTGTCTTCAACCTCTTCATTACTTTCTTTACTAAAGTATCTCTAATTGAAGACATCGTAATCATGAAGAGCAGCACATACACCACTCAGGCAGACCAGAAAATTTCAGTCATTCATTTCCTGACAGCAGCCCCAGCTCACCTGCCCCTATCCGTTATGGGACTGTCCCTCCCGTCTAACGGGACAACCATCCCTGGCTTTTCCTCAACCCCCACTCGCTGAGCACGCAGGCGTGGTGAACGGTACTGCAGGCAGGGGGCGGCAACATGGCGGAGGGAACCCAGTAGCATTCAGCCGAGCGCAGGCGAGTGGTTAGACAGCGCGCGTTCCTGGCTGACACCCAGGCGAAATCCAGAATTTCAAGGATATTTTTGCAATTAACCATCTGAGGCTCGCATTAATGGTTGCGAACAGAATGCGTGTGTATGTTTGTGGAACGAGTCAGGGAGGATTTTAACGCAAAAGGAGTATTTTCCCCCGCATAATTCCAGAATTTTCTTTATTTCCCCCCCTCATTGATGCTTGTGCACAGTCAGTGTTTATAGCCTCAGCAGGTGAGACCGCGGCCGCTCCTTTGGACTCGAGCGGAAATGTCGAGCGAGAAGCCGGTTTTAGTGCCGGGTTCGGTATCGCTCTCGGACCGAGATCCTTCCCCCAGCCACGGGCAGCCAGGGACCGCGGGCTCTAATACTGCTGAAATGATGGTGTCTGGTTCGGGCTCAATGGTCCTGCCGGCCGGGGTGATAAATCCCTCGGTTCCGATCCGGAATATCAAGATGAAATTTGCTGTTCTCGTCGGACTGATCCAGGTCGGGGAGGTTAGCAACAGAGACATTGTCGAGACGGTTCTGAACCTGGTAAGAGAATCACGGAGCACCTGCGCTTTGCTAGCGAACTCGCTAGCTACACACACACTTACGCTGCTTTCACACCGGACGCGAAACGAATTTTTCGCGCGACGGATTACATTCAAAGTCAATGCAAAGACGCGAAATTCGCGTCTTTGAATTGACTTTGAATGCAATCTGTTTCGCGTCCGGTGTGAAAGCGGCTTGAGGTTTTGCCGAACAAGTCAGCCAGTTTGCTAGTAGGCTAGCATGTTATTTAACGTTTTCTAATTAGAAATGTGCGATTGGGCCAAGTCTGTGGGTTTTAATCCAGCTCGTAATTAAAAGAACTGCGTATGTTTCTTTGCGCTCAGATATTTTTGCAGTTGTGGGGGTTTGTGGGTTGACAGGATTACGCAAATACAAGCGCACATTGGCCCCCTGTTGTGGACGTGCATACTGGTGCCCACTGGCTGGTTCTGTTGATCGGCAGCATCGCAGTTGGTCCGCCGGTTCAGTGAAAGGCGCACAGCGCTTGTCCATTTGTTCCATCCAGCATGACTGTATTTATTTGCGTCAGCACTTGGCGGTCGAATTCTTAATAGCCTAGTTGTCTATTAAGGGTAACGTTACGTTAGTCTGACGTCTGAATTAAGCATTTAATTTGTTGCGTTGCGTTTGTTGTCCATCTTAGAAAATGAAAACTGCAACGTGGGTAATATTGGCTCTAGTATCTGCTGAAGCGATGACTAAATATAAAATTAATCACTTGTCCTCCGAAGTTTTCAAGTAGCTGGCCTGGACTGTTCCTCGTTTCGGAAAATAGGTTTTAGATAAGTCAGCAAAGAATTCTGCTCTAGCTTAATACAGTTCACATGAGCTGTAAACTTAACATTTCTCTTATCCAATCTCTTTATTGCATGAGTCACTTGTCTTCATGATGCGGTGCGTTTATTCTTAGGTTATTTTCCTTGGCAATGTTTTTGTGTATCCGCAATCTCTTTTCTTGGCTTTAATTAAAGGTCTAGGCTACTGTATAGGCGCATGGGCTCATCATAGGCTGATCTTTCAGTTGTGTGTCAGTGCGTCTCTTGATCGTTTAAATATAAATTCGCTACGCGCAAATGTACTTTTCATGCAGTTAAAATAAGCAGTGCAGATAAATAGTAACACTTAAGTGCGTGGAGTGGCGTAGTTGCATATTTTTGACCAACAACGTTCCTAAACATAATGCAGCACCTTTTTCTTATACTCACTTATCTACTAGTTCTGTGGATGTAAAAGGATACTTTCTCCCAGTCCGCGCGATGCTGTAGGGGATTTTGGGGTCCGATGAGCCATGGGGATCAATGAGCCATATAACTATTTTGAGATCAATCGATGCCAAAGGTGTTTAAAATAGGCAAAATAGTGATATGACTCATTTATACCCATTGCTTCTCAGTCAATGGTCAAATATTTTGCCTGTTTTAAGCAGCTCTGTCATCGATTGATCGCAAAATAGCGATATGGCTCATTGGTCCCCATGGCTCATCGGACCCCGGTCTCCACTACTTAGTGGGCAGTGTCAGTGCGTGAAAACATTAAACGCTGCCTCAGCGAAATGGCTGTGTTGACGATGGTCATCGCAGTAGTCAATTACTTATTGGCATTTTAAAAGGCATTTGGCCGTTGGTGGTCCTAAGAATTATATCTTTGTGAAATAAGTCCCCTTTCTCCTGCATGTGTTGTATTAATTGCGTTCAGTGTAGAATGAGTAATACTTAGGGTTTGTTGCCAAACAGGTCACCATAATGACATTCTCGTTTGGCGGCCATAGTACAGTGGCAGAGACGGAGATTGTAATTGCGCGTCTCAGTGAGCGGGAGTGACCACCGTTAATGAGAGGCGTGCTGGTCAGGGAACATGCGGTGGTAGTAATGTATTCAGAACAAGAAAATGCTTTCCTAATGGAATAAAATCTAAACTCAGCATAGTGCTTTACATGCGCATTGTAAATTAGAGGATGGAGCCGAGTTCAAACATTGCTCTAAGTTTATGTTATTTTTTCGAAGCGACCTTGTTATGGGATCGTTCAAGAAACCACAACTGGTGCCCTGGGACTGTATCGATTGAGGCTGAATGCCTCGGCAGATGTGGTTCTGGTAATCAATAGTCTGGTTTTCAAAGAGGGCATGTTGAAGGAACAACCTCGGCTGCTCCCGATGCTCCCACAAACCGCTCCGCTGCTCTGTGTTCCATCCTGGTGAAATGTTGTCGCTTCACCTCACTCAAAATATGTTTACACCTTACATTTTAATGAGGACAAACTTGCTTAATTGTATACTGAAAACTTTTGCAGGCCGAATGGAATGTAGTAACCCAGTGATTTAATCTCTGTTTTCATGGACTGACAGAAAATAGATTAGTGTCGGAATGTTGATGACGGTCGCACATTCAGGTCGTCTTCGTGCTGTATAATTCCAGTGCGGTATTGTATTAGATAGATACCATATACTGTATGGCGGATCCTGTGGGCTAGTATTGTTGAAGGGGGATTTTTTTTTTGTTTTGCGAATTGTTAGAACAAATGCTCCAATGACCCTTCGTCGTGAAAGCGGCTTAAATTAGCGTTTGGCGAGCGCACTCGGGTAAGGTCACGGTATTTGTTTTCTTGTAGATGGGACAAAAACAAAACTCAATGTCTTCTGCACACGCCCCTACTATAGTTCTGTGAAACGCTTTGCATTTATTTGGAAGACATTACTATGAACCACAATTGCGCTAAAGCAGAATGATATCACTTTTATGTTAATGACTCCTTTGTCTTAAGGAAGCTTTATTGAAGATAAGACAGCTTGTGATATTGTTTTTAGACCCTTCGTGGAAAATCAAAATCCCTGATCTGTAAAATATTTTCAAGGAACTAGTTCAATTGATCTATGAAGTAAAGTTACTGCCCTACAACGTGGAGAAAAAAAATTTGTTAAATCGTCAATATTAAAATAATGAGACCAAATAATGAGATTTGTAGATGGGACACCCCGAAAGTTTACAGATGGGACAGATATGGGACACAGGCAATTCTACGAGTTATTGGGAGTTGATAGGAGTATAAAGCACTCAGGTTCGTGCAAACAAGATGATAACAAGAACAACATTAACTTAAGAGTCCAAAAAGCTATTTATTGTAGAACAATCGACTAATTTCAACAACTAATTGGGCTTAATTAGAAAATAAAAAATACATGTCATTTTCTTCTGGATGACACATAAGTTGCTCACAATACAATACAATCTAATAAATGTACATATATACCATGATTCTATATGTCATATTTTGCAAGTTACTAAACTCTGTGGCACTAATTTCTTATTTGCACTGAATGTTTGCCACATCTCTATTCATAAGATATGAATTGATCCAGTGCGCATACTTTCCTGTTCAGTGAGTTTCTTTTATATCGTGGTAAAAGTTGATGAAAATCACCCTTTTGATCTGATCTTTAGTTGGCATCAATAGTACGCAATTCAGTGGTCAACATTTCTTCTGATAATAATCTATTCAGTCACATCAAAGCGTATGAAAAAACTGACTACGTCGATGAAAAAAACGAATATCTGTGAAAATTATTGATTGTATTTAGCCTAATTAGTATTTGCTAATTATGCTAATTAGCAGTGTTCTAGTAGTATTGCATGTGATCAGGTCAACCCTAAGCTGAAAAAAGGGAAAAAAAAACTGAGGAAAAACTAATTGGTGATTACTAATTAGCCTAATTAGCATTGTTTCAATAGCACTTATCTTCAGATCAACTAAAAGCTGAAATATAACAATATGAGTATCTTAACACTCCTAGAAACTAGCATTTTAAAATTGTCCCATCTAAAAGCTTGTCCCATCTACAATATGTATGCGGGACACATTTTCTCTATTGTTTTACTGAAACACAATTATTTTCTGAAAATGTCAGCTGTGTCAATCCTATCCATTAAATATTCAAGTTAGAGGGAAAAAAAGATTAGTTGATTTGAAACTGAATTGTGGCTGTGAGAGAAACTTTTGTATCTCAAAATCTAAATTGGCATTAATTAACCACTTCAGTCTTTTGTTTAAGCACCTTTCAGTGAATTGTAAACATCAATTTTTGTATAGAGAATGTCTCATGTGATGCCCAATCAATATGCAAAATTTGAAAGCCATAGCTACTATGCCTTGGCTATAAAACAATAAAATCATGTGTCCCACCTACATATCTCATTTACCAATATTTCTTAACCCTATAATACCCAGACACAGACATCATTATAGGAAAAATATGACCCAGTAATATTTTTGAAGTATTGAATTGTAGCATTCAGATCCACTGTTCATCATTAGGTTTTGTGACAGCAAAATATACATTGCTGAACAGAACTTCTTCTAATTCCAGGAGTATCATATCTGATACAGCCAAAAATCAGCACCCCTCCAGAACTCAACACTCGAAATTTCAAATTATTTATATGCTCTCTACCATCTATAGCTATCCCTTAACATGTATAAGAATAAGTTTTTGAGTAATATTTACCATGGAATGCCGAACCTCACTGCCAAAGTCCAAGGAAATTCATGAATTCCCATTCACGTGGGAGCTACTATCTTGAAGTGAGTGACTAGGGGAGAGACTCCTGTAATACCACTTCTTCCTTCCAGGTGGCAGCACTGTGTATCAGATATGATACCTTGAGCAGTCGCGGTTGTGTTGCATCTTACCACGTGAACATAGTCCTTCAAATTTGGTGTATCATATATGATACAGGGGGCATTATAGGGTTAAATCATGCTTTTATATCTTGAGAACAAAACAAGATATGAACAAACATTTTTCAGACTCAAGAGGTTCAACCATTTTACATTCCCTCTATATAAAAAAGTTAATTCTATCTGACAAATAAAATTTTGACACACATGTCGCAAATACTGTGACCGCACCCACTGATTCTTCTGCCTAGAAAGGGCTCTTTTCTGTAATGGTGGTTCTTTTTTTCGTACGATTAAAAAATGTAATGTCATTGTCTGTATTCAGTACAGTGTTGAAAATATGATGACAAAACAATTATTCATAAGTGTTCATCTGCTGTCTGGCGTTTTAGAGGTCGGATTATCTATTAGGCTGCCTTACTGGTGCGATGATGTATTTTTAATTCCCAGTACTTTCTTAATCTTTGGTGTTGATCGTGTTTGTGTGCCTGATTTTCTCCTCTCACTCTAAAATTTAAAAAATGTATGCCTTTTGCAGTTATTAAGCAGAGAAAACTGTCATTGAACTGAATGTGGTGATGGATGTCCAGTTATGCCTGTCCTGGCAATCGGCCCGTTGCTGTGCGGCACCTGGGCTGGAGTTTGTGTTCACCTGTCTGAGGAATCGGCCCATTTGAAATATTGTTTTTCAAGAACCACAGTATCAGCTGCTCTGAGTAAGGAATGCTTCTCGACTCAGGGGAATAGGAGGACTTTTTATGTGTAATTTTCACGCAACGGTTAAGTCTGACTGTATGGTAATAAATCTCAGGGAGCCCACGTCATGTCATCGTTTTTTTCTCCCCTCACATAAAGCAAAGAACTCATAAAATCAATATTTTCGGGTGAATATTGTGATGAAATGATGAGCTTTTAAAATGAAAGTGTAGCAGAATATATGGCCGAGAGGTCTTTTATTTTCGGGAGTGAACTGTCTGACCAGTAAGCATTTTCTCCTTGGCTGGTCTGTGCATTGACGAAGCCTGGGGCCTACCTTTCTGTTGCAGTCTCCAAACACCGGTGAAAAGGCTTGTTTGATGAGAACTGAGCACCCCTCTGCCTTCATATCTTGAGTGATCTCAGGGTCAGCCGAAGTGCTAGGGAGTGTCAAACGCTGAATGGCCCCCTCTGCAGTATCCTGCTGTAATTACTTTTCTCAGTAATGGTCATGATCAGCGGGTGCTTTCATGACTTTCAGGATGTCTGATAAGTGAGATGCAAAGACCGGAGGCCCGAAACACTTGCCCCTGTCATCGCTGCCTTTCCGGACGTGACTGTGTTCGCTCTGGAAACTTGCTGTGTTCTGTGTGTGTGTGTGTGTGTGTGTGTGTGTGTGTGTGAGCCAGTGTGCACACGCGTGCGTGCGTGCGTGCGTGCGCGCGTGCGTGCGTGCGCGCGTACGTGTACGTGTACGTGTACGTGTACGTGTGTGCATGAATGAGGTCAGAAGTCATGTTGACACCCTTCAGTCGTCTAACAAGTATGAAGTGCTCTCAGTGTGTTTAGTCCTGTTCTTGCTGGCTGTATCGGGAGTTAAACAGACTGAGGGCTGGTTTCACAGGCACAAATTAAGCTTAATCCTGGACTAAATTAAATTTTCAGCAGAGAATCTCTATACCAAACTCTGTTTGGTCCAGGACTACGCTTAATCAGTGTTTGTGAATCTGGCCCTGGGTGTTTTTATCCTGACTGTATCTCATAAATGCTTTCGTGAGCAAATTTTAAAGGAATGTATACACCACATTCAAAGACTGAAAAACAATAAAAAGATCTTGAGCTTGGAAAGGCAGTTTGGTGTTGAAGCGCAGAGCTCAGTCGGCAGTGATTAGTGAGCGGGGAAGTGATTATTTATTTGTGCCAATGGACTGTCTCTCTCACCCCGTCTCCCTCATTTGTGGTCGCATTGCCAAGGTCTGCTGTGATTTGGTGGGATTTTTGAGAGATGAATGACGTTAGTTTTAATGGCAAGTAAGAATGAGGGGGCGGAGTTCTCTGGCCAGTTGATTTAAATAAAGTTGTTTCTCTGTTTGCTATTTTTCAAACGATTACATTTGAAGAACCTCTGAATTGCCACTAGCATTGCATCCCAGGTAGTTTTTTTGTATTTATGCTCTTCATCTTTATTTTCTTAATATTGTTATTTTATTCTTCATCTTTGGCTCGTTTGACAGAACAACCGAACGCCAGATGCCACGAACTTGTGCTACTAATTACGCTGTGTGTAGCTGTATGGCGCCAGTAGCTAATGCTTGTTCTGGCAGTAGCTTGCACAGTTTTTAAATATTGCGTGTCAATTTAGAATCCGCTATTCTTGTCTGGAGTCAATGAAAAGTAGCATCTGGCATTCATATCAGTACTGCTCTGTTCCTCCCAGTCTTCCACTCAGACAGTCCCTTGTCAGATAATTATTAGCTCTGCTAGCTACTGCGTAAACACGACTGGCCCTCCGATGATTTGAACACGGAGCGCTACAGCGCTGCTCCTGAGGGCGGTGCCAGAAATCGCTGCCCCTCCCTGCCAGCACATGCCCTCTGTCCACTGGCTCTCGCATGTCTGCCGTAAGTGCCGAGTCACTGTTACGACTCTGGGGATTAACGGTGCCCTGTCGCTTTGTGCATTTTACTGACTCACAACGGGGTGGCAGCTGTGATGGACAGCTGCAGGCAAACTCCCCTGGCAGAATGTTCCGGAAGGATGGCCTCACTCCCAGACACCTTAACTACCCCCCCCAACCCCAACCCCCACCCCCAGTGACTGTTTCCATGGGAACCCCACTCTGGGAATTGTTGCTAACTCCCAACTGCAGCAACCTGTGTCACTTCAGTTTCCGGCCAGATGCTCTGGGATATTGGTTTAGTGACGTTTTAGAAGTGATGGTGCGGGCAAGTGGCCATTTTGTCAAGGAGTGATGAGTGTTGTCGTCATTTCTGTGGGGTTTACTAAGGTTCAGGGTGAATCAGATATTAAAAAGCTTTCAAAGGGCTAAATTCACAACAATACAGAATTTCTGATGCATTATCTCCAAACCTGTTGCTGGCCTGAGTCTCCTCAAAGCTCATTTTATTTCTATTACCATGTGTGTGTCAGCGTGAAACATTACCCTGAATATTATCAGGATTATTGCTCTTCATTTAAAATGGAATGGCTTTATAATTGTATGCAAGGAGTGCAATAATTGGAATGCCGTTTTATGTGTGTTGTACTTTGTTTTACCGAGACACTGTTAGAAAGATGCTCTACTGAGACAGAGAATCTGTTTGGCTCCCCAAGATTGTCTGAATTATTAAACTGATTGCCTCTGGTAAATACTTGTTCTGGCTGTTATTGTGAATTCCTGATGCATTTGTACGTTTTTTGCAAAGGGCAGAGGAGAACTGTTGGGCAATTCTCCCGTCAGGCGTAGATCAGATTGACCTCTCGGGAAATCTACACCCAAGCCAGCTTTATTTTCCGATTATGGTTGTTTGGCTGGCGGCCCTTTTTATCAGATTCTGGCTGCGTGTACACAAAGACGAATGGGTTTGGAGATCCAACTGCAATCTCGGAGTGACAGCTGTGGAATGGGTTATGAATGTGTGCATGATGAGGGAGAGCGGAAACAACGCTCATTTTGCAGTTTACCTTCGGGTCAGCTCCGCGGCTTTGATATTTTCATTGGCGGGCTGTTTTGAATGGATAACTGACTCTCGTTAGCATAATCTGCACGGCTGCGTTTACTGAAAGCCAGATGAGTCCAGACGGGGCTTTTTTGCCATGTTTGTAATTGTGCTCGTGTATACGAGTATTGACGTAGCAGAATTTTAGAGTCTCATCACCGTGTGAGATGTCACTTTCCCGCCCCCCTACAATTCGTGTAGCGGCGAGGTGCTCAGTACATGGGCCTCCACAGTGTTGTGTTGTCAGCTTCTAGCCCTGTTGCTGTGACATTGAAGGGGAACTCAGGGCTAAATCAGAATGCTGTTTTATACAAACATAATTAGTAAATAAATATTGTAAAATACAAAAATGTGGAATTTTTGTTTCCAAAGATGAGATAAATGAGGATTTATTCCCCGTAATTGGTTATCGTCTGCTTCAACGGTCGCGTGATAATGACGTAACGTCGCCCGAGAATGATGAACCATCGCCCTTCACCCAGAGGTTTGCGCTGTTATTGTGTTGGATAGTGTGATTGTCCCAGTCCATTATTTTATCGCATAAGATTGTTCAATATGGCCCATTGGCTAGTTGCACAAGATGGTGTTGAGTACTTTCTGAAACACTCAGGGTTGCTTCAACATTAACGGTTTGCGTCTGTCACTTATCAGTGTATATCAGATGCAGAGCAGATAACAGGTGTATCATCCCGGATATGTGATTTTAGCTATCGCCGATATTCCCAGGATTCCCAGGACCTCCGTGTTGGGCAGGTGGGCACTATCAGCTCCCCTCGAACTGGATCCGAGGTGTAGCTTCGAGGGAGAAAGACCGCGGAGTGTAAATGAGCGCCGTCTGTGTGCCAACAGATGCCACCATTGTACGTTAGCGTGCATGGCTAACACCAGGCAAATCCAACAACTGCTGTCACGCGGTGTGTTTATTTCCCTGGCAATTCAGATGGCTGCAATGTGTTTCTTTAGCGATTTTGCTGGATTCTTTCTTTTGTACAGTTGCCAGTGAGGGTGGTGACCCCCGCATTTGAGCGCAGTCGCGCGTACATGCATGCACTCTGTCATTTACCAGCTGGGTCGAGTACTGGAGTCATGTTAGCCTGCGTGGGAGCTGTGCTAAGGAGAGTGTGGGGGTGGGGAAAATATGTAGCATTGTGTTTTGGAGAGAGATCACTCGAGTATGTTCGAGACGGCTCTCTCATGTGAGCTTTTATTATGATAAGTGCATGTATGGATGCATGTTCACATGGGGTTTTCTAATTTTTTTTTTCCTTTTTTGGGCGTGAATGAAGCAGTGTGTCTTTGAAGATGCATCACACTCCTTGTGTCTTTGAAGGGGTGTTTTGGTTTGTGTTTGTGTTGGTGTGAGGGTATTTGGGGTGTGTTTGGGAGAGAGTGCAGTTGTGTGGTCTTGAGCAGACAAGTGGGAATTTGGAATTTTTGTTTGTGTGTGTGTGTGTGTGTGTGTGTGTGTGTGTGTGTGTGTGTGAGCGTGCGTGAGTGCGCGTGTGTGGGTGTGTGCGTGCATGTGGGGGTGTGTGTGTGAGTGTGTGCGCGCATGTGTGTATGTGTGTGCGTTGTGCAGACAGTGGATGGTGGAGGTGTGCACTGCCTTCCTGTGGATGTAGAGGTCATGATCAGGCCCAGTGCCCGGTAGTCTTCAGGCCGTGTGCGGGTCGCACAACCCCAAGGTCACGCAGCAGAGCCGGGCACTGAGTAAAGAACGGTCGCTCAGCTCAGCACAAAGTCTCTCTCGGCTGGGGACTGCGCATTAATAATGTTATGGATTGCTTTGTTGCGGTGAAAAGCTGTAAACCCACATGGATCCTGAGGGAAGGAAAGCAAACCGCGAACGATCAGGCCGGGCCGCTAATTAATCATCTCAGCAACTCGTGTACTCAGGGCAGATGCTGCACTGCTAATGATGCTCTCTGATTATTAGCACTTCTGTCCACTTTTCCCAAACAGAACCAGCGCTGTCTAGATGAGGGAATTCAGATTGGATCATTAATTAACCTGTGAAAGTGGAATCTGGTAGAATGTTCCTGAAAAAGCAGTTTTTGTGCTGCTGTAACTCACTGCTGGTAATTTGAACACGATGAAACTTGCTCATTAAAGGGTTAAGCTCATCTCAGAGTTAAGTGAGTTTGCTTGAATGGAGTTATATTACAGTGTACGTGTCCATTTTCCTCCTTGGTGTATTCATCATCGGAAACATTTGTCATTTTTGCTGTTATTAGGCTGTCGGAATTGGGAACGGCCCCTTATCAGTCACTGGTGAGTAGAAATGTGACCCGTTTATAAGAGCAGCATGTTCAGGCCTCCTTGTGCTTTGAAATTAGCGGCTCTGTAGCCTCGAATTGCTTTTCACGGTCCATGTTCCCTTTCTTGCCTGATGCTACGGTCTGAATTCCTGAATGAATTTCTCAACCCTCATTTGGCTCTTATCGCTCTCAGCTGGGCTCAAGAGGTCAGTTGGAGTCATTAACCTGTGACGTGCCGGCACTTTTTCAGTGCAGCCGAACACTGGATTGAAGGCATTGATTGAGATGCTTGTCTAGCCTGAATGTGCGGTGTGATATCTCCACACACTGAAAGAACAGGGCAGCAGACCCCCGCAGTCGGAGGGGAATCGGTGAACTGAACGGCTCTGCCCTGCTTTTCATGCTGCATTTACCGGTGACTCCGAACAACACTCCGAACAACACAATTGTGGCGACAATGGAAAACGGCACACGAGGGAAATATCACTGATGAAACCGAGAGACTGAGAGGGAGAGAGGTAGAGATGGATAGAGGGAGATTGACGGAGGTAGATGGAGAAGGATGGAGAGATGTACCTTGGGAAACTGTCCAGGCCGAGACCTAAGATGGGACAGTTTAAGTGCTGACAATTTTTATTAAATCTCTGATGGTAACTGCTGCTCTGTCTACAGGTGGTCAGTTTTATATTTCAAACACATCTCGCTGTAGTGTGAAGACTGTAGTGAACATTTTCGCCTAAAATTGGTACTAACCAAAACTTGACGGCAAAACGTAACTTTATTCTTGCAGTCACTGAAAAGAAATGTGACTCTTAACCCTGTCACACCTGCATACATAAATTTCTGTATTATGTTAATTGCCTTCTCTGCCTGAATTCAGATATTTCGGTGCTTTTTTCCTCAATCTTATCCAGAAAGGGCCGGTGTGGGTGCAGCTTTCATTCCAACTCAGCAGTTATACACCAGATTCTACTTATTAAGGTCTTCTGCAAAGATTCATATTCAAACTGGTCATGTATGGGCACTGCCCCTACTATTTATTTATTTTCTCACTGTAAAGTGTCTCTGTGACAGTCTGTCTGTGAAAAGCGCTATCCAAATAAAATTGAATTGAATTGAAGTTTGTTATTTATCCCCAAATATTTGCTTTCAATATGTAAAAATCTGTTACAAGTACATTTGCGGTAAAGAACTGCATCCAACTTGTTTTAATTTTTAATTTTACTATTTCACACCATGAATTGCTATGATTAATGCAGAATATAATAAAAAGAAAAACTTTGAACATTTCTGTTATCTGCTCTTCACTAACTCGGGCAGAGCATGTTTGGTTTTGTAAAAGCTGTGTGTCAAAGGGTCAAACTCCATTCTGAAGGTTATGTTTAGCTGCATTTTGTCCAGGCCAAAGTACGTCTGTTTGTTCGCAAAGTGAGCTTGGAGAAGTTTAGGAACCTTTGCTCTTAACTGTGCTACTTGACCTGTATCACTTTGGCGATTATTCCGCTCACAAACGTAAGCCGATAATACAGAAGCTTAAGCTGTGTAATTTAGTGGGGTTAAGGCTTTGGGTCGAGCAGATAAAATGTCTTTGTTATGACAATGACCTCTACGTGGGATAGTTGGTGAAGAATTAAGTTCAGTGCTGGTTTATGGGGCTGGTTTATGGGGCCGGAGGCATTCTGGTTTCCAGTTGTCCGTCACAGATATACTCTCCGCAGAATATTTACAGTAACGTGAGATGAAATGTCAACCAATTAGACATGGTGAGTCCCCACAGAGGCTGAAGCTTGAAGTAATTGTGTTTTGGAGGTCATCGAGTCAAAGATCACCGTCACATCAGGTCAGTCGTATATGGCTGCCGAAGATGAACTTTTTTTGGGCGTATTAAGCCAAGGCGGGCGGATGCATAGCAATTAGCGCGTAGTATTGAGTCGTACCTTGTTGCTCAGAGAAGCTGCCACTCAAAAGACTAGGGATCTTTGATGGAAAAACAGTTTCTGACTTCGTGTCGGGGCTAGCCATCTGGGGATTTCACACTTACTTTAACTGGAACCAGACAGATTGTGTTTTCTGGTTTTTCTGGCGGCAGCACCTGTCATTGTGAGTGATGATTTACATTACAGATGTTGTTCTACATCTCAGCTACTCCGTTTGTACAAGAAATTCTCTTGTTCTGTTTGTGCGACATCTGCATTAGTTGTTGGCAAGAATTCATCTGCTTAGCATAAGAACATATCCGCAGTTACGAGTGCGACGGTGCCGTATCTGAGGTATTCAGTGCTCAACTGCTGTCTAACTGGAAGGCACAGTTCTGCAGTATGTGATTGGGCATCAGCTAAGCTACATACAGAGTCCTGTTAAAATTGTTAGTCGATCCAATTATCAATCCTAAAATGACACGTTTCTGTCTCATGCTTCTTCTCTGGACAGGGTTAAAGGATGATTTGCTGTATTGATAATGTTGCAAAAGGTTCTCTCTGAAGATGCAGATTGCAGGATTTCTCATTGTCCCAGTATTCTGATTGGAGGTGGCTTTCCTTTGTCATCATGTGACCTGCAGGGTGTGCAAGTGTGATTGGCTCTCTGGTTAATGCATGGCTGACTGAAGAAAGGAGGAGATCAGGGAAAGATCTTACTAAGAGAGAGGGTTAGTGTGAATTCTGGTGTCACCATCAATGCAGTTGGGTCAATGACAAAAAATGTTTAAAAATGTTTTTTTTTTTTTTAAATAAATCTTTAAAAATGTACCGAATACATTTATTTGAAGTTGGTAGAGTGTGTTTAAACGAGTCTTAATGGTTGCACAACATTTATAGGGTTTTAGTACAGTTTTAGACTGTATTTGCAATTCACCAGCCAAAAAATGTCAGTTGGCGCAACCAAAAGTTTATTGGGAAAAAAAAACAAACTTCCCTCTTTTTTTTTCCTAAGTGATTTTTTTTTTAGTAAGTATACCTGAGAGTGTCAACTCTGCCTAAAACATTACTCTTTTATGATTGAGCTAGGTTTTTAAAGTAATTTATGGATTCTTTATTGTAGGGGGAGGGTATTTTGGTTTTCCAAACAATTTAAGAACAATTAAACTAGTAAACTTTGTTTATTATCCCCCGCCAACACGAAGTGGGAGGGGGATATAGGTTTGACCTTCGTTAGTGCATGCGTCCGTCCGTCCGTCTGAGAGAAAGGGGACAACTTTTCTCAGAAACTATTACAGATAGGACAACCAAATTTGGTGTGTAGCTTCAGACCATAAAGGCCTTGATGGAGTTTGAAAATAAGAAGCACACGATTGGCGGGGGCTGTTGTTGACCATGTCGACTTGTTTGAAAGATTTTCAATATAAAGTAATGCCCCCATTTTAATATTATTTTAATTCATGTTTTAAATTACATATTTAATTACATAAAAATTACATATTTAATACATTTCACTTGCTCAGATGGTTGCGCCACCTGATATTTTGAGGGTTTGAGATGGCAAAACATAAAATATATTCCATTTTTATGATAAACTGGAAATATGTTCAAATGAAACAGGTTTTAAGGAATAAAATGATGCTTATTATGAATCATTTAAAACGATTTTAAACCAAAGTAGTGCACTCGGACAATGTCAAGTCATTGACCCAGTTGTGCTGTAGATTAAGTAAGACGCCGGGAAAACTTGTAGGATTCGCAGAAATGAGAGGACGTTACACGTACTTGTAAATTCGGTTACACTTTACTTGAAGGCATCGTCATAAAGTAACATCATACTAATAATAATAATAATGATGATAATAATAATAATAATGCATCAGTTTTATATAGCGCTTTTCTGCTTTTTTATGGGCACTCAAAGACGCTTCATAACTGTTACATGGCGAAGTCATGAATGTGTCATAAACATTATGTCATAGTCATAAAGGTTTATGACTGTTGTCAGTAGGTGTCGTTCGGTTTTTGTAATGAGAAGTTAACATTGTTTGGGTTGTCTTGGGTCATGAACGTTTATGACATTGACATAATTTTCATGACACGTTCATTACCATGTCATGTAACAGTTATGACAGTGTTATGTCACTCTTATGACGATGCCTTCAAGTAAAGTGTTACTATAAATTCCCATGAAGTCACCCATCGCTATGGCAGCGACCTCACAGTGGTTAAAGATGTCCTTTTCCATGATTTCCGGAAATAATGTTTCAGTGAACACGACCTCGGCCTTGTCATTGATTTCTGCGGTAAAATTTCACAAGCTTTCTGAAGTTGTAGCAAAAAATTACGCACCCGCCATTTGTCCGGGTCCCATATTTGTGCGCGTGCTGGAGTGGAAATCAAATGCATTGATTTGAAAAGGCTCTGGTCAACAGGAAGAGTTCAGGAGAAAGGTCAGAGCTTCTGTTATTAGCTGTGTGGCTCGAAGAGGTAAGTTCAGGGTCACGGTCCTCGGTGAATCTCGACTTTGTGACAAATGGCTTGTACATGAGGCTTGAAAATCTGAGCAGTTCTGAGGACAAAGACGACTCTGGCAGAGGCCGTTATCACAATGTTGAGCCTCTCCACTCTTATCTGAGCTAATTACGGGTGTTTTTACAGCTAATGTTTCATGGCAAAACGGTGTCTGATGAAATCTGTGATGTTGAGAAGGCTTAACAAAGAACCTGGCCCCTGTCCAAGATCAGTTCAATTCCTTACAAAACTCTCATTTGCTTCAGGAAGACGAGTCGGAAATCGCACCCTTGAAGCCTGAAGTAGGGTCTTGGGTTGCTATTGCAGTGCAAGATAATATTTTGAGCTTTATTTATTTATTTTTTTGTCAGAATTTGTGGCGGTGTTCTTCAAATTGAACGTCTGAACTTCCGTGTCCTAACGGTGTATTTTTCTGTACGTGTGACTGTTCTATATGAATTGGAATTGCGCCCATCGTTCAATCATAGCTGGCTTTTAGAATATTGCGGGGGTCATATTGCTCATATTTTCTGCAGTTGGGTGTGATGTGGCCGGGTGTCAGTTGAGTGGCTGACAGATGCGTCACCCTGTGTTACATTCTGATGTGGCGCTTTGTTCCAGCGGCATTAATCCCGGGAGGCAGGGCGATGTCAGACATGGCGACCTTGCCTAGGCAGAGGCATCGCCCGATTTGTCATAAAGCCGAAACCCATTCAGATGGAGCCATTCAATCTCCTGTGGGCTATAGCATTTCACCATCTCCTACAGCATTTGGGCTTAACCCCACACGCCTTCACGATTTTCTCTTACCGGCTTAACACTTATGCTGAATTCAACCTGGAGATGAGGTGAATTGGGTCTGACTGAGTTGGGTTATTTGGTGTTTTGCCGCTCTCTGTCTTGTCGCCTGGCTGTCCACTTTACACGATGAATGGGGGCCGCTGCTGCCTTGTGTTCGGGACAGGGATGATGTACAGGAGGCTGCTGCCTTGTGTTCGGGACAGGGATGATGTACAGGAGGCTGCTGCCTTGTGTTTGGGACAGGGATGATGTACAGGAGGCTGCTGCCTTGTGTTTGGGACAGGGATGATGTACAGGAGGCTGCTGCCTTGTGTTTGGGACAGGGATGATGTACAGGAGGCTGCTGCCTTGTGTTTGGGACAGGGATGATGTACAGGAGGCTGCTGCCTTGTGTTTGGGACAGGGATGATGTACAGGAGGCTGCTGCCTTGTGTTTGGGACAGGGATGATGTACAGGAGGCTGCTGCCTTGTGTTTGGGACAGGGATGATGTACAGGAAGAGACTGATGTCCTCACCTCGAGGCTTCGTCCAAGTATTGGCAGGATGTGTGTGTTTGTGGGCTTGTGGGAGTGAGTCCACATGTGTGCATCGCATGTCTGTCTGATGTCTGTACGCTGTCAGTGTACATTTGTAAGGTGCATGTTTGTATTGTGTGTGTGTGTGTGTGTGTGTGTGTGTGTGTGCTGCAGTTGTGTGTGCTCAACAAGTGAGTGAGTGAGTGTGTGTTCCTGTGTGTATTTGGGTGTGTATGTGTAATTGTGTGTGTGTGTGTGTGCTGCAGTTGTGTGTGCTCAACATTTGAGTGAGTGAGTGTGTGTGTTCGTGTGTGTATTTGGGTGTGTATGTGTGTTTGTGTGTGTGTGTCTGCGTGCGTGTGTATGTGTGTGTGTATTTGTGTGTGTTTGTGTGTAATCAGTTGTTGGGTTGGGTGGAGTGATGTGCAGGGATGGTGCTGTAATTTGGTCATTGATTATTGAAGTCTGTTTTGCTTACTTCATAATGAGTTTCAGGTTTCTACAGGCCCCCTATAGCAATGAGAGCCTGTATGGATTAGCTGGGTCTTTTTTTTGGCTGATGACAAAAGGCAAATAGCAGGAGTGAGCAATAAAAAATGAACTGAATTACTAGTTGAGCTGGGCTTTGTTTAGTCTTTATGGTGCATAATATTGGACCTCCCATTAATCAGAAAATGTGCTGGTACATTTGCTTTGTGAATTAAGCCACATCTCTGGAGCGCAAAACAAATTTCATACTTTGGTACGTGTTCATTTTCTGCCCTTGAGTATTAACGGGGTGATTTGTAAGTTGGATAGGGATGAA
This sequence comes from Gymnothorax reevesii, assembly GCA_029721435.1. Classification (NCBI taxonomy): domain Eukaryota; kingdom Metazoa; phylum Chordata; class Actinopteri; order Anguilliformes; family Muraenidae; genus Gymnothorax; species Gymnothorax reevesii. The sequence continues at coordinate 173,029,074 of CM056574.1, forward strand.
CTGAGTGAATCTTAATTTTTGTTTCCATCCAGGGAAATCAAACTTACTTTCTATGGTGTTTTCCTGTCTCTCGGTCATTCTACGCCAGGATTGGCTCCAGTCCCCTCAAGACCCTGCCGAGCAATACCAGAGTTAGATAATGGATGGATGGATATAGTGAGTCCTGCATTGCGCACTGTGCAGTTATAGGTTTGCGGGTACCGATAAAATAGCCAAACACTGTTGTTGAAGTATGGGCGAGTTCTATTATTGTAGGACACTGATCTATTCTGCCGTTGAAATTTACTTTCTGCAAGTTGCACAATTATCCTTCACACCGAGGTCAGAGCCAACGCTTTCATTGAGGAAGTTACAAGTTATAACACAGACCGTGAGCATTTGACCATTACATAATTTTTGCTTATTGGCTGTGCAGTATTCTGCAGTGGCATTTTCCTGCATGACCTATGAGGTTTTTCAGCTGAAATAGAGCTGCTGTGCTCTTCCTGTGGCCTTTCAGACACCATTACACCGAATTCCTATTTGGTGGCACCTCATAGGTAACCAATGGTTATTCCAAGTTTTGTACATTTATTATCCCACCGGTATATAATACCGTGGGATATATCCATCCCCCTGTCCGTCCGTCCGTCTGTCCGTCTGTAATCATTTTCGTTCCCGAACTCAAAAACTATACCACCAACAAACTTCAAATTTGGTATGGATATTACCCTTAATCTGGCATCGTGCCTTTTGGGTGTTTGCCAAATCTGGTGCGCAAAAATATTTAGAAATTGTCACCAAAAATGTCCCAAATTTTTGACACAAATTTGGAACTTTGTTTCATTTCCAGAGTCGAACTCAAAAACTATACCTCCAACAAACTTCAAATTTGTTATATATATTACCCCTATGCTGACATTGTGTCTTTGCGGGGTTTCAATTTCATGGTGCCAAAAATTTTTTTAATTAAATTAAAAAATAAACTCAGGAATTATGTGGGACCGATGGGATATGTCATCTTCTGATTACTCTTGTCTCTATAGTAATGCCACTGTGTTGTAGTACAGACTGTGTGAAATATGAAAAGATCAGGTCTTCCATTGAACCGCATCGTGTTTAACTTTTTGAAGTGTCATTTGATCCCCTTCTGGTCACTGAATTTATGAGGGGACAGGCAATGTGAGCCAGGCTATAGCCGGCAAGCAACGCGTGTGTTCGCGTCTTTGCATTGACTTTGAATGTAATCTGTCGTGCAAAAAATTCATTTTGTGTCTGGCGTGAAAGCGGCTTAAGTCTCCTGTTTTGAGATAATGATCGTCAGGTAGGCTGTCTTACCTTGGAATATGACGGCGTCTAATGAACATTTTCCAAGCCAGACTATCAAAAGAATTATATTTACCAGAGCTATGGGCTGTATTTGTTGCGGCAGAATAGAGGATGTTGTATGTTGATGATAATTAGAAGAAAATAACGCAGTGACGTACTCGCCTTTGTTCGTATGTTATCTCTGAGACTGCACACTTGCTGTTAATTCTGCCTAGAGCTGGTTGACCACATGAAAGTGGCATTATTAAAATATGAAAGTCTGCTTTGGTTTGAGATATTTTTGGTCCTGCATACGTCGCCAGTGCTGAGTTCCTCACATTAAACAGTAATGGTCATTGATGCATTTGGACCATCTGGAGCAGGTTTTATTGGGACATTGTGATGGGGGGGGAGACATTTTATCCTTAAAGTCCGCCACAGCATAATATTACAGGCACCTGGGCTATAACTGGAAATTTTGGAAATCTGGGAAATTGCTTTCACAGGGCTGCTGATCACTTAGGCTGGCATTTTCAAAGCAGTTAGACTGGATTGGCAGACACTTAACACAGAGTGAATCTGCACTGATTATGTCAAGCTTCCTGGGAATTTAATTTATTTTTATTACCATTTTACAGATGAAACCAGGTTTGCTCACCTAGTTAGAATTTCATCTCCTTCTCCTTCATGTTTATGGTCGTGCTTCATTAGTGATACCAGAGACATTCGAAATATATGTAGATTGTTTCTGTAACACTTCTATACTCCTTCATATTGGCTGTACATGGGAGCGCTAAACACCAGTTGGGCATCTTTGCTTCCTCGCAGTGGAGTGATGAACGAACACGGCGCAGCACATGGTCTGTGCGCTACCTTATCCAGTGTGATGGAAATTTGCTATTCATTCTGGGGAGAAATTTTTTTTGACAAAAATTTAGTGCTGTGGGCAGGAACTGGTTTTCCAGTGCAGGCAGTGGTGGACAGTCCATGTTCAGAGAGTGCGAGTCGTCCACAGGTTTTCGTTCCAACCGCCCAGATTTGTTAAGCAGAACTACACTTGAGCCAGGTGGTGGACCTAATCGGTGAATCGGCTGGCGTAGCTTGTGGATGGAAGTAAAACGCGGCAGGGCCTCTATTTCCTGACCCCTGGAGTGCGCGCCTCTGACTGTAGAGAAGCAGAGATGCTCAGCTGCTGATCTGTGCTCTAATGCAGGGTCTATACGAGTACAGCAGCAGTATCACTCGGGCTTAGAAAAAGCCATGAAACTGGATTTTTCCAGCCTTTGGTTAGAAAAGTGTCGCTGGAGATGCGTGGCACTCGGGGGAGCTTCGTGACCGCCCCTCTGCTTTGATCTCTCTTCGTCCTCTGATGAGACTCGGTTTGACGGTATCGTGGGGAACACAGAGGTCCTCGGCTCAGCTGGAACGGCTGCATCCCCAGCCTCTCGTTCGCTGTCTTCATCCTAAACCGATCACAGCGGCCTGCTCTGTTAGTTTCACTCGGGGGACCGGAGCTCACGGTCGAGCCTCCTCCAATCTCACTTCATCAGGAGTTTAGCAAATATCCTTTTACTGCAGTGTGTAGCGGTTAGTTCTTCTCATTTTTTGAAAGGCTTTGGGTATAGTGTGAAGGGCACAGAAAAATGTGTTCGATTAGTGGTGTGAGGAATATGATTTATTGCTGCATTTTCAGTTTTTACGAAAATAATTGACTGATTGCAGCCCGGTTCTAAGCCTCATCCATGTTGTCCAGTCAGTTTCTTCTTACAGTGCTAAATCCACAGTTCTTTGTAATTCTGGCTTCAAAAGTAAGTTATATCAGTTTTTTTTGCCTATATAGTACAAAAATTCCCACAGTCATTTGGTTCAATGGATTTTCATGGCAGTCAGCACTCCAAAGACCTAGACCACTTGAAAAACTTTTAGGCAACATCCTCGCTATTCTGTTGCTATTATTGCGAAATGCCATAATTTCCTCAATTCTAATATACAGATGAGTGACTGATTAAGTGGGGGGGAAAAAGCCTGAATAAACGCCTGGGCAAACAGCACATGCAGATGTTTGTGATGAATCCCCTGGCCTGGTGTGGAAGGGCCCCTGCAAATCAGTGCGGTTATTCTGTGTGGATCACCATTATATCCAGTCATAAAACTCGGACCATGATGGGAGGGGAGGGGTCTCTCCCAGGATGCTGATGGCCTGAGCCCCGCGGGAAACAAGGGGTCACTGATTGGATTTACGTGTATGAAAGCGATCGTTATCGTACTGCGCCACCTTTGGTCACCAGATCTCAAACCAACTGAACTCGTGAGATTTTGGAACGGTGTTGGACAGCGCACTCTGTCACAATCATCAGGGCACCCAGGGGAACATTTCCTGGAAGAAAGCTACTCCAGCCGTTCAGTAAAGTTTTTCACTGCGGACTCCGTGCCAAGGCTTCTTATAGCTCATCTGGCAGCTCGTGGAGTCACAGCTCCTTACAAAGACTGTTTATGTAGATTTTTCCCTTAGTTTGTCTCTAGTGTGTATATAAGCTGGTTCACTGAATGGTATATGGATTATTTTATCATGTTTAATCCTGAGCGAAATGTGAAGGATCTGACAGATAGTTAACTCTTTTATGTACTTCACCACCAGCTGACAATTATCAGACGATAAGTCAGCCACTGTTTGGTCAGCTGTGCTGCTTGTCCAGAGCGGGTAGGATTTAGTATGCACAACCAGGGAGCTGCTTGGTATCTGAATGGCTTAAATGTTGATGTGTGGTAGGTATACCATCATTAGATGAACTGAGTTTTATTGTATGTTATGTGTATAATTAGCAGAGGGGTTATTATTTTTGGAATCAAATTACAATGTTGGTCAAAATGATTTTGCTATGGTGTATTATTCACTTTTAAATTGAAACGGCTACCGTAACTGTTAAAACTGGGACCAGTTAAATGGCCTAATTTCTGCTGTGGTTTATCCTGTGACAGAGATGTGGACACACAGTGAGAGGAACAGAGATGTGGACAGACGGAGTGAGAGGGACAGAGATGTGGACAGACGGAGTGAGAGGGACAGAGGTGTGGACAGACGGAGTGAGAGGGACAGAGATGTGGACAGACAGAGTGAGAGGAACAGAGATGTGGACACACAGTGAGAGGAACAGAGATGTGGACAGACGGAGTGAGAGGGACAGAGATGTGGACAGACGGAGTGAGAGGGACAGAGGTGTGGACAGATGGAGTGAGAGGGACAGAGATGTGGACAGACGGAGTGAGAGGGACAGAGGTGTGGACAGATGGAGTGAGAGGGACAGAGATGTGGACAGACAGAGTGAGAGGAACAGACAAGTGGAGAGTTGGGAGGGAGAGGGAGTGAGATGTGGAGAGATGGCGTTTGAGGGACAGAGGTGTGGACAGATGGAGTGAGAGGGACAGAGATGTGGACAGACAGAGTGAGAGGGACTGAGATGTGGAGAGATGGCGTTTGAGGGACAGAGATGTGGAGAGATGGAGTGAGAGGGACAGAGATGTGGAGAGATGGAGTGAGAGGGACAGAGATGTGGACAGACAGAGTGAGAGGGACAGAGATGTGGACAGACGGAGTGAGAGGGACAGAGATGTGGACAGACAGAGTGAGAGGGACAGAGATGTGGACAGACAGAGTGAGAGGAACAGAGATGTGGACAGTTGGGAGTGAGAGGGACTGAGATGTGGAGAGATGGCGTTTGAGGGACAGAGATGTGGAGAGATGGAGTGAAAGGGACAGAGATGTGGACAGACGGAGTGAGAGGGACAGAGATGTGGAGAGATGGCGTTTGAGGGACAGAGATGTGGAGAGATGGAGTGAGAGGGACAGAGATGTGGAGAGATGGAGTGAGAGGGACAGAGACGGGGTCGGGCTCTGTGCCCGACTGCAGCTCTGATCTGCTCCTGTGTACAGCGGGAGGCCTGACCTCGCAGCAGGTACATCCACATGCTGTGCCTGTTTGCAGCCGAGGGCTGGACGCTCACAGAGCCAGCGATGGCCGCTCGGGCTCCTCCCCCTCTGCCCCGCCCCCGTCTGTGTCTTTGTTCTTCACTGCAGTCATTTAAAATTCATCACGCTCCAGTTTCCCCACCTTATCATGACGCATTAACTGTGGCACATCGTTTTAATGAGGCTGGTGATTATGTCTATATTTATTTAGTTAATTATTCTAAGATTTGATAGTTTTTTGTTACCTCCAGTTCTGTGCATTTCCCCTGTTAAAAAGCACTTTTTGGCTCAGACTTTGGGTTTTGTTGGAAAGGGGGAGAATCACACTGTTGTAAAGTCTTGCACACATTCTGTTCTACTTTATGATGTCACTACGCTTTCGGGGAGCATTGGTGTCCAGTAAAGGAAATTTTATTTATTTATTTTAAATATTATTTTTGGTGATGTCACATGGCCATAGACTGCACTAAAACACAAGGCAGAATTCATTTGCTGAGGCGTATTTTTGCAGAGGAAAGAAAAAAGAAGGCCAAGGTTCACCGGGGGTCTAATAAATGTTTCATATCCAGATTACTGTGTGGCTGCCTGGTGTGGATCTTCTCACCAGTTCAGAGACTCGGGATGAGCGGTACGGGGAACACATGGAATAAATGATCAGCTTTCCAGATTCTGTTTCAAATGCTACAACTGAGCAGGAGCGGCCCATGGACGCTGTCTGTGTCGGAGGTGTTTTGCAGTGTTAGCTGTGGGGAAGGGGAAGGTTTTTGCCTGTGGACATGGGCAGGAGATCTGATTGTGTGCTGCAGTGAAGGCAGTGATCAATCCTTACTGTCAGTCTGTTCCCCTCTCTGTTTTCACCCCCGCACTGCACCTCCTCCCGGAGCATCTTCTCTCTGACCATCAGGCTCTTGTTCAAGATCCCTGCCCATCCGTCGCAGCTGTGGAGTGAGATAAACTGCAATCCATCTTGGGGATCAGGTGGCGGTTTGGGCGCGCGACCCTGCAGCGGACACGCTCGGTCGCAAACCTTAATCGTTCCCAATTCGGTTTGTAAAACAAACTGTGTCTGCCCCCGTGTCGCCCTGCCGCACTCCCAGCCGGTCCCGCCGGGCCGAAGGGCTGTAACTGGGGAGCAGTTTAGAACCATCTGTGCCACGCGTGGTGCGTCCTAATTACCGCTAAAGCACGTCCACACCCGAAACTTTACTCAAGAAATCGTTTAATTTCGCCGCAGAGCGGGATATGCATGAAATTTAGCAGTTTGGATGTTTTATCGTGTTGTTTTGAGTTCGGGCAGGAAGCGCAGGCTTTGATCTCCTTGGGGTGATGATATCAGAGTTAAATACTCTGTGCTCATGCCGTCTCCAGAATTTAATCAGCTGAACTCGTGTTTAGTTTTCAGCACGTTTTCTCTCCCCCCTGCAGTTCAGTTGAAATCCTGAGGATTTTCGTCTCTAGCGTTGGAGGAGTTTACTTTTTACATTTTAGTTTCATGCCACAGCATTATACTGCACCTCTCAGTGTTGACTGCTATTCTCAGCAGATTCCTCAAATTTCATTGAGCAATTCCTGGGAAAATCAATAATTTAATCTGCCTGATGGTGTATGCGAATATTTTGTAAAGTAATTTCTGTGCATTGGAAGCTTGGTGCAAAATAAACTCTTATCGATTGGCCAAATGGCGAGTAAATGTTCAAATTTTACCAGCCGCTGATTAGATCACCATTGTTTTTTTTTTTTTGCCGGTGAGTGAAGCAGATCTACCAGCTTCTTGCATATTTTACCAGTTTTTGGCTGGTGGCTGTTGCCAATGTTCTGCGCTGACTGGAATTGTACACAGTAAAACACTGTGGAGTTCCAGACCCAGTGTTGTCAGTGTGTTATTAATTTCTTTCCTTTGACTGGCAGTTGAATTGGGGTCATTTTGCTTTGGACATGGCGCATTCACCGTTATGTTTCTGTTCACTGGGCCCCTAATTAGTTTGTTTACTTGCAAAACGCAGAAGACTGCTTTTAATGGAAGCCTTTGCTCGACCCACCAATTTGGATAAATATTTTGTATTTCATTGCCATGATTGGTTGTTTTCATCTTGTTTGCGTCTTCTGCTTTTTAGTGGTGCAGCCGATGCAGCCTTTGCAGATCCGATCATTTCCTCCCATTAAAGGCTGTGTCCTCCAGCTCTCGTTTGTGTTTTGGCTGAAAAAAGAAGCTCGTAAGTCGTGGCAGTACTGCATTCACACGTTGTTGAAAAATTGTTCTGGTACTCAGATGAATAGTGGAACATGGAAAAGCTGTGCGTGTGTGCGTGCGTGCGTGCGTGTGTGTTGCAGAGAGGTGATATGAGGACAGATAGAACAAAATAATGAAGACAGTTTGAGGATAATTTATTCCGTGAACTCGAGTGCATGACTCCATGCTTGTCCGCCCACCTGTTGGTTCTGTTTGAGAATGGAGAGTACAGAAGTGGCAAGGGTGGAATTCATATCAGATGAAAAAATACATTTAACGGCATTTTCAGAAAGGTCCCTCTCTGCTGAGGATGTGTAACGGCTGTGCAGGTGGATGTTTGTTATCTCACCCGCGAGGGCGTCAGCAGGGCGAGGTGGTGTAATCAGTGCGGTTTGTTTGTGCTTGTCTGTGTGTACAATCTAGTGTCTACAATTGACTTGAAACTTTCAGAGTACGGAGGCAATGGTCCGTAGATTGCCTGATTAAATTTTGCAGGTGATCGGGTCAAGGTCAATATCATCAGAAATGTCAGTCCTTTTTTGCGACAACTTTCTTCTTATTCTTTATATTGCTTTCAAATCAAAACCAAAATGTGCATCTTTGAACTCTGCTTCAGATCCTGTGCTGCATGATGGGGGAGCTCTGGGGCTGTGCACAACCAGGGTACACAAATCTTCCCACACATGAGTGAAAATAAAGTTTTGGTCCGAACTTTCTATGTGAGTTTATTGTATACTATTTTGTGATCAGAGCAAAAAATTTCAGAGCAAAGGGATATTTAGTTTGGAAAATATTTGGAGTTAATGTTGTAAAATGATGAATATTACACTGAATGCTGAAAATTCATTTTGTATCCTACATAAATATATGGAGCTATTTCTGACAAAATGTTTTTCCAGTTGCAAGGTAAGTGTCGGGTAATAACAGATGTACTGATCAGAACATTTTGAAAATGCCAAAATTGAAAAATAATACTTTTTAATATGCAAAACCTTACTGCAAATCATGGTTTGTTTATATTTAAATTATTACTGTGCATGAATATTTTTGATAGTTTATTATTCCAAGTAGTAGTATTAAATGTCAGACTATTTCGGGCCTGGTCTGAAAAAATCAGGACGATATCTGGTATAGACACAATTTGGTGGAAAACAGAAAAGAGTATGAATCAAACTGAAAAAATATGTATTTAGCCAAAAACATCAATACATTCGTGTATAATCATGAGGCTCTTAGTGAAAGTTGCATCGCATCCAAATATTCTGACAGGAATTGCAACAGAGGTTACTATTACGTGAAAACTAGAGTTTCCGGAGAGTACATTCACAGAGTCATAAACTGCACTGCTGCTCAAAAGTTTGGGATCACTTGTAAATTTCTTTGTTTTCCAAACAAAAATGCATTTTCATGCATCTCACAAACATTTTTTTCCATTTCACAAAAATTTTTATCCATTTCACAAACGATTAAAATTAATCAGATGATTTTCAAGGAATGATCTACATTTTTACATGGAGGCCTATTATAAGCAACTGTCAGTCCTCTGCATCAATCTCCTGGTATGGCTGCTAATCCAAGTTAAGCATTTTATATGGCTGATTGATTATTAGAAAACCCTTCTGCAAATGTGTTGCACAGCTGAAATCTGTTGAACTAATATGGGAGCGCAAAAGGGAGCATGGCGTTCTCGAGGTTAGTTTAGTTCCCGAAGCATCAGCAGTTGTTTGTTTACAGGCTCAAAAGGGCCAGAAAGAAAGAACTTCCTTTAGAGACCCGTCAGTCGATTGTTGTGCTTAGAAAAGAAGGCTATTCAATGCGAAAAATTGAAAACTTAAAATCTCTTACCGTGCTGTCAACTACTCACTTCAGAGAGCAGCACAAACTGGCACTAACAAGGACAGAAAAAAGGAGTGGGAGGCCCCGATGCACAACTGTGCAAGAAGACCGATATCTGAGTGTGTGTAGTTAAAGACAAAGATGCTTCACAGGTTGTCAACTAGCAGCTGCGCTAAATAGTTCCCGTCAAACACCAGTTTCCGTATCAACAGTGAAGGTGTTATTTTTTTTTGATGAAGGCAAAGTTTGAAGTACATATTCATCATTAAGGTCATCGGCGAAAATAATATGCTTTCCATCATAACCCAAAAATGGTTGCAGATAGACAGATTATGAGGATATAGGAATTACCTATATGGGGTTTTCTTTGACACAGTCACCTTTGACCTTCAGTAATCTTGAAAGGCCAAACTGACTGTCATGGATTTTCAAAGGACTATAAGTTGAGAGCAGTTGAGATCACACTTGTAAAGTTGAGTCAGTCTGAAAAGCACTAAAATAAGTGTTGGCGGGCATGGTTTGTTTTGCCTGGCGATACTTGTTTTCAGAGTCGTCTAGTTTTTGCATGAGCACCTGTTCATTTTTGCAACATGTACTGGAAGTGGGGCTCTGCTACATCTGTTTTTGTTTTCCAAGCAGCTTTGAATGTTGAAAACATGTCAGCTTGGCTTACATTCCGCTCGTTTTGGTAGTGTGGCAGCGAGACGGTCATTTCCTCTGCAGCGTGACTCACAATTGCGTCTCATTCGGGTGGAGGAGGGGCACTTGGGTGGGTAAAATGTGAGGCTGTCCCATTTCACGCTCCAGTGTAGCGGTGTGTTGTGCTGTGCTGCAGTATTGCTGTCAGACGCAGTTAGGCTCAGCGGGCTGTAATGCACGTGGAGCTCAGCCAGCATCCCCGACTTCGCTTCCTCATCATCTGATCCGCACTTTGGTTTCCTGGTGGGGGGGGGGGTGGTGGTGGTATGTGGGGGCACTTTCACTTCCTTTGCAGTGTGTGCTGGGGGGGTGCGGAATTTGAGATGAAGAGAAAATAATTATGAAATCGTTTATTTTCTATGTATCGTTGACTGATGATTATTTTTGATTGATCTGCCTTGGCAATAATGGTTGTTCTCAATTCATGCCAATGAAGTAAACTGAATTGAAAATCGAGAGAGAGAGAGAGAGAGATGAGGAGACAAGTGGGGTGATGGAGAGATGGACTCTGAGATTAGGAGAATGGAGATATCCAGAAAGGAAAGGAAAGGAGAGAGAGAGAGAGAGAGAGAGTAGGAGTGACCTCGATGGACTGTTGGCGTGTTCAGTTTTCCGCTGCACTGCTCAGGTAGATGGTGCTCACTGCTCACTGCAGGCTGAGATCTCCGTCTGCTGCAGTGTGTGTGGGGGGCTCAGTGATCACCCTGCCAGTTGCACAACACCAGTGCACCCCACCGCTGCGTCTGATTCTCTCCACTCCCCCCCTCTCGCTCTCTTTATCCTTCTGCCTCTCGTCACACCTCCTATAGATCCATCATTCTAACTGTATACACTACCTGTCACATGCATCTGTTTTTTCCAATTCCTCTCCTTTTCATTGTGTTTCTCTCCATAAATCACAGTGTCTGTCCTTCGTTTTCTTTACCGGCCTCTCGCTCGTGTCTCGCCCTGCATACCTGCCCCCGCATCTCGCCTTCAGTCTACGCCTGCTGTTTGCTTCCTTTGGCAAGGTCCTGGGGTACTGCTGGGCTGCTGTCTGAATTAGCATTAGCATTTGCTCTTCAGGACCAAGTGCTTTGCTGGCTTGTTAGCTGTAGTTCTTATGCTGCTACTGATCCAGCTTCCAGCAATCCAGTTGACATTAGCTCCAGGTTACGGCACTTCCGGGTCTGCAAAGGGAAAGTACTTGCTCTTATGAAGAAAACTTCTCTTAAACCCTCCAGCCCCTGCTGCAGCGGGAGAGTACTTACTCCCTCATTCCTTAGCTTCTGCTCGTTTCTCTGAGCCCTCAGCACTCACTGGCACAGATGTACATCTCAGCTGCACAAGATGCTGATATATACTCAGCAACAAAAGTTTCTGTGACACCAATATTGTTAATTATTTTTCATCACGCAATTATGAAATTGTCATACATGGTGATATCAGACTGAAACAGTACACGTAAACACAACATTGAAATGGAAATCATGAAAATGCGAGAAAATGACTTTGCACGTGAAAATGTGCGTAAATCATGCTTGTGGATGGCAATAAAAGAGGAGAATTTTTGGAATGTTCACATTGTGCCTGATGAACGACGGAAGCATCACTTATCGAAAACACAGCCATTTCGGATCAGGAACTCTACCCTCTAAATGCCAAGACTGTCTGAAAATGATCGGTGGAGGGCCATTGGGATGATTGAATCCGGAACCTCGCAGAGGGAAGTTGCTCATCGCCTGAATGTCCACCGAAACACCATTTGGAACTTATGGCAGCGTCATCAGCAGACAAGACATGTCAGAGACCGTCCTCGCAGCGGCCGTCCACGAGTAACCACTCCCAGACAGGACAACTGGATTCGAACAACCCATCTCCGAAATCGATTCCAACCTGCAACCATAACTGCAAGAACGATACCTGGTTTGAGGCGACTGTCTGCACAGACAATCCGTCGCCGTCTCCGTCATTTTGGCATTGTCCCACGTCGGCCAGCAAGACGTCTAATACTCACAGTACAACACCGACGACTGCGTCTACAGTGGGCACAACAACATCGACGGTGGATCCAACGTCAGTGGGATCTTGTACTCTTCACTGATGAATCAAGATTCATGCTTAACCGATGTGATGGTCGTTTACGTGTATACCGTCGACGTGGAGAACGTTATGCCAACAACTGTGTTCAGGAATTTGATCGTTTTGGAGGTGGTAGTGTCATGATTTGGGGAGGGATCACAGCTAGAAACAGAACAGATTTGCTTGTTATTGATGGAAATCTGACAGGTCAAAGATATCGCGATGAAGTGCTACGGCCATTGGTGGTACCGTTTTTGATGCAACATGGTCCTGGAATAACGCTGCAACATGATAACGCCAGACCACACGTTGCAAGGATTGTACAGCAGTATCTGATGCAACAACATGTCAATGTCCTGCCATGGCCAGCCAGATCCCCAGACATGTCCCCAATCGAGCATCTTTGGGACGAGATGGATCGACGTTTGCGGCGGTTGGATAACCCGCCAGCTACACTCCAGGAATTGCGACAACGTCTACGTCAGATTTGGAATGACATCCCACAGCAATTTCTGGCACATCTGATTCAATCCATGTGCCGGAGATGCGTTGCTTGCATCATGGCACGAGGAAGTCACACCCGGTATTGAAGTGTGAAGGTCACAATTGGTTAGACGTCAGACAAGTGCTTCATGACGCATGAAAATGACATTTTTCGTTTTGAGTGACGTTGGCACTGAAAAGTCAGTGTTTCTCCTGTTAAATAAACATATTGATTGCATTGAGATCTTTGCGTGTCATTTATAACATACACATAAATGGTGTCACAGAAACTTTTGTTGCTGAGTATAGATGACTGCAAAAGACCCACAAAGAGCCGGCCACTGATCATCGCTCGTTATCTGCACGTGACTTGATGGCTCTGTGAGGATAAGTTATCCTCGGCCTATAGAACAGCTGTTTCATCCACCTCCTAATTCTTCATTTCAAACGATTGGCTGATGTGACCTGGATTGCTGTGGAAATGATAGTGTGGCCCCCTCGAAGGAAGGAAGACATTGTGATTCTTATTCTCAAAAGAGCTTTGGCATGTCGTGAACCTTTATCTGAAAATCTTTCAGTCAGCTCTCGAATGTCCAGATGTCTTGCTTTTTGATGGTGAATTCATTGATTTGGTCAGGTGGGCAAGTAAAACTACTCGCTTGGTATGACAAGTAAATCCTGTGGTACAGACATAACCTGAAAAAGGCTTTTAAAATTTTGGTTTCATTACAAGAGTATTTTATTGTTACTGGAATTTGTTTGGACTGCAGTTATCCATCCTCACTGAGTATAAACAAGCCTCACGCATCCGTATAGCAAAACTCCTGCCTCAATCCTGCACACACTCCTTGGAGAAATGTCTGGCTAAGTTGGCTCTGCTGAGTACCTGGTTTTTGTTTTTTTTTTTTGTTTTTCTGTATTTCGTACAAATGAGCAAATATAAGGTTGGTTGGTCATTATTTTTCTGTTGGTAATGTTTCAGATTAAGAACAACTTTAGTCGTGGTTTGGAAATACAGCTGTGACTCACGTTTTTTCACCTCAATATTCCAGAATGTCTTTGAGTCCCCCTGGTACACCAGTGAGACGAATGTAGAATTCTGCATGTGACCCTTATAATATAGGTCACATAAAGGCTCAGAAAGCTTTGCGCCTGCGTCCTCATTTCTTCTTGTTCACGAGGGCATCAGCTGGTGTTTGGGGAGAGGGTACTGCTGCTAGATTCAGTAATGTGCCACCTTATAATTGAATTTTCAGATCTTTTCATAACTTCTGAGGGAAGCTCAAAAATGACACCATATTGCAATCACATCATCCTCAGATATAAAATAATACTCTGTAAAAATATGAACATGATTCTAAACTGCCCACATGACCATTTGGGGACATGAAAATAGGCAAATTTTGGGAAACTGAAAAATTTAGCCGATTTTTGAAAATTATTCTGTCACTCGAAAAACCGTAATAAATGTGATGACTTGATAAATTTCATAAATAATAGGGGGAAAATTCTGAGGGCTTTAATATAGGATACTTTTTTGATTTAAAAGCACTGGAAGGGGGTTACACTTAGCTGCATTTTGCATTTTTGACCATTTTCAGAGCTTTGTGTGACAAAAGGTTGTAACGTGGACAGAAGCCACTAGAAGGCAGTATTGACTTTTTTGTTCAGCCCAGTCTGGAGCTAGGTTTGGGCATGTCCTGGGCATGTCTGAGAGGGGAAAGTCCCAGAGAAAAAAAAAGTTTAAATGTGGAAGGGGGCTGCAAAAGAGTATATAAGGAGAGAAATTGAGAGAGTAAAGTAGTAGGAGAAATTGCAAGGAGAAGGAACACATTTGACCAGACCTGTGTGGATTTTTGCCTGTGTTGGAGCATTTTCCTCACCCAGGACATCACCAAGCAACCCCATCTCAAGGGACTGTATAGTATTATAATATTATAATATAATTTTTTTTTCTTGTATTATCAATTTTGGTCAGTAGTATTAATTGTCAGTTAGTGTTGGTCTTTGTTGAATGAAATCTGTTTAAGTTTTAAAATTTTGTCTGTCATGCCTTGCTGTCTTATATGTCGTAGCAAATTGGGGCCATAACAAATGACACTGAATACATGAGAACTGATACAATTTTCAAATTCTACAGAAAAGTTTTGCCTAAATCATGGAGATTCCAAGCTGTACATTTCTTGCAATGAGGGTTATTCATATATGCAGTTAGATCGAAAGGCTCGTTTGGCAAAATGCATCAAAGTACTAGAATTTTCAAAGGGCTAGAGTTTTGAAGCCACTTGAGACACAGACCTCATACTTGGGATTTCCTCATAAGTTTGTTTTCGGAGATGGCGGCCGCCAAGCTGTCACAGAATTACAGAATTTGTCCCATTACATTTTGGGTTGTAACTCTACAACTAAATAAGATAAAATCAAGTATATTATGTCATATTGAAGGTATTAACTTGTTCTTTAATATTATTAAGTGAAAATATATTTTTTGAGAAATTTTCATCGAAGAAACAAGCAAAAACTGCTCCATCACGGAATTACACAAAATTGACGTGGTTTTTTTAATGTTGTGTTTAACTATCCAGAAAGCAATGTTCCTATCTTAGCTAAGTTATGAAACTACAATATGTTCATATTTAAGGTGTTTTTTGTTAATACTGTAAGTTATAGAAACAAATATTGACTTTAACCCCGCTTTATGGGCGAGAAATTTCAAAAAGTCAATGTCATGGAATTACAAGAGGCAAATTGTCACGGAATGACAACAATAGTTTTAATTAGTTTCAATGTATTTATTTCAGTATATTATACATATATACATAATTATTTACATTTTTACAGTTTAGCAATATTTTACAATGAGTTTTCCACTTATAATGACCAATCATAATACATACTTCAAAATTTTTTTTTAATCTTCATGTCAACATTGGCGGCCCCCAGATGTGATTTTTTTCAGGGGTGTCTGTGGGGATGACTGGGGAAATATCCCTGAAATTGGGTGATTTGAGATGGAGCTATCCAGCTCACTTTAATAATGCTGAGGTTTTCTGGGCAGCATATGGGCATTTTTATCAATCCCCGGGACAGCTTCCCGAGAACATGTAGGCAGAGCCGTTTGTCTCCTCATTGGGTCAGTGAGCAGCGAGCTACCGCAGTGTTATTACTGGGGGTTGCAGGCTCATAGAGATTGTGATTAATCAAATCCCCGCCCAGACCTGTCCGGGCTGTTACATGCTAAGGCTTCTCCCGCTTCCCTGAACACTCCTGCCATTTGCCCTTGAGACTGGGGTCGTAGTTACGGAACACTAATATTTCCATGGAGACCGGAGTCTCGAGAGCTAGTGAAATCGATGCAGCCACATCACCCTACCATCACTCGTAAGCCGACTGCGACTGTGGTTCCCTGTGCAGATCCACAGTCAGGCCTTCGCTGAGCCTACAAGAATCTGCGTAGCTGTACGACCCTGCAGTCAGGCGCACTGCGAGTCTTGGATGTACGTTAATGATGTCTTTTCTTTGAAGCCAAATTTGCCAAAATCTTGAGTCATACATTTACAACACAGTTTTACAAATTGCCTCAATTGTACTTCTGAAATAGCCCGGCCATTAGGAGATTGAGGGAGGATGGTTAGCTGTGGAAAGCTGCCAGCCTTATTGGACATTGTTATTTTTCATTTATTCATTACAATTTTTTGGCCAACGTGCTGACTTAGTGTCGGAGGTCATCATCATTTTTAATCGCCTAATGGACGCCTGTTCTGTTGATCTGGATGGCGTCCAACAAGTTCCCCTCCTTCTAGTTTCTCACCTAGACCCCTTGCTTTGTTCCGTCTGAATTAATCGTAGCTGCACTTTGTTCCACTCGGAATGATGGGGAGTTTCGAGAGGAAAGTCGTTCTTTCTCTCAGTGCTTCTGCAACGCCGTTTGGCTCATTGACAACCGATTCGACAGACCTGTGGACGACAGATGTCCTAGTCACCTTACGATATGCAGGGCCAGTATCTGTGCTCTGTATTCAGTTATTGGATTGCTGTATCGTTGATATTTCGGGAAAACGGGCTCACTGCTTGAGACAATGAGTTGAGTATCTGTTCAGGTTTAATTTGTTTTGGTGTAGGGAATGTGCTGGTGATTTTCTAATGCGAATTTGAATTGCATTCCCTATATGGCAAAAGCACAATTGCTCGTTACTGCGTCAGACCATTTCAGGAGAAAGAACCAGTGTTTTTGCCCTCCTTCAGTGGAGGGAAAAAGGGGGGGACAAGATTGGACCAGCACGCCGCTCCCTTTTAAAGGGAAAATCATGGCCTTTTCAAAACCCCATGGCTCTATTGTAGAAAATCAAACCAACATGGGGAAATAATTATTCTGCAAATATAATTTCCTCATTTCAGATTATAAATGGTGGCAGCGGTTGAAGCGATTGTTTAAGAGCCAGGCAGATTTCTATTAGAGGGTGATTCATGACCCCCCGAACGGCGTTCGAGGATATTATGTTTTTGGTCCGACCGCCGCCGCGCCACCCTACATGTTAACGCGATAACTTCATTAATATTTCAATTTGAAATTTCTTGTTTTGCATATAAGTAAGTATCATCAAGTGGAAGAACTGATTCGATTTTGGACAATTTCGAAATTGGCCACCAGGGGCCAAAAACTGAAAAATCACTGTTTTTATCATATCTCTAGAAATATTTGTCCGATTGACCTCAAATCAAGTGCAAATGAAAGGTCATGACCTGAAGGTGTGTCCCACGATGACATTATACCTGTTTGGTTCAAAATTTTGACACAAGGTGGAGCTTTTTCACATAAAATTCACCATTTTTGCCATATCTTTGGAACCATTTGTCCAATTGTCATGAAACTATGTGCAACTGCATGGTCATGACCTCACAACATGTCACATGATGACATCATACCTGTATGGTCCAATATTTTGCCACCAGGTGGGGCTTTGTGATGGAAAATTACCATTTTGGCCATATCTTCAGAACCATTTGTCCAGTTGACCTGAAATTAAGTTCAAATGAAAGTCTATTCAAGGTCTATTCAAGGATTGGGGAATTGGAGGATTGGGGGCGTTCGGGGATATACCCCCAGCCGTCGCCTCCGACGGCATAAGCCTCGTTCAGAATTGGGATTGTAACTTCTGTTAGTCTGTTCATCTCCTAACCCATGGAGGACCTGGTGAAATTGTGCTCCAGAAGTCTTTTCTATTGTTTTTTTTTTCTTTTTTGTCAGAGTTTAGTTGCAACAATCATTCAGTTATTTTTTTTTCCTTACCCAAGTTTTTCAAAACTGTAATTTTGTTTCCACAGGTTTTGACAACAAACAAATGTTGGACCTCGATGCGAACCAAATGCGTGCGGTTCAAGTATCGCCTTTGGTCTGATTTATTTTTTATTTTGTAAATTCATGTTGAGCCCTCTCTTGGTTGTAAGTCACCTGCCATTGCAGCAGCCTTCAAATGAAGTCCTCTCTGACTGCCCATCTGATCGGAGTCAGGAGGTTGGAGAGCTGGCTGGTGTCCAGCACAATCTGCCTGCTGCGCCAGCTAGTTATGTCATGGTGTAATTATCAGCACTTCTTTAATGAATACACTCCCTGTCTCCATCCCTGGCTGCTGCTGCTATCTATGGTTGTATAGTAGAGTAGATATTACATTTGGGTGTGTGGGCGTCCTGCTGTACTTGGCATCTGAACTGCATTACAGCAAATGCTGTACCCGGTTCTGTAATTCTCCGGTATAATTTAGCGTCGAGGGTCAATGAATTTTAATGCTAATGCATTTTGTTATTCCATTATTGAATTGATTAGCTTATCCGCAGTGTGGTGGTGGTGCTTCAAATATGTAACAGCCCTCCTTTTTCTGTCAAATCTTTCTTACTTTAATTTAATATGCCTCTCCGGTTGTATTATTCACTACTGAAATTAGGAACCGGAGTGTGGAAGGCCTCTTACGCCTTTCACTCAGAAAAGGTTAATGTAATCTATTCTTCAGTTCTGAATGTCCAAATTCAGCTGTGGTATTTCCATTTCTAGCGGGTATTGAATAAGGTGTGAGCGTAATGGCTTGTACCTGCTCACAGAAACTGAAGCGCCTTGCGTGCAGCGATGAGGCACGGAATGCGTTGCCCTTAAAATTCAACGTTGTGTCTTTAAAAGAGAGCGTAGACCCATATAGTACTGAACACTGAACCAACTGTGACTGGAGCATTTCATCTCTGGTTAAATATAGACGTTATCAGGCCACGCTCTTGGGACTTCTCAGCATTTCTCCTCAAGCACATTGGAATGGAAAGAGGTAAGGCGCAGACATTTTTCTGTATTTTTTTTTTTTTTGGAATTGAAACGCCATCCGTTTCATTGAGTTTTCATTAATAACTATGAGCCAAAACATTATGACCACCAGCCAAAATCAGCTGTTGGTCCTTCATATGCTCCTAAATCATCTCTGTCCCACCCCTGAGGACTTGGAATAGAGAGCGAAAAGATTTATCGATTCCTGTGCCATTGTAAATTCTGCTCATCAGTCCTTTTTAAAAAATTTTTTAAATTCCCGTATCAATTCACATTCAGTTTTTTGTCTTAAAAAGTATACATACACAGATTTTCGTATGGAAGAACTGATACCACTTTTTTCGGCCCCTGTGGAAGTAACCTTCTTTAGGTACTTGCCGATACCGCGTACCAATAGGAGGACCTCCGATGCAGTAACTGCAAGGAGACGGAAGCTCATTTGAAAACAAGGTTTAAGTCTACTTTACATTTCATTTTACATTCTGCCTCATATTTGTCAACCTGCTCATTTGATGAAATTTCCACGCCGTTTTTTGGGGTTGAATATTCCGTTTTTTCGCGCTTTGCAGATGTAGTTAACTTGAGCGTGCATGATAGTGCAATATGCTGAAAAAATTTTGGATTCGCACATTTCTGTCATATTTTCTCAGCCTGCTAATGTCACAGAGTCCTCATGCTTTACTCCTCTCAGACGCGTCTTCACTTGTATAAGTACGCAAGTACAGTATCGGCGTCCTTAAAAGCTACGCTTGTGACCAATTTTTTATGCTCTTCAATGAGTTTGACCATTGTTTTGCAATTTACAACCCACAGAAAAAACATGCCAGAGTCGTTTTAAGGAAGTTGTTTACCTGGAGGCTTACGATTCCAGTGGATCATGCAGTTTGGACCCGTTTCTCAACTGGAGCTCGTTCTTGGTTCCCATCCCTACCAAGAACTCTACCAGACATCTGAAGTTGCCCTGTGGTGTTTGGCACAAAGATGTTAGCAGCAAGTCATTTAGTTATATGGAGCCACCACGGATCTGACTTCTTGTTCCTGCACATCCCACTGATGTTCGGTTAGCTTGAGGTCTGGGTAATTGGGAGGTCACAGCTACACCTTGAAATTTGTTAAGATCTTTGAACCATTGCCAAACATTCCGTGCTGTGTGGAGAGTTGCATCATCCTGCCAGGATACCAGGGAACACGGTCGCCTTGAAGGGGTGTACCTGGTTTCCGATGACATTTAGAGTGATGACACCTGTCAGCTTGTTCACATTAACTAAAGACCCAGGGCTTTCCAGCGGAACATTGCCCAGAGCATCACACTGACTACATTCGCTTGTCGTCTTTCCTGGTGCCATTTCTTCTTGAAGTAAACCAGACTCATGTTCCTGGTTATCCACATGATCTAAAAGGAAACAGGACTCGTCGGACCAGGCAACGTTCTGTCAATGCTTCCTGAGCTCCAACGGATGCTCTTTCAACGCTGGGCAGGGTTTAGCATGGGCGCTCTGACCAGACTGCAGATACACAGCCCTGTATATGCCAGGGTGTGATGCAGTGTGATGCAGTGTGCGCTGTGACATATTCCTCCAGTAACCATCATATTCAGTTTTGTGGTAGTTCTTCTACATTTTATGACCACATGACATTGGCCTCAAACATTGAAGAGTCTTGGGCGACCTGTTCTTGGTTCATGACTCGTCTCTCCTCCATCCGCTGTCGGTTGGAACTATTTGGCTGTCATCAGAGTTGCTCTGGGCTTTTCCGACTGCTCATTTTTCTGGCATAAAATACGTTGACTGTGGGAACCAACTTTCTCGTTTGCAGTCTAAATATCTCCCTGACCTTGATATGTGGCCTTGTAATAAGATTATTAATGTTATTGGCTTATCGGTGTATTCTGATTGGCCTTACGCGTACTTACATTTGTCAGTGATGTTATGGTTGAGATTGTTATGTGGTTCTGTTGTGTGTTTATCTTGCAGTGTTTTATTTCTTACTTTGTTGAGGGCAGCTGTTGACTTGTGAAAGGCAGCTGTGCACTAAAATCTCTCTCGTTAATTCGCCCTGAGAGAGTCAGACCATGATGGAGTCACGGTTTCACCATGTCCCCAGCTCTGTGCTGCTCGGGAGTGCGCGATGGTGCTTGCATTTGTTCGCCTGCTGTTCTGTGCACTGTGCCACGGTCGCATTAATAGGTTCAGGAGCATGCAGGTGTTCAGAAGGTCGGTGGGTAGAGCTGAATTTCCCCTCTGCTCACCTCTCGTCTTCTGCCTATCAACACTGTCACAATAATGCCTGGAAGTGCTTCTTATTGGTGAGGTAATGGGGTACGGTAGGTCGTTATGAGGAGGGAGGAATTTGGGGGGGGAAGTGCACTTTGTAGGTTGTGGTTATCAGCCAATGGAGTGTGGGTTTAAGCCTGTGCTAATTGGCTTCCTGCGCTCTGCTCCGCTGCATCTCTGAATATTTGCCTGGGTACCAGAAGGTTATGGGTTCTGAGCCTTCTCAGCCAGTTGGAGTGGGCGGTTTTGTTGAAAATCAGGAACAATGTGTTGAAATTAACACATTCTCTCAATTATCTTCATTCTGGCGACATTTGAAGTTATTTCCTTTTTTTTGAGGCCATTGTATTGATTTCGTTTTCAAGAAACTCAAGAGCGTTGAAGGCGAAGGTTCTTCTTTTGTACTGAAGAGAGCACTTAATATTTTTCTTGGAAAAAAGAAATGGAAGAGTGGAACTGCTCTACATTTTTCCAAGGGTAAAAGGGGCTGTGAAAAATGGGTTTATTTCTGGCAGCTTATTTGTGCTCTTGGTCTACACTTGATGTATTTTTTTCAAATTGGATTTTGTAGGGAGCAAGAACCCCGTGGCACTAATTTTGCACGGTCCCTACAAGTCGAACTGTAAGTTTCTGAAAGACCGAGTTCTCACTGCAGTTGCCAATACGGAGACTCAGGTATGAAATTGAGATAAAGTGCCATTCCTTTCAGCAGAAAATGAGGGCATCTGACAGCTTGGAGGAACGCGCGGTTCATTTTATGAGCATATTGCGGAAATGTTAATTTGTGATCCGTGATGGCGCCGGAGTACGAATCTGCTTAGCTATTTCATGAGCGGTTCCTTATTAAAACCTATTTACTGTTTAGCATTCATAGCTTGCTGAATTATATCTTGAGGTTTGTTTGTTTGTGGACTCTGAATGATCAGCGGTCACAGACAGGTAATTAGCGCAAAGCTTGAGCATGTTTTGATAAAGCAGTGCGGCTATGTATTATGCTGGCGTCGGGATCAATACGGAGGTTAACTGCAAGGTTCTGCTCGGCTGCCTCTTTTGATTGAGTGGTTCCTGAACTGCGGGAGAGGTTGAGAAATATGGCTGGGGAGGGGAACGAGGTGATGCGGGGTTTCTGCGAGGCCCTGCTTCACCTCGGAAGCTCACTGATATTCTTCCGATGTCTTGGTCTGAGAACTTGTGTGCTCGATTGCGAGGGATTGTATGCTATGTCTCATACGGCAGTTTACCGTGTCAATTCTTCAACCACCTGGAGTACGTTCACTATGACTGCGCACGTCGCCCCATCTGATTTTTGACCTTGGAGGATGAGTAGGGATTGTAGCCAGAAAAGAACTGAACAGATCGATCTTGGGCGAGAGTGTTTCTGTGTTCCTACTCCTGTTTGTGAGCCACACTTCAGCCAATCAGATTGTACCTAATTGGAACTGTAAGCCAATCGTGACTGAAATTTTTCCCTGCTCTTGCTTATGAAAAATAATTTAGCCTCCCGCTCCAATCCCATTGAGCGAATCCCAATGAGGGGACAGCATTGTGATAGGAATGCTGCCAAAAAAAGCAAGTTTAGTTTGGTCTTGAATTGTGAGAATGACATCCAAGTTATTTGGCCTTCTCTCTGATTAGAAGTGGGGATTGTGGCTGGAGAATAATTGAACCGATAGATCTTGGGCAAGAGCATTTTTGTCTTCCTGCTTCCGTTGGCATGCTTATTTCTCCTAACCTAGTTGTGGTACCGCTTCTGCTCTGAGCCACACTTCAGCCAATCTGATTGTACCCTAGTGGAATTGCAAGCCAGTCAGATGGTACAAAACTGGAATTTTCCCCTAACTTGCTTACGTAAAATATTCCGGCCTCCCGCTCCAATCCCACTGAGCGAATCCTCAGCATTGACAGCATTGTGAAAGGATTGTTGCCAAAAAGCAAAGTCAGTTTGGTGTGGAATCACGTGAATGACGTCCAAGTTACATTACATATGTACATTACATTACAGGTACTTAGCAGACGCTCTTATCCAGAGCGACGTACAAAAGTGCATAAGAACAGTACAAAAGTGCAGACCTCCTAGGAGACAAGTAAAAGTGCTAACAGTAAGTGACAGAACACGTTCCATTGTTACAGATCTAGACTATTAACAAAAAGGCAAGGTCAAAGGCAAGTGAACAAGTTATTTGGCCTTCTCCATTATTACAATGTTTCGAATTTTTCCAGGGTTGAAAGTAAGCCGGAATGCAGCAGTACACTGTACCGGGAAGAGATATACAGTCCTCTACAGCAGGTACGCAGGAGTACACCTCGGAAGAACAACTTTAACCCCTGCACACAACGCGAGCCCTTTCAATTTTCAAATGAATTTCTCCAAAATAAATGTACATTTTTGCTCGGGCATTAACTCGATGACCAATTTGATCACATGCCCAAATTAAAAAAAAAAATTTAATATACGGCTTTTAACAGATGCCTCCAATGCCAACGACACCGCCGGATGCAAAGTGACGACAATAAGTTACTGGCCTACGGTCGGCAACCTAAAAAACGGAAAAACACTCATTCGGCTAGTCTCTGCATACAGTGAAGGCAGTATCTGCTCTCAGATTTACAAAAATTTTCCAGCTCGCGCGCAAAGTGCGCTTGCATCACTTACGTGTCCCTGCCAATTCTCACATTAAACCCACACCCTTGCATGAAAATCATCGACAGAATGTGCCGCCCGTGACGTGTTGAAGTAGATTTTAGTGCGCTGGACAAATGTTATCATTTGTAGTAGGCTATTCACTTACCGTGATATGCTGCAATTTGTAGGCAGTCTACCCTTTGGCTGATGGGGTCGTTGTCATCATGTTTAGTATCGAAATGTACCCTGGGTACAATTTGATATATCAAAATGTACCCTGTCTTGGGGCAGTCTATCGAATTGTACCCAGGCTCTATTGAAATGTACCCAGGTTGGTGAAATCTCGTTTATGAGGGCGGGACTTGCTGTTTACGACAACGAGACGCTTTACGGCAGGAAGTTGTGCGATATGAAAACGAAAGTGGTCACCAAATCAAAATGTAGGTGGTTTTTTCGGGGCTAGAAATGTTGTCCAAACATTTTCTAATGATATTCGCAAGGTGAAACGTTTCAATCTGGTTGAGATAAGCCTCGTTCTTCTTGTGGTACTGGCGGCATGGCGAACTTCGTGGAATGCTAACATGCGGTGCCAGAAACCGGCTGACTTGTAATTTTAAGACAATGATTCCACCTCATGCGAGATTTCACCAACCAGGGTACATTTCGATAGAGCCTGGGTACAATTCGATAGACTGCCCCAAGACAGGGTACATTTCGATATATCAAATTGTACCCAGGGTACATTTTGATACCTAACATGACGACAACGACCCCATCAGCTACACTTTGCATTGTAACGTTAATCCAATGGTAGTGACTCTGTGGATTTTTGCAGACAGCAGTGAGCAGTCATTTTTGCAAAAAAATAAACAAAAGAAAAATCCCCAAGTAATAAATTGTGAGGTTTCATGATTAATAATCTAAATCAGGAATAACTCTCTGTCATGTGAGCGAGTAGTCCACCACTCACCTCCGCAAACAAACACATGCGTAAGTGGGAACACTCAATGTGTTCTTTTGATTGGATGCTGGTTGCCTAGGTGATGCAAGGCTGGGTGCATGGGGGTCACGTGCATCCTTTTGACAGGGAACGGTAAAACACGACTTGTTCACAATGCAAAGAAAAATTGATGACATGTTAAAAAGAAAGAGAGGTGATAAAACGGTGGCAGCTGAGGAACAGATGGAGGAAGATACAGAAGATGGAGCAGTAGGCAATGCAGACAGAGCAGAGATGGGCGGCTGACGATGCACAGAATTTCAGAATCTTAGTCAGAAAAGAGCAGTTTTTAATATCTTTTATATGATGCAAGCGCGCAAAGCGGCCAAGCAAAACATTTTTATTGAGTAGCACAGTTCCTGCGAGAATCTAATCTTACTTTCACCCCTGAATATGTTTGTTCCACCATCTTCGGAGCACTTCCACCATTTTAGCACTGTCTCCGTGCTGTAGCCGCATTTAAAATAGGATTTCACAAGTGACATGTCTCCTCCTTCGACAGGGTCGAACCCTGCCAGGGCAAGATGACAAGATCCTATTTATTCCTTTTGTTATTTTCTGTCAGGAAACAGAATACCTCTCTATTCCTCACTGTCACTTAAAAGGCAGTGTAGTGATTAATTTTTGTACTTAGACCTTGGCAATTGTTAAAGTGTCATGGTCTGGCTTTTCGTTGTCTGGAAAATGGATTTATTAATGTGCTGAACTTTTTTTTGACACAAAATAAATGAAGACCTTGCCATTTCATTTGCCATTTAGACTCTTGTCAAGAAATGTTATTGAACGCTTCCATTTTGAGAAATTTTCACATAATGCTGTCACTTTATGCTATTGTATTTTATTCCTTATGTCCACAAAGGAGGTTTATTAACACTTGAGCAAAAAATCTGCAATTTCTTGGCCATTTGCTGCATGTGACTTTGTCCCCTCAGAAGAGCAAGCTCTTTTGAGTTGATGTCCTTTCTGTGACCTCTACATCGCCAGCGAGCTGAGTTACCAGCCCATTACACTGTGGACCAAAATATAACCACTGATACTGATTGAGATGCACCAGTACTGATATTAATATTTTAAATCTTATCAACATTGATTCAAATTGAGTGATTCGATCTTGCTTGGTGGAAGAACGAATAGTTCTCAATTTTATTGTTGCATTATTTCCAATAATTTGTTGATTTTTTTCTTGTGTGTTTATTTAATGGGCTATATGAAGGGTAACCGTTTTATAAAAGCAATAAGCCCCTTGAAGCAGTGGGTTACAGTGATTTTATAATGGCGGAGGGGCACTAAGGCACTATGCTGCACGTAATGCCTTAGAACGCCCTTCCGCCATTATAAAATCACTGTAACCCACTGCTTCAAGGGGCTTATTGCTTTTATAAAATGGTTACCCTTCATATAGCCCATTAAATAAACACACAAGAAAAAAATCAACAAATTATTGGAAATAATTTAATAATTCCTGGGGCATATTCCTTTATTTTACTTTATCTTTCTTGGTTGTGGAGCTATGAAGGCACCAAAAGTGCCTTTTGTTCAGGCAGTTCCATGTTTAGGTCCCCAATGCACTCCTAATATAAACCCTAGCATAGGCTCTCTGGCATGCAAAAATGCCACCTGTTCAAACCCCCGTATCTCCAGGGGCACACCTTGGATTTTCTTCTATTTTTTTTTCCCCACACATTCCTCTATCATAGTAGAAAGACCACTCCAAAAAATGTTGATGTGTTTTGACCAAAATAAATTTTGGCAGGTTTCTGAACAGGGGTGGGGTAATCTTGAGAATCGTGTGGCACTTAATCATTTAACTATGCAACATTTTAAGTGTTTTAAATCATTGGGCAATCACATCCTAAATCATACTAATTCCTGTATTATACTTGACTTGACAAAAAAAAATTGTTGATGTGACTTGAACGACATACATATTAGTACTGTCTAAATAGGGTCAGGCATTTTTTGACAATCACACGTCTTTGCATCAATAAAATTTACTGACAATAATTCTTGTAAACTGACTGTCAAATTAAAACTTTGTATTCCATGCTATGTGAAGAGTTATTACTTCCTAAATGTAGCATAGAGCACAACAATATTGTCTGTCCCAGTTTTGTTCAACTTATACTGCCGGTCTGTGTGTGCAGTGACATCCGGGGTTGGAACATTTCAGAGAATGTTAGTGAATGGCACCCAGCATTTTTCAGAAGGAGTCCATGTTAATGATTGTGTCCTGTTGTATTGCTTCATGAAAGACAATAGCAATAATCAGAAATTATTGATCAATAACTGGTTCAGGTTTCTCCCTGCCAACATGATCTACCAACCTGCATATACTGACCTTTCTGTGAATGTGTCATGCATTTATGAATTGAGAACTTACAATTATTGTGATTCAATAATCATTAACAATATGTAAGAAGCTGAAAATGCCAAGCGATTCTTGAGATTACCCCACCCTATTCAGACTCCTGCAAAATTTACCCTAAATATACATAAAAAACCACAGATTGCTGATAGAGTGCACTCAAGTGAAGCTTCTGTTAGAGCCTATGCACCCGGAAGTAAGATTCGCCCATAGACTCCCATTCATTTTAGCCTACTTTAAAATTACATTTTCAAAAACACTTGCGTGTGAGTCTGTGTTATTTTGGTATCGCTGCGCAGAGCAACATTTTGTCTCCCTAAATATGTGCTTTTCGGAGGATGGAGAGCAGCACACTTTCTAAAGCGACGATCGGAATGTGACTCGCTGTCAGCGTTGAAGTGCAACAGAGACGTGACATTAACGCGACCGAGGCTTTTACCTCTGATAAGATAATTGCTTGGAAGTTATCGCCGATATAAGAAACGTTGATGAATGTCCGTAAACGCTATCAAATTACACTCTGGTTTCCTCACTTCATTGTACCCTGGTTGACTATTTGAAATCACCCGATTTAATGCCAACGTTGGTGAAAGGAAGCGCAGGTGAAGCCTTTCTCCCCGCCTTGTCTTTAGGAGCTCTGTATAAAACAGACAAAGCGACATGTCCACTGTTTTAAATATCATGCTGGTAAGAAGTATTGTCGTTGAATGTCAATTACAAGTAGCTAGCTAGCTTGTTAGCCACCTTTTTAATTTTATTTACCAGTCCCCGCGACGCCAAGGCAGCTCGCTGGTGACCGTTATCAATCGCGAGCGTTCGCTTTCAGTCTGCGGTCTGTTCAAGTCAATGGGACGGCTAATTAGCTAGCTAGCACGAAACGCGATTTTTTACTATTAAAGTGACAACTTTGCGTTTATACGTTAACTTACGCATGAAACGTTTTATTACAGCTCTTCTAATATTTATTGCTGCAAAAGGCAGCCGCACATCTCGGCATTTTCTCGCTTGTATCGACTAATTTGAAATTGGCCTCATCGGAAACCATTCATTTTTATGAAGAAGTTGGGTGTATGGTGCTTCACTTTGGATAATGTAAATATGACGACATCAGCAATCTGGTGTTCTAAATATATATATATCTATGGTCAGAACACATCAACAATTTTTGGAGAGGTCTTCCTACTATAATGGAGGAATCAGGTAAAAAAAAAAAAAAGAAGAAGAAAATCCAAGTTGTGCCCCTGGAGATACGAGGGTTCGAACAGGTGGCATTTTAACATTTTTTCCCACATTTGGTGAGGTACTGACTGCAGTTGGTGATGAATTTATGGTGAATTCAGCCTGATTAATATTCAGCAGACACAAATGAATGGAAAAAATGGCAGAGAGCCTATGATAGGGTTTATACTGGGGGAGCTTTGGGGACCTAAACATGGAACTGCTTGAACAACAGGCACTTTTGGTGTCCTCATAGCTCCACAACCAAGAAAGATAAAGTAAAATGGACTGCATTTTCTGATTAAGCCGTATAACATTAGCTTAGATGTTTCCAAGCTGTAGGTGTGATAATAAAAAAAGTTTTGCCATGTTAAATACAAGAAAAATGTCATTTTATCAAAAAAACTGATTGATAGTCCCCTTAGAAAATTATTCGCCAAAAATTCATTTTTGGTCCGAATGAGCTGAAATTTCAGATTTGTTAGTGATATAAATTTATACAGTTGCATACAAAAAATTAGCAAAATTGAGCAGGTGGTGGTGAGACCCATTTGATGATCTGACCTGGAATGACCCTCTTATCAGATCTTGAGGTCAGTCGTGGCAGTCGTGTTTATTGTCCAGAAGTTTTGGACCGTTCAAAAATTTCCTACGATCAACAAGTTAAATCTTCAGTCGTGATCATCGCATCACCTTGTATCCAAGCCTGAAATTTTCGCAGAGAAGTTCCACGATCAGCTACAAATGGCCAATTGTGGCGTTTGTAACGGAGCGCACGACAGTGGGAACCTAGCATAAGAACTAATTGAGATGCATCAAAACCGATACTGGTATTGGATTGGTTCAATTCTGATTCGAATAGCCGGACCAGGTTTCGGTGGCGATGGGTCAAGCTGGGATCGGACATCATTATTAAGATCGATGCGGTAGGGGACGGGTAACGCACAACTGGTAAGACTGAACTATGCAGAGCTGGTCTCTTATTGACCGAGAGAACGGCAGGAATCTCCATGTGTCAAACAACTTAAATGCAAAGTCAACCTTCTTCGGGCTGTTCAGGTCCACAGAACTTGGAAGAAGTTTGCCAAAGTTTGGGTCCTTTTCAAACAAACTGGTTAGAATCAAATTATGTGTCGCAATGGAGCCGTTCCACTAAATTTATGAAAATGTTTTTACTTTTTTCAGAATCACTGGCAGCGTTTCAGTGAATTGCTCGTTCTGTCATGTGCTGGTTCAATCCTCCGCTTTGAACTGGCTGGAAAGCATTTAAAAAATTGGATTATTGATCGCTCACTGCCTCTCTGTCTCTTCAGACGTCACCCCTTTCTTTTCTCTTCAGAGTTGGCTGCTTGGCTTAGCCGTGCAACACAAAGTCAGTTCTCTTGGACTCTGACGTTTTAAAGTTGCCGTCTTGGCCCTGGGGTCCATGGGGGTTATTTCACAAAGCAGGTGTAAGGAGTTTGCTCTTGTAGAGGTTACTGCACTTAATGAAACTCAGAACCATCCTTGATCTGAATAAGTAGAAAGAGCTGCTTTGGGATTTACTTGGTAAAGTCATCCAGCAAACTCTGTGCCCCTACTTTGTTAAATACCTCTAATGTATTCTTTAGCTTAAAATTTAACCTGCCCGTGAGTCCCTGTGCCACCCCTTCCAGCTTTATGCTTGAGGGCAGGTCTTTGTATTGTGCTGACAGGCCAATGGCCCTTCTGACATGCGAGGCCTTTTGATTCTGTGTGTCGCGCTGAGCAGACCAGACACATTTGTTAGAGGGAGTACAGATTGGATTAATGACGTAGAAACCAGACCAGGGTCAAGTAATTATGTGGAGGACTTGAACCCCTTAGTGCTTTACAGTCCAGCAAATTACAGCTTCTTTGAAGTGGAAAAAAAAAAGCGCCTCTGCTTTCACCAGTGACGAGCAGAAACATCAGGTCATACAGTTGTGTTTTTTTTTTTTTCTTATTTTGAAAATTGAAGGCTTTATATTGTATTTTACTTGGGATTTTGCAGTTTGGCAATGGCCAAAAAAAGCTGTGCTGGCGGGTTTTATTGTAATATTGTACTGGACACACAACTACCGATTTCGTTGCTAGAACAAGCAAGTTATCCCTAAGATTAGTTGGGAGCGACAATAAAAACTTTTTCATCGGCTTATTTCTTGTGAATAATAACCACTCTTCTTTTAAAGATGACTGCACCAAACTTGTTTTGACATGTAATTAGCTTTTTTGGGAAGAATGCAGCATGTAAAGAATGGAAGAGAGCTAAAATCGTTTGAGTGGATGAGGCATGGAAACATTTTTTTTGGTCGTGAGGTTTTGCCGTCAGGTAACCAACAGGCGACCGTGCACGATCGCTCGCGTGAAATCCGGTGGCTTCTGATCAGGCTGAAATTTGTTATGTAGGTGCTAAGTAGCAGGTCTCGTAACGCATATTGCAGGTTTTCTCATGCAGCGCGGTTTGACCTTTTTTTGACCTCCGTCATTATGCCACGCCTGTCTGTCATCTTCACCTAAACAGTCTGGCCAATGAAGCTGAAACTTGGCCTAGATATTTATACCCATGAGTACACCAAAGATTGTTCACAGCATTCTGAACCGATTTTCAATATGGTGCCAGGCAGCTGTTTTGAAAATGCCAATTTCACATGCCTCACCTCTCAGCCTTTTCTGCATCTGCTGAGCTGGTGTTTGGTATTTAATGCGCAAAGCAGTAAAACCCACAACCTTTCACAGGTTTTCTCATCTTGGGCATTTTGACCTTTGTCATTATGCCATGCCTGCAAAATTTTACAAAAAGTTAATGCAGAAACCGAAGCGACAAGTAAGCTGATACTTGGCCCATGAAAACACAAAAATTGTTCAAATTGTTTCCATTTTAGTTCAGACATTTTGGAATTTTCCTTTCTGGAGCGACTTTAAAATTTTGGCATTGAATGGTTCTAATTATGGAACAGAGCCAACACATATTGCCTGATTTTTGCTGCATGTAATTTCAAACACTGAAGATTTTCACCTAAATTGATCTCTTATTGGTAGAACTAATAAGGTGAGTTCACAGTAATCATTACATTATTTAATTGCTAAATTTCAAATTTGCAAATTAGTTTATGTTAAAAGATTGTCTGAAGATCCATTTTAGCTCGCCGGAATAAATGTCCTCGGAGAGCTATTGCCGTACCCTCTGGGTTGGCATCTGCATCCGTGGACAGCGAGGTTAAAGTTTTCTGGCAGCTGTGTTGTCTTCTGTCTTTGTCTGCAGCAGCTTGTGTGCGTGTGCGTGTGCGTGTGCGTGTGTGTGTGCGTGTGCGTGTGCGTGTTAGTGTGCGTGTGCGCGTGCGCGTGTGTGTAAATTGGTGCACCTGTGAGGGTGTGTCTTCGAGCTCCTCGCAGTCTCCTCTCTGGGGCTTCTTTCCTCCCAAGGGGTTATCACAGGAAACCTTTACCTGTTTGTTTGGGGCCCTTGGTGACACGTTGCTAATTTTATCACTTGACAACCAAGACCTGGTTGTGAGTGGCTCAGTCCAAGCGAACAGAAATGTCTTATGCTTTTTTTGAAAAAACAAGTGTTACCTGGCAAAACAAACCTCGCCCGCTGACACTTATTTTTGTGCTTTTGATATTGACTCTGTTTTACCTCATCCGTTTTCAACTTTTAGTCCTTTGAAAATCTATGACCTTCAGTTTGACCTTTCAAGGTCAATTAATGCCCATATAGGAGTTCCTATGTGGTCATAATGGTAAACATCTGTCTATCTGCAACCGTTGTTGAGTTATAATGGAAAATATATTATTTTCTCGGGCTGGGACGATTCTGAATCGATTCTTTTTTAAGGCGTAGTACCACTACCTGCTACTATGGGGCGAACATCCGGGCTTTCCTTTTTACTTTATTAAACCCGACGTGGGTTGACCAAAAGTGCCAAACATCAAAGGGCATGTGACATGCCTCCGGAAAAAAACTTCACTGACATCAGTTTTTTTTCAGCGACATGCTGCACGGAACCAAGTAAAGGACTACAGAATCAAAAAATACTGATGTCAGGGTCAAGTTTTTTTTTTTTTTTTTTCTTTTCTGGAAGCATTTCACATGCTCTTTGATGTTTCGCGCTTTTGTTCAACCTGCGTCGGGTTTAATAAAGGAAAAGGGAAAGCTCGGATGTTCGCCCCATGGCAGCAGGTAGTGGTACTACGCCTTAAAAAAGAATCGATTCAGAATCGTACCCGCCTTATTATTTTCACTGATGACCTTTACCCCCCTGACGTTTAACCCCCAAACCGCTATGAAGACTATTGAAGTTACCCCATCATGCAGCATATGCTTGGAAGCAGAATTGAAAGATGCACATTTTGGTTTTGGTGTGAAGTCAATGGTATTAATTGGAAGGAAGTTATCGCAAAAAAACATTGTCATTTTTCTGGTAACCTTGACCTTGACCCAATCACCCGCACAATTTAATCAGATAATCTACAGACCATTGTCCACCTACTGGGAAAGTTTGAAGTCACTCAATGCGACTGTGAAGATGCTCGATTGTTAACCCGCGGACAAACTCACAAACAAACAAGCTGGAACCTATTACAATAGCTCGCCCCACTGACTCTATTGCAAGCAAGGTAAAAATAAAAAAAAAAATAATGGGGAACAAATAATCCTAGGGGCCTCTCTTCACCTCTATTTTCACCTTGAAGACTCATGGGTGCCCATGCAGTGCCTGACTGAAATATTAAATTGAGTTTTTTTCCTGTTTATCTGTCAGTTTTTATGCTTGTCTGTTTAGTTTTGGGGATAAAATGCCCGTTGGCTGATATTTTGGATATCGGGATAATGTTTAAATACAAAGTGTGGGGAGAAGAGAATGTGAGTTTTCGGTATTTTTAAAACGTGTCACGAGGCTCTAATTGGGATGGCAGGTTTGCCATCTGCTGCTTTTCGGATTGACCTGGGACGCCTCGAAACGTAGCATACGGCAAAAGTCTGGTGTCGGATTACTTTTACTGCGCCAGCATTGCTGAAAAACCGCGATAATGATGCCCTGGCTCATGTTGTGCTCTTGGTGCTTGTGTAAGCTGTATAAATATCAGTTCCACAAGTTTCCTCATTTATGCACACTAGTAAGTTATAACAGTTAATTACCTCTGCAAAGCTGGTTATGTTTTTGCCGGCAATGGTTTGCCTGTCTGTTTGTATACAAGATAACTCAAAGTAATAAAATGATATCTCAGAAATTTTTTGGGTGGGTCGCTATTACATCAGGGATGGACCCTGTTGATTTCTGACCATGAGCGGCCGGATAGCATTGCAGAGCAGAAGCGACTGTCACAGCGCAGGTTCAAGCCCCGGTCGTACCAACCGGCAACGCACAATTGGCCATTGCAATACGGGGATGCAAACAGGTTAGGCAGTGCCTGGTAAGGGAAATAAGAAATGGTTGATTTGTTCGTTGCTCAAGCGCCTCCTGTTGGCCAGACGGGCGCTCGTCAGAAGATTCTAAGCTTGGTCATGTTCGCGTATCCTCCGCCCTCGTTCTGAACTTCCGAGGATTCAACCAATGAGTGTATATGAAGCGGTGGCTGACAGGCGCGTGCTTTGGAGGAGAGCCGTGAACCATCCCTCTCTCCTGAATTGGCAACAGGGGGTCGCATATGAGCAAGACTTACATAGTTTCCCAGTTGGGCATTCCAGATTCGGGTGGGATTGGAGATGCCAAAAAAAAATTTATTTTGTTCCTAGCGATACTCAAATTTTGTGGCTTGATTGGTCTCGCATCAGGGATGGAAACTATCCTAAAATTTCTTGAGCCATGTTCACTCAGAAAGATTTCGACTGCGCTGCCTTGGCGGAGGTTTGCTCGCTGAGTGCCTGTGGTTGGTGGTATTGCACTACTATTTGCTCCACATTTTGGAAAGGATGAAACAGACTAGTGTCAGTAAAAAAGCCATGTCAAACTGGTGAGTTGAGTATGCGCTGTGTTATGCTTAGAAAAATATTACATGAAGTGTGCAGGCTAAGAACAAACTTGACTTAGTTGAAAAGTTTTTTTTTTTTTTTTTTTAAATAAATTTGGCATCTCCAATCCCACCCGTATCTGGAATGCCCAATTGGTGAACTATGTACAGGGCTCTTATGCGACCCCTTGCTGCCAACTCAGGAGAGTGAAGACAGTTCACGGCTCTCCTCCGAAGCACGTGCCTGTCACCCACTGCTTCTTATACACTCATTGGTTGAATCTTTACAAGTTCAGAAGGAGGGCGGAGGATACCCGGACATGAACAGGCTTAGAATCTTCCTGACGAGCGCCCGTCTGGCCAACAGGAGGCGCTTGAGCAACGAACAAAGCTGTTACTTCATTTCCCTTACCCGGCAGTCCCTTCCCAATTTGAAACCCTGTAGCGCGATGGTCAATTGTGCGCTACTCTGAAAAAGCTGCCGGCTACTGCCGGTTGGTACGACCGGGGCTCGAACCTGCGACATGATAGGACTTAGTTGAAAAGTTTTGGAAGTGAAACCACCATAAAACAACGATAGCAACTCCATGTTTGTCAGTAGGAGTGCAGGAGGCACAGCCGGAGTTCTGTGGCTGTCATTTGGTCGCCACTCCATGTCACAGCCGTCCTTTCACCTCATGTTATTAACTGCTGCTCATGATGGATGAGGAAGGGGGTGGAGTCGACTCGGAGGCTCCCACGGCTGTACCGTCACCTGACGCAGATTCCTGTGCACGCGTTCTACCGCCAGGTGGATTCGAGATGACCTGCTGCTACTTGTCCAGGTGTCGTGCGAGTTCTTCGGCCGGCTGGTCCCACAGTGGCCCAAAACGATCCCTGGATCTGAGGGCTCGGGTCATGAACTTTGGCTGGTTTTTGGGCAATGAGTGGCTGGTCTGGTATTGAAGAGTCTATAGAGGGAGGGTTGAATTTAGTACAAGGAGGTTATTTACGGTACAATCCAAGCTAAGGTCAGCGACACATTAGACCAGGGGTGGGCAACTCCGGTCCTGGAGGGTCGGTGTGTATGCTGGTTTTTATTTCTATCAATTACTAATTGAGTTAATTGGTTGCATACACAAATATAGATTTGTGCAAAGGTTTGATCAAAGAAAAATGTTTTATGTAGGGAGACAAGAACAGTGTTTGGTGGTCATTCATGATAATTTAAAGAAATGCGCCATAAATGTCAGATTTCATGAATAGTTTGGCTAATTTAGATAATCAACTAATTAAAGCCCAGAGGTTGGTGTGAAAACCAGGGACAGATACGGCCCTCATTGCCCATCCCTGCATTAGATCAAACCCATATCTATTTTTTATTTTTATTTATCCTTTATTAACCAGGGAGGTCCCATTGACATCGAAATCTCTTTTTCAAGGGGGCCTGGGGGTTGAGGTGGGGAGGGAGTGGACAAGTTGCACAGCCAGTTAGATCAGGGGATGATTAGGTGTCAGGTTGAAAGAGCCAGGTTGGGACTGTAGCCATGAGCGTGTATGAGTATACTGCCATTTTTCAGTTCTACCCTGTTGATGATCTTGGAGAAAAAACTTTGATTTGGCTTTAAAAATTTGGGGAGCCTGGCCTTCAGTGAGGGGACTCTCTTGTGTTGAATGACAGCGGCACATTAGAGCTTTAGAGCGAAGACGTTTTGGCTCTCTGTTGGCATGTAGAGGGAGAGGGAAAACCAAATGGAAGCATTGCATCATGGGTGCACATGCAGTGACCGGCGAACACATACTTTATTACAGCCAGGTTCTACTGTTTCCACCGAGCTCTGATGTATTGTACGTGCTCTCAGATGCTGGGCGATTGTTCACCTCAGATGGACTGTGCCCTGCTGCGTAGAGGTCAACCTGACTCTGTAACCGTCTGAGATGGAGAGAGAGAGAGAGAGAGAGGCGATAGCTTTGTGCTCTGGTATTCATTGAAGATGACCTCCTGGAGGATAAGGTACTGCTGCACTGGCCCTGTCCTGATACTGACGGAACAGCTTCTCTCATTGATGTGTATAGGCCAATATTTTAACCCTTAGAGTGCTGAGTGCTTTTTTGGAAACTGAAATATAATTATCCTGAGCTGTTGAAAACCTATCATGTGGCAACTTGTTTAAAAGAGCTCCCCTGCTGGAGCTCTTTTTAACAAGTTGCCATATGACAGGTTTTCAACAGCATCTGATTTTGAGATCTTACGTCGTTGGGCAACTATAGCTGCCTATAGTGCTCAAGGGGTTAATGGTCCTGAATGTTTTTATGTGGATGCCTATATCAACGGCCTATACCCCCCCCCCCCCCCATCATATTTGTGCTCTAGCACTGAAGACTGTCATTGCGTTTGAGATATAGTCCGGCTTAAACCAATCAGAGCAGCTCAAGAGCTGATTAGTGTTTACAGCTAAACTGTAAATCCTCTGACCTGAAATGGCCGGCCTCCCAATTTATCACTTCAGCTACTTTGCAGATAATTACAGTATATTTAGATGCAAATATTTCAGTTTATGACACGTATTCACACTTACAGTGCAGAGTGTAAATTGATTGATGTGAGTTTTCCCCCTCCTCGTTCCGATACTGTATTTGTGGAAATGGTTTGAGTTATTGGGAAACCTCACTGCCGGGGTTTTGCTTGGAGCGGAATGGCTGGTGCAGGTCGATGTTTTGTTTGACAGGTTTCGCATAAATCGCTGCCTGGGTTTTAATAATACATAGTAAAGGTCCTCAGAAAATTCTATTTGAACCACCGAGGGCATTTACTCCATTGCTGTTATAATTATTTATAACTTTATGTTTGTGTTTTCCAGATACAGAAAGCACGCATTTTCATTTGAACCATGTACATGTAGAAATCTGTGTAAGTTAATATTGGTGATTTCAGGAAGAACATGAGTGATTCATTTCCGTCATCTGTGCTTCTGCAGACACCTGTGTGTCTGTGAGGGATTGTACACCCTCGGAGGGCAGACCGGACACCTGACTTGATTTTTTGTGTGTGTTTGTGTGTGTGTGTGTGTTTGTGGACCTGCCTGTGTCTGTTTTTATTTGTGTGTCCGTGCCTGCCTGCCTCGTGTGTGTGTGTTTGTGTTTGTGTTTGTGTGTGTGTATGTGAGTGTGTGTGGGTGGGTGTTTGTGTGTGTGTGTTTTTGTGTTTGTGTGTGTGTGTGTGTGTGTTTGTGTTTGTGTGTGAGAGGGAGAGAGAGTGTGTGTTTGTTAGAGAGAGCTCAATTGCCCAGTTCCTGTGTGCCTTGTGTGGTGGATGGAGGCCTGCTGTGATGATGCGTCAGCCTGATGTCCAGTGAGCCAGACGTGCCTGTACTGGCCCTGGGTTTGGGCACAGCCCCAGGCTGTCGGAGTGCGTGAGGCTCGGCCATTTTGTGTCACCTCATGCCCTCGGGACAGAACCACCGCAGGAGAAATGGCAATGCCCCTCCATTTCTGTGCCGAGACCGAGAGGGCCATCTTCCTAAACCAGGGCCTTCTCCATCTTTACTTTGCCCTCAATATCCTCTCAGCTGTATTTCTCAGATATTGGTCCCTTACATCCACTTAATGGCATATCAGATGAGCTTAGTTCTGTACCAGTGACTGCACTGCGCAGGGGTGCGATCATCTTCTACTTAACAACAGCGGAGGCTCCTGCTTCCAGAGAGCGCAGAATCATGTGCCCTGCAGTTTTCAGGCAGCAGTGAGCGGGAGCATGAGAAGGCGTCCGTCTTCCTCTGTGACCAAACCACTGGAGCTCAGAGCTCGGCTGTTGGTCGTGCCGGGGCTCACGCAAGGAGCTGAGCTATAGATTAACTAGATGTTCTAAGTAATACAGTATAAACTCGATACATAGGAACCCTCCAACCTCACCTTCAACATCATCTGCCCGCCCCCCCACTCATCCTCTCTATTTAAAGAACTTACTCAATTATAAGCACTTTTGTACCAACTAAATGCACTTCATGTTGTACATTGATTAGATAAGGGCATCTGATAAATGTAGGTGAGGTAATGTTCAAACTAAATACCTTCAATAAATGTCTTAAGGGTGTTCAGGAGTCTCAAAACCATTTTAATTAATGTTGAAAATTGCAGAAATTCACTGACCTTGCAAGACACTGATGTTGGCAAAAATACCAACAACCGATTTCCTACTTTTAAATTTGTGTCATCTTTAGTCAATTTAACATGAGACTGAAAAATGTAGTTTGATTTCACGTTGACTTTTTCTGTCAAGTTGGACCCTGTAGCTTGCATCAGCACAGTTGTTCTTACTTTCAGTCATGGTAATAATAGGGCCTGGAACGGAGGATTATTTTTAACTTGCTTCCAGAATTATAATTTGGGTAACTACAGTGCTGGCCTCACGCGTTACACTCTCATACTTAACCTGTCCTTACATTTAACACCTCATATGGGCAGTGGGCGCAGTGGTTCAGCGTGCTTGACTTGAGATTGAAAGGTCCAGAGTTTGAGTCCTTGCCATGGCTTACTCCCACACTGCCTCACTCCGCCCAGGTGTATTCTTGAGTTCCCGCAAACTGTCAGGGGAACCTGACTAAGAGCTGGGGGAGTACCTGGGATGGACCGGCATCCCATCCAGGGGGAGTAGCAATACTCCGAGTCGCTTCATGCGACAGAAACCGGAGTTAAGCACCGGCCTGAAGAGCCGCAATGGGCTCGAGACGGACTTCGCCCCGCCCGCCTTGTGTGAAAGGATACTTTTCTAAAGTTTTGCTGCATTGTGCTTTTTACGGTGCAGCAATTGTGCAAAAACACTATTTATTTGTAAAGAATTGAGGTTGTGATGGTGAAATAACAGTAAATGTTTATTTGACTTTGCTTTGTCTCGTGTTGCATATTGGAGGATCTTATTACATTATGTCAATGGGCATTATGATGGCGGTCGATGTTCTTTCTAAATTCACTTATGCGTTCTGTCCTGCTGATTCCCTCTCATGAATGTGTTTTTTGTCTGTATGAAATGTGCCAGGAAATGATGGTAATTTTTCATGGCCCGGAAGGACTTCTGTTCCCATCAGTCTGTTGTTTTGTTTTTTGATCTTTTTATCTTGACAAACATTTAGCTTTAAGATCGTGTCAGATGTTATTGAAGATCAGAAGTGATGTTTCTTCTTGATTATTTGCTGTAGAGCTTGTCACCAGAGCAGCTTCCACAGTAACAGCTTGCTGCCTGTTAGGGGCGCTAAACTGTAGCAGCTGCTCAGTGCAGTGTGGATTAACTTTATCCTTATTCACGCGTCCACGAAGCTCCAATCTCTTTTTTTTTTTTTTTACCTCTTCCAGTATTGACATTTTGACGTTAGTTGCATAGTTGTACTTTTTGCCACAAACCGCGTGGCCGCGAAGCGGCCTCGCTCCCCAGGGAAAGTCATTCAGGTTACCGAATTCCTTATATGGCGGTCGACAAGCTGTGTTGATGCAAATAATTATGCTGCAGATCAAATAAGTGAACAATAGAGGCATCCATCACTGTCTGTCCCTGCGGTCGGCCCGGCGTTTCCCAGATTGCATTGGGGCGCAGACGGCGCCACTGGTGTGACGATGAGCCCCTGCAGTGGAGCGCCGGTCCGTGTCAGAGCCGCGGTTTCGGGTAAACCTGATCTTACAACCTCATCTCTGTGTTTGTTCACGCTCTCGGATCCATGTGGCTGGTTCTGTGCTTTCTGCTGCCTGGTACTGTGTGGTCACCGGCCCACCCTGGTGTTACCCTCCTCTGGATCGCATTGTGAGAGCGATGGCACATCTGAAGCAGAGCAGTCTGCGGAGGAGCTGCTGCTCGAGCGGTTTTGCATTGTGGCGTCGTTTTAACAAGGCTGTGTTTATATTCCTGCAGTGTGGAGGAGTGTATGGAGTTTATGCATCTGTACTGCGGTGTGAGGAGTTCTGTTGTCACGAATCAAATCAAAGCCTCACGGTTGCTGTGTGTGTGGCTGTGTGTGTGTGTGCGCGTAATGCAGATTTGTGATGGTATACGCATGCTTGTGTAATTGTGTGTGTGTGTGTGTGTGTACGTGTGTGTGTGTGCACATACGCAGATATGATAGTATGTCATACTATCATATTTGCATATGCGCACGTACACCCACACACACACGCACAAATACACATGCATGCAGATAATGTGCATGCATGTCTATTTGTGCACGTGCGTGTGTGCGTGCATGCTCAGATTTCTGATGGTATGTGCACACGTGTATTTGTGCACATATGTGCTCTTGCTATAAAGCGTGAATAATTCATCCTGTATCTGTTCGTCCCTCCTTGCGGGGGCGTGATGTTGAGGGGGAGGGGAGGGGAGTGGGGGGGCGGAGAGAGGAGGGGGTGTGGTTATCGGGATGCCCCCCCCCCCTGCCATCCCCTCACAGTCCAGCTGAATTTAGGTCCTTCTATAGTACCTCAATTTTTAATGCAGTCCTCTCTGTATGCGCAGTATAAGATCCAATGAGAGTATAATGAGAGTCCAGGCCTCCTTGTCCAGCGCTGCCATCGCTGCCGTCCCCGTTCTTCTGCATTATTGAACATATAAAACATGCGACCAGCCGGCCTGGGATGCCGCGTCTTCAGGAGTGAAGGTGCCGTTTGTACGTTCTTTAGTGTCTGTGCCCTGGAGAGCTGTGTATGGGAGGGGAGCATCATGTTCGCTGGTCTCAGGTTCGGGTCTTCGGATGGGGTGATTGGGGGTGGAGCGGTGGAGTGTGCGATTGGGATCATTATCAAGGATGTGGCTTGTGTTGATTGGATAGCGTGCTGATGAGGTATACGTCTGGAAAGTGTTCTGGGGGATGGGGGTGTGGCTTAGCTCTGTCATCAGAGGGGGTGGGGCTGACTGATGTCTGAGGCGAGACACAGTGGGGGGGGGGGGAGCCCTTTGTTCCAGGTTAATGAGCATGATGTGTCCCTGTCTGACAGTGGAGGGGGGGGGTCTGCGGGAGTAAT
The DNA here is from genome assembly GCA_029721435.1 of Gymnothorax reevesii. NCBI lineage: Eukaryota > Metazoa > Chordata > Actinopteri > Anguilliformes > Muraenidae > Gymnothorax > Gymnothorax reevesii. The sequence continues at coordinate 173,070,353 of CM056574.1, forward strand.
TACAGATGGAGGAACAGGGTGTAGCAGACAGTGGGGGGTGGAAGAGGAGAGGAGGGGGGAAGGGAACTTTTCTCCGCAGACTCTCTCAGACTGCAGTATTTGAGCAGTTGCTGTGTTTAAATCAGGGTTCAGTGGGGAATGAGTCTGGAAATCCCGAGTGAGTACGCCCTGCAGACCCACGCAGTGTTAATCCTCCGACGGAGCTCAGACAGGAAGTGCAGATGAAGTCACATGATCTGATCAAGAGCGTCGTTGCTTCATAAACACCATCATTCTGCCAACAACAGACCTTCGCAGCCATTGAACACTTGCAGAGCCCTTTATGTGCCCTCTGACCTCAGTGTATTTCCTCTGCCAAGGAGGTTGTGTTTTCACCTCTGTTTGTTTGTTTGTCTGTTCTTAAAACAGGATAACTCAAAAAGTTATGAACGGATTGCCAGGAAATTTGATAGGGTGGGCGCTGGTGGTCCACGGATGAGTTGATTAAATTTTGTAAGTGATCCAGAACATACTCTGGATTCTGAATCTGGAAGAATTAAAATACATCTGTCTCATGGGGGTCTGTGTGATATGTCTTACTGAATGACTCAAAAAGCTATGAATGGCACGAAATTTGGCAGGATGATAGATGGCAGTCCGAGGAATTTTGGAAGTGATCTTGAACATATTGTTACAAAAAAAAGAACAGATATACGGTGTGGTGGAGGTATGTGCTCTGCTGAGTGCTCTCCAGTTTATTTATTTTTTATTTATATTGCATCAGAGTGAAAAAGGGAGGCCAGCTGTGTGACCCCAGTGCTGTGCTCAGTGTTGCCGCCCTCCATCGGATCATTTTTCAAGTCCTGCACCCCGCCAAGCTCCTCGTGTCCTGTGCGACGTTCAAGTTTTACGCTATTTATTTCAGTTTTTAAATTAGCTCTTGCTTTCTATTCACAAAGCAGAGATCATATGATCCAAAAGCGACAGCTATCGAGGCACTCCCAAGCGTAAAAAAGTATAACGGTGCAAAAGGAAATATTAAAAAGCCTTTATAGGTCAATGTCAGGGCTTCAAAACCAGGGAAGGAATGATGTTTGAAGCGCACATTTTCCACTTTAATTTACCTCTTGACATCGGCATTGCTGTCTTTCAGTCAGTGAAGCCAATGCCATCTAAATTGATGTGGCTTGTGAGTATCAGTCAAAGGTCGCGGTCGAGTGTAGTACTATGACAGCGGACACTCGCCGGTGTTATATAATGTAACAGTCGAAGCTCCTGTACCGATCAGAGGCTCTCCTGTAGCCGTGGAAACGGAAGGCGTGCATAAGCTGATCATCTGCTGGCGGTAGATAAGCTGAGATTGACTCCCGCCGGCGTTCTGATGTCATGTGTTTGCCGCGAGGCTTGTAGAGGTTGTCGGCTTGATTCCCAGGTAGGGTGTTTGTGGCGTCCTTGAGCGGGACGCTCAGCCTGCGTTTCTTCCTGTGCATTTCCTGCTGTCTAATTTGATTGTTGTTTGAGTCGCTTGGGGTAAGACTGTGGTTTTGTGCTGCTGAGCATTTAAATGTGTTTTGAAAACCATTCCTTCTCCTTGTGATGATCAAATTGGCACCGACATAGCTTTCAAAAACTTTTTAACCTGAAGTGCCCCTTGAGCGAGAAATGGAGAGGTTACGAAAACACAAAAATGGTTTTTGGAACAAACGACAGATTATACGTCCAGTATTTTGGAGACCGCTATATTCCATATACCATTCTTACGAGGATTTGTTGATCAATTGCAATCTGCTGAATTAAATGATCACATTATTGTTAGCCGGTCACAAAAAAGCCACGTTGCCATCAATTAATGCGCTTTCCATGTCAGAGGTCCTGCTTTCGAGCGACTTGAGCGCTCTCTGAACAAACCTAGAATAGATACCAATTCGATCATTGCATGCAAGTTCACACGTCCTCTCTTCCGTAACTTCAATATTAGACGAGTTTGATTTAAATTAAATTAAGAGTAGATATGAGTTGCCAGGTGAGTGCAGAAATGATCATTTTCACTTCCGGATCACAAAATTACAGTCTTTGGATTCACGTTCTGTTTCAGCTTATTGGATTGTTGAAATGGAAACTGGCAGGCTTCCTGTTACGGCTTGTGGTCGATTACAGTTCGTCAAGATTACTTGCTTTCTGTACAATTTTGTGGAATTCCATTTCTTTCTTTCAGCCTGTCACAATGCCCTGTGACTCTCCTGCATAATTGGCTCCCTCGACTGCCTGTGTTGGTGGCAAAGATGTTGAATTAGTCACCAGCTTCCTGTTTGCTACAGCTGAGGCCTGACGTTTGAGTGATTAGCTTTGAAGCCTTTGTTTTGTGAGGTTCAAACCCCCCCCCCCACTTAACCCCTGTCAGGACCTGAATCACCCAGTCAGTCAAGGACGGGCGGCGGAGCGAATGCAATATCTACAAATGAGCTTGCATTGGTGATTAATTCGGCTGTACCTCTCTCTGCATGGCTGCTGGCCCACCCAGCGTGTTGGCGAGCTGGTGGCGGTCCCAGGTAACAGGCACCGAGAGTCAGGTGCCCTGGAGGAGGTGGTCGCTGCAGGTCTCGTGGGCAACAGCTTGCTACTGAAACCGCTTTCTGTCATTCTGTTTCTGACAAAATGGAACCTGTCTGTACTGCGGTATACTGGCTGGTCTTTTAGGCATGAGATCACACGCCTAATGTTTGTAACAGAACATTATATCGCTGATCTAACAATCGCCGCTGGTAATATAAAACACTACAGTCCCAAAATGCTGACTTAATGTTTTGAAAAACAAGTAGAAAAATTCTTCCCAAAGTGCATCACCCCCTAAAGGGCCTTATTATGAGAAAACTTAGGGGTGACCTCTAGACTTATTTAAGCAACTGTGCTGGTGAAACACGATGCATCTTTGGGAACGAGGGAATGAACCTGTGTGGGACTCATTGCAGCAGCAGGGAGTGTTGAGTGTGCAGTGGGCCCATCACAGAGGCTCGGCGTGAAGATCTTTTGGCCTGATCCAAGCCTACAAACACCACAACTTGGGCACCATTCATATCCTGGTCCAGGGTCTTCAATGCCGCTGCCAGCTCATTTTCACGAGAAGCATTTCATTTTTAGCTATAGCTTCTGTGGTATATGAGTTGTCCTCGTGCCAAGACATTCAGACATTACTCATAACAGTGTAGCGATTTCAGGGGTTTGATTAGTGTTTATTTTGCATTGGGTGGGATTCAGTCAGAAGTGCATCCTTGTGCCAATCAATTGAAGGAATGAGATCTCTACCCCGCCTGAATCAACTGGCCATGTCAAAAGTTTAAACTCAGTGAGCTCGCATCTCCCACCTCGGTCAACAATTACCTCCAAAACTGCTTATAATTCATTGAATCAAACTAATTCCACTGTCTTTGTCATTTTTGCCTTGTGATTGGTTGTTTTTTGTTGAAAGAAATCAACTATGATTTTAAATAAAGTACTGATAATAGCATGCCATCTTTTCAATGAGCTGTGCCGGGATACGCTGGGAGGGATGGAGGTGACCCTGAATAAAATCTTTGAATCAGTGGTGAAGAGGGGTGTTTTAGTTTCTAAACTTTGCAAAAGTCTGTAATCTGGTTAACATTAATGTTACTGGATGTTAGGAAGTTAATAGGAGCTCATATGTGCTCCATCTCTGCTGTGGAGAGTGTGTGTGTGCTCTGTCTGTGCTGTGGAGTGTGTGTGTGTGCTCTGTCTCTGCTGTGGAGAGTGTGTGTGCGCTCTGTCTCTGCTGTGGAGTGTGTGTCCTGTTATCACCCTCAAAGGGAAGAGACGGCTTCAGAAGTTCAGGGTGTGTGTGGTATGCAGCTTCACCGCTGCATGTGGTATGTGTGTTAACGAGCGTATCTGTGTGGTGTGTGGATCTGTTTGCGCATTTCTGTGTGCTTGTGTGTGCACATATGCCTGCGTGTGTGAATGCTTGTGAGTTTGTCCATTCGTCTGAAGCCTCGTACGAGCATTTCTACTTTTATACATTTGCATTCTCTCCTATTAGTCCTCTGACATCGCGCTGTATCCGCACATTGGAGCGTTACCTGGCGCCTCGCTGGCCTAGAGCTGCAGTAGGTGCTGACATCTGGGGGCTCACAGAAAGTTTCGGTCCTCCCCCTCTGAGCTGCGAGCTCTGCTTTTCTGGAATCCCCTCCTCCCAGCTCCGCGCCGCAGCGCTGCTCGATGGTCCATGTAAGTGGGAATTACATTCGAGCAGCACAGAGTTTAGCCTTATTTACTGGTGCATCGGCTGCAGGCCAACAGTGCGCTGAAGGGGAGGGTGGGGCGTTGTGCAGCGCCCTCATGCCCTGTGCAGCGCCGTCATGTGGCCAGGGCAGGTGTGCCCCTGCAGTCGGAGAGGCCTGGAAGGGGTGTGAAAGTATACACCCCCCCCCTTCCCCATGCCATAATCCTCCTCTCAGCCTCACGAGAGTATAGAGGAGCAGGGGTGTCTCCTGGCATCACAGATGCTCACTTGCATACAGTAGTCGGACCCCTTGACTGAGGAGGGACGAACCATGTAAGCTGCTACCCAGTTAGCAACTACACTTTTGGGAAACGCGCCCCAGTGCAGTTCAGCTGAGCTCTTGGCCTTCTGAGACACCGCAGTGAAGCACAGCCCTCTTTAGGGACGAGAGGAGGCTCGCGCGCGGCTTCGGAGTCGGCAGAGATAACGGGGCAGTTAACATGGCGGCAGTTTGCGCTCTTCAGCCTGCTGGTGATTCTGTGCGTAATGTATGCAGGATGTGCGCCCGCCCGCCCTCTCCTGCGCTGCAGTGTTACAGGAAGGGGACGGGTGCCGTCCTTGCTGGAGCAGTGTGTGTTTTACACTGATAGGAGAGCAGCCGCTGAACCGATGCCTCTGCTGAACGCGCTGCCGCACCGGAGCACTTCACAGGCGCCTGGTGGACGCAGTGTGTCTCTGCTGAGCCCAGTTCAGGGCATACTCTGCTCGCACTGCGGAAACTCTCCTCGTCGCTGATCCTGGTACAGCAATTAGTCCATTCGCACAGGTGTTCGTGCAGGAGTGGCTGTGTCCCCACTGCAGTCTTGGTGAGAGAGTTTTAGCACAAGACTGATTACAATTATGAATGTGCTGACTACAGTTTTGGTGAAAGAGAGAACTTTTCACATTTGTTTACATTGTTTTATTTTCAATGAAAATATTTGCAATTTTTTTTTTTTTTTTTTTACCCTAATAGCTATTTTTATTTATTGGCTTTCTGGACACATTACACGATTCTTTTCTTGTTGCGATGCAGTGTATTCCATCGGCAGAATATTAAATTAAACATCAAGGGCAGGTGTTTTATTATTGTAGAATAAATGTATTGTTCACCGTTCTGCTCTATTCAGTTCAGGTACAACAAAACCACTTATCTGTGAAATTGGCATCACGATAAGAATCGTGTCTCGACACAAGTTGGCTGTCTTATCCGCTGCAATGCGAGCTGAAGGATATTCGATATCCCCAAATGACTCCTCGTACTTTTGACTGACGTAAATGGGCTCTTCAGGTAAAAGGGCAGCGGTTTAAATCATCAGCCTGAGATTGCGGGATGAGATTGGAGGCGAGGAGTGTGCTTTGGCCTCTGGTACCCTGTTAATAATGCTCTCCAGAGACGGCGGTGACGGCTCCCGCAGGGGAGCAGGATAACTTGGAGATTTGGTTCTGTTGTCTAATTGGCGCAGAATTTAGTGGACACTCAAGTTACAGTGCAGCGTATTTCATTAATGCGGTGAACCCAGTGCATCAGCATGCATTCTCATCGCAGGAAACCTCTGCTTCCACCGCTTGCCTTACTCTGGGGAAACTGCTTTCTTCTCCCTTCTAGCTAATGGTTTTTGCAGAGGTTGGCAACTGAAACCAAAACATTCAGAAGTTAAATGAATGTTGTTCATTTATCTTCTAACAACGGCGCGTGATTAGGTCCGAGGAGGGACAAACAAACCATGAACCGACAATGGCATGTTGCGTGCCCGAAGCTCATCGACAAGCGCGGGCAACGTCGGCTAATCCGTCTGGTCCAAACTGACAGAAGGGCTACAGATACTGGCACAAGAAAATGTTCAGGAAATTTGAATGGTGGTTTCAGAAGGAAAGTGTGACATCACAGTGCTGTCTTTGGGGGTTATTAGACTGACGCAGCACCCATGTTCACCTTCCCAGGGGCCTCCAGTGAGCATCTGGGTGATGGAACTGGACTGTGGAGCAGCAGAAGGGTGTAGTGAGTCCCGTTTTCTGCGACTTTGTGTGCATCGGTTGGGTATGTGAGCTCCATCTACCTGGGAAGAGATGGCGCCAGGATGCGCAGTTGGAAGAGGAGCGTGGGAGTGTGATGCGCTCGGAGATATTCTGCTGGTGATCACTGGGTTAGGATGTTCATGCAGATGTTTACTTCACAGAGCTGCTCGTTCGGTACATGGAGGACCAGCAGCATATCGGGCAGATGGGCCTAATGCTTTGGCTCATTGAACTTGCTTTGGCTGGAAAAAAAATGCTGGCGGAGGTTGTTGATGTCACAGGTGTTCACTTGGCAGTTTGATCCAAGTTGTAAAATGGCCTCCTCTAATGATGATGTTGATGGCCTATCAGTGGTGCCGAGAGGAGTGTGTGAGTGCGTCATGATATGCGTGTCTGTGTGTGTGGTTCATTATGTGTGTTTCTCAGCCTGTATGTGTGCACGTGCACTGCAGGCCCATCCTTAGCGAGTCTGTGGCGACTCCCCAGCACACAGATTCATAGGAGCTCAGGGGCTCGTCCCTCAGGTGCTCTGAAAGCGGTTAACAGCGCAACACCTTCCTGACACTCACACACGCGCACACACACACACCTGTGCAGACACACACTCTCTCTCACACACACATGCGCACACACACACACCTGTGCTGGCACACTCTCTCTCTGACACACACACACACACACACACACACCTGCGCAGGCACACTCTCTCTCTCACACACACATGTGTGCACACACACACACACACACACCCACGCGCACACACACACACACACACCAGCAGACGCACACACACAGGCACACGCACCCGCAGACACACACACACACACACACACACACACACACACACACACACAGGCACACACACCCGCAGACGCGCGCACGCACACACACACACACACACACACACACACACAGAGTGTACACCTTTCTTCCCCCTCCCTCCCTCCTGCTGTGCTCTGCATTGCAGCTCAGGACACATCATCATCCCCCCCCCCCTCTCCCTCTCTCTCTCCCCCCTCCCTCCCTCTCCCAATCTCTCTCACTCGCTTACTAGCCTCATCTCACAGAGTGTGTGTATGTGGTGCGTAATGAGCTCCATATGTTTCTTGCCTGCGCTGTCACGGTAATAGGCGTAGCCACCCAAGGTTAATGAGGTTAAAGTTCTGTCAAAACCTTTCTCTTCAATTGCCAATCAATCATCCCTGTCAGAGGAGGAAACTCCTGCATTATACACCCCACTCACTGTCCTGCTTTAATAACGGGATATAATGAATGAACACTTTCGATAAATAAGACCTGAAACCAGGACGGCCTGGGAAGGTGAAAACAGCCTTGTGCCTGAATCACCGAAATCTGCAACAGCGATCCAATTGCAGCTTTATTACTGTGGAACGGTAAACGGCGCATTCCCCCAAACGCGAAAGACGCCGGAGTGCTTTCTCAGCACTGTCGGATAGTGCTGATAGATGATCTCGAGTGGCGAGTTCAGAGGCGTCCCGCTCTCATCGCTGTCCCGTCTCCTGCTGTTTAAGATCTGAGCCCGTCACTAGCACACTGCGCTAAGCTAACACGGGCTCCACTGCCTTATCTGCACACACTGTCTCCTCTCGGCTCCCGCCGGGCGCGTTACGGATTTAAATGCCACTCACGCCATCCATTCGGCATTCTCCACATACCACCAGCTCGAAGCTCCTCCCGATCCCACGACGAGGAGTCGCCTGGAGGTGACGCCCCTCCCCTTTCTTGTGTCAACCCCTCCTTCACCTCCTCTGCGGCTGCGCTTTCATTGCTTAATGAAACCTGGCGTGTTGAGATAAGATTGAGAGCGGCGCTGGGCTGCTGTTGTTAGTGATGAATATATCTGAGGAGGGAGGTGCTGTTTAAACCGACGCTGAGCTGGTGCTCCTCCTGACACCTGCTCTTCCTCTCCTGCGAGAGTCTGAACAACTGCAGGGTCACACAATCCCCACCCAGAGCGACCCTCACCATCTCCTCACACTGTGTAACTCTGTCATTCACAGGCCTGGCGAAACCTGTATGTAACAAACGGTCTCCTCTGGGACGGTATCAGGGAGAAAAGCTGGTCAAATCCAGCTCAATGCTATTGATGTTTTTCAGGTAAGGTAACGTAACATGCTGTAGAAACTGAGCTTCCTGGAGACGTCCTCAAGTACACGAGTGGTTGTGGCAGTAGCCTTGTCAGCGGTAATATAATTGCAGATGAAGTGAGGTTTTGAATGTGTGTGTCCTGAGCTGCTCTGACTACAGTATCCCACCGAGCCTTCAGCTGTGGGTGCAGGGCTTATCATGTTCAATCGGTGGGGTACAATCCGGCAAATTCAATTGGTAGTTAAATCTGAAGTGGATTTACTTGAGGTTACTTGAGATTGTGGTCAGCAGTTAGCTGCTACCATACATTAGCAATAATACAGTTCTCTGTGTCCGAGTTCGCAGTCCAGGGACAGGGCAGGACATGTTGTGGGGACCGACTGGTGTTCGCCTGCCTTGCGACCCCCCTGGGATGAGCTTGTTGAAGTCATTGGGGCGAGTAATGAGGCGACTCTAATGTTTGTCATGGTTGGCCCTTGACAGCTAATCCTGCGGTCGCTATAATGCTGAGCTGGATGAAGTTGTTAGATTATGGAAGCAGCGATGTACACAAATTTGAGAGATGATGAATTCTGGCATATGGTGTGGGAGGCATAGAAAAATTCTGCACTTCTGAAATCCAAACTTTAACCCTCCGTATCAACCAGAAGATCAACGTCAACGTCCGTGTACTGTTCAGAGGGGTTACTGGAAGCAAGCCTTTACCGATAAGACGAGATGTACGATTATTGAACCCCATCCGCTGCATTATACCATCCCGGTAACTAGTCCGCAGTGGGCAGCTACGGTGCTGCTCCTGAGGGCCGGTTCCTCCTCTGAAGCCGGGGCCTTTGTTCAATGGTAGCGACTGGAGTTTCCTCTGAGTCTCCGTCTCCATGCTGGAGGAGACCGGAGTTTCCTCATCGGCTGTGGCTGATCAAAAGTGCTCACTTTGTGCCAAAACTGCTTCAGCCATTGTATCGGGACATAGCTGTGTAGCTGGTGATCTTAGGAGGGTGTTTGTTTTTTGGAGACAGGCTGTGGAACACATTGAGGCCATCTGGGAGTAACGCTAATGAGCACAGCTAATGCCTGCCTGTCTCCTCGGTGGCTGGGATTACGGTGACGAGGCCCAGGAGCGGTAATGTACAGCGCTCATCCCACAGGTCAGTGCGCACAGACCATCGGCTGCCCTCCTCGCCGTCTCGCTGACTGTTATTTGCCCATGATTAGGACGTGTGCTGCCGCCGGGCATGTCTCCTCGTCTGGGCTTGAGTCAGCAGCTGTGACATCGTGGGCTGGAGGGGTTACATGACCCCCCCCCCACACACGCCATGTACCTGTCAGCTCTGAAAATATTCCGCGTGCAATTCCTGTCCACGGCCCATATCCTCGAGAGACAAATCACGAGACGCGGCAGGAAACTAACGACAACATACCCCCCTTGCCTGCCACCGCCCTAGACGGAAGAGGAGCGCGTCGCCGTGGCCATTGGACACGGAGCGGATGGGTCGTTTGTCAAACTCAAGGATGATCCCCAGGTTCGGGGCGCCCGTTCTGTCGTCACTCTCAGGTGCTCCTTTTCGCTCCCCTGATTCCGCTGTCCCAGATTTATCGCTAGCAGGATTGCGGTTTAATTTTCTCCCCGCCATTGAACGGCGGCAGCATCACGTTAGGAGAGTCTGTCAGAGAGAGATGGGAGAAAAGTGGCCTCGGGCCGCCCTGATGAGCTGGGCTGCCGTTTGCATTCTGATCCATCCTCTCCTTTATTATTGTGTGACTGCATTTCAGGAGTGGCTGGCTGAGCCCGGGCGGGGATTTATTTGCGCTCGAAAAACCCGTTGAGATTTTTGCTGCAGTAGATGGGGTCGCTTGAGTTTCGGCTGAACAGTCGATGTAAAGAAAAGCAAAGTGAACGATACAGCCTCTGATCGCGGCCGGAGGAGGTTCGCCGCGGCTCAGATGTTTCTGTTTTCAGCTCGTTTTTTTGTTCCTTCCCTTGTGTTAGATGCGTGCGATGGAAAGCCGTTCTGTCATTGGTTCATTGCTTATTCCGTGTGACTGACCTGTGGACTTCCTGTGTGCTCCGGATGTGTCATCTTTCATGTTCCTGCTGGATTTTAATGGACGTTCTCTTTATCCTTATGTCAGTCACCTCGGGCTCTGTGAACATGGAGACGGTGGTTCCGGAGTCGTCAGAGCGTTTGTGTTTGGGTCAGGCTGTGGCCTCCCTCGGCTCTCAGGAGGCTTGTGTGATTGATACCAGTGCACCATGCGTTCGCTGTGCTCAGTGTTTACACTGCGCCCTGCCCCGGGGACCGTATAAATCGTCTAGCTACTGTCGTATCCGTGCTTTTGTAAAGATGGTTACAATTTTATAGTAACAAGAAAATACAATCGCCTTTGGCTTGTCATAGTACATTATCGATTTATTTAGTAATTCATATCGCACTTTTCTTCACAAAGTTACAAAGTGCTTCACAAACCATTAAAATACATTCAAAACACGATCGCAAAATCAATTCTTAAAACAATCACAGTAGTAAATATGTATATCCATTTGTAATGTACACTGACACATTAGCTGTGCGTATTGACTCATGTCGGACTTGAGACCAAAAATAGAGACCAAAGACCTCAGAGGTTACTCTGCTGGGTGTTGAACTGTAAAAATTTGGATGAGTATCCAGAGAGCATATGGGTTATAATAAGAACAGCAGGTTTTGGTAATATGTATCTCGCCTTTTATTGTGTTATTATTTAACTTTGTGCAACATGCTGAAGACAGTGGGCTAATTGGAACGGTAGTGTGTCATCTGCAGGATGCTGAAAAATGTAACTTAAACAATATAATTACTTTTTTACTTCATGTAATGCCTGCTTTTCTCTACAGGGCTGCCCTAAGCGTGTGTGGGGACTCTAAGCAAAGTTTGATCTGTGGTCTGCCACCAGCACTGGTTATTGTCAGTGCTGCCTCATTCACACATCCTGTTTTTATTTTATTTGCTGCTACTGTATTGCTTAAATCAGACTAAGGTAATTTGAAATTGTCGTACCTTTCTGTTGGTTTTAAATCTTTAAGGCCACTGTTGTTTTTCATACAGAAAACTAACAACACTCCTGTGAAAGTTTCTCACGTATGCTTACGCAGTTTATGTAACAGAATGCATTCAGAATCTCGATGCAAGTAATGATAATTTGCGATATGCAATTTGATCACTGAAAACAATTTTATTCGTATCTGTATTCTTTCCTTACATCTATAACTTGCCAAGTTAGTGTAACAGTGCAATAAATTTCACAGAATTGTCGTATTTAATAGTGTTATGCTGCGATCAATACCATATTTATGAAACAAGCTTATGTTCCCTCAAAATATATCTGTACTCTGGAGCAGGTAATTATATCCTCGAAACGGAGTGTTCAGGGCTTAATGGATTCATCTTGGCTGCTGTTACCTTCTGAGATTCTTTGGAGTTCCGCAATTTTTTTAATAGGAATCGCATTCAACTTCTTCTGTTCATTCCTGGTGTTCAGAGGGCAAACGCGGTTGTTTTGTGTGACCCTACAACCCTCCAGCTCCGCTACCACCAGATCAAATGGTACATTTCCAAATCTAATGGGAACCGTGTCACACTTCTCGTAATTGTTCCTTGAGCGTTAAGGACAGCTGCTGTTGATGCTCCTGACTCTATGACCATTGCTGTAGCGCCACCACCAGGCCAAACTATTCAATTTTAGTTGATTGCAAGAAATAAAATTTCTTTAATGAGAATCATGTCAGAGTTTCTTTCCACATTCCTGGTGCATAGAGGAGGAAGTTATTAATTATAATGCCTCTGTGATATTTCTTGTAGCGCTACCGCCAGGTCAAATTTAATTTTCAAAATCTGGAAACTGGAGAACTTTTGATAGGAATCTTGTCATTCTTGTGATTGGGACTGGTGCAGATTGAAGGGTTGCTCACAGAGTTACCTTTTCCATAGCATCGCAACCAGGCGAAACTTTTCATTTTAAAAATGTAATAACTCAAACAGTTCAAATGGTAATCCTGCAAAATCTGCTATTAAGATTACTGGCGCACAGAGGAGTTACCTGATTGATGTTTCTGTTGCACTACTGTTTGGCGAAACTATGTTTCCAAATGTATGTCCAAGTTAGTCGAGCTGTTGTCAGATCAACTTCATCCTGAGCGGCTTGATGCATTAAGGTATGATCCTATTGTTGTGGTGTGACAACTTGGGTAATCATTCTGCAATCAATGTGGAATTGTGAAAGATCAAACTTGATTTTAAATTTTGGAAACGCGGCTAGGATCTGTGGGCTTTGAAGGGCGTAAAATGGTAAAAGTGGAATAAAGTTATTTTGTGATTGAATCCACCGCAGATGAAGGATATTCACTTTGGTTGTGGTTAAAATATCGCCTTTAGATTAATTAAACATCCAGTAAGTGGAAACATAAATATACACACCATCAAGACAAGTAGTTATTTAAAAAACGTATATTGAAATGCAGTCAAACGTTACGACTAATCTTCGGCTCCCAGCCTCCCACCGAGCCAATCAATTTTCTGGAAAGCTAACTGTTTATCAACCTGCAGAACTGCATCAAAAGTTATTGCAGTCATAGGCTTTCAATTCAGCGGAGAGGATTCCAGCTGCAAGCTTTGCATCATGTGCATTTTATTACAGCTGCGGCTCCATACAATATTAAACATCATGAATGTTTAATGTTGGGAAGTGTGGCGTCTCCGTGGTGAGCGACAAAACTTCTCCAGATTATTGCAGCAGAAGTTATCAAAGTAGTGAGGGGGGAAGGCATTCTAGATATGCTGAGAAGTGAAAATCTTTGGGCTGCATGCTGAGGTTGGGCATTTTGTAGTTTGTTAGATAAAATGAGGCTGTAGCATGGGTGTGGTATCAGGAATGCTGTTACTATGTGTAGTTATGGACATATTTTTTAATGCTTTTAGATGAAATGAGGCTGTGCCATTGGAGTAGCATTTAAAATGCTCACTGTAGTATTGTTGCTGGGTGTAGTAGTGTGGTCATACTGACCTTTATCTGGTGAAATAAGGCTTTACCATGGTGTAGTATTTTTAGTGCACATTGCGGCAGGTGTGTGTTGTTTTGGTCATTGTAGTTTGTTAGATGAAATGAGGCTGTACCAATGTCGTAGTTTGAGTGTATATTGTGATGCAGTTCCTTTGCATAGTAATGAGCATATTGCAGCCAGATAAAATTAGGCGATATCATTGGTGTGGTAACTGAAGTGCACATTGCAGTGCGGTGCCTATTGTGGAGTCACAAGGAAGTTGCATTGAATTGGAAGAAAAAATCATTTTTATTTTGTTCACTGGAAAAGCGTCTTTCTCCGTTTTTCATACCATTTGCTGTTTTGTGGATTCAGGCCAGACATTTTCCCCTCTATATCTCCATACATCATTACTCTTAATGTGTTAATGAATTTCACTTTAATTGAATTGAGTGGACAAAACAAGGCTTTACCCGGTTTTATTAGTTGCAGTGTGGTAGCTTCTCAAGGTTATGGAATCTTTGCTGTGATTGGTTAAAATGAGCCTGAACACTGATAGGTCGTTGGTCTGCGCCTTGCAGTTCACTAGCTGTGAAGCCATCCATGGTTATTGATGTACTGCAGTAAGACCGACACAGTGAGGTTCAGATTTCAGTCCCGCACCCGTCCTGTCACTCCTAGGGTAAATTCCACTGGGCGTAGCTGCGTTGTGTTTGGGCCACGATGCGACAGTTGGTGCTGATCACAGGAACTCTACCTAATGATCTTGATTCTTCTGTAAGTGCAATGGTGCGATTTGGAAGTATCCCAGTAGTGGCACTCCGCTAAAAATATGCGCCTTGACTATTTTTGACCGAGTCGGCGGACTGGCCGCGTGGAGCTGCATAGAGTAGATAAGCTGGACGGAAACTTAAATGGCTAAGAGTATCCGGACAATTTTCAAAATTAAAGCGCCCAGTGTAGACTCCAGCTCGTATTGCACAACATTACATCAACATTACATGATAATCCGTGGAGAGAGGCTAGAGTGGGGTCTGAGGATATTCGACTCCAGGGACGAGGAGAGGTCATATTGGAAGTTGAAAAACTGAAGTGATTCTTTGACACCACAGATCTTTTTTTAGAAGGACAAGCAGTGTGAAGGAGAGTGCTGGGAATTGTAAGAGTTTATGGAGTGGAAGGTGTCAAATAGTTAACATAAATAGTATATTCGTAATTTTGTCTAACTTTACCCCTTTGTTTCACTGTCCATATTTCTGCGCTCATAATGCATTCCAGTATAACTTGAAAAGTACAGACCAAAGTATATTTTTAAAGACACACTTTGACTGCACATGTTTTTGCTCAATTCTGAGTGATACTGTTAGGTAACAGCAGTGTTGGGGGTAACTAATTACCAAGTAATTCATTACTGTAATCAGATTACATTTATCAGTAACACAGTAATGTAATGCATTACTCTGCTAGGTTAAGTGATCAGATTGCAGTTACTAACAAATAAACTAGTTACCTGCATCACTTTAAATTCTTCAACTGTCAGCAGGACGGAGGCCAGAAAAACACATTCTGCTTCTTCCTTTTGAGTTTATTGGCGATTGAGGCCGAAGACCGAAAAACAAATTAAACATCTTTTTTCATGCGTGTTTTTGCCAATACTGCAGTCTTGTACTTGACTCACTTCGACAGATTTTGACAACTTTGCTGTTGGCTCTGCTGCATTAAAGAGCATGGGAGAGAGATCTTGTGTGTGTCCTCCTACTAGAATAAAGATTTGTGCTGATCTGGGCATATGCCAGGTATTTACACGATATGGTTAATTAATTAACTTAAGGTGAATTTCAGATGATGACGCTGAGTGATCCGAAAGTAATGTAACTAGTAGTGTAACTATTTACTTTCAGCAGTGAGTAATTAAGTAAAGTGAGGGATTACTTTTTTAAAAAGTAACTAGTAATGTGTGATGCAGTACTTTTTTAGAGTAACTACCCCAATACTGGGTAATAGCGTGTGGACAATTGAATGGCAAATGTGCCAGTAAGCTCTTAAAAATGATCTAATGAGCTCCATTGACTGTCGTTCATTTTGCGAGTGCAGGATGTCGGTGTAATGGGCATCACAGGCTATCGTGCAAACCTCTCAGCCCCCCAGTTTCAACTTTAATCTCTTCCTGCATGCTTTTGCTTGCAGTTGAAGCAGAATTCATCCTCTGGAATAGCACAAAACCACAAAACCTATCATCGTTGACAATTTATATCGCCTAATTTCTCGTGTTGCTAGATCTGTAATATTAATAAATACTCGTTGACAAAATGAATTGAGGCAATTTTAGCTGCAAAAATTTCAATCGCTGGAGATATGTTATTCTTGCAGGATTTTTCCGAGTCGGCCATTCCCTCTGCTCTCACCGATACAGCAGTGCTGTTCTGCGCTCTCCCGCTGGGAGAAGGTGAGGCTGGATTCTGACTGAAGCTGCAGTCACTCTGGAGCTGTCCATGGTGCTGAAAGCCAGGCTCTCAGGCCGCGCGTCAGAATTCCTGTACACTGATGTTCCCCTTCTCTGCTTTTTTTCCCCGTTTGAGTCAGAGCAGAGAGGAGGGGAAAAAAAGATCTGTGGCTCTGTGATTATCTTTCTTTCATCTCCTGTCGTTTTTGTGTGCGCGTCTGGCCTGGAGCCTGGTCTGCGTGTTTCTCTGCGGGGCTGTGGGGGGGTCCGTGCTGAGCTGGTCACAGGGCTGTCTGATGAGTCACTGCAGTGTGCCTGCCTTTCTTCTCCACATAATGGCTCCACATGTCCCTTTCTCTCCTCTCCTGGAATTCAAGCTTTTCAGTCGCTCTCCAGATGTAACTGTTACTGTATTTAGTGTGGCTTTTATGCGCATCTGTGGTGGATTTACAGTGTCGCAAATGGGCAGAGTGAGTGTGTGTAAATTTAGAAATGGAATTTTAGTCGTAGAAACACTCTGCTTGTCGGTATGAACTCAGTGCACACTTAATATGGACAGTATGTATTCAAATGTACTCTCTTAGCCCTCTCTACAGGGCTAAGTATGAGCTCTGTGATCTCAGTTTGGTCAGTAAATACTCAGCGTGGATAGTATGTACAAAGTATGGGTGGATTGTACTCAATTTCGTCATTATGTGCTCAGTATGGGCAGTATGTGTTTTGAGTCTTCACCGCATATTCTCAGTATGGATCGTATACACTCAGTATGTGCTCATAATGGACAGTATGCTCTCAGTATGGACAGTATGCAGTCTGGATGAATAGTATTTGTACTCATTATGTGTTCAGAATGGACAGTATGTGTTCTTTATGTACTCTGTATGAACAGCATGTACTCATGCCCTCAGAATGGGCAGTATGTACTCAGTATGAACAGTATGTACACAGTGTGAACAGTTTGCACTCATGCACTCCGAATGGGCAGCATGTACTCAATATGGACAGTATGCACTCATGCACTCACAATGGGTAGTTTGTACTCAGTATGAACAGTATGTACTCATGTACTCAGAATGGGCAGTATGTACTCAGTATGAACAGTGTGTACTCAGAATGGACAGTATGCACCCTTTATGTACTCCGTTTGAACAGTATGTACTTATGCACACAGTATGGGCAGTATGTACTTGGCATGAACAGCATGTACTCATGTTCTCAGTATAAACAGTTTGTACTCGTGCCCTCAGAATGGGCAGTATGTACCTAGTATGAACAGTATGTATTCATGTACTCAGTATAAACAGTATGTACTCAGTATGAACAGTATGTACTCATGCACTCAGCATGGGCAGTACATACTCAGTATGAATGGTATACACTCTCCCATATCGCACTTCCTCAGGACTGTAGGAAGTAGAGACTGAGTATACTGACTCTGTCAGTACTTTGAGGTGCTGCCATTTTTCACTCTCCGCAATGGTTCTATTTTTCTTTTGCTCTCTCTTCCTCCTGCTATGTTTTTCTCTCTCTCCGTCTCTCCCTCCCTCCCTCCTGCTGCAGGCCTGTCTGGCCGAGATCAGAGGAGTACAGTCTGTTGGACTTTCTCCTCTCGTGTTTGAAGTGTCCGCTCAGCTGCCCTCAGGATGGCCAGTGAGAGAGCGGGGGTACAGGGGACCTGGCTCTGTGCTTCCAATGCGGTCTCCTCTGTGGAGGCTCCTCTGGTGTCTGTTAGCTGTTATTAGTGTGCAGCCCTGTGGGGGGCGACATTGAGGGGATCCACACAGCTGCTGGTGTCAGTGCTGTATGCACTCATAGCGTTATACGCCTCTCAGGGCATCCAGATGCAACAAGTAACTACCGAACCTGCCACACTCGTCTCTCACGTGTGAAACCCACCCTGTCGTTTTAATCTGCTTCGCCTCTGCAAACTGAATTAATGCCACATATTTTGTGCTGTGAGTGTGTATTAGCCTGTTTGCTCCAATCACTGTCGGACAGATAGATGCCTTTTGCCAAAGTTGTGTTGTGTGTCTTCCGCTTGAGTGTAAGTGTGTCTTCCGCGCGCGCGAGTGTGTATGTATGTATGTGTGTGTGTGTGTGTGTGTGTGTGTGTGTGTGTGTGTGTGTGTGTGTGTGTGTGTGTGTGTGTGTGTGTGTGTGTGTGTGTGTGTGTGTCTCACATGCGTGTCTGTGTGTGTGTGTGTGTGTGCGCGTGCGTGCGTGCATGCATGTGTGCATGTGTGCATGTGTGCATGTGTCGCTCGCGCACGTTTGTGCGTTTCGCTCGCTGCGGTGAATCTGCAGCGTCAGGAGCCTGACTGCTCGTCTGGGGAATCGTTGGCAGAAGGAGCTCTTTTCTCTCCCCTGCTCTCTGTGTGTGTGTGTGTGTGTGTGTGTGTGTGTGTGTGTGTGTGTGTGTGTGTGTGTGTGTGTGTGTGTGTGTGTGTGTGTGTGTATGTGTGAGAGAGTGTGTGTGTGTGTGTATGTGTGCGTGAGTGAGATTGCGTCCCTGGTGCAGGACTGCAGGCGATTAGTATTCAGAGCACGCAGCTCTGACGCTGGCTTACCTGCTGCGCTCTTAAATAAATCAGAGTGTCGAGCTGCGCATCCGCAGGGGCGGCCGGCCGGCTTTTATGGAATTTGCCGTTTCATAAAAATAATGGCGGAAAGCGGATGCGCTCCCCGAAGCGTCCCGTGCTCTGGGCCCGAGCGGCGTTACCGGAATCGGGGCGGAGCTCTGAGCCGCCCGTGGGCTGGCATCGCTAATGAAGGAGGCTGGTTGCTAATCATGCTAAGAAGGGAGGAACGGTTTGGTTTTTGGCATCGCTGTTTGTGCCGAGTCCACATTATGGGAGGCTGATCACTGAGGCAGTGTCACTACACTCGTGCTCTTCACTCCAGCCTTTTTACTTTATTCAGAGGATTATTACTGTTAAAACTGAAGTTTACTGTCTGTAAGACGTCCCTGACCCTTTATTGACTGTTGTTTTACAGGTACTTGTACGTTCAGACACTGGCAAAACCTGTTTCATTTTCCTGAAAATGTAGTATTTTAGATGAACATTTCTTGCTGTGCTGTACTTTGGTTTTTAAGTTCAAAGGCAGAATTAGCAGTTTGAACCTAAACCTTGTATAAAACGTGATGTAAAAGTGGCTGTGGACATTTATTTCATGGTTGCCTGCATTTAAATTTGTTTTGTCATTTTTTTTCTGCACAAGAATGCAGATATTCAGTTACCTTTCCTGCCACTGTGCAGTGTCGTTAATGCATGCAAAAGATTGAGTTATTTCTTCGTGAAAGACTCGCTTGGGAAATTTCGTTCAACATCTGCATATTTTGCTGCTTAAGTATTTCCAGTCAAGTGAGTTTATGTGAGATTACCTCACATCTGAGGCTCTGTTCTACTGAAACTGCTCACCTGTCTGTTTATTCTTCCTTGAATAATTGACTCATCCACAAATACCGCGCGCTTTCTGGGTTTTATGGATTTTCACTTTGAAAAATGTCACTTCCATCAAAACCCAAAATATAACGCATCTGCACTTCCAGAAAGTGATCTTACACTGTGACCACACTGTTGTCCATCAAGTTGACACTTTATCTATTAAGGTAAATCACATTGTCACAATCATTTTATGAAAAGAGGTAAAAAATATTGTATTCCAACTTTATGAGCAACAGTTTATGAACAAGAATAGTGGATGGTGCACATGCAATGGCAGTAGAGGCGTTGAAAGCCGCGATTTGAAAAATATTGAAACGGAGATGAGTGCCATGGCTAGTGCTGATAGAAATGATCACTTTATCTTCCCAAACTGTTGGGAATTTACAGTTATCAAACACATGGCCTATTTGTGCTGGCTATCGAGGTGAGGTACTCGCAGTTCCAACACTCTCAGACCCACAATCTTGGGTCTTTTTTTGCGCTAATATTTAAAATATCTTTGTAGATCTTGAAAATATATTTTCACATTGTGATTTCAACATGTAAGCATATAAATATTTGCATGTACGCACTGGCTTTGCTGGAAAATGTAACTGTTGAACACTGGACGAAGATGGCATGCAGCATGTTACCTTTAAACAAATGTGCGTATGTCCTGACAGGCTAACAACCAGAGGGCACCCGGTAAAGCGCTTACGTCCGCCACACTATATGTTCCAACCCTGACAGGCCTAGGGGTGCAGGGGGTGGGTAACTAGATGTTTAAATAGGTAAGAACCGGGAGATGTTTAAGATGTAGTGATTAAGTACCGATAATAATACAAGGGGACAAAGTCACAACTCTGTGCACAAAGGTTTACTGTGGTGCAAGACATAGAATAAAGAAAACCAGAACAAACAGGTCAATACGGACTCTCACAACCAAGGTCGAGCGACGCTGGCTGATGCCGAACGAACAGCAAAAACAAACTAGCTGAGAGAGAGCAATCTAACCTGGTGTATCAAGTACACAAAACAAAAGCCTAACTACTCTGACTAGCGTTATAAATACAGCGGTTGGCAACCACCCCTAAAGGCTTGTGGGTCTATACAACACAAATCCTGTGGGCAGATGTACAGGAGCCCCCAGTCTTGCCCGTCCCAGGACCTGGAGGTGAACACAAAGCAAACAAAACACACAGTCAGATGAATAAGGGGTAACAAAGACAAAATTAAGATACGGGCAGTTCGCACTAACACAACAAAATCAAAACAAGGCAAAACTTCAGAATAGAAAACAATTCAGGATTTAAAAAAGGTGGTGGATTCGGATTGGTTGACTGGTGGATGACACGGAAGCTTTGGATTGGTGGAAGTGGAACTGGGAGGGCTGTGGTTGGTGGAGACGGGACCTGGATGATGAAGATTAACAGGCGGCACAGCAAATGAAGGTGGTGGCAGATGAAGGGAAGCAAGTCAGATAAAACACACGCAGCACGTAACACCATATATCTGTTCTTTTGGTCATCATTAGGATCCCTTCCAAAATTAAATCAGTTCTTCCTTGGACTCACACCTGTCATCCTGCCAAACCCCCTGCCAAACCGTCCCTAATTTTTGAGTTATCCAGACAGAAATATTGCACATATTGGGGAGATTTATTTTAATTCTTCTGGACCCAGAATCCTGAATATGTACCTGATCACTTCGAAAGTGTAGTAAACTCATCTGTGGACTATCACCTGTCATGCTACTCAATTTCATGCCAAGCCATTCATAACTTTTTGAATTATCCTGTTGACGGACAGACAAACGAAACGGGTGCAAACATAACCCCCTTGATGGAGGTAAATATCAAAGTTGCTAGTGTTGGCTGATTCATGTTTTAATATCGACAAAAACAAAGATCCTGAGGTCGATATGTGTCACGGGAGTATTTTCTGTCAAGGCAGCATAATTGTTTCAGAATACTGGCTGACATAAGGTGTGGAAAGTCCGTTCCAGGCATGTTTTGTTAAAACTATCATGACTCCGCCTGGTCACTTGATAATGTTGAAAATATTTTAAATAAACTTTGGGTTGAAACTCATTACAAACTAAATAGAATTTTTCACAATGTAAAATTGAAATAAAAAATTCACTGGATCCACACGCACTTACTCTCACGTGCCAACATTTTTTTGGCCAGATGTTTAGTTTAAACTGCACAGATGTGCAGGGCTGTAGAGCTTCACAGTCATACTACAGGTTCATCACCTTGGTGGCATTACCAGGGTTGCCTCGGTTACTGGCCTATAGTGGAGGCCTGCTGGTGCACGGTCGTTTGCGCCGTGTGCAGGAGAGAGAGGCGGCCCTGACTTTTATCCTGATCACCTTGGGCTAAATCCTTTTTGATACTCCGTCAGACTGGATTAAAATGCCCACTGAACCCTCCTGTAACTCTCAGGCGATGCACAGTTGAAAACTTGTTCTTTAACTAAAGGGGCTCTTATATGTTCTACGACAGAAATGTGGGGTAATTCGTTATATGCTCGTATGTGGGTCTATCTCTGGCCCATTTCGTAGGTCTGTTGTGCGGTGCCCTTCGAGGTTGTTCAGCTGTGTTGTGCTAGACCTGCGAATTTGTTTTGTTTTTTTTGGTCATCTTATTATCTTATGAATTTCCTATGATAGACCCATGGTCGTCCAACGTTAAACCCATAACAGTCCCACGATGCTCACCATTGTATGTCCTTTCTGCGACTGTCATGAGTTAATCAGACAGTTAAAATTCGATCCAACGCCAATCTCACTGCTGTCTTGAAATTTTTTGTGACGATAGTGCGACACCTTATCGTGTGATCACTACTACGCAACCTTCAAATCCCCCTCTCCCAAACATACCTCAGTCCCTTCTCTTGTTGACCCGCTAAAAAAAAATCATACAACATAAAAAAATCATATGACGTTTGTGGAAGCCCCCGAATGAGTGACAAGAACGAGTCTATCCTGGAAGGCCCGGCCATATCCACCCCTAACACACCTTGCAAGAAGCACTCTGTGACCTTCAGGGAAGAGTGATGCGCTGAAAGGATCTTTCTGGAAAACCTCAGGTCCTGACCTTGTGGACAAGTGGTTTATAATGGCCACCTTGGCGATGAGAACCAATAGAATGGAAGGGAATTGTGAAATTGGCGGAAAGCTTCCCCGGTAGCGTTTTTCGTATTTTTCTTCTGCCGTATGTCCTTGCCAATGTCAGCATTAGTCATCACTGATTTTACACTCCATAACAACTGTGATTAGAGTATCTGACATCAGCAGTTTAATGTTCTGTGTGTTAATTGTGAAGCTGTTCGGACCTGTTGCCTTTTCATTAGTCCTGCAAATGCTCTGCGTGACCTTTGATCCCTGAATAACTGAAGGCACAGCCTTGGTGCTCTTAGGTTAGGCTCTGTCTTCTATTGGCTCTCACTCTGTCCCACTGTAATTACCTTAGCAGTTGATGCTGTCACCTGAGTGCTGGTTTGTCCTCCCTGGATCAGGTATGATGACTTTAGTTTCATGGTTGGCTCTCTTTCTTCTCATTGGTCTCTGAGGTCAGAGGTTTGGCCTCATTCACCCGCGGTACAGTTGGAAGGGTTTACCCTGTCCAGCTCTCTGCAGTCCCCTCCCCAGCCGCTTTCGCTTACAGACAGAAAGTGGCTAAGCCGTGTTTCCGGTTTAGCTTAATGTATAGCTAAGGGGCTGCTTTCAGAAGGTGTGGAGTGCAGGTGCATGCTGAGAGGGGATGGAGAGGGACAGAAGTGTTAATCCACCGCAAACGTCATGTTGTTTGCACGGACAATGGATGGATACAGAAGGTCCTATTCTATGGGGAGCTTGTAGATAGCCAGGGCACACAGGGAGGCCTCCACAAACGCTACAAGGATGCACTGAAGTCCAACCTTCAGGCCTGCAACATACCGGTTGATACCTGTGAAGAGTTGGCTCTGAACCGCCCTGAGTGACGATCAACTTGCGACGCTGGTGTAAAATGCTTTGAACGCCATCTCGCCAAGAAGATCCAAGAACGTCGAGTAGCCCGTCCTGCAAGCGGCAACTTGCAGGAAATAGTTACTGTCGACTTTATCTGCCCGGACTGCTAGCATCGTTACCGCTCAAAGATTGGCCTTTTCAGTCACCGAAGGACTCATAAACACCGGCCGCGAGGAGTCTTTTCAGAGAGGAAGCGGATCCGCCGAAACAGACGGCTCAGTCCCCGCTCTCCGCTGCTGTCTTTCAGAATCAGCACAGGGGCTCTGCTCGCCCTTTTCACATTATCTCTTCTTCTCTGTTATTAGTCAGCCGCGACTGAATGCCAGCGAGCCTTCATCCCGTCCTCCTCTGACTGTCTCCGCTACTTGTTATGGTTCCAGTTGGCATTTAAAAACGCTTCCTGTTATCTGACTCCTGTTGTCAGTGTTCTTTTTTGTTTTTGACTTTGACTTAACAGTTCCCAAGTCCTATATTTGCAGTGTGTTATGCCTCCTTGCCAGCGACAGCCGCGGCGAAGGAATTATGCTTGCAGGTCGTCGATCTGGCTGTGTCAGTCAACACGCTTTTCTATCCCTCTGTCGAAATATTGCAAACCAATATCTTAGGAACACATGGGGAGAATTTCTGCAAATTTAGCACAAATGTCCACTGGGACTCAAGGATTAACTCGTCAGATTTTGGAGGTCAAAGGTCGAGGAAATGCGATTTCAAGTCCATCTCATTGTTATGAATGTGGACGCCTGGGGGAAATTTTTCAGAATTTGAACAAATGCCTACTTGTACTCAAGAATGAGCTCGTTGGGTTTCGGTGGTCAAAGGTTAAGGTGACCTCATGTCCATCCCATTCTCAGTCCCCTACACTTATAATGGGCCATGTATAAAAACTGCTGATACTCATGCATTTTTGCGACCAGCAATATCAAACTTGCTGTGAAGCTTCATGTCGGGTCACATTTTTCATGATTATCCCTCCCTTCCATCCTTCCTTTTATCTCTCTTCTTTTTCGCCTGTCAAACATCCCTTCATTTTCAAAAGCTCTCATCCTCCCACGATTTGATGACTAGAGCCTCTACACTTTCGCACGGCTCCTGACGTGTAGTGTGGCGCACTGCTCCTGACGTGTAGTGTGGCGCACTGCTCCTGACGTGTAGTGTGGCGCACTGCTCCTGACGTGTAGTGTGGCGCACTGCTCCTGACGTGTAGTGTGGCGCACTGCTCCTGACGTGTAGTGTGGCGCACTGCTCCTGATGTGTAGTGTGGCGCACTGCTCCTGATGTGTAGTGTGGCGCACTGCTCCTGATGTGTAGTGTGGCGCACTGCTCCTGACGTGTAGTGTGGCTCCTTGCATGGCAGCCTCCGCTATCAGGGTGAATGTGGCATAGTTGTCAAGCGCTTTGGGGTCATGTCATGTGACTAGAAGGCGCTATATAAATGCAGTCCATTTACCATTTAACATTTTTGTGAGTCAGCCAGGATTAGTCAGGGAGGCTAATTTTCATCAGTTGTCCTCGGGCTACATGTTACAGTAGTGAGTTTCTGGAGTTGCCACATGATCATGAGGTGGACGTACAGACCGCCATGACTGACATGAGCCCGACAGATCCTTCCGGAGAGATGTCAGACCTCACTCCTGCACTGCTGTGCTTTTCCTGCTAATGAGGGCCCCTGTATGAGAGCCCTGCCTCTCTCGCTCGCTCGCCCGACCCCTGGCTCCTGTGGGGCCACGAGCCCTGCTGTCTCTCCTGATTGGAGGAGGGCTCCGCTAGCTCTCCTCACAGATCACAGACCACAGACTCAGTGTGGAGTGTGTCTGTGTTGCTGGACACTGCTGGAGGACAGTCAGGGGCCCGGGGAGAGCTGTGTGCTGCTGGCGTCGCTCTCCGCACCTCTCCAGCTCTGCTTCTGTTACTCTCTCTGTTTCTCTCCCTCTTCCTCTCTGTCTGTTCCTCTCTCCTCTGCTCTTTCTCTTTTTCTTTCCTCACTCTTCCATTATTCATTATTTGTCACACTCGCCTTGTCTGTTCCACATAAATTTTGTCTGGTGCACAGACAGACACACACACACACACACACACACACTCAATTCGCACAGTCACATGCTCTGTATATGCGCGTGCACACACACACACACACACAGACTTGACAGCTGGCCCCTGCCTGGTGTACCTCGTGCCCTTGGTCTGCCAGTCCTGTGCTGTGTAATTAAACCCAAAGCTCCGCGTTCACAGGACGGGCCCAATATGTGCCTCTGATGTGAAGGTGTGGGGGATTCTGGGATTGATCCGTCAGGCGAAGGCTGCTCTCTGCTGAGTATGCTAATCCGCTCATTTGCATTTCATGGGGTCGGGGGACCAGAGTTTCCTCCCTCTGTATCCGTGTAATCGCTTCCTGTTCCTGTATTCTGATTGTGCACGGTGTATCCACACTCTCTGGGCCCCCCGCCCACGACCCCCGCCCCCCGCGGCAGGGTAGGGTGCAGATTGGGGACCGTGAGGGAGAGTGAGGGGGCGGAGACTGGGGCGAGAGAGGGAGAGAAAGAGAGAGCGACAGGAACCGATGTTAAGAAACCTACAGATGCTCTTAGTGCATTCTACTTCCTGTTCATGGCCTGC
This sequence comes from Gymnothorax reevesii, assembly GCA_029721435.1. Lineage (NCBI taxonomy): Eukaryota > Metazoa > Chordata > Actinopteri > Anguilliformes > Muraenidae > Gymnothorax > Gymnothorax reevesii. The sequence goes on from CM056574.1 coordinate 173,096,242, forward strand.
AGTGAAACAGCTGTGAAGTGGCTAGGCCTACATCTGCTAAATTATTCTATTATAATAAGGCAGCCTAATTTTTTTAGGTACAGAAGTTGTAACTGGCTGCAAGCATCTTCACTTATTCGTTTTGGAAGTGGTGTGAGAGACTGTGACGCTGCTCTTTTCAGGGACGTGCGACACTCCCTTTTTGTCGTCTCATTTCTCCCCTTGGTTTAGCGATGAGCCGCATCGGTGAGTCACATTGTTTTGATGAGTGCAGCTGCTGTTGCCTGTGGCTGAAATATGGCCTGTCAGCTGACCAGCGGTCGTCGGCCTCTCGCGCCTCTCATTTTTCACTCCGAGGACGGTGGTCAGGCCTCTGTCCCCCTCACTGATGACATCTCACTGCTGCAGCTGGGCGCCGCTAATATTAGGCCTGGCTGCTCTTGAAACATTAGCGCTGTTAGAACGTCTTAGACACTGAAACTCCTGCCAGAAATGTCTTTCTCCGTCGCAGCCGTGTCACGCTGCTAAATGACTTATATCGACTTTTTTTGTCAAATTTCTGAACATTTAAAACTTTCCCTTCGATGTAAAGTCAATAGCCTTGCCAACAGTCACACCTGTGATTTACTGTGCTTCGCAATGGAATCATATCGTCTTACTTATGCTCCAAATGCTCAATAATTTTCTTTGCTCTAAATCCTCCACCAGTATGAAATGGGCTTGTCTTTTCTTTTGGTAAATGAGTAATGATCAGTCCTGTGTGTCTGTACTTTATACTGTGAGCAGCACCAGATTTCACTGGACGATGACACAATTTTTATTTTGGTTCTGTGCCCTTGGACTGTGAGTTTTGGAGGATACATCGACAGTCAGGCTGTCTGCTGTAATTGTTGCCCCTGGACGAAGTTGGGTGGCTGCTATGGACGCCACCGCGTTCATAGACACTTCCTTGTGGACGCAGTACAGGCAGTAATTTTTGACCTATTACTTTCGTATCTGATATGGACATGTGTTACACTTCAGTTATGACACCAATCGATTTTAGTTGCCATGGCGACAGTATTGGCCAAATAATGCACAAAAAAGGCTTTCGGGGGCTACACCCATGCGGTTGCGGACGACCAGACTGTCTAGTCTGAGGCTGTGTTCATACGTATTTGATAAATTGTTCATAAATGACTGAACCTTCTGTGCATTGACACCCCCCCCCATTCAGGCATATCAAAAAATATCGGACAGTTGAACATGATGTACAATGTAGAATGAAGTTAACCTTTTCAATGTACTCAGCCAAAATAAAAACTTCACACTCGTTTGGAGTTTGATAAATTGAACATACAAGAAATGAGGTTTTAAATTATGATTTTATTTAATTCTGTACTCATTAAAGATGGTGTATCATAAAAATAATGTCCATAATGTAACCAGTTCCACCGGAAATGCTATGGAAATGTCCAAGAGTAAAAATGGTAAGTTACAACTTGAATAAGAGCAGTGCGCAGGTGATTACATATGGTTTGGGCAGTCACACGGCCTCTAAACAATTAATTCCTTGTGGACGTTGCAGTGACAAATCGATTATGCAAATGACGTAAGACAATTTGTCGGTCTTCTGCTTTTGATGTCACATGTGGGCTACCAGAACGAGGTCGGTCACCTGTGGTGCCAGTTTGTTGGAGACGTGTCCGAATATCATGGATAGTCCGTTAACTGCATCCCATAACCCTTGCAACGTCAGTGACGGACATTTCCGTATTCAGCATGCCAATGGCACGTTCACGCTGAATGTTTGACAGCCATGGCATTGAAAATCAACGAATAATTAACTGTAAAAACTTGTTTTTCCGAGATGTCACTCTAACGTGCTAACGTGAGCTCAGTTGCTCATCTCTCATATGGTCACGTGACTAGGAACAGAAGAAAACATGGTTTTAGCTTAAAGTACGCTCGCACGTGCTACGTACCTGTGCACGTCGAAGGTGATGCGTGTCATGATGTCTTTGACAATGCATTTCCCCCTAGTGATAATAAAAAACTCTTTTATTTAAAGTTTCAAGAAAATATTTACAAATTTATGAGTGTGAAGTTTCTTTTTTTGACTCCGTATATTTGGTTGAATATCCTCTGCATACAATGACTGAAGTCTGTGACACACAGACACCACCAGACGCTGGGGATGTTCTCTTCTGCTGTTCTCCCTGGACTGCACTGCCGCATCTTCACTTCCTGTTTGTTTTACAGACTTCCTGCCTTCGTCTCCTCTTCAGCATGGAATCTCAGGTTCAGCTGGATTTAGATCCAGTGATTGACGAGGGCAACAGGAACAAAATGACAAAAATGCATCACTGTCCAATAAATTATGGTGTTCTGTCTGTAATGGCTGATAAACTCTTACGACGGTGGACTTTGAGTACAGAGCCCCTCCTTTCTATTGTGACGAAACTGTAACAGTTTACAGATTTAAATGGCTGTTTGGTCCTGCTTTTAATTTAAGTGTTTGTTTTTTTTATTCCATAAATTAAAAAAAAAAAAATCTGTTTCCTGCTGCATATCACTTGTATGTCCTCATAACAAACAAAAGACATGTTTGGGAATGAGTCAATGCCCCTGAAAAGCAACTGTAAGAAATTATTTTCTGATCATTCCTACACTTTCTGTGGTGCCAGTGAATGAATGAAGCAGGTCTGCCGTATTAGGAGTTGGTCTCATCTTCGATCAGCATCTTGAAATGCTTCCATGGCTTTTTCAATGGGCTGAGTTGTGTGTAAATTGTGTATTTGGTGGGTAACTAAGATTAGTTCCAGATAGTTCCTTGCCCCTGAATCAGACGGCATGAAAACATTGCATCTTAAGTGTTTATTAATTAATTACAAGATAAGGGATTAAAAGATTTAACCATTGGAGTGTAGCGTGTGCAATCAACAGCAATGAAAAACAGCAATGAAGTCCCAGAAGTATCGTCTATATCCTGATAAAGCCGAAATGATCATTTTAATCGTACTGTGACATGTATTTGGTGAAATATTCTCGCAAATGATGACAGACGGCTATAAGGGAAAGTCAGTCACCGATTGTGAAGCTGTTTGTTTACACCGGGTTACGTAACCTGGTCGTGTGCTGAACAGACGAATCCATGTAAACTGCAGGAGTTTTATATAAATGTACCTCGGCAAAGTATTATTCCTTTATTGTAGTACTTGTGTTACGATTATTCAGCTGGATTAACTGCTTGGTGTGCAGTTATTTTTTTTAAATGATTAAATTTTTTACATTTATTTAATTTTTTATTAGCTTTTGGGTGGTTAGTTTGGGAAGATTGAAATCAATCTTAAAGGAGCGGTAATCTGACCGTCTTGGTAAATGTGATTGTGCCGAATCCTAGTTTCTGACGACACCAGTGGTTCTGATTTTAATAGATCCCTCGATCATTTATTCAAGATTCATATTTTTATATTGCATATTGTGTTTTTTGCTCATGTATACCATTTGTCTTTGTGTAATGTTTGTTATATTGGTGTAACTGTTTTATGCTGCCGTGTTGACTTGGTCAATCTTACCTGGTTAAATAAAGGATAAATGAATAGCTGCAGTAGAGTAGCTGCATTGTGAGGGTAAAGTGTGTGGCAGGTCATGAGTTGATCAGGACCGCGGCCGCGATTAGGCCACCAGATGTGGCAGTACTGGAGCTGACCGCTTTGATTCACGGCTCGGTCCGGCTCCCTCACCTCCTCACCACAGAACTGGAAAACGCAGCCTCTCGACTAACGCCGGCCCAGACGATGGGAAATCGCCATCACGCCGCAGGTCATTACCCAACCTGTGAGATCCCAACGGAAGCTTTAAGGCAATTTGCACATGCCGACCTTTTGTCTCCCTGGCTTGACCTTTAAGGTCATGGTCAGGTTTCTGCAAATATCTATACCCAGCTCCACACACCAACACTGACTGTACAGGCTGAAGGTGTGTTACAGTAACTGGTGTCACTTGTAATTTTTTTACAACGCAAACATTACCGTCGCTCTCCATTTCCCTCTGATTCACTCGAGCCACGCTGTCTCTGTGAGCTGTCAGCAATCTTAAGCCTCTCGCTGTCTGAATCTAGGACATCTGCTTATATTTCACCCAGTTTAGAGGCTGATGAGGGCTCCAGTGCTGTCTCTACTGCCCGTTACCATGGAAACAGAAAATCCTCCAGCCCCCACCACTTCCACCTCCTTTACACTCGGCCAAAAGCACCAGCAGATGTCTTCAGGCCTGCGGCCTACCCCAGCTGGTCTCCACACCTCGTGTGATGCTCATTTCCCAGGAGATGTGCGGCTCCTAACTCTAGGAATCAGGAATCTGTGTCGTTTACAGGCTCTCGCGGCGTACTCCGGCAGCACCGCGCAAATAAAGCGCTTACAGCATTCACATCCCGTGCTCTGTGAAGGCTTTGAACGTGGCCAAGCCGTGGGCGGCTCTCTCTCCATTCACAGCCCGACTGCCGTTCCTTAAGGATTCCCCAGAGGACCCCTTAACCTTGAGAACGTGGCTAATCTCAGATCAGCTTGTGGGATGTTAAACGAAAGAGCGAGCTAATGCGGAAGGGCGCTAATTCAAATTTTAAAGGCTTTAATCTAATTTCCTCTTCCACGTTTAAAGTAACAACTCCTCTCTCCTTATCGGCTTAACCAAACCAGGATGTCTTTATTGAAACGCAGCAGGATGAATTTCACTTACACTAAGTAGGTGCCTTCGAAGGTCCCAGCGTGGGGGAGAACAGTGTTACTTGCGCTTTCGAATGAGCTGCGTCGTGACTCTGATTTGAGGGCAGTCTACCCAGACACATTTGGTTTGCTAATGAAGCAGAGGTCGGTTACAGTGGATCGTCTCATTGCTTTCAAATTACAGCAGTTGGTCTCCTCAGTTCCCAAACACTTATAGAGTGTAATTAAAAGAAGTGCTGATGCAAGACTGTGGCAAACATGCCCATCCCAGCTTATAAGGGGCAGAGGGGTTGTGTCGTCACATGCGATGTCCGGCCGTCCATCTGCACTTCTGTCCTGTAAACTTTTGTATTCTGCACCATAACTTGAAAACGCCTTTCGTCAATTAACGCCATGTTTGCTCTGTTACTCGGTCTTGTGTACTCACAGAAGCCTCTCGAATTTGACAGCACTCGGATGTCCAGTATGGTCATCACTGCTGCCATCTTGAATTTTGCATTTCGCAGGATAACTTGAAAGTGCCTTTGTCAATTTCTATTCATTCCAAACAAACATTCCAGGGGCTGTGGGGTAACGCGCACTTTGCAAGGTTATTTTTTGAGCAGTCTAGTCTAGTTCCTGAGTTTCTAAGAGGTGACTTTTGGCACCTGAGTGTCCTTCAATTTAAGTCAACCTCCAGATAGGGCCGAGCCGTACTGCTGAAGAACTGTTTGTCTCCTCTCTTCTGTTTGTCTCTTCCCCTCTCGGCATTTGTCTCATTTGCTCTGCATGGCCCTGACTCGCGACTCCTCTTCTGGGCCTGCATATGCGGGTGATGTTGACATGCCTGAACCCAGAACCTTTCTGGAGAAATGCTGTCACCCCTCCTGTGGAAGTAGGAAAGCAGAGCGATTTTATATGTAAAAAGGGAGGGAGAGTCACAAGAGACTGTGCTACCAGAAATAAGTGAAGATGTCAGAGCTCTTGTGCAGAAATGTACACTGTGGCTGTTTTGTGCCGCGCTGCGTAGTAGCGAGCTGTGGTATCCCCCAGTGTATTCGGTGACATTATTGTTCTCTCGTTCGGGGCGCTTTACAAACCGGGACGCTCTCATACTCTGCAGTACTTCAGTCGAGCCTGGAGTGAGCTGTTTCATGCTTATTAAATACTCATCCGTTATGTGGGCTCTCCTCTGTCTTCTGCTGCCATCTTCAACACTGTCTGGTTCGGGGAAAGTGACTGGGTTCAGTCGTGTCGATGCTGCAAAATCACTGCTGTCATATTAATTGTTTCATTTGGCTGATATTTTTTTTTGATCCAACTCATTTTTTTCTTTTTCTTTTGCATTTGACGGCGTGCTAATGATAGCCTCACTGTCCACAGAGTTTGACCTCCAGAGGTTTGAAACACCTGTTTTTCTGTGGGAGGAGAGTCATAATTATGTTGGCTAAAACTTTGTTCAGCGTCCAGGGGATCGGCAGTTGATATTGCCTTCTCCTGCTGTTCAACCACCTTCCTGTGAATCATACTTTGCAAATGACTCGGTCTCACCGCATTAAGCCGCTTTCGCACCGGACGCGAAACTAATTTTTTGCACGACAGATTAAATTCAAAGTCAATGCAAAGAGGCAAAATACACGCGAAACGCGTGTGTTCGCGTCTTTGCCTTGACTTTGAGTCTAATCTGTCGCGCAAAAAATTTGTTTTGCGTCCGGTGTGAAAGCAGCTTAAATGTAACAAGATTTAAAATATTGGTTACATTGCGCAAAGTGGGCAGGTTTGTCGCACTCCCCTGCTGAAAATTCCAGCTTTGATCAGCCTAGGCTGGTCAGGCTGATTTAAGCTGTGTTTTGGACAGTTTTTGCTGGTCGTACAGCCCTTCACCAGCTGACTCCAGCTGAAAATACCAGCTTAACCAGCTTTGACCGCCGTCATCAAGCTATAGAGACCAGCTAAGAACACAACTCAGACAATCTTAAACTAGCATAGAATTTTAGCAGCTAGAATTCTAAGCTGGTTTAAGATGGTCTGAATTGTGTTATTAGCTGGTCTAGCTGGTCTCTATAGCTTGAAGACGGTGGTTAAGCTGGTTAAGCTGGTATTTTCAGCAGGGTCAACTATGCTGTCATCATCAAACTTTGAAATCTAGCCATTAAAACCTGCCGTACAAGCCTTGACGTTCGGCAACCCATTAAGATGCCAAACTTGCGGAGTTATGAATCACTATTTGCAAATTAATAGCAATGAATAGCTTTGGGAATTTATTACTGCTTACAGGAGTAAAACGTTTTTTGATGGCATGTGGTTGGTTTAGTTAATCTGATGGAATTCCCAGCAGCATATGCCCAATTTGTGGCTGGCTGAGCTTTGAGATCTTGAGTGTTTTACAGATTTGACTTTTCTTCTCCTTCTAAAAATGCCGGTTAGACACCTGTGCGCTCGTGCAGATGCAGAGAGACCCCCTGCTGTGCTCGTTAATTTTGGAATTTAGCAGCTGTTTCTATCCAGGGCAGGTTACGGTGAGCGAATCCACCTGAGGTGCCTGAGCAGGGACACCCGTCGCTCTGAGTCTGTGTACGTACTGCGCTGCTAAAGCCTCGCTCTTCTTTAACTTGACGGCCCTGAGCCATGACACAATTATAAATATTCGCAGAGACACACACACACCTTCTGTGATTACCACCCTGCGAACACAAGCCATTCTCACAACACTGCTCTCGAATTCCGCCAGTGTTATAACAGACAAAACATTCCTGTGATACTGTGAGAATATTTTGTAAAAGCTCGGATGTTGCTGCGTATCTGAAAAAGTCGATCCATGGCATCGATAGCAGACGAGATTTACATTATTGTGGCCCAGAAGGGTCTGACCCGTTTTTTGCTTTTACTGTTATAGATTAAGTCTGATGTGTTTTGCAGCACGAGGCTTTAGGTTATGCGGACATACTGCCTGTATCTGCTTGCGATCCATGTTAGGCTGAGCAACTGTCAGTAATAGTTTTGAAAAGAGTCCTGTTTTTCTCAGCAGCTGTAGTCGCGATCTCTACAGCATTTCTGTTCTTCTCAGAGGCCAAGTGTGTGCAACCGCCCTATATTTCATGAAGGCCTCTGTCCAGTCAGCAGTTATGTTCGAAATACTTTACTCACTCGAACTTCCAGGATTTAAGCTCTGCCTGGCCATCGCGAGCTCGATGTCTCGCTCTCCTGCTCGTCATGAAACACGACACCGGCCTCGCACCGGCGGGCGAAGTGTCAAGGCTTCTGCTTGAAGTGGTGGTAGGCCAGGATGATGTGTGGCCTGAGAACGGGGGGTTTAAGGGGTGGCAGGGGATTGGTGAACAGAGAAAAGGAAAGGTGTTTTGATTGGTTGATATGAGACGTCAGTGTAAGGAGTGTGGACCTGGCTGTCAGCATTAGAAATATTTCAAGGTCCTGGACTGTCTAATCTCCAGGCTCCCTGCCTGGGCCCTGAACAAAGCCGTTTGTGACACGTGCGATGTTGTCACTGCAGGCGCTCTGGTCAGGAGTGGTTCCTCGTTGCCATTTCTCGTCTCCTTTCTTCTCGAGTAGGGATGGTGCAGCCAGGGTCATTAAAGGTCAAGCACAGCATGATTATCTCTGGTTTTAATATAATCTGAGTTTCCGCTGTTTCCCATTTTATTTTATTTGCTATTTTATCTTATTTGTTTTAGCTGGCTATGTTTTATTGTGTATAAAGCTAGACAACTGCTTCTCAATAAAATGGTTTTCTAATTTTTATTTGTATCATTACTTTAATCATCATTTCAAAGGGACTCTCCATGATGCGTGATAACCTTGCGATGAAAATAAATGGCTGTGAATGGCTGAGCTACTCATTAGCTTCCTTAACCCTGGTCCATTGACTTCTGATGATTGTCCTCTTACAGTTCGCTCATGGCACGGACTGCTCCTTTAATAATTTTCTGTGGCTCCTCAGCCTAGAGGACATCAGGCTTTTTAAAAACGCAACCCCTGCTGGGTGTTCAAGCTGCTTCTGACTCAGCCAAAAGATTGCTGTGTTTGAGCGTAGGATATCCGATTGCCACCAGGCTAAAGGGGACAAATAACTTCTCGATTCTCTGGTGATGATGGCGAACCGGAGGATACGGCCTGTGCCTGAGGTCGGGCAGCTGCAACAAGTTCCTGGTTCTGGGTGCAAAGGCCGAGCCCCAGTCTTCCTGTCCTCCCTTAGTGTCAGCCTCATGGAACACTGCCCCTAGTGGAGGAAGACAAAAATGCCAGCTCTCAGTTCACGTTGAATTTTCACAGACTCTAATGTTGAGCAACAGGTGCATCTTCCTGGACGACATAAACGGCCTTTCCTCTGATTATTTTGGGTCGTCCTCTCCCTCTGTTCCTGTGCTGCCTGCTCTGGCGTCTCCTGCTTCCTCTGCTAGGTCACGGCCTGTTAACTTCCGCAGGTCATCGCCCGGCCCCTCGCCCTCCCCGCCTCTACAGCCGGGTGCTTGGAGCCCAGCTCCTGCTCGGAAGGTTAAATCTCTCTGTCCCTGAAAACACGAGCCATCAGAGATTCCATTATCAGAGCAATTAGAAAGGAGGCAGCACTGACTTATCGTGACTCAGGTGCTCCAGTAATGGATTTAATTGCAAAAGCCCCTGGTACACAGGCTCAGGAGTGTTTCAAGCAGAAAAGGTGATTTCACACGCTGTCGCTAATGATATTCCTCGCCAGCAGTTTGACATCTTAGGAAGTGATTTTTTTATACAGCGTTTTATTATCCTGGGTGGCTGTGGCCGAGGAGTTTCTATCCTCTGCTCTGCTCCGCCACCGGGACTGAGATTTGGAAGATTTACTCTACTCCTTAGCATTCAGTCAAGGTTTCGGTCGCACTGCATCTCACGCAACATCGCTTCTATCGACAATTTTAATTTGCGTAGGCTGTGCTCTGCATCTTCTAAAAGGGACACTTTGCATCTGAATTGATGCGGTGCTCCCATGCTAACAGGAAATATAGTCCGGCATATATTGAATTCCCAGCGTGGGTGACTATTGAACGCTAACCTTAAGAATGACCCCGGTTCACAACTTATACTTTTAGTCTCTTTGACGTCGACGCTGGCGTGGTGGTCTTAACTCTAACATGTATTATACAAAAGGTGGTTTTAATTGGCAGCCATGTTGGCAGAATGGTGTGAATCCCAGGAATATACTCCCTATTAAAATGAACCTGCTGATTAATTTTAATGGTTAAGTTTTACCATTGAAAACCCCCACTGATTTTTATTATTATAATGGGTGAGTCTATTGCATTTAAATGTGAGGAGTTTGTTTCCAGTGACGGACATGATCAGAATTTTGGCTTAAGATACGAATCCTGCTGTTTTCATTGAGTCAGATTTCTTGATGGCTTTATCTCAGCTGATGCCACTCAGCGAATGATTTTAACATTTTCAGATGTGATATTTATGGGAGAGAAGGCAGCGTAGCTATTTATTAAAAAAACAAAAAACCTTCATGGCTATCAGTGTACTTAATTGTTCTTTTAAACTGATATTAAATTATAATTAAAATTTTTTATTGTAGGAGTCCACCGGCCGTGATGCACATCTATGATCACCATGAATGCTTTAATTGACTTACTTCTTCCTGATTTTGTTATTCTTGTGGATTTAAACTGAACTGGTTTTCTCTGGTACCTGATGATCGAACGAATGTATGAATAGATTTAAACCTAAACCAGTTCATTTCAGAGCCCCCCCACACCCAAATTTAAAAGATCCTGGTATTATTGCAAACAACTCACAAGTTTTTAGTTTGTGCAGTTTTTTCGTGTGATCTGAGTGATTATTGTCCTATTGTATGTGTTAGGGATACAAACCTTCTAAGGTACCAGCCTCATTTGGTTAAAGAGAGGAAGTACGTTGTATATAAAATGTGATGCTCAAGGCTTTGTACATGATTTGTATCTGTGTGATTTTCATTGTGTTTCTTGTATTCCACAAACAGAACTTGCATTTGAGTTTTCAGTATTTAACTCGGGCAGATTCCACGCTCCTTTCAAATTGCTGAGAATGAAGAGCACAGCGAATCCCTGATACTCGTCTGAGTTCTCGCATCTGTTCAGAGACCGAAATAAAGCAGGCGCTAAAGCTATATCTACTCGCTAACCCCAGTATTGGCTTCTTCGGCAGCTAAGAGACAAGCACACAGTGTTGGTTTCAAAGGCAAAGTCAGAATTTTAGTTCAGATCCCCTGCGGATGCTGTCAGACACCCAATTCCGGAAAACAGTTAAATCGGTTAAAAAAAAAATTAAAGATTCACACCTTCTCTTTCATCCCAAATTGTTTGTCACTCAAAATGTATTACAATAAATTTGAAAGAAGAGTCATCAGAAGATGACATATACCCCCCCGGCCCCTGCAATCCTCCCAACAACAAAGGAACACCGACCCAGGACCAGTCACTTTAGCAAAACAACCATCCGCCACAACTGCGCTGAGTAACCAGCACACATGCGCTGCATCTGAAGTCCGAGCCTGACTAGCAAATGGAGATCTACTCACCAGCGAGGACACACTGCGGGGGGTAGATGAAGGCTAAGCTAAACAGCCTGGTCAGGGACGACACAGCAGTTTCATATACCCGGCATCAGCTACGAAGTGAACTACAGCTGAATGAACTGGTGCCAGCTGGACATATTAGAACATTGGTCATATCGCTTTATCAAGAGAACAACTGTTGTTTTAAGTAATTAGCATTTCAAGTTTCTGATGCTTAATATATTATTTTAATTTCTTTGTAAATATGTTGTTTTGTATTTTTTATTCGTAATGCCAGGGCCTCGCTGACTTTTGGCTCGGTCAGGCCGCCTGCTTAAATAAATCTGAAATAAACACCCAATAAACAACCCTCCCCTTCGAAAAATGGAATAAGTCTGGCTGCTTGTCTTCTGCTTTTGACTGGTCCTTCGATTGTTTCTCAGATTGTTTTTGTAGTAGAGTCACTTGGGTCTGTTTGTGTTGTCGAATCAGCTGGAGCTGTTTGTCCACTTGCGGGCTATAATCATCGTAAAGCTTCGTTCCCCCCCCCCCCAGCCTCTTGGTTGTATACTTATACTGTATACTTTTCTCACAGCCCTGCTCCCTCTAAACTCTGGGAATATCCAAGGATGAGACCAGAGCTCGTCTAGGCCTGCAATTTAACTTGGTCTAGACAGCATGTATCCTGACCTGTAAACACAATGCCTGCATCGCTCATAATATTACTCCCATGAGCAAAATCTGTTTGGTGTCATTTGGAGGAATATGATGGTCCCTCGTGTAATGGAGAATTGGCGTCACGTAGAATTTGGCGGGTGACGTTTGCTCTGTGCTTGAGGCGACATACAGCCATGTTTTTGATGGCTGTGGTTGACAGGTGGGAATTGTGGGAAGGGCTGGGCCGTTTGCCGCTGTCTGCTGCTGGTTGGGTTAATCTGAAGCTGGTGATTGAGTGTTGCTGTGGAGGACGGCGGTGGAATGAGGTTAGTGCGTACAGTCCTTGCCTTGACCTGGGGGCGGGCCCTCATTAAACTCATCAAAGGCCAGGATTGGCTGCTTCCGGCCGGGTGGGGGTGGGTGATGGGGAGTCGTGGGGTTGGTGCTGTGCTCACGGTGTTTGCACCCTCTTCTTTCTCACTGTCCTCGGTGGGCGAGCGTTTCATCAGCATTTCTATCTCATGATAAAATACCTTTTTATAAGCAGCTTTTGACTGGCCAAAATAAGAGTTTCCTGAGATTCAATAAAAAGTTTTGATCTGTGAACGATTCATTATTATGGTTTTTATACCTTGAAGAGTCTGCATTTTTGAAGGTTCATCCCTGGTGCATTATTTTGCACATCTGTGCTTTCCTCAGAAGTATTATTGAGTTTGACTGAACCCGTCTGGAGTCAGAACTCCGCTCCAGCTCTGGAGTCTGTGCGCTGGCACTGCTGTGGCTGTTTACTGTCTGTTTTTGTGTAGCAGGGGATTATAATTTGTCCTTGATTACATTTAGTCCTGTTGTATGTGTCGGTACAGGCTTTAAACGAGCCTGCGGTCTCTTGTGTTTGTTTGTGTGTTAATGAAGCTTTACTGCGTGTGTATTGGCCAATGTCTGTAGAGGAAGTGTCTGTGTCTGTGTGTGTGTGTGCGCGCGTGTGCGTGTGCGCCTGCGTGCGTGTGTCAACGCATGTCTGTGCGCTAGTGCAAATGCCTTTCTTTCCCCTCATACTCAAAGAAAATTGCTTGCTTCGTGGGGACTTTAATAGATGCCCAAGCTGACACTCGATATGTCCGTGTGACAGCTGAGTGACAGATCCGTGGAGGAAGCGAAGTGCTGGTTTCAGCCAACCGGTCGAAACGGGGCTTTGATTTCGAGGCTGATTTTGTGATCGTTCGGTAGACATTACTGACTAGCCTGTACTATGATTGTGTTGACTTTCGATCATTAGGGCACAGTTTACTATGTATATTACATTACAGGTTCTGAGCAGACGCTCTTATCCAGAGTGATATTTGTGGTACAACTGCAAAATACAAATCCTGTCTTTTTTACGAACTGTTCACTCAAAATGTGTCATTCTCTCTAACGTTTCCCAGTGTGTTAATTCATCACTCAATATGCGTTTTTTCTGTTATATCATGTTCATATCTTGATCTTGTGGCAAGTTGCCAAGCTATTTTGCTACTGGGGCAATTAAGAAATATTTTGTTGACACATCAGAAGTAAGATTTGTCACTGCATGTCACATGACTCTGACGGCGGAATCAGATTACTGTTTGTACGGCAGTGGTTGAAAAGTTCTCTGGTTTGAAATGCATTTTACCGAGTCAAAATAGTGTCAATCAGTGAGGTTGTGGTGAAATACAACCAGAATGACCTTCATGTCTCAGTGCTGATCTCTGACTTTAGCACTGATCTCTGACCATGTCACTGACCTCTGATCATGGCACTGATCTCTGGGCTCAGCCATTGATTTTGTTCCGACTTTGTCTCAGTAAGAGTGATCTCTCTCGACTCTGACACTAGCATCTACATCAGGCTTAATTCTAGGCAGCGATATTTGCTCGACTCTAAATATATCTCACTGCATGAAATGTGTTCTATCTTCCTGGGCATACTTGAAAGAATCATATCGTGTTTTCTGAATGCAGCACTCGCCGATGATCTGCCAGGTCGGCTGAATGCCGTGGATGCTGTTTAGCTTCCTCCAAGGTTTTAAATGATTTAGATACTGCTGTAAATGAGTATTCCTAGAAACCTGAGTGTGTGATTTACATTCATTCCCTGACTGAGTGACTCCCTCCCCCGCAGGACGTGGCAGTACCTTCACTGCACCACTAGGTGGTGGGAAAAAAGAAACACAAATTGATGAATTCAACAATACCTCAACAATTGGCTGCCAACATTCTAAAATGACCTCATGATCCTCTCAAAATCAACTGGAAATGTAAAAAAAAAAAAAAAAAACCCACATGTACTCAACAGTGAGTAGTTGTTAGAGCCAGCAGCCTAGAATTTTGATCAGTTCAGCTCTGGTTGCTGATAAGGCTGAATTGATTGTGATGCATCAGGAGGGCATTACACGCAAATGACCTCATCTTACTGAATTCACGTTTCCAAAAAATTGTTTGCCGCTTTCTTTTGAGTCTTTGTTTGCATTTTGATGATTTATCACAAATTGCTTTGGATTTTACTGCCACAGCTGGGAATCACCGAGCAGTGTTAGCATCCCATTACCTTCTGTGTCACTGTTTTCGGTGGCATGCGTGGTGCCTCAGTGAGCTGGGGCTGTTGCATGTGTGCAAGGCTCCAATAAGAGGCTATGTACCGGCAAAGAGAGTGCCAAGACACCAGCCTTCAAATATCATTTTCAACTTCTTCCATTCACAATAGAATTGAGTGGTGCCAGGGACAGCGCACCCCGTCCGAGGGAGACGTTTAATGCTTTGGGGGCTGAATAACAGGGAGACCCTCCTGACATTTGACCCCAACCATTAACGAGCCAAGTAACATTACACAATTGTCAAGCACATGGTAAGAAGCTGAATTGAAAAATGCATTTTTTTGAATCCAGTTAAACTGAGATTGAAGTAGATTTAGAGTTATTATTATTCGAGTTATTTAGAGTTTAGTTCATTATTGTGAAAAAGCGGTTTCTGTTTTGGCTGACCTTGACTCTTGACTTTTACCTTATTGGGTCCAAAATTGAATCCGGGTGACCCTCAGACCGTTGCGCTCCTTTCGTGAAAAATTAGTTTAATCGGTCAAGCCAACACAAGCAAACAAACACAGGCCACCGAAAATGATCCCCGTCCCCCTTTGGGCGGGGTAATTGTGGAGGTACCTCTTTGTGCATTCGAACTGCTGGAATTAATTGCTTTGTGCTGAGCGTAACTCAAATGGTCGATGGCAGGGGAATTACGTGGCTGCATAAACATGAGTGTGTGTGCATGCGTGGGTGAGAACATAAATCTGCGCACACGCGGGTGATCGATGGTCTGCTTTGTTAGGCTACATCGCCGTTTCCTCACTCGTCCTGTCACACTCATTTTGGTAAAATCCATCTTTTGCACTAATTTGAATCTGTATTTTAAATTTGGGAAAAGAGCTGGTTGAGTGAGCGCGTCATGGTAAAATATTTGTGTTACATAAAGTCTGCTCCACTAAACAGCTGTGGGCGTGCTTTAGAACTGGAAGGAGGTGCTGAATCGCGGGGAGGGCGGGCCTGCGCTGTGATTGGCTCTGACTGTGTGAGGAACGCGTTCTGCGTTCCTCTGGTTTGTACAGGAAACATGAGGGACAGTTGGAGCAGACTGGCTGAGGTCACCTCCCTGCTGCGTGTGCTTCACTGCTATGGTGCATCTGAGCCTCTCGTCTCATTCAGGGTCCAGTCCCTCAGTGGAGAGAGTCGTCACGGCTCCAGATTTGACACCATTTTGGGTACATTTTGCAAAACCACTCGACTGGAGCTGGCTGTGAGCTGAGCTATTGCCATGTGTATGGAGTGTATTGTGCGGGCAAAAGAAATCCTGTTGGAATATTTTTCGTTCTTACAAGTGAGAAATCATGGGACAAGTGGTGGGAAAATAATCTTAAATACTGTAAAAATCAAAGTATTACTGTTATCACAGTTCAACAGAACATAGCCAGGTTCATATGGCCCTTTGAAATGACTGAGAGGGAGTTTGGAGCTGAGAAAGAGGCAAAAACTCATAAATCTGTCATAAATCATAAACCTGATGAAGAATCTCCTGCAGAACCCTCAAGCCCGGCCTAATGAACTAACCTTCCGGAATGACCATATCGGTCAGCCTGGTCCCACTTCCTGAGCATGCGCACCTGAGTGTTCTGGAACCATCCATGTCCTCAAATAACTTACTAAACTTTCGGTGAACCCAAAGTTTGGGAGACTTAGGTTTGGTCTTCAAGCGTCTCTGGTGGCAGAAAATGAAGGTACATTATGATGTAATGGCAGACTTTTTACTGAGGGTGGGGGTTGCTGTGGGACAATGTACCAATCAGAATCAATAATATTGCATAAGGTAGACGGAGTAACGTTTAATCCCACCAAAAGGAATGTACCAAAAGGCCGATAAATATGAGGGTTGGGACAGCCGGAGGGCGGTGGGCGTGGGGTGACTGATGCAGAGCGGATGCTGTGTGGTTTGCGCAGACCAGCCAGGGTTTTCTGTGCTTCATCTGGATGGATTTACTATAAATCCAATTACATCAGCCTCTGGGGAATGGATCTGTTTTTTGGAGATAGATTTGCGAGGGTCAGTGGAACACTTTATACACTCGCTCGGACTAAGTATTTTCATATAACACACATTTTTTGCTCTTTTCCCTTTTTTATTGTAAGGGAAAGAAAACTTTCATTTTGGAGGGAAAAACTGTAATCCAGTCAGCAAAGGAATCGATGAGCACAAGAGAGGAAAAACTGGATCGATGAGGAAGAGTGATCTGTTGATCTCTGTCTTTTATCTGACCCTTTCTGTGAGTTATTGCTGCACCAATGAGCCGATTGCGAATGAAAAAATGGCTGGAGCCGGAGGGCATTTTCCTTCATAGAATTTCAATTTTAAAAAAGCGAGGTGGTGTAGATTGTACAGTCAGATTTACTGTGTTAAACAGCATCCCAAACCATGTGAACTGATGACTGATTCCACAGCGATGTTCATTGCAACAAGTGAGCATTTTGACAAAGGGCTAATGCAGGCCTCTGTCATAACAGAGCTGGTTTAAGTTGGTGAACATCATCCTAACGTTACCCCAACACATTATGTAACATTAAATGCGAAAGACCGGAGGCTAATGTGCATCCATCTTGGTCTACAGCTCAATCTCCGCTTTCACCTCGCAGTAGACCTCAAAGCTGAAAAGAAAATCATGTACAGAACAAAAATGAAATTGGTGTACGCCGCCTCCGTATTTAGATGATAGAAGAAATCTCATGGGCTATTGCAGACATTATTTATTAATTTTTTTTTGAACCAGAGAAATCTGTTGAAACGAAGCATGGTTTGAAAATTCTGCACTAATGTTCCTTGGCAGATCAATTCAGGAACTGCAAATTTACAGTACTGCTGCGGTGAAATGATTTGAGCTGAGCAGTTTTTAAACAACTGAATGGATTCGTTTGTGAAGCCCATCACTTTCGTTTCCAGGTTCAAATAGTCTTTGAAAACAAAAAACGCACCGCGACCATGCAGTGTGGCCTAATGACAAGATTAAAGTTGCAAGTTGCTTTGAAGTTTCACCCACAGGGGAATTGAATATCGAGGGAGCGATGGTGTCATTGATGATGTCGACCCTCCGTCCATTTAGCAAAGCGATTGGGTGCAACTCTGCACCCGATGTGGGCGGGGCAGGACGTTTCAGGCATCTCGAGCTCGACATCTGCTTTTTCTTCTGTCGGATATGGGTTCTTTGTAGACTGACAGGCGAATGCGATCTGATGCCCACGGCTTGTCCCCTCCCTCTCATTTCTTCTTATAAGGCACTAGCTAACCGAAGAAATGCTCGCTAGTTACAGTGTGCCTGTGTTTTTTTCTTTTTTTTGCGAAAAACAGTTGACATGGAAGAAACACGGAAGCGGATTCATCGCAGCCCATGTCGCAGCCTGTCACTCAAAGCGAACCGTGACAGTTCGATGGATGGGTTCATGCGTTGTGTGATTTGCCCTACTTGGGATGATCAGTAACATTTTTCTGTTCTTGCCAATCTTGGTGAACCGCATTGCATCATTTAGAGACTGTGAGCAAGGTACGGGAAACGCATTTATTTAATTCTCGTTCGTCAGAAGTAGAGATAAAATGTATCCCCGCTGCCTATCAAAATTAACGACCAGAGGAGAGATTATCAAAAGCAGAAGGAGGAAAATCCCTCCCTTCGCCTTCGGCAATTCACACCCAGCCTGTAGGCGCAGCGCTGACGAATTTCGAAGATGCATCTCAGCAACAGTACCATGATTATGAATCTCCATGTGATTGAAAGCCGAACCTGAACACTAAATGCGACAAGGTTAAACATGATACATTTCTGCAAATTTAAAGCAAGGTTTCATTTTATTACACTTTTTATCAGTTTTTAAACGATGAGAAAAGAAAAAGGGCCTTTTGCAAAAGTTTGGGAACCCTTTAAGATTATTCTTTGTTACCTTTTAAAAAGATGATTACTAAGGCCCAGACCCAGGTGATTTGCTTGTTAGGGCTTCAAGGAGTCAGGCGAATATAATTCCAGGGTTGAACTATATATTCTGTAGCAACGATGCCTTGTAAAGTATCTGACTGTGGTGGTTATTGTGTCTGGTGTTAAAAACCATGTGTTCTTTAAACAGTTGTCCAAGGATGTCAAAATCAAGATAATTCACTTCCACCAACAAGGAGAGGACTAGAAACCTTGAACAATAAAGACCTACATGGCAGAGTTGCAAGAAAGAAGCCTTTGCTACGACCTCAACACAAAATTAAGCGTCTGAAGTATGCAAAAGAAAACCTTGAGAAACCTCAAGCTTATTGGAACAATGTGCTTTGGACTGACGAAACCAATATTGAACTTTATGGCCACCATCAAAGAGGGTATGTTTGGAGAAAAAAGGTGAAGCATTTGTAGAGAAGAACACGTTGCCAACTGTTACGCATGGAGGTGGATCCATGATGCTTTGGGATTGTGTAGGAGCAGGAAGGAAGAATGAATTCTACCAAATATCAGACATTCTAGAGGCTAATGTTCAAAGCACAGTCCAGAAATTGATGTTGAAAAGACGTTGCGTATTCCAGCAAGACAATGACCTGAAGCATACTTCAAAATCCACCATGAAGTACCTCCAAGAAAGACGGATGAAGGTTTTGGAATGGCCATCACAGTCTTCAGACTTGAATACGATTGTAAATCTGTATAAAGACCTCAAACATGCCGTACATGCAAGAAGGCTGAAGAATATTTCTGAGCTGGAGGTGTTCTGTCAGGACCAATGCGGAAAAATTCCAAAGATAAGAATTGAAAGACTCTGGGCTGGCCACAGGACGCGTTTGCACGCTGTTATAGCAGCCCGAGGAGGAGTTACAAAGTACTAGCTGAAAGGGTTCCTCAACTTTTGCGCAAGGCCTTTTTCCTTATTTTATTATTTTGTAACTGTAAAAAGTTAAAAATAAAAGTTATTCTTGCTTTAACCCCTTGATGCCTGAATTTCTATACAATTATTATTATTAAATAACAAAATTGTGTTTTTGCTCTCAAGCAGATGCTAAATTGGATGCATTCTGAATGGAAATGGTTTGCCACAAATTGCTACGATAGGCATCAAGGTGATGAAATGTGTCATTTTTAACTTTGTAACATTCAGTGCTCAGGTTTGCTTTCAATCACTTGGAGATTAATTGTCAAAAACATTTAAACCAGGGGTGCTCAAATTTTTGCACCCCACTGTAGATCCGTATGTCGCCTGACCAGATTTTTCCGGGTCCTTAATGTCACGTCCTTATTTAGAGCCTAATCTGGGGTCTCTTTCAGGGGAAAATGTTCATTCTGTGTAAATAACTCTAAAGACATGCATCCAATGCAGTAGCATTAGCTTGTATCAGCCAAAAATATGATTTTTTTTTTTTTTTTGTTGAATTTATCAGGTCATTATGAGTCCTAGCTCAGCCTTTTGCACAGATGTATGTTTTTGTTACATTTGAAAACAGTGGTGATGTGCTACTGCTTAACTGTATATTGAGTAATGATGCTACACTTCCTTAAACAGTCGTATTGGTAAAAAGAATTAAATACTGTGACATACTCCCAAACACACCTGCTCCTCACACTCCCAGCCACTGAGGCGAAGGCCTACTTTTTAAATCACTATTCTATTTTTGTCTTGCTTGAGGATGGCAGTGGGTGCTCCTAATATAGGTGGTTAATAAAATCATTGGGCTTTTGTGCCTTTCTCCAGTCTCTTGGCTAATTAGCACAGGGTTTCAGTGTTTTTAACTGCTCTCCTGCTGTTGCGTTGTAAGCAAAGACCCTACAGGAGTCCTTTTGAGCTTTTGCATTAAATTAAACACCAAAACATCATTGCCCCTTGGTAAATTTAGTCTCATAATGCACATTGTGAATGAGCAATGTCCTTTTTTAAAAGTGATTTTTAAAAAATTACATTACTCATTATCCAGTAAAAAAAATTTCTCAAAAAATATGAGGGCTAAATGCAGCTATTGTTGCTCAACGACATAAGATATCAAAACCAAAGGTGTTGAAAACCCATCACGTGTCGTCACATGATAGGTTTTCAACAGAACAAGATAATTTAATTTAATTTATATATATATATATAATATATAACCCCAATTCCAAAACAGTTGAGTGAATTGTGAATAAAATCAAAATGCAATGACTTTCACATCACATGAGCCAATGTGTTATTTACAATAGAACATGGATAACATTTCAAATGTTGAAACTGAGACACTTTACAGTTTTATCCCCAAAATGAGCTTATTTCAAATTTCTGGCTGCAACAGGTCTCAAAAAAGTTGGGACACAGGCACAAAAAAAGGGCTGAAAAAGCAATTAATATACAGTATAAGAGAATCAGCTGAAAGAACATTTAGCAAGTAATTAAGTTAACTGGCATCAGGTGTTTAGCATGATTGGCTATAAAAGGGATGTCTTAGAGAGGCTGAGTCTCTCAGAAGTAAAGATGGCTAGAGGCTCTCCAAACTGAAGGCTTGCTGACCCGCGAGCTGCCCCAGGCTCACCCACACGCCGTTATCCCCCCGCAGCATACTGAACAGCAGCTTCAACTCTTTCACTGTGATGCTGTAGCTCGCCATCACCCCCAGCATATCCACCAGCAGGTCTGAGAGAGAGAGAGAGAGAGAGAGCAATTTGAAATCGCCTTTATTGGCCATAAAACACATCTAACACCAAAAAACCAATAATGTTAGTCATACACAAAAAACAAACTAAACTAAATAAAATAAATAAAATCAGCCAAATCCTGATAGTACCTCAAAGAACAAAAGTTAAGGATATAAACTATGAATTGATCACCAACGTGCTATCATGTTCATTTACCGAACACAAGGTGTTTTGCAGCTCCCAGATATTCACAAATTGCACCACATCCCGACCATTTCATAATAAGAGAATAAAACTAAACCCAGCGGATACCGAAGCCTAAAAAATTCCAGCGACGTCACAGAGCCCCACGCCTCTAACGCAGTTATTCCTGAGACGTCACAGAGCCCCCCACCTCTAACGCAGTTATTCCTGCGACGTCACAGAGCCCCCCGCCTCCAACGCAGTTATTCCTGCGACGTCACAGAGCCCCCCGCCTCTAACACAGTTATTCCTGCAACGTCACAGAGCACCCCACCTCAAACACAGTTATTCCTGCAACGTCACAGAGCACCCCACCTCTAACACAGTTATTCATGCGACGTCACAGAGCCCCCCACCTCTAACGCAGTTATTCCTGCAACGTCACAGAGCCCCCCCACCTCTAACGCAGTTATTCCTGCGACGTCACAGAGCCCCCCACCTCGAACGCAGTTATTCCTGCGACGTCACAGAGCCCCCCGCCTCTAACACAGTTATTCCTGCGCCGTCACAGAGCCCCCCACCTCTAACGCAGTTATTCCTGCGACGTCACAGAGCCCCCCGCCTCTAACGCAGTTATTCCTGCGATGTCACAAAGCCCCCCCACCTCTAACACAGTTATTCCTGCAACGTCACAGAGCCCCCCGCCTCTAACGCAGTTATTCCTGCGACGTCACAGAGCCCCCCGCCTCTAAGGCAGTTATTCCTGCGACGTCCCAGAGCCCCCCGCCTCTAACGCAGTTATTCCTGCGACGTCACAGAGCCCCCCGCCTCTAAGGCAGTTATTCCTGCGACGTCGCAGAGCCCCCCGCCTCTAAGACAGTTATTCCTGCGACGTCACAGAGCCCCCCGCCTCTAACGCAGTTATTCCTGCGACGTCACAGAGCCCCCCCACCTCTAACACAGTTATTCCTGCGACGTCACAGAGCCCCCCGCCTCTAACGCAGTTATTCCTGCGACGTCACAGAGCCCCCCGCCTCTAAGGCAGTTATTCCTGCGACGTCACAGAGCCCCCCGCCTCTAAGGCAGTTATTCCTGCGACGTCACAGAGCCCCCCGCCTCTAAGACAGTTATTCCTACGACGTCACAGAGCCCCCCGCCTCTAACGCAGTTATTCCTGCGACGTCACAGAGCCCCCCCCACCTCTAACACAGTTATTCCTGCAACGTCACAGAGCCCCCCGCCTCTAACGCAGTTATTCCTGCGACGTCACAGAGCCCCCCGCCTCTAACGCAGTTATTCCTGAGACGTCACAGAGCCCCCCCACCTCTAACACAGTTATTCCTGCAACGTCACAGAGCCCCCCGCCTCTAACGCAGTTATTCCTGCGACGTCACAGAGCCCCCCGCCTCTAACGCAGTTATTCCTGCGACGTCACAGAGCCCCCCCACCTCTAACACAGTTATTCCTGCAACGTCACAGAGCCCCCCGCCTCTAAGGCAGTTATTCCTGCGACGTCACAGAGCCCCCCGCCTCTAAGACAGTTATTCCTGCGACGTCACAGAGCCCCCCCACCTCTAACACAGTTATTCCTGCAACGTCACAGAGCCCCCCGCCTCTAACGCAGTTATTCCTGCGACGTCACAGAGCCCCCCCACCTCTAACACAGTTATTCCTGCAACGTCACAGAGCCCCCCGCCTCTAACGCAGTTATTCCTGCGACGTCACAGAGCCCCCCCACCTCTAACACAGTTATTCCTGCAACGTCACAGAGCCCCCCCGCCTCTAAGGCAGTTATTCCTGCGACGTCACAGAGCCCCCCGCCTCTAACGCAGTTATTCCTGCGACGTCACAGAGCCCCCCGCCTCTAAGACAGTTATTCCTGCGACGTCACAGAGCCCCCCGCCTCTAACGCAGTTATTCCTGCGACGTGACAGAGCCCCCCCACCTCTAACACAGTTATTCCTGCAACGTCACAGAGCCCCCCGCCTCTAACGCAGTTATTCCTGCGACGTCACAGAGCCCCCCGCCTCTAAGGCAGTTATTCCTGCGACGTCACAGAGCCCCCCGCCTCTAAGACAGTTATTCCTGCGACGTCACAGAGCCCCCCGCCTCTAACGCAGTTATTCCTGCAACGTCACAGAGCCCCCCGCCTCTAACACAGTTATTCCTGCAACGTCACAGAGCCCCCCGCCTCTAACACAGTTATTCCTGCAACGTCACAGAGCCCCCCGCCTCTAACGCAGTTATTCCTGCGACGTCACAGAGCCCCCCACCTCTAACACAGTTATTCCTGCAACGTCACAGAGCCCCCCTCCTCTAACGCAGTTATTCCTGCGACGTCACAGAGCCCCCCCACCTCTAACGCAGTTATTCCTGCGACGTCACAGAGCCCCCCGCCTCTAACGCAGTTATGAAATGAGGACATTTTGTGGACAGTTTCAACATTTGCTGTTTTCTCTGTTCTATTGTGAATAAAATGCTGGCTGGTGTGATTTGAAAGTCATTGCGTTTTGATTTTATTCACAGTTTACACTTTGTCCCAACTATTTCAGAATTGGGGTTGTGTATATATTCATTTTGGCTCTCTAAGGTTTAATATTTACATGTATTATGCTGAAATCTTTTGCTGTAATTCCCCCCCCCCCCCCCCAATTTTTATTCAGTTTTCTTTTCCCGGTGAACACAACTGCTGCGACCCCATTGTGTCTGCAGTTCCGTTTGTAATATTTCTGATGTTCTCTCGCACACGCTCTGTTTATACTCAGCACTGTCCACAACAGTTTAGTCATTTTGTAAGCTGTCGCCTTGGCTCTGTCGAATCAATTACCTTTTCCGTTACTGTTGTTACTTTCCACGCAGTCTTTTTAACGTGACACATGATTGACAGGCATATTCGTAGAAGTATGGTCTTAAATTAGATTAGAGTTGTAGACCATGCAGGACAGTTTACGGTTGTTAAGATAAATAGTACAGCTTTGCTGTCTTGGTTGTCATAACTGGATTTGCGTTTGTAAATATTTTCTTTATAGTAGCGGGATTACAGGTTTAACGGTATATCTTGAGTGGACATTCCCATCATGATGATGATGGTGATTATTGTAATCATAACTGATGTATGCACATGAGGCAGATTGTTTCTCATGTGTTTGGTCTCAGTTTGTACTCAGTTCTGTGCTCTCAGGCAGAATACCGTAGATGTTGTTTATAGTGGGATTTTTCGTTCATGAATAAAGCATGAAACCACCTCGGGTTGATTATTTGTGGTTAGAGTGTTCAGCGTTACAGAGAGTCCTTCTCTCAATTATGACCTTTTAAGCTCTTAAAGGAGAGCTTTTCACAAAAGGTAAGTCCTCAACTGTTACATTTCATATTGTTAAATTTGAATGAGAACCATTAGGTTTAATTCACAGGCATTCAAATCAAGATTGCTTTAGGCATCAAAATCAGCATCTCCCGATTTTAATAGCGGTTGATTAGACTTGCCTGGTCCCTTGTTCATTTCAGAGCGACCAACTCAAAGTTTTTCTTGTCCAGTATGGCAGCATGAGGAACGTGAGATTAAATCGAACCTCTCACCTGAAATTAGAGTAATATTCAAAACGGAACGTTATGTGGAAATGAATGTGATTTTGGATTCTTCTGTGAAGGCATGACTTTGTGTAGACCCCCGAATTCCTGTCTGTGTCATTGCCTTGAACAGAATGATGAATACTTCTGCGTACATTTTGTGAAATGTATAATTGGCAATCCACAGTCACTGTCCTCATGCTGTTTTGAACTGTGATAAACTGCATCAGTACGGCCATATTTCACGTTACTGGATTTGCGAGACTGCTGCACGGGAAAGTAAACCTTTCTCCTTTTTATTTTATCTTTTTTTTACTCCTCCAGCATGTATTGCAGGAGAATATAGCTATCGTTCTGTCCATCTCTCTGTGTGTCTCTCTATCCTTCTGTTAACATGTTTTTATCAGGAGCATAACTCCGAAACATTTCATATTTTCCGATAAAACTAGTGCCTTTTGCTTTTTATTTTATATATCTATATATATAGGGTAGACTGGGGTAAGATGGGCCATTTTTCATATTTAGGATCACTACATCAAAGCAATCATAGTTTTGTCAGTAACTATTATATCTGCATCTATTTCAGGATGTTGTGCATCCCTTCAATCAAACAGAATGAGTGTAAACATAACTGTTTCAATCATATAGAATGTTCAAAAAAAGTGGTCTCGTGGCACAACTTACCCCGTGAATGGGGTAAGTTGAGCATAGGAGCGGGGTAAAATGAGCCATATCCTTACTCCCTCCCATGGTCCTCCCCACCTCCATCACACCCCTCCCTCACCTTCCCCCTCCCTAAATAACAGTCACTTCTTCACATTCATGTGTATTTTTATTTATTAAACACAATTGATCTATGGCTAAGCCCCACCCTCAAATGCAATGAGCCAATAACAGTGCGTATTCTCTCCCCATATACTTGGACATTCTGAGCCTAAACTTCCATTGAAATGCATCATGGAAACTGAATCGTTCGCTTTTATGGGGTTTTAAAATGTTTCTAAGTTTTAAAAAAAATGGTCAAACGCTGTGCTTAGGCTAAATTTAACTCCGATACGAGGTATCCCGAGAGGCTGGGCGATGGGGTGTATTTTATACCCTTCCCAAAGCCACATCATAACCGAGAGAAGTGTCTCTTCTGGATGAAGCTGCTTTCACACCGGACGTGAAACATTCAGTGTCATTGCAAAGACGTGAATACATGCATATTGGCGTGTTTGTATTGACTTTGTTTGTAATGTGTCTGCGAAAAATTTGTTTTGCCTCCGATGTGAAAGCAGCTTAAAGCTTAGTGGAAGACCCCCCACTATCAGCTTAAAGTAGCTAACGAAGGTCAACAGGATTGTATACATTTGTTCCAAGCTAAGTCAACATTGCGTTCAAGGCGACATCTTGTCACTTCGCTGGAGATTAATGTAAAGTTATCTTTTACATCGCTAAGTTCGCTATTAATAGCTCAAGGTAGTAAACTCTGTGGCTAACTTCAGTGCTGACGGACGTTGGCTTAACGGGAGCTCCAGGCTGCGTTGCTCACCATGTCACCTTATTTACTTAAACAGAGTTCAGGCACGGCAGGTTAGATTTCTTAAATTCGGTAGCAAAAATAATATGTAAATTAAATTTACTACCCTGTGGTGCACGAACTATGCTGATCCTCCATCTTGTTGTGTGAGAGGGTGATGGAAACGTGATGATGTGGATCGCGTTTGCATTGAGACCTGATAATTTTAGCCACTAATTAAAACTTTTCGTTGACCTTCTCCACTCTAAATTCATTAATGTATCCCTCCAATGCATAGTTAAACCCTTTTGCTGACTTCTTGATGATATTTAAGCCTTCTATCGCAAAAATTCATTGATAGCATCCTGAAAAATATCTCCAACTGTGATACCAGCCATTAGCTCCTGTTCTAAAATGTTGATTGTTTGTCCTAGTCAGTGGAGGAGCCGGGGCTTAGCCATAGGTCAATTCAACAGGTACAGTAAATTCATTTGTGGCTCTTTCAAGATCATCAGTGGTGGCTCCCCTGCTTGTTTTGCGCTTATATACCCGAGGCATGATGTCCACTTTGTAAACATACAAAAGCAGAATCTTGATTTAATATTTGAGACATATACACTTGAGTGTACCGGCTCAACTTACCCTTGGCCAAATGGCTCAACTTACCGCAGAGCTACCCTTTTGAATTTATTAGTCCCCACAGCTAAAATGGCGCACTTTTATGCAAGGTTTATCACCTCATGTTGTAGCTCATAGATACAACAATTGATGTATAAAACAAATTTAAAATAATCTATTTTGGTCTAAACACAATTCACATGAAACTTATGATAGACTAAATTCACTTTCAAGAGTGAAAAATGGTTATTTTGAAATGAACGTCTCAACATTTTACCCATGTGGTTCCTACCTTCACAGACTCCATTAAATGATGCCTTCCTCCTCAGTATTTGGTCACATGATCAATGTTTTTTACCGTTTTCTAGCAACAAGGGGTGGCTCAACTTACCCCAGTCTCCCCTACACACACATATATATATATATTATTTTATGTCGATTTGACCACAGGGTGGCACAGTAACAACTAACTTTACACTTTGGCCTGTAACTTTTGAAATGTTGGTCTCAGAAAAGAGATTTTGTGCTGGATTCTGTAGGTGGAGACGAATCCATCGACATAAGCCGCGCTTAACTACAAGACTTCACCAAGCCTTTTAGCGATCTCCCATTCATGTTTTTTTTTTTTAATCCATTTCTTCCACAAAATTGCTGTTCATCCCTATCCTTCCAGGTTTTAATAATGCGTTGAACAGTTTTGAACCCAATTCCAGTGGTTTCAGCGATCTCCTGAGCTGTTTTTTTCGCTCGACACAAGCCAGTAATTCGCCCAACTGAAACACAGTAACATCCTCTTGACGGTTGTGGGATTCGTCTTCCGACACATGCGCTGCATCAGTCTGAGTTAAAAGAATTGATGGCCGGAGTCACATATTAATCACCGCAATAATGATTCAATCACAGCCTTTTAAGTTTAGGCTTATTGAAATCCAAACATCGCCTTTTAGTTTTGCCTCTGTTCGTATATCTAATCAACCCACTATATAACGGTCTACGCTGCGGGGAGGCAAATTTCCATCAGTAATATAACTGTCAGATCACTGATTTAAAGAAAAAGAAAGAAAACCGTTTGCGTAGCCTCACCAAATTGCCGCAATATTTCACCGTAATTGACCCGCTTTATCGCAAATGCAGCTCGTCTCTTGGAATTATGGATGCATTGTTCTGGGCTTTGTATCTTTTCCATGCCAGAATTCTTATTGTTCCTGCTACAAAGAGTATGTGCATTCCCGAACTGATAACTGAGCTAAACCGTCGGCGAGCACAGGCTTTTGTATGAGCCTGTACGGTGTTCGCCAGAAACGTTTTTGATAGATGAGAGCTGAACGGGAGTGGATTAAAGGCCGTAGTATACTGCCACAGACTACATTTCCCAGGTGGCTGCGGAGTTGAGGCTGGGCAGATGGCAGGCAGTTAAGAGTGCACCATCTGCTGACATCGCCTAGCTAAGGGCAACAAAGACCTGTGCATCAGCAGGGATAGCCAGTGCTATGAAGGGAGATTGGGTGAGGCTGTTGTCACTGGTGTGCTATAAACAGCTGCTCGGGGGGGTTGTGGGGGCACTTGGAGTGGGATGTTATAATGGACTGCGGAGGACACGATCCCCTGGGCCTCACCTACAGCTGCTGAGACGCGAAGCCGGCTTATCGCGTACTCCTCCCCGAAGATGGATGAGAGCTGCTGAAAGTGGGTCAGTTTTCCCAACCCGGACATCTATCCCGGCCGAGCAGCGGAGTGTATTTTTAGGGCTTCTTCGGCAGGAGTCGGGGGGGGGGGAGAAGGTTACGGTGGCTCCTTTTTTGATTATGATCAGACTCGTATGCTTTCAGACCAATGACGTCGAGACAAAAAAACTAGGCTGCGCGCTCTCTGTCCGTATAGTGCATTCCACCATGGTCAATAGGCAAAACGCTTAGTAAACATTGTTAACACCCCCGTTCAGAAATAAATTATCTAATAAAAAAATTAAAAATAGTTATTTCAGGGCACTTTTTCAAATAAAGACATGCTCTTAAGTGAAAACTTTCGGGATATAACCAAAATTATTAAAATCTGGTAAACTGATAATTAAAAGACTCAGATATTTATCCATAAATATCAGTAAAACC
Organism: Gymnothorax reevesii; assembly: GCA_029721435.1. Lineage (NCBI taxonomy): Eukaryota > Metazoa > Chordata > Actinopteri > Anguilliformes > Muraenidae > Gymnothorax > Gymnothorax reevesii. The sequence goes on from CM056574.1 coordinate 173,125,237, forward strand.
ATGGTTTTAGAGAGAATAAACAAGCACATTTCTGCACGGTCTGCATGGATTTCACAGCCAACAGCGCAGCAGGAACTAGACATTTTGGCAGATTAATCATACGCATCCAAATTAGTTAAAGCACTACATGCTTTGTTTTTGCCATAACAGGATGCTGAAGCCAACTTGCCATGAGAGCGAAGGCTTTGCACATTCTAGATTTTTCTCTTCCTCTTTGGTTTAGACGCTCTGTGATTTAGCAGCTGCTGTATGTTGAAGGATTTCAGCGGCTGGAGTTGCTTCGGTCCTCTGCAGAGGCCTCACATGGCGGTAATGAAGCTCGGAGTGATTTGAAGTAACTCTGCTAGGATGGCTTTCACATTTGATCGCTATCTGCGCAGAAACTGCCCTCTTTGACGTCTTTATGCCTGTGGTCCCTTCTTTTATTTGGCAACGTGGTTCCTGCGGTGCCTTCTTTAGCTAATCGGCTTCCAGCTGTTTCCAGGCTATAAATCCTCCACATCTGCCCATGCCTATCATCCTGTCTGATTTATTTTTGGCCCTTTCATGCGGTTATGTAATTTCTGAGTTTCATAAGCCTGTGCTTTACTCACAAAGAGCCATTTTGAATGATTGGAATAATGCAGCGCTGTTGTTCGAGGGTTAAAATGGCTTTGTAATGAAAAGGAGAGGCAATCACCTCCCTGTGCTCATTTCGCGCTTGGCCTGGGCGCACTTCACACGCGCTAATCGCGTAAGCTGCGATTTATTTTCCTCTTGGTTTTCCTCCTCGGAACACAATGGGAGCAAATTACAGCTGAGATCAGGGTCCGCAATTAGCCCCCTCGCTTCAGATGTTAGCCGAGCCTGTTTCTCGCCCACGGTGATTAATGGTGTTGTGTAGAGCAGTGGCGGCGGATGGCTGAATCACACCCTGTGCTTCTCTCTTGTGCTGCAGCTCTCCGCATCCCGTCCAATAGGCTTTCAGCTCATCAGTGAGGTCAGGTGACCCTCACTGACTTCATATGAATGGAAGAAATTGAGTTAGTTAGTGGAAGTTGAGGATAGTTTCTGTTTTTGTGCTCAGTTCTGGGGAGTGAGACAATAAAATCTCTATTTATTATTTATTATCCACCAGGTTCATTACAAAATGTATTTGATCAGGTTTATTCTTTCCCCTGATTGTCTTACATCAGCAATTGTCTGCTTTCCCACCCATTTCTTTTGTGGTATTTTATCCCTATTGTCTCTAGAGGGGCTCTTGGCTTGAAGCTTCCTGCTCTTTCATTCGAGTTCCAATCTTTGTATTCTTGTCCGTACCCAGCAGAGAGACAAAATTGCCCTTTAGGTAGAATCACAATCGGTGAGCAGCTCCACTATCCTTTAACATGGATTCTTCCTGAAGGCCACTATCTGTCTTTGAGTGAGCACACACCCTCAGTCCTTTAATCCATGCTGAAGAGAAATGTTCTCTCCAGAGGTCAGTGTCATTTGAACTGGCCATATCTGCAAAGATGACCCTCAAAGGTGCATTTTGGCTACAGGAAGATTTAGATATTACAATGTGTGCTCTTGAATAATCAGAGGACAGCCTGAACAATTGACCCTGCTGCAGTGGTGAGTTTGTCTGCGCAATAAACAATATTGTATACAGTATTTGAGTCAGTTCTTCTGGGTGGATATTGAAGGAAGAAGCATCGCTGATAAGAAATAGTCTGGTCAGAAACATTACACCGGCAGTGCTCCTCGAGGCTTCTGGGTCCGTGAAAATTTTAGTCCTTCTGCATTTCTTGGGGCCATCCTTTACATTCTGAAACTTGTGGAAATTGGCTATTTTTAAGTCTTTCTTATGTTTAGAGGAGACTGCAAATGGCCCAGTTTGCTCTTGTGTTCTGCAGTTCTCTTTTCGCTTTAAGAACCTTCATAACCGATGTAGAAATGCGCAGCCAATTCTCAACAGCAGCAGCAGGGACCAAGGATTACGGCGCCTGCCTGGTACTTGGTTTTTGTGAAAATAAAATGGCCAATTTTACTGAGAAATGTGTGGTGCTCTTTCGCTGAAATAACCTGTCGAGTGAAGGCGGCGGTATCAGTCAGAATGCTAGTAACAGCGTTCTTGAAAGATCCTCGGACTGCATTTACGATAAGTTCCAGTGGACTTCAAGGGTAAAATAAACAATACGAGCATTTCTCCTTCCTTAAATAATGGAACCGGAATGCATTATCTGTTAATCTGCAGAGATCTGCTAGAACAGCACTGGTATGCGAGTGCAATAATAGCTTTTTGTTCAGAAAAGACACAGTGAAAAGCAATAATAGCTATGGTTTCCCACGCAAGCCTCGGACTGTATTTGAATACAAATCTCACTGTTTTTAAATCCCTTGGACATTTTATGTTCTGGTGCATTAGCAGCTGTCAAAAGTTCCAATGCTGCATATTGACACATTAAGGTGCAACTCAAATCCAGCATTGTAATAATGCTTTTCATTTTCATAAGCTGAACCCTATTAATATTTATGGCTTGTATTGTTCATTTACGCTGAAAAGTACTCCAAGGCTGCTTAATCCTTTCAAAACACTCTCTGTAAAAAAAAAAGTCAGCTACGAGCCCAGCAATCAGCTTGTAAGTTTTACTGTAATATCATCGCTCAATGTAGCAGCTGCCACAGGTTTTGAAGTTTGGAGAAATCCTTGCGAGAGCCGATATTTTTTTCTCATATCATGACTTCATCACCTCACACTTACTTAGGAATGCCGACACTGACCTGAAATTCCATTGAAGAAGAGAGTCTACTGGGAAGATAAAAAACTAAATAAATAAATAAGAGGCGAGTAATTAAGTAAGTAAATGAGTGAATAGAAGGCGCTAATTTACAGTGACAGTTTGAAACTCGGGGGGGATGCCCGTGTGTGAGCTGTCCTTTGTTCAAATGAAGTGCGCTGTAATTGAGAAGGATGATGGGGCCTAGGGCTTGTTTGGGAGAGGGTCCCCTTCCTCGTCATTGGGGGGTCGGTACACACCCATTCACTGCCTTCTCTGCTTGTGTCTGTGAGTACGGACTCATGCTGACTGCCCTGGACACTGCACTTCATGCCACCCCTCAGGACCCCGCCAGCTCGTTGCCATGGAGTGACGTATTGCTGTAAAACCTCCCTTCTTCGTAACATTGCGGGTATTTTCTGAAAGCTAAGCGGGAATCACGTTGAATATGGTATTGCAAGGCACTCTGTCTGGTTTGAACCTAATTCGTCGTGTTTCGGTGCACCTGCCAAACAGCAGGACAAAAACAACGGGCGCACAAAATGCTTTTTAGAAAAATTGTCTTCAACTGCAAATTTAAACACCTGCCGAGCTGTTATTTATGAGGTGGAGTTAGCAGTCGAATTGCTGTATGTATTTGTGCTTTGCGCCCAGGTGAGTAATAACCGTAAACTCTGTTGTAACTCCGCTCTAGTTCTATCTTTGTATGATATCACACGTTTTAGAGGTAGAACGTGTTAAAAAAAAAAAAAAAAGGATTTTATGTTGTCTCTACCTGACCCTGGCTGACACAAGGCACCGTGCCGCCCATAAGTTGAGTCGTTTGCACTGAATGCACTGCTGTTTGTAGATGGTGCCGATCTGTAAAGTGTTCTACGTGACGGCTCCTTTTCTTCAATTACATTACCAAGCTCTCACACTCAGAACTGTGTGTTTTATAAACTACTGAACCTGCAATAAGGCGAGGCCTGATTTTGAGTAGTGAGGATGACCACCACATGCTGTCAGTACAGAGGAACTACTGACTCCAGGAGAGCAGCAGTGATTTCCGAGCCTGTGATGGTGATCAAAAATAATGTTCGCTCCGGAGTTTTTCTCCTTTTCTTGGCAGCAATCATTTTTAAGTGGTTTCCCTTCCTGTGGTGTTTCTCCAACGGTTCCTGTGTTTTTCTTGCGTTTGACTCGACCTCTACTCTTCTTTTCCCGACTGCTGCGGCCGACGGGACTCTGGTAACGCTGGTGCATCGAGGCCTTCTCATTGTACAGTGCTGTAAAACATATTTTCCCCTCCCGATTTTTTTTTTTCTTTCTAGTTTTGCATATTTGTCTCGCTTAAACTCTTAAGTATTACAGATCATCAAACTAACTTTAATATTAGGCGAAGATAACCAGAGTTAACACAAAATTCATTTTGTAAATGGTGATTTTATTTATTGAAGGAAAAAAAAAGCTGTCCTACCCTACCTGGCCTCGTGCAAAAAAAAAAAATTGCCCCCCTTGTTACTAGATCAACCGATTTAATCAACTTCTACTGATAATCGGGTTCAATTTCACTACACGCCCACATGCATGACAACTGCCAGCTCTGTTGGATATTAGCATTTGCTTAAATAGAACCTGTCTGGCAATGTGAAGAAGGCAAAAAGCAGCACAAGATGCCTGAATCTAAAGACAAGAAACCAAGTTGTGGACATCTATCAGTCTAGAGAGGATTTCAAAGCCTTTTCTTAGGGTCTGGGACTCCAGCGAACGTCAGTGAGAGCCATTATCTACAAATGGAAAAAAAAAAAAAAACTCGGAACAGTGGTGAACCCTCCAAGACATTCTCTTTCTTTTGCCCCCCAAAATTCCTCCAATCGCAAACTGACAATTCACCCAGGAGGTTGTAAAAGAATCCATACTGACATCTAAAGAACTGCAGGCCTCCCTCGCCACAGTTAAGGACAGTTTTTGAGGTTGGCTGAGGCCTGTCCATGAATATCATCATCCAGCCAAGATGATCCATTTGAGAAAAACTATTCAGACAAGCAGGCCAAGATTGAGTGTATTTGATGAGTATTTGCAAGACTAGAGTCATGGGTAAACAATTGTGTCACATTTGAAGATTACAGGCAATGGTCCACACTTGTAAGCGACATTCTTTTTACAACAGTTTTGTGTGTCGGAGTATTTATTTGATTCAATATACGAAAGCCTCCAACCTTTTTGTGTCTTGATTAAATGTGAGTGAATATCACATACTGTGATTTCCGCTGAATTCAGTCATTTAAAATACGTTAATCCTTTGATATCGTGAACAGAGAGAGGCATTTTGCACTGTGAGGATTGTATAGTGTACATTACTTGGTATTCATATCTCAGAGGAGATGCTCAATCGCATCTGAATGAATTCTTTCTCTTGTGCTTTGAAGCCTAAGTGTTCGCCTAATTTCAGCTAATGATTTTTTTTGTGTGCTGTAGATCGATCTTTTTCACTTAATGGCCGTCCTTTCAGCATCAAGTCTGTGGCCTCGACTTTAATCCTGTGGGCGGAAATCTGTTTGAATCACACTTTTCTTCTAGTTTTTCATTACATCGTTCCACGCGGGTGAGTTTGCCACCGCCGCGAGATGTTCAGGGTGGTCTTCTGGAACAAAGCAATTACTTTTCAGCGTCTCGAGATGTAATGAGCTACAAATTGAATAACACTGTACATTAAGGAAAGTTGACTATGCTGCTTGATTTCAATTTAGGACGAAGTTACAATAAGTTACAATGCAAAGTTCGCGGCTCTTTCTCAGGGCTTGTCTAATGTCAACCTCCTAAATTAGAAAATGGTTCAAATGATTAGTTTGACTGTTTTAAAAAGGCTCTCTCATATTGAATGAGCAAAAATTCTAATGGGTTTAGACTCATTTAGCCTTTTAGATCTATTTCATCTGCAACCCAGTTGGTATAATCTGATGCAGTGCTGCTTAACCCAGTGGGTCAAATCAAAGTCATTTTAGGGGACAAAAACATGTGAACATTTTTTGTTGAAGTGTTATTGTGAAAAGTGAATTGTTTTGGGTGCTGGATGTTGTTAGTGGACTGTAGCATTTTGACCTCCATTTCTTCTTTGTCAGCATTTGCTTTAAAAACTCTGCACGATAATACCAAAACTATCGCAAGACATCAACAGACGTCAGGGTTGATGTGTCGTCAACAAGCGAGTTCAGATGTTGCAGGATTGTTGTGTGGGTTCTTATGATTGGCTGTGGGAAAAGAGTGCAGTATGTGTGCGTTTATGATTGGCTGTGGGAAAAGAGTGCAGTATATGAGCGTTTATGATTGGCTGTGAGGAAAGTGAACTATGAGTGAGTTGTAAATTCAAAATTGCTGTATGAAAAAAATCCGGAGCATGGAGACAAAAACAAATCTTTGTTCAATGTTTGTAGACTGAAGTTCACAAATCAAAGGCTTCAAAAAGAGAGACTGTTGGCTGGTATGCTAAACCTGGGAATGCCTTATAAGTACATTTCTGAAAACAAACTATCACTGGCTCACATCCCGCTTGCTGCTTTGTCAACATGACAAGATTACCGTCTTACAGTCAAAGCCTTTTGAAGCTTGGTTAAATGTTTAAATATTTACCTTATTTCTGTTGCAAATATTGGCTTGTATTTTCTGCCTGTGATGATTGTTTGCTGTGCCTTCTGCAATAGCTACGGCCATTAGAACTCAAAACTGGCTGCATGAATCTGTATTAGCAATCAGCGCAGTCACTTCAGCTATTAAAGCCATGGAAACACATGTAACTTAGGCTAGTTCTGTGAGGTGTTGCTAATGTGAAATGACCAAGGTGATGTCAGTTTAATTTCTTTCCCTGTGCTCACGGTGATTTGTTTAGGTGGTTTGTACTACTCTGCTAGGATGCCTCGAGGTTGGAGAGAGAGATTATCACGATGCCATCAGCTTTTAAACAGTATAATACTGCAGCTAGGGGGCTGTCATTGAGTCTCGTGTATAAACTGGTTCAAAGTTTCCTGGTTGGCACAGCATGAGCTGTGACACATTTTGCACCCAGATTTACAACCGTGCGGCGGAAGGGTAACTTTAACCACCTGAGCTGGCCTTGACTTTTGTTTTATTGCGAGTCGCAGCTTGTTTGTCAATCGCGGCAACTGTTTGGCGCACTAGCGGGCGATATTTCCCCGCGTGTTCGCCCCTCCCTGCTGCGATCGAGCTTCAGGCTCGCTCCGTGAATGCGCTCGAGGGGGGCAATTTCATGCCTGTTGAGTTTCAAGAATGGAATCATTGATTGCTGTTTACTTCCATTTTAATGATGGGCCTTGCGGGGCGCACAGACGGGGGGGGGATTGCACGGGGTGTGGTTTCTTCAGCCTTCCTCCGCTTTACCAATAATGTGAGAATTACATTTTCCATTAAGCGTTTAATGTCCTCAAAGTTTGCCTGGGACCTGAATCTAACGGAGATGGATGGATGTGTTTAGACTTTATTTTTACTGGCAGACTGAACAGAGCTCTTGGTAAATCTTTCTTATTCTTACTCTCCCTCCCCCCCCCCTCTCTCTCTCTCTCTCTCTCCCTCCCTTTCTCCCTCCCTCCCTCCTCCTCTCTTGTTGTCTCTCCATCTCTTTCTCCATGTCTCTATCCCTGTCCTTCGCTTCCTCTCCCTTCTTTTTCCCCCCTGTCACTTACCCCCGCCCTCTTAATCCCTCTTTTCCTCACCGCTCTGGTCTCCTCTGTCCTTGTCTCCCTGTAGTTGGTGGGTGGCGAGTTCGACCTGGAGATGAACTTCATCATTCAGGACGCGGAGAGCATCGGCTGCATGGTGGAGCTGCTCGAGCACTGCGATGTGACGTGCCAGGCCGAGATCTGGAGCATGTTCACCGCCATCCTGCGCAAGAGCGTCCGCAACCTGCAGACCAGCACGGAGGTGGGGCTCATCCAGCAGGTCCTGCTCAAGATGAACTCCGTCGACGACATGATCGCTGGTACGGGCAGACGGAGCGTGCGCACGGGGCTAAGACCTCGCTCTCACACAGAGGCTCCTCCGGCCTGGAGATTTTCTATATTGAGCGTTTTCACTTCAACAATAATACACAATTATTCACCTTCTTGGGATCTTTATGAGCCACATAGACATAGAATCCGATATGCTGAAGTAGGGGTGATGTACATACTCAAGACGGCTGATCTTCTGGAATAGTCTTCGGCTACTTTTACCCGAGTCTTTCCTGTCACGAGGAGAGCCGATTCAACCCACCAGACGTCTTCCTGAGCAGTAGATTCTGTGGACGTCTTTCCTGATTTCTCAGTTAACGCACGAGGACTTGGTGACTTACAGTAACTTGTGGTTGTTGTTAACCCTTTGGCACCCAGCTTTTATAAAAGCAAACATGACTGCTCTCCCCAAGTTAATTTAGACCACATATAAGACAGGCTCAAAGTTTTTATTAAATTTTGAGTCAAGTATGACATTTCGTGTTATGAAATGGTCAAATTAAATATTGATAATACGTTGTACATCTTAGCACAAATTGGATGCATTTATTTACGCGAAATGTAGCAGATTTTCCAAATCGAACGCAAATATTCAGAGATGCATGATCAGTTTGAATATGAATCTTTGCTGAAGACCTCGATTAGTAGAATCCGGTGTATAACTGCTGAGTTGGAGTTGAAAGCTGCACCCACGCCGGCCCTTTCTGGGGAAGATTGAGGACCCCAAGGGTAGCAGTGAAAAATCTGTATTCGGTCGGAAGACTCATTTTGCATAATACGAAAGTTTCCATATGCAGGCGCAAAAGGGTTTAATCTCCATTATCATGTTCGGTTAAGAGCTCTTTAATCCCATAACCTGAGTCATACGTCACAAAGGCCTTATCGAGGTGAAATGAAGTGAGGTAGGCAGCGGTGAGCAGTACTGACGCAGGGATCGGCGCATAGCGGCACTGGAGCATGACCACCGACACACAGAAGCCCCAGGGCTTAGCGGTGAGACGCGGCGGGTGTGAGCGCGCTATCGCTGCATCAGAGTGGCTCTTTAAATTCATGATGTGCAAATCCGCGCGGCGCCGGCAGGTGTGCGGACGCTCCAGCGGAATCCATCCTGCCCGTGTCATCCCGCTAAACCAATGCGGTGTCTTCACTGCTTCATTGTGATTCAGTCGTCTGCCACAGAGCAAACAGAGCGCTGTTCCTGCTGCCAGCGTTGCATGGATTTGAGGCTTCGCACCTCCCATAAGTATTCCACACGCACGGCTTTGCAGCGCTGGTGTTCGGATCGTGGGCTGTAACCTCCGTCAGGGGTCTGATCCCGGTGCAGATTAGACAAGCATCACGGCTGAGACGATCCTGCTGGTGTTACTGGCGACGAGTCGAGCATTAGGTTCCATACCTTAAATACGGTATCATACCGTAGTATTAAATGCAATAAATAAAACGCTTTCCTCTGTCATGATTGGTACTGCACTGGGATTTCAAGTCTTTTTGCTATACTGAATGAGAATTCTATTAAAAGCAAAGGATGCGGTATGAGTATTCGAGCAATTTTTCCCGGATTGATTTTAGATCTTAATTACCTGTTTCATTGCGGAATTCAAAGTTAACTGGGCAAAAAGACTTGTTCTCCTCTGTGAATTCAGTCAATTGTTTTATATTTTTTGGCTAATGCGCAGTAAACAACAGGTTGTTCAGCAAACGGATCTCATTCAGGGTAAAGGTGGCCAGTTCTGCAGTCCCAGTGTAACCCCCAGTGCCCTCGCAGACGTGCTCTGTCCCCCAATAGGAGAATACAGACGGAGGGGAATGAAGGACAAAGGAAAATCTCATTAGTCACTGGCTGTTCCATTGTAGGATCAGATAATGGCACCTGGATGTTGCAGGTTGCATTTCTGCACCTTGTCTGAAAGAGAAGTAATGGAATTTCAGTAAGATATGATCTATGTTTCCGTGTAATTTATGTGTGGTTCCTTAGCACCATGTAAAGCACGATTTGTCCCGAGAATTTTTGTTCATATCAGTGAAGAGGGCTTGTCTGGTTTGGAACTGCATTTTAGTATTTTGTTGAGCATTATTTTCATCTGACATCAAGTTATGAAACGGTGGCAATATGCTTCGCTAGTGCGAACGACACAAGCTTGTAAGCGAGCATATTTTACCGGTGAAATTTAAATGCAAATTTGGTTGCGATTTTAAGTTGTAAACACAGATATGCTTTTTTGTTATTGCAAGCATTTAACTGTCTCTTATTCTGACGGCATTTTATATTCTGTTCAGTTCAATTTCGTTGCCTGCTGAGTATTTGTCCCTCAGGCATAATTTTGTGCGTTTCTAGCATATGCTGTATTCGCCGACTCCCCCGCAGTCACAATCACCTTTACTTGAATTAAGCGTATTTACCGACACCTCGCGCCTGTCGGAACATGATATCCGTTGTTAATTGGGTGACATGTAGCGCCTCCCTGGGGCTGCGTTGTTCCTGTACTGTCGCTGGGTCCCAGATCGCTGGTTAGCGAAGGACGCCTCACTGATTCGCCAGGTTCTGACCCAGCCTTTTCAAACCCAGGTTTTACATCCCAGTTAAACTGCCGACAGAAATGTGCTCGCTTCCTTTGTTTATTATCCTCTATATATTTATACACATAAGAACCATATGGAAAAAGAGATCTGTTTTGAATGCAAGAAAATCATTGTTTTCTGATGCAAGTCAATCTCCTCCATAAGTATGTTGACGGTATGGAAAACGCCGAGAGAAACGGAGACAATGAAAAGAGCCTTTGACCCATAGTTAACTGAAAATGGTACAAGACAAAATATTTAATATTTTAAAAACACATGCTCGCTCAGAATTTGATTTCTCTAATATATTTTTTTAAAGTCAGGACTGAGGCGATATTGGACTTGTTTTAAGCTGCTAATAGTAAAGGTTACAGGGACACGGCGGTAAGTGCACCCCTGTGCCATCTTTTCACGGACATGTTGCAGGCATAATGTTTGGAAGGATTGGTTATTTAAAAAAAAAAAATAGTCATAATAACAGCGAAAGGAAAACAACAAATCGTTTTAAAGCAATTTCATCCAGGTCTAGAGTGGGCAATTTTCTATTTTCTTTGCATTTTCTCGATCATTGCAGCTTTTTCAGAGATTGGGTCGTATAAAAAGTATTTCTGATGATTGTGACCTTTTATGACCTTTGTCTCATATCTGGGGGCCTCTCGATCTTCTGGCTAATTGTTAGTGGGACTGCATTTCACACAGTTAAGACAGGAAAGCTTTCTGGAAGAGGACCTGTGTGCCAGACAGCTGTGGAGTGGTGACCTTGGCATGACAGCGGTAATGAGCAGCAGCGATGATGTTAAAGCTGTTCCCTGGTGTCTCCTGACCGGAGTCCCTCTGTTACCGGCCTGTAGAGCCGCTGTACTGAAGAGCCCAACCTGTGCTGCTCTAATCACACACACCCTCACGGCTCTCTGATCGGGGCTCGTGTCGCCTTGGGCTCTCCGTCTGAGGGCCGGTCAGCGGCCTGATGCTGATGTCACCCTCTCTCTCACTCTCTCTCAAAGTATTTGTTTCTACAGTGCTCAAGATTTGGACATTTGTTTGAACTATTCAACTCTTTTCCCCATAATGACTGCATATGACACCTATATGTATATCAGTGGACCTTCTCCTCAGCCTCCCCATCGATTGAAAACTGGGGGTGTCCCCAAGGTGTCAAATGCCCTCTTCATTGATATGGCCAGGGTCCTCATTTGTGGTCATTATGGGGAAGAGAGTTAAAAGATGTTTTTCCTTGATTTTGGGTTGTTTTCAAATCAACTTTTCATTGTGGGGCCTAAATATTGAAGCAAGACCAAACTAAGGACTGTCCTGATAAATAATTTATGTGACACAGCAAGATTGGCCATTTGGAGGAGCAGGAATAACTGTGTTAGAGGCGGGGGGCTCTGTGACGTTGCAGGAATAACTGTGTTAGAGGCGGGGGGCTCTGTGACGTCGCAGGAATAACTGCGTCAGAGGCGTGGGGCTCTGTGATGTCGCAGGAATAACTGCGTTAGAGGCGGGGGGCTCTGTGACGTCGCAGGAATAACTGCGTTAGAGGCGGGGGGCTCTGTGACGTCGCAGGAATAACTGCGTTAGAGGCGGGGGGCTCTGTGACGTCGCAGGAATAACTGCGTTAGAGGCGGGGGGCTCTGTGACGTGGCAGGAATAACTGCGTTAGAGGTGGGGGGGCTCTGTGACGTCGCAGGAAAAACTGCGTTAGAGGCGGGGGGCTCTGTGACGTCGCAGGAATAACTGCCTTAGAGGTGGGGGGCTCTGTGACGTCGCAGGAATAACTGGGTTAGAGGTGGGGGGCTCTGTGATGTCGCAGGAATAACTGGGTTAGAGGCGGGGGGCTCTGTGATGTGGCAGGAATAACTGTGTTAGAGGCGGGGGGCTCTGTGACGCCGCAGGACAGACGGCGATAGAGACATGGGGCTCTGTGACGTCGCAGGAATAACTGCGTTAGAGGCATGGGGCTCTGTGACGTGGCAGGAATAACTGCGTTAGAGGTGGGGGGCTCTGTGATGTCGCAGGAATAACTGGGTTAGAGGCAGGGGGCTCTGTGATGTCGCAGGAATAACTGCGTTAGAGGCGGGGGGCTCTGACGTCGCAGGAATAACTGCGTTGGAGGCGGGGGGCTCTGTGACGTCGCAGGAATAACTGCGTTGGAGGCGGGGGGCTCTGTGACGTGGCAGGAATGTTTGAGGCTTCGGTATCCGCTGGGTTTACAGTTTTATTCTCTTATTATGAAATGGTCAGGATGTGGTGCAATTTGTGAATATCTGGGAGCTGCAAAACACCTTGTGTTCGGTAAATGAACATGATAGCACTTTGGTGATCAATTAATAGTTTATATCCTTAACTTTTGTTCTTTGAGGTACTGTCAGGATTTGGCCGATTTTATTTATTTTATTTAGTTTTGTTTGTTTTTTGTGTATGACTAACATTATTGGTTTTTTGGGGTTTGATGTGCTTTATGGCCAATAAAGGCGATTTCAAATTGCTCTCTCTCTCTCTCTCTCTCTCTCTCTCTCTCTCACACCCCCTTCCTCTCCCCCTCTCTCTCTCTCTCTCCCCCTCTCTCTCTCTCTCTCTCTCTCTCTCTCTCTCAGACCTGCTGGTGGATATGCTTGGGGTGATGGCGAGCTACAGCATCACAGTGAAAGAGTTGAAGCTGCTGTTCAGTATGCTGCGGGGGGATAACGGCGTGTGGGTGAGCCTGGGGCAGCTCGCGGGTCAGCAGGACCTCAGGAGTGTGGGGGGTGGGCGGGGGGGGGCGTAGCGGACTGTGGCACGATTCTGCTCCTCAAAGTGCCCCTAAATTCTGAGCTCATGAGTGCAGGACTGAGGTGCAGCTCTAATCAGTTATTCATTGTTTTTTAATCACGAGCTGCACATTATTCTATGCTGCAATCGGATGATAACAGGATCCGGCCCCTCAGCTCAGCCCTACAGTCGGACTGCTGCTCTGTACAGAACAGGCTCTGAATGGGAGAGCATTGCTGGTGGCGATATATTGTTTGGAATGCTTTACTGAAAATATTCTGATTGGGAATTTTTAATTCTCTCCACATGCTCTCTAGTGCCGACAATCTGGAATATAGGAGATTGAAATTTGTGGCAGTGCTTTTCAGATTAAAAAGCGACTAAATATCGGATGATTTTTACATATGATGTTTTCGATAACATGGTGCTTGTTATTGGGCAGCTGGATTTCATGCCTTTGAGCTTCGCAGAAGCAGTGATTCTGTTTTGCCCCGGATATTGACGGTGCACCATGTGACGGGGTGTTGACCTGTAGGGTTTGGGGTACCTTGTTTGTTCCTCTCACCATCTTGGTCTCTCCCCCAAACCCTCTCCAGCCCAGACACGCCGTCAAGCTGCTGTCGGTGCTCAATCAGATGCCCCAGAGACACGGCCCAGACACCTTCTTCAACTTCCCCGGACGCAGCGCTGCCGTAAGTCACGCCTCCTCTCTCCGGTGCCCCCTAGTGTGCCAGCAGCGCTAAAGCGGTTCAGCAGCAGGAGGTGATAGGAGACTGAGGCTTCAGGAAGCCAAGGCTGCGTTCGAACAGTCAAGAAATTACGTCTTTTCTTCTAATTTCGAACCAATTTTCCTAAACCTTGATGAAAAATGTCACGATGTAAAGGGAATCGTAACGGCTGAGTAACAGAATCTGAATGCACTGAAGGAAGGCAACATCGTGTCTCTTGCCCGTCATGTTTGTTTATTTTCGTGATTGGCTGGCTGGATGGTCATCGCTTAGATATTGCTGTCGCGTGGAATTGTGGGATAGAGTTACCTCCTTTCTTCCCAAAAGGGGTTGGTTCAGTGAACCCTATGCAAAAGGAGATTAGTCAGGAAGTGCTGCAGTTCCTTTCCCTAACAGTTAGAGAATTCGAACACACTTATCATGGCTGCCGCGTACATACTTACAGGGCATTTTTAGGAGATGGGAAATTCCCTAAGCAAAAAAGACCATTTGCACTCAGCTCTAAAATAGGAGGAGCTATCTCTGTATTGAAACTCAAACCACTCACACAAGTCAACGATTGACGGGTTAACGTAGCCCCACCCATAATTAAGTCAGTGGCACCTCCCTCTCACTGTCCATTAACTGACGGCTCTCTGTCCAATCGCCTATTTTTTACATCCTGTGACGTTCCTTGTGTTTAGAGGATTAGTCTCTGGGGCTAACTCTGCCCATCTCTCGTGCCTCCGCCACGCCTGTAACTGACGTCTCTCTGAGCTGATGTCTGAGCGAGAGACGCTCCATTTCCCCAAATCCTGTTCCTTCATCCCTTTGATTTCTCTTCCTTTCCACGCAAACATTTCCTTTTTCCTTTGTCCCCCCAGTGGGTGGAGCTTAGAGCACGGAAAAGATGGCTGTTAAGGCAGATGGATGTTAAAAGACTGCATGAGCCCATGCTCTCGGGTTTAACTCCTCGTACCTGTGGGACTGGCAGCAGGCTGCTGGAACAGATGTGCGCTCTCTTTTCCCATGGTCAAAACGTTGCAAACGCTTATATTTAGTACAATTAATGGAGATTTGAAGTTACAGTGACTTTCGTGTTATTCACCGCGCACTGTCAGAGGCGGGATTTCCTGCATGAGCGAGGCTCCGAGTGACTGCTCATTTAGAGACTCTGCTGGAAGTCTAACGTGACACTTTATTGGAGCGATGTAATATTCGGCTTTCTCAGTAAAATGGTCTTGCGCTGCTGGGTTCGTTGCCGGTTTATTGTATTCCTGGGCAGTAAAGCGAAGAGCTCTTTAAAATCAGCTCTCGTCTGTGACTGTACATAAACTGCATTGTCCTTCCCCTCAGTGCAGTTCTTTGTTGCATCTTTAAAGTTTTCTCTCGGGCGAACGAGAGACTCCGAGCCTCCAGTCAGGAGTGTGTTTATTAATGGTGTTCTGTTTAAAGTGGGCTCTGTGCTTTTCTTCAATTTTGGATCATTCTGGGCCTCCCTGTCAGCTCCTGCAGTCTCTCTCTCTCTCTCTCTCACTCACTCACTCACTCACTCTGTTCTGCTCTTCTCTTGCAGGCCATTGCTTTACCTCCCATTGCCAAGTGGCCTTATCAGAACGGCTTCACTCTCAACACCTGGTTCCGAATGGACCCACTGAACAACATCAACGTGGACAAGGATAAGCCCTACCTGTACTGGTGAGTCCGTGCGCACTGGTGTTGGTAAAGTGGACCTGAGAGGTGTGATTCAGTGGAAGCCTTTCCCTCTGCGAGGCTGTGTTTCCCGTGAAGTGGATGCGCACTGTTGTTTTCCGCTCCTGATTGCACAGCTAAACTAAACGGCTGCGCTCTTATTGCCGGAAAAACGCTAGAACCAGGAGAGTCGCTGCGGGTCTGCACAGCATGGGAGCGCCGATTTAGCTTTAAATGCTTGGAGGATTGAATGAATGCCTTCTTTAGTGTTTGTGTGTGTGTGCCTGCGAGTGTGTGTGTCGGCGTGTGTGTGTGTGTGTGTGTGCAACCACATCTTTTCTATGTAATGCGCCTGAGGGCATCCATACGTGTGTATGTACGCGCACATGACCTGCCTGAAGTTTGCACCAGAGGCGACACCAGGCCTATTTTCCTGGGTCTTAAGTCCTCCTAAAATCTGTTGTGTCACCGCCCACCCCCCCCCCCAACATGTACATTTAATTTCAATCAGCAGTTTGGGGCGAAAAATGCCCGGCCCTCCTGTTTAAAGGCTTAGTTCCCCTCTTCGTCTGAAGTGAAGCCCCTGGTTTGTGCATGCCTGCATTTTTCAAACTGACAGAGGATGGAAAAATGATCAAAATGCCTTTAATTTAAAAGAATAGTATTCAATTTTGGGTCAGTCAAAATCTATATATGGTTCTGAGATTTCTCACCAACCCGACCGTTGAAGCTCCCAGAGGTGAGCTGTAATTCGCCCGCCCCACCCCAGGGGTGAGGGCAAGTGTTGTTGTTTTTTGTTCGGTTTGTTTGTGTGTTTGTGCGTTTGTTTTTGTGTTTGTGTGTTCTTTGTTAACATTTTAGCAGCAAAACTAATGGCCAGATTCACCCCAAATTGGGTTCAGGGATTCACCACTGACCCAGAGTAGAGCCTATATTTTTTTGGAAAATGGAAAGAATTTATTGATCTTTTAATTTTTTTCATATCTGGATTTTTTTGTGAATCCTGAAGTATTGGGTTCTGTCCTGTGAAGCGCATCATCCTTTTTTAACTTCAGACTATTAATGGATTACCTTGTTAAATTAAGTCTCATTTTAAAACACTCTGGATCCTCTCTTAATGCATGACTGGAACAACAGACCAACGTTCAAACAAAAAACCGCGTCGGTCTGACTTGCTCAAATTTTGGGATCCTTTCTTGAAGTTAAAAAACTAATACACACAATGAAAAATGTTTGCTATAAATACTGCCTCTTTTCTTAAAGATTATCCTGTTGAGTGTATCTTTGATTTTTTTTTTTTTAATGGTGCTAAGCGAGGTGTCTCTGTAATTTTCACAGATGCCATATTCATAAACTTGTTTTTCTATTTTGTATCTAAACACTTTTGATTTGATTTTTGAACTCAGGTTTTATGACTGTTATTTATGTAATGAACATTTATGATACTTGACAATATCAGCTCCTCAGCCAGGCGTGTCCTCCATGACATCATTCACCGATTCTACCCAATGAGGAGGTAGAGCGTTTCCACGGCAGCGGGGAGCCGCCTGTCTGTCACAGGGGTGCCAGGGCTGCGCTTTTTGTTTTTCCTTTATATTTTTTTATCTACCGGGAGTATCATAATCAGGGGGGGCGGGGGGTGATAATATTGTTAACTTCATGGCATAATTGCTTTTGTCATATTTTTGCCAAATTGAGGTATCAACTTCCAGTTCTTTCGCATTGGAGAAAAAATAAATTTTTTCTTTTTCTCTCAAAACCTAAAAAAAAATCTATGCCCTTAAATACCAAAAAAATACTTTTTTTAAAAACCTAAAAGAGTAAAATAGACAATTATGTTGTGAGGATAACGGTATGGTTTTGCGAGATACAGACACTGCTGACAAATGGAGTGTAAATAACAGCTCGGCGTGATGGATCCAGGGGCCCTGAAAAGTAATTACAGATGCAATATGTTCTTCGGAGAAATGTAAGCAAAGCTCATACGAGACTTAACAGCCTTTAAAAGGCTGATTTACACATTGCTAGGCATCTTCATAATTACTGTGACTGCCTTTTAAGGATTTTTCCACTCTTCTGAATCCGATGACTTTTTTCACTTTGCCGATAGCGTTGAGCACGAGGATGAACATTTTCTGGATTTTGCGCCTCTTTGTGTCGTATTCGTATTTGTTGCGCAGTATAGAATGATGAGAATACGAGGGAGAAGGCGAATGTCTGGGCACGCCGTGATATAAGCACCACCTGAGTACATGCAGCCCACGCTCCAGACGTCAAGCTTAACCACCGTGAGCTGTTCTAATTAAGACTGAGATCGAAGCTTCGGCTCGGTCATTACCCAGCATGTAATTGCAGTGGCGCAGCGTTCAGACCCGCGATTGAAGAGGCTGTAAAGTTTAGGCTTTGAGCTGATCAGGTTTTAAATCGAATATGTCCTGCAGGTGATGCACTTGGCTGTTGGACTCACACTGCTGATGGTGCTTGGGAAACATTTGCTCAGTGAAAGGTTGTTATAGCGGTAGCTGTACATTATTAAAAATAATAATGTGTTTCATGTGGAAGAGGAGAGAGGTGTGAACCAGACTGAATCATTTGAATTCCAGCTTTTTCAGAGCGCATGAGTGCGCCGCCGAGACCACATGGCGTGCTGCATGTAATTGCGTTTAATGCTCTGCGGCAAGCGGCCGATGGCGTGGCGTCACATCACTGCAGTGAAGGGTTGGGGGTTCGGAGAGCTTGCCGCACTTCTGAAGGTGTCAGTGCTAATACTAATTCCGCCTTTAATCTGCCGGCACCAGGCTTGACGTTGGGTCTCGCTAGATGAATTCAGTATTTGCACACCTGGGACCTGGGGATCCGTAAATTCCCGCACCTCCCCACCCGCACCCCACACACCCCCCACTGAGCTGGCCAGAGCGCTGGATCATCATGGCGCTGTGCGCTGCGCGAAGAGTGACTGAGGCTGTGTCCGCACTGACACATTTTCGTTTTGCAATGGTGCTTTAAAACGAAAACGATTTCCATCTGCACGTACGTTTTAGCACCTTTTTGGGAATGACCGGTAGTCAAGGCTACTGTTAGTTTGTTTTTTGTGTTTTTGCTTTTTCTTGAAAGTGGTCATGTGACAGAGGCGAGACGATTCGGGGAAGGGTACCTGGTGACTGACGAGACCAAATCCAGAAGCGAACGTGGGTGTCCGCATCATCGTTCTCAAAAGTCTGGCTGTCCACATGAAAATGCGGCCCCACAGTTTTAGAACTGTTTTATAAGTCTCGGCTTTAGGGGTTCAAAAACGCTAGAGTAGTTTGCGCGTTTGGCGAAAACATAGCAAAAGTTATGCGTTTTAAGAGGAAAATGTATTAGTGTCGATATTGTCTGTTCCTGTGCATTAATCTGAGGGACTGTGGGTTAGAAACTGGGTTCTTCGTGCTCAATGGTACCTGCTCACAAGAAGCTGTTAGCATCTCTACGTTTGAGCTGTACTGCTCGTGCTACTCTTCTCTGGGGCGTCTCTTTGCTTTTGTTGTCGATGGCGAGGGCCGAAAGGGGAACGTTTGGCTGACAAACGAGGCAGAATGATTTAGCTCATGGAGAGCGAGTGATGAAGCACCTCGTTTGCCTGACGTGAATTACAAGGCTGTTAGTTTTCTGAATAAGGACCCTGTGTCCTGGGCAGTTTTCCGCAGCGGCCTCTGTGTCTTCTGTCTTTGGCAGCGAGTACACAGCACCACCGCTGTGATTTATGGCTCTGAGAGCGTCCAGTTTCCCTTCCTCCTGGAGGTTTTCCCACCCACTGTCCCTGTGTGATTACAGCCGGCTCCCGCAGGAGGCCATGTTGGATCTTCTAGTCTCTCCATGTAGCAAATCACCTCTGGGAGTCGTGTTTTAAACTGTGCATTTTAAGTAGAGGGAGGGGTAGTGATCCCTTTAAATGCTGGAAAAAATAGGAGCAATAGGATGATGAATTAGATTCTTATTGGTGGGCAGACTTCAGGTATCGGGGGGTTTCATTGAACCTTTGACTGTGTGCTCAGTGCCTGCATGAATTTACGCGTTTGTGTCTGTCTGTTTGTCTGTCCGTATGGGCGTATTGGTGTTTGGATTTGAGTGCCGTATGACCTTGTTATTTTCTTTGGAAAAAAGTATCATTCAAATGTATTCATGTGAACATAAAAAGTGTGTTTTGTATCCGCGTGTGTCTTCCTGCTCGCTAACGCAGATGAACAGCTGGGAGGCAGGACTGAATGCCTCTGGTGCCTCTTCTGTCTGTAGTTTATCTGCGAGATTCATGCACCCGTCTGGTTCCCTCCTCAGTTTCCGCACCAGCAAAGGGATCGGCTATTCTGCACATTTCGTGGGAAACTGTTTGATAGTGACGTCCCTGAAATCCAAGGGAAAAGGGTTCCAGCACTGTGTGAAGTACGACTTCCAGCCTCGAAAGGTGAGTCTGTGCTGCACCCATCTTTCCCTCCTCTCTCCTGGTATACACACCTTTCCCTCCTCACTCCTGGTACACACATCTTTTCATCCTTACTCCTGGTACACTCATCTTTTCCTCCTCTCTCCTGGTACACACACCTCTCCCTCCTCACTCCTGGTACACACATCTTTTCCTCCTCACTCCTGGTACACACACCTTTCCCTCCTTGCTCCTGGTACACACTTCTTTCCCTCCTCGCTGCTGGTACACACGCATGTCCCTCCTCGTTCCTGGTACACACACCTTTCCCTCCTTGCTCCTGGGACACACACCTTTCCCTCCTCGCTCCTGGTACACACATCTTTCCCTCCTCTCGCCTGGAACACAGACCTGTCCCTCCTTGTTCCTGGTACACACGCATGTCCCTACTCTCTCCTGGTAAACACATCTTTCCCTCCTCGCTCCTGGTACACACACCTGTCCCTCCTCTCTCCTGGTACACACATCTTTCCCTCCTCTCTCCTGGAACACACACCTGTCCCTCCTCGCTCCTGATACACGCACCTGTCCCTCCTTGCTTCTGGTACACACGCATTTCCCTCCTCGCTCCTGGTATGCACATCTTTCCTGCCTCGCTCCTCGTACACACACCTTTCCCTCCTCGCTCCTGGTACACCCACCTTTCCCTCCTCGCTCCTGGTACACACAATTTTCTCTCCTCTCTCCCAGATCGACTCAGGTTGCTGTGATATTACCTTGCTTCATTTAACATGGAAACCACCTAGGCTGTGATTTTTCAATGCGTGAATCAAATCCGGCGTACATGACAGACGAAATGATTGCCCACAGATTAAATACACTCATTTCACAATGAAGATTCAATATTATCATAATATAAATGTTAATATTATGCAGGATTCTACTTTCATGTGCTTATTGTGAGAGCCATATTGTGGCAGGATTATGTACTTAAGTACTTTTTTAGCCTCAACATAATCATATTTTTGCTAAATTGAGATATTGGATGCCTGATCTTTTGTGTTGGTTTCTTTCTCAAAACCTTAAAAAAATCCATTCTCTGGGATGATAAATAAATTAAAAAAAAACAATCCTTGAATGAGATAGGCAATTATGCCATGAGGCTAACGATTTGGATATTTCTCTGACATGGCTGCAAAGAAATTTTTCATATCCTCTTCCTGATTAGTAAACATCTGGTGTAGACAGAAAATTACACTGACCTTTACAGTTCATTGACAAAATTTTGTGCATAACACAACTGCTGTTGCATAAATACATGTAACCTTTCCAAAAACCAAGCGACTCACTCTCTTCCATAACTGCCACATCGGCGACTGAAAGAAGACGAATCTGTGCTCTTCACCCGTCCGCTCTGTGTGTGTTGGCTTCGGCACGGCTGTGCCATCGAACGCAAGTAGCAGGGATCACGAGAACCTCTGCTGACCGTCCTGAACCGAACTCTGGCAGCAGAGAATGTGATCTGTGCGCTTTGTTCATCTCATGATACGAGCTCTGAAAAGAGAAGATGAAAAACAGTTTTTTTTTTTGACCAAACGATACATTGGACACGACCGCTGCAGGCTGAGGCTCAGAGGAGTGAGATGGGCCTGGGCCGGGCTGTCGAGCAGAATCCTCTCGGGAGCCACTGGGTTTGTAGGTTTGTTGCGGTCCCCCTGTAGCCAGCTGCCAATTAAAACTCCGGGAACGAGATGTGTGGGTTTTTTTCGGGATTGTTTTAGCCAGATAGCGACTG
Organism: Gymnothorax reevesii; assembly: GCA_029721435.1. Taxonomy (NCBI): domain Eukaryota; kingdom Metazoa; phylum Chordata; class Actinopteri; order Anguilliformes; family Muraenidae; genus Gymnothorax; species Gymnothorax reevesii. Next base: position 173,146,866 of record CM056574.1, read on the forward strand.
AGAGGAACCTCCTACGCTGAGATTAGAAAACCGCCAGATGCTGCCGACTGGGACTGCAGCTCGAGACCTGGGCTTTGGTCCAAGGCAGGACTCTGCTCCTCAGTCAGGATCAGGGCTGGCGGAGATGCAAACAGGCAGATTTTTAGGAGCCACTTTCTCAGAATGGACACCATGTTCAGTCAGGACCAAAACCAGATATTCTGTTTGAAATCTGGGCATCTGTCTTCCCTCTCTGGGGGGTGGCTGTCTGTGTGTGTGTGTGTGTGTGTGTGTGTGTGTGTGTGTGTGTGTGTGTGTGGGGGGGGGGCTACAGGGCGGTTGAGGTGCTGGCACGTTGTTTTTATCTCCCCATGCTGGCTCTTTGCTCTCCTTGCCAACTCCTTCAGCTGTAGTGTGGACGGAAGGGCTTGTGGTTTGCTTTACAATCTGTTTACCAATCGATGTGTCCACGTCTGTCTGCTTACGCCGTCTGGACTTTGCCTCCAGCGAGCTCCAGCTGCCTGACTGGCGACCGAGGCTGTAATTAGAGACAAGCTTAGTTGAGTAGAAGTGCCTGTCCTTACCCTCACAGTGCATGCGATAGATTTCATTGCCCAGTTATGCGAGATTCACTCATTCTCTATGACAGCCAGTGATTCAGACACTGGACAACTGAGGAATGAAAGGTGCCTGAAGATGGTCGCCTGCAGCTCAGCTTTTCCCAGGCTTTGCCCCAGTCGTTGTTTCAGGCCTCCAGCTTTACAACTGACTTGAGTGCACCATTTTGTGAATAATCATTCCTCCCATTTCTCGAGCAGAAAACTGATGAATCGCCTGTGTTTGCAGTATGACCTAGTTCAATATTTTAAATTTGAATAACAGTTTAGGGTGTAATGTGAATATTTACCTTTTTTTTGTTAAGCCCAGACTGGAGCTAGGTTTGGACATGTTCTGGGCATGTCTGGGGCAAGTCCCAGAAAATAAAAAAAAAGAGGTCTAAATGTGGGTGGGGTCTGCAAAAGAGTATATAAGGAGAAGAATTCAGACAGTAACGTAGTAGTAGGAGAAATTGCAAGGAGGATACATGTGACCAGACCTGTCATTCTGTTCAAGACCTGTGAAGCTTATAGTGGATTTTTGCCTGTGTTAGAGCATTTTGCTCACCCATCCTCACCCTCAGAACATCACCAAGGAACCCAACCAAAAGGGACCCTTGCTGTTGTGGATGTTGTGAATGTAATAACAAATTGGGGCCATAACAAATTGGGGGCTCAAGTCCGGGATAGAACATTGTGTGAGTCATTTATTGAAAATCTAACATTTCAAATTGTAAAATTGTTTTTTGAATTTTCCTATATATATATATACAGAAAGATCAACAGCAATGGATGATTTCTTGGCATCACCAACCGTAGGGGTTTTGAAGTCTTTTAAAAAGACAGAAGTGTTGGAAATATGCAGACATTTGGAGCTTCCGGAGGTAAAACCAGTCATGCGAAAAGCAAGACTGGCTAGAGAGATAGTTGAATATTGCATTGATGAAAATGTGTTTGCACCAGGAGATCTGGAACAATTTCCAGTGGAAAATCCAAATATAGAAATGGAACTTAAATAAAAAATGCTAGATTGAAAGGAAGGAAAAAGAAAAAGAAAGGCAGTTTGAGTTAGAAAAATTGGCAAGAGAAGAGAAAAAAGAAAGGGAGGAAAAAGAAAAACAAAGAGAATTTGAGTTAGAAAAATTAGCAAGACAGAGATTTTGAATTAGAGAAATTCGATAGAGAAGAAAGACTCCAAATGGAGCAACTAAAAATTAAAATTGAAACGGAAAATAAATTTTGTGCTAGCCAGGATGTAAAACTGGTGCCTCCATTTTCGGAAAAGGATTTTGACAACTATTTCCAGTGTTTTGAAAAGGTAGCAAAGAATTGCCAGTGGCCAAAGGAACACTGGCCTCTGATGTTGCAAACTGTCCTCAAGGGTAAAGCTCAACAAGCCTATTCGGCTTTGTCTGCAGATGATTCCTCTGATTATGAGGTTGTCAAAAAGGTTATTTTGAGAGCTTATGAGTTGGTTCCAGAGGCTTACCGACAGAAATTCAGAGGTCTGAAGAAATCTGAAAATCAGACTTATGGGGAATTTGCTAATGAGAAGAAGGTTTGCTTTGAGCGCTGGTGTACTTCTATGGAGGTCAAGGATGATTTCAACTCACTAAAAGAAATGGTGTTAGTTAAAGAATTCAAGAACTGTGTTCAGGATGATATTAAGACCTACCTTAATGAGAAGCAAGCACTGAATTTGGAATCAGCTGCCAAGTTTGCAGATGAATATGTTCTCACACATAAGTCCAAATTTCAGTCTAGCAGTAACAATAGATGGTCCCAATTTCAGAAAAAAGGTAACGGTGATACCCAATATTCCTCACCCAAAGACAAATCTGGTGATGGTGCTCAGAAATACAGTCACAGGTCTGATCAAAGTATGTAAGCTGACAGTGACAAAAGTGGTCTAGTTTGCAGTTATTGCAAGAAATCTGGTCATGTTACAACTAACTGTTGGTTCCTGAAAGCTAAGAGAGAAAAAGAAAAGGATACCAAACCCAATGCTGTTGTGAAGACAATGTTAGAAACCCCTGTAGTAGATGACCGATCTGCTAAATTGCCTGCTCCTTGTGGGGCTAAGAAGCCTGATACTGCTGACTTTGTGAGGGAGGAATTTCTTCCATTTGTGTCAGAGGGATTTGTGGCTCTGAATGAGCATACTGCTCCTGTCCCCATATATATCCTAAGGGATACCGGAGCTTCTCAGTCACTTTTGTTGATGGACTCCTTGGAGTTACGTGATGAGACCGCTTCAGGGGATTTCATACTTGTACAAGGTATGGAAGGGAGGACTGTATCTGTACCCCTGCTCTCTGTATTCTTGAAGTCAGATTTAGTTACAGGACAGGTAAAGGTGGGACTTATGTCTAGTCTACCTATCAAGGGTGTTTCTCTATTGTTAGGCAATGACCTGGCTGGGGGCTAAGTAGTTCCCCCTGTTCATCTTACTTCACAGCCGAGCACTGAAGATGGCGATGAAGACCCATCTCTGTATCCTTCCTGTGCAGTGACCCGTGCTATAGCCAAGAAGGCTAAAGAAGATGATGATGTGGTGCCGTCCAGCACATTGAATAGTCATGACTCCGGTGGTTCGCCCCATGACTCTGTTCGGCCTACTATGGTTTCTCCGTTTGAGGACTTATAAGATACTTTGACCAGTTCTCTGTTCAGCCAGCCAGATGGGTCTGGTGATTCTGATATGTCTGGAGACTTGTCTCTGTCCAGAAAGCGTTTGATTCAGGAGCAAACTAATGATCCTGAAATTTGTGTTCTAAAGAGGAGAGCCCTTCCTGATAAAGAAATAGACGCAGTTCCAGTTGGGTATTATCTCAAGGATGGTGTGTTGATGCAGAAGTGGCGCCCTCCTAATATCCCTGACAATGCAGATTAGGCAGTGGTTAGTCAAATTGTGGTTCCGAAGGTCTACAGGAATGAGATCTTATCAATGGCTCACAGTTTACCTGTAGGAGGTCATCTTGGTGTTAACAAGACTGTGGATAAGATCATGAAACACTTCTGCTGGCCTGGGCTTTGGAAAAATGTTTCCAGCTTTTGCAAAACCTGTCACACTCGTCAGGTAGTTGGAAAACACCAGTTAGACCCACCTGTAGCTCCATTGCAGCCTATCCCAGCATTTGGGGAGCCCTTCTCTAAGGTCATTGTTGATTGTGTTAGTCCATTGCTCAGGACTGGATCTGGAGGTCAGTGCTTGTTGACATTCGCGTGTGCATCTGCCAGATTCCCTGGGGCCATGCCTCTGCGCAGCATCGGGGCGGCTGCAATCTCAAAGGCTTCAATAAAGTTCTACACATTGTTTGGCCTTCCCGGGGAGGTTCAGTCGGACTAGGGTAGCAGTTTCACTTCCGGATTGTTTCAGCAGGTTCTGTGTGAACTGGTTGCGAGGCAGATTCTTTCTAGTGCCTGTCGTCCGGAGGGTCGGGCTGCCTTGGAGCGGTTTCATTCCACTCTCAAGACAATGATGAGGACTTGTTATGACCATGAGAAAGACTGGGATGAAGGTGTTCATTTGCCGTTGTCTGCAGCTGGAGAAGCGGTGCAGGAGTCTACTGGATTCAGTCTGTTTGAGCTAGTGTTTGGCCATGAAGTGAGAGGACCTTTGCTATTGTTGAGTGAACAATGGCAAGAGGAAGAGCCGCATATCAGTCTGTTGGACTATGTTGGCTGGTTCAGGGAGGGATTGCGTGCAGCTTGTGACCTAGCCGGGGAGGGCTTGATTTCAAGTCGGGGAGGGATGAGGGCTTGGTGTGATCTTGGGAAAGGAGGCCGTGGGTTTGGACCAGGAGACAGGGTTCTTGTGTTGTTTCCCTTGCAGTCCCATCCATTGCTGCCTAGATTTCACGGTCCTTATGAAATTCTAACAAAACTCAATGGTCTCAATTACATTGTGAAGACTCCAGATAGGAGGAAGCCCAAACAGTTGTGTCACATTAACATGCTGAAGCCTTGTCATGACAGAAATGCTAAGGTTGCAGCTGTCACTTCAGATTCTTCTATGGTCAAGACGTGTGAAGATGAGGGGGAGTTTCAAGATGATGAACCAAGAATTAAAGCTGAAGTTCTTTCATGTAAATTGTCAAATTCTGAAGTGTTGCAAAATCTTGATGTAAAACTCCAGCACTTAGAACCCTCACAGAGAGATCAGTTTGAGAGGTTGATCAAGAAATATGAGAATCTGTTTCCTGATGTTCCAAAGAGAGTTTCTATAGCCTCTCATGATGTAGATGTTGGTGATGCCAAACCAATAAAACAGCATCCGCACCGGATGAATCCTGAAAAGAGAAAGATTGCTGAGAAAAAGGTTGAGTACATGTTAGAACATGATATCATCAGACCCTCCAACTCAGATTGGAGTTCACCCTGTGTGCTAGTTCCAAAACCTGATGGAAGTACAAGATTCTGTACAGATTATCGCAAATTCAATGTTGTAACTAGAACTGATGTGTTTCCAATACCTAGGATTGATGATTGTATCGATCGAGTAGGGCAAGCAAAGTTTCTGACCAAGATTTATTTATTGAAGGGTTATTGGTGGGTGCCTTTAACTGAGAGGGCCAAGAGCATCTCTGCTTTTGCCACACCATCTGGATTGTACCAGTATGAAGTCCTACCCTTTGGCATGAAAAATGCCCCAGCCACGTTCCAAAGGATGATACAGTCTACAATCGCCGGATTGCCACACACGGGTGCGTACATCAAAGACCTGATCACATGGAGTGACTCCTGGGAAGAACATCTAAAAGATGTAGAGACGTTGTTCCAGCGCCTGACCCAGGCTAACCTGACTGTCAACCTGAACAAGAGTGACTTTGGTTGTGCTACTGTCACCTATCTTAGCTACGTCATAGGCCAGGGTAAGGTGGCACCCATAAATGCTAAAGTCCAAGCCATCATGGACTTTGCATTTCCTGACAACAAAAAAGCTTTGCGCCGCTTCCTTGGAATGATCGGGTACTACTGCAAGTTCTGCAAGAACTTTGCTGAGATTGCTCTCAGTCTAACTAACCAACTGAAGAAAGGCGTAAAGTTCACTTGGGATGATGCATGCCAGAGAGCCTTCGATCGCCTGAAGTCTCTGCTGTGTCACTTCCCCGTGCTCAAATCTCCTGACTTCAACAAACCGTTCTCCATCGCAGTCGATGCTAGCGACCAAGCTTGTGGATCTGTGCTCCTACAGAGAAGTGACTCTGATGACATTGAGCATCCTGTGACATACTTCTCCAGGAAGTTCAATCGCCACCAAAGGAACTATTATTCCACAATAGAGAAGGAGCTGTTGGCTCTGGTTCTATCTTTACAACACTTTGATGTTTATGTTTGTACAGGGCAAAAGCCAATGGTTGTTACACAGACCACAATCCGTTAATGTTTTTGAGTAAGATGAAAAACAAGAATCGGAGATTGTTGAATTGGAGTTTGATTTTACAGGAGTTTGACTTGGAAATTAAGCATGTAAAGGGTACTGACAATGTAATTGCTGATTGCTTATCCCGTGTTTGAATATGTGTGTGTGTATATATATATATATATATATGTATATGTATCTATATCACGTGTTTATTTGAATATTGTATGATATGTATATATAGACAAGTGTCCACTTAACCATTTTGTATTGAAAAGAAAAATTTTGCCTTTATGAGTCAAAATTTTTCCCTCTTGGAATGGAGGTGTAATGTGAATATAGGCCACTGGATGGCAGTATTTACCTTTTTTTTGTTAAGCCCAGACTGGAGCTAGGTTTGGACATGTTCTGGGCATGTCTGGGGCAAGTCCCAGAAAATAAAAAAAAAGAGGTCTAAATGTGGGTGGGGTCTGCAAAAGAGTATATAGGAGGAGAATTGAGACAGTGAAGTAGTAGGAGAAATTGCAAGGAGAAGGATGCATGTGACCAGACCTGTCATTCTGTTTAAGACCTGTGAAGCTTATAATGGATTTTTGCCTGTGTTAGAGCATTTTCCTCACCCAGGACATCACCAAGGAACCCAACCAGAAGGGACTGTAAATATTTCCGTTTTTCTCTATAATCAATCTTGGTCATTAGATTATTCAGTAGATTAGTTAGTTGTTAGTCGTCTTTGTTCATTAAATGTGTTTAAGTTTTAAACTTGTGTCTGTCATCCCTTGCTGTTGTGGATGTTGTAAATGTAATTACAAATTGGGGCCATAACAAGGGATAAGTTCCAAAAATGATACTCAGGGGGTCAATCTAGCCTAGTTTACTCATTTAATAAATTGGGAGCGAGTTTTATACAGAACTCATTCATAACATTAGCTAGCTTCCCTCTGAGTCGCTGACACACATCATGAGAGTAAAACATTACTTTTAGTTAGAAATATGCATTAATAGCCTTAGCTGTATCATTATGTCAATATTTATTTATATTTATTTTGTAACAAATAAGTACAATTGACATATCAGTGGAATAAAACGTAAATTTGAGGTAAATGCGGGCCTTTTTACATCTCAGCCCCGACTAAGGGGCAGAGGGGTATTGTCGTCACACACCGTGTCCGTCCGTACGTCCAGCTGTCCGTCCACACTTACATTTCACGCATTAACTCAGAAACACCATCATTGATCAACCCCATTTTTGGTGTGAGTGTCGGAGTCAGGTAGCTACAGAAGCCTATCGATTTTGGTGGTGCTCCCGTATACAATATAACTGTCAGAGTCGCCATCTTGAATTTGCATTCCACGCATTAACTCAGAAACGCCATCGCCCATCATCGTCATTTTTGGAGTGAGTGTCGGAGTCGAGTAGCTACAGAAGCCCATTGATTGCAGTGGCGCTCCAGTATCCAATATGGCTGTCAAGGCTGCCATCTTGAATTTGCATTGACATCATCTTGTTGTCCCTGTTCATGACAAAGTTACAAAGTTCCACAGAACAGTTGAACATCAATTAACTGTCTTCGTGACGAAATTAATGTCAAATGGTGGTATTAAACTCACTGTCACACATTGATATACTGCTTGATGTGGGCGGATGTGATGTGGGGTGCTGCTCGCGTCAGCGGAGCTATTTTTTACAGCTGCACGATACCACCAACAAGATGCAACAGGAATCCCTTTCTTACCCATTGCTGTCAACTCCTCGCGCACCGAGCAAGAAACTCACTCAATTGAGCCCCCCCCAACGCATTCTCACGCCACACCTCATGATCCTCATGCATTGGGAAAAGTATTAAAGAACACCAATTGTCAGCTATTGGGAATATAAGACGAAAAAATAATTACCATAAAAATTCCCATCTCATTTGACCCATGTCCGCACCTTGAAAATCCCTCCTTCGGCCGAGTGCACCTCAGTGATCCGTTGACAAAGTCGCTCATAGTTTATTTGAGCACAGAGTTTGTTAAGTTTTCTTGTGCCGCATTTCCGCAAAATGAGTCTTGTCTTGTTTTGCAGCAGGTTGGTTGTGTGCGGGTGAAGCTGAGTGCTGTGTGAAAATCACGCACAGTCCACACCTGCAGAAACCTCCCAGCCGAGGAACGATCTGATAAAGATTTAACTGATTAAACAGAGATTCCATAAAGGCCTTAGAAGTCATTTCATCATTCATCAGCAATTTTGAGTCTTCATAGTAAAAAAAATCTGGTGATCTATGAGCAATGTATGGAGTTTTTTTTAAATACTTGAAAATAAATAATGGAATTTTGATGGTGGTGTGTATATTTAAAAATGGTTTATACAATTTGTATAATAAGGGTTAGCAAAACGTCCGCCAGGATTTTCAGCTCTCATTTTCAAAGGCTGATGGCGGATTTATTTTATGACACATTTTTAAATGCCGCTCTTACCATTAATGAAATTATTGCTGTTGCACTTGTTTGTAATTTGTGTAATTTAATCAAGCTGTCTTTTTATTAAATTTCTTGACTGTCTCTTGGCAGTAACTGCTCTCGAGAAACCTTGTATCTGAACTGGTTTGGCAACGGCAATAGTGCTAGATTTTTGCAAACAAAAAAAAAATTGTTTTGTTCTTTGGAAAGCAGCAGCTGGATTCCATAGATCCAGTGGATTGTTAGTCAGGGGAAAAGAAATTTCTTTTTAACAGTAGCGTATAACAGAGACTGACTGATACGATTGTACAAAATGCTTATTCATTTTTCTCATTGACAAATGTGCCTTGAACCTGAAGAACATACATTGTTCGCCCAATGCAGTTCTCAGCTTGGGTCACACTTCACAAGGCGTATTGGTGTTTACCGCTAATCTAACTGGGATTTTTGTCTTCAGAGCATCACACAGATTTTGCATTTCAGTCCATTTTTTCGGAAGCTTTGTAGACCTGTCTCTTCTCCTAATCTATGTTGACAGTCCTTTTGAGTAACAGGTTTTTTTGTGGATTTGGCTCTAGCTCTGCACAATTAAACAGTACCAGTCGTTTGATTGACAGCTGATTGCTCTGCTTTAAAGCATAATTAAACCTTGAAGGAGGAGACCTTGACTGGCCAAAGTATATTTCAGCGGAAAGTAAAATTCTTAATGTCTAAAACGCATAGATTTATAAATATTAATTTGGTAATAATCCAGTGCAACATGTTTTAAAACCAGCGAGTTTTGAAAATTGCAACAGTATCTCAAGACAGACAATTTGACTCAATGAATCAAATTTTATTCAAACGCCAGAACACAAGACTGTGCCGCACTATGTGTGACGTCAGTTAAACCCATTCCTTTCATAGTCGCCAATTAGTTATTGAATTCATTTTTGATATTTTTGAGCTGTTAAAAGCCACTTTAGGACCTATAGATCAACTGCAGTTCTCTTTGTAAGATTGTCGGGGCTCGAAGCCCGTTCCCAATAGCTTGTACGTCATTTATCACCGACTCATCACTACTATCGCTCACGCTTGCGTACACTACTTCTGCCATCTTTGAGACTCGCTATACAACATCTACCTCCAGTGAACAAAAAGCTTGAGGGTAACTGAAGTCACTGTTCCTGGCCTTATGTCTTCAATGGCTGCCCAGTCAAGGAATAGGTATGCTGTTGTTTTATTGCCATTACGGTCACAAACTGCTACGTCAATGCGGATTTGAAACACTGTAGGCTTTCTACTCTCTGCCGAATTATACTTTGCCGTGATGAGGTGTCGCCTCCTTTAAGAACACTATGACCTCCTCAAAAAATGTGCAACAATCTAAACCCAGCCACCTTGACATTCTGTCCCGTTTACCTCAGTCTTGTTTGCGCACTGTAGCTTGTTTCACCGAAGAAAAGTTTCTCAAAGCAGTTTATACGCTTTTGGGCAAGAGCTTCATGCCCAATTGAGCGAGCCGAAATGAACAACAGCAACAAAAAGAAACCGTCACAGACACGCATTTGGTGGAGTCTCCCTCTAGTGGCTCTTTTCTCCTGGATGGTTCTGATTGGACAGTTTAAAGTGATCTATGGTGAGAGTGGAGTGAACCCAATAACGCACAGTGCACAGTTTGCGGGGAAGGTGGAGGGGTCAGTTATAAAGTGCCTCGTTCTTGGGTCAGCTGCTCGAGCCTCAGTTAAATGTGTTTACTAATGGCCACAGTCTATGTTATGTTCATAATTTAGACAATCCAGATGGTAATCTCCACTCTGACCATGACCAGGTCACCTGATGTCGAGGGCTGTTTGTTGTGTGAGGTCTAGCTCAAGGAGAAACATCCACAGGTGCCCTTTCAAAAAGTAACTGGTCAGGTACAGTTAACAGCCATTCGGCATCTTTCTGGTTTTCATCTTATATTTTTGGTACTGACCTGGTGTCAGTTGGGCTCTTAGATATTAGCTTTGTATATTTTGTCAGCTTGCACACTGATTGGTGGTAAATTTGGCACCGCTCATCCAGTTACCTCATTGGTTGCACCACTGAACTTCAGTCTCTCCTACCCTGCGATCCCATATGTGGGTTTGTCAGATGCAACTGCGTTATTCAAACCTGTGGAACTTTCTGTGAATTTTTAAATTCTAGTGGAGATCCCAAGGTTTTCAAAGATCCCCAGTATGTCCTGCTGAATTGCAGGGAAATATGTGCGGTATAAAATGATGCACAAGATCTAGATATTTGTCTCTTAATTGTCATACTTGTGGTTGTGAAAATGGAATCCTGATATCAATATTTTTCTGAATAATGTTGCTTCATTGTAGCGCTGTAACCAGCAGTTACAGCAGAATATGAGTGTAACAGGGTCCTTCACCTACAATATGGAAAAGAAAAGCTTTTCTAACTTTTACCCACTTAAAGGGCAATTGAAACAAAAAAAATCCAAGTTGTTAAATGAAAAAGTAGCACTTTTAATTGTTAACACAAAGAAGTTTTTTGAATTGCCATCTAAATTGTTCTTAAAAAGTGACAATTTAAGTGTTGCCAGTGAGTCAGGGTTGCTTGGGGTCAACAATCTTGTTTCTGCTTGTGAATTCATCTGCAAGGTTCATTAAGCTGTGCGAAAATGCTGATATGAAGGTTCCCCCCCAAGCAATTATGTGCTTCCACATTTTAATTGTGATGATCATAACTGATTTTAAATGGAGGGAATTGCCGCCTTTCATTTTGGCGGATAAATTGGGCTTTTTTCCCCCCATTCTCATGCACGAGCAGAGTGTTTAATTCTTTTTGATCTGCAGAACAACATGTCTGAGGTTTAGCTGCAGAAGCCTGAAGGCATTTTCTGCCTTTTTTTGCTGTTTTGTGAATATCTAAAACTTGGCCCAGCGACCCAAGAGATTCTTGGCTTGCAGTTAGCCATTGTTTCCTTGGAGCGATGGAGATGAGCACCTTTCTCATGGCTTTCTCTGGTGTATTCACCCTGCCCTAGATCCATACACGCCCGAGACGCTCCCAGAGGGCAGTTTGGCTGGGGAGAATAAAAGCAGGTCGACTTAATAGGACTTCCTGCTGTTCCTTAGTAGAGCTCGGGTAAAATGGAACCGCTTCCTGGAGAGCAGCTTTTGATGCCTATAGCTGCTGTTTAAATCCATATTCTCAAGTGTTGATATCCGTTTAATATCCAGCATGATGTGTCCCCGCCGTGGCCGGGACTGTCCCATCTCAGGCTCATCCCCTTTGTTGATCCCCGGTGGGCCACGGCAGCTCCATTAAGATGGTTTTGTGTGTAAATCGGATAATGACCCTCATGGCCCGAGGTCTGCAGGCTGCAGATTTGCGAGCTGGCCTTGGAGCCGGCCATTTCCTGGCTCTGACTGTCCTCATTGGGGAATCACTGGATTGGATACCCACTGTTGCCCATCTTAGCCTAATCTCATTGACCGGGTAGCAATTAGCCTTGCAGCTAGCAGGTTTGACTGGCTCTGGGATTGCTGGTACCACTAAATGGAATAGAATGGATTATGTCGATGTAGGTTCATGAAAAAGGCAGACGACCAAGATGACTGATTGTACTTATTAGCATTTCCTTTGAAAATTGAGTGAAATAGCTGTATCCTTTATCATACTGCGGAGTCGGGGGAAAAGCCTGAATCTACACCAGCCCCTCCCTGCTGAACTTAAAACACCTAGGGTGTTTAACAATGCTTCGGACTGTACAATGTCACGAGTGATATCCAATTGCCAGAATAATTTCTGCCAGCAGATACGCCATCTTCTGTGGCTAAATGGCACTGGAGTGAAAAGATCTTAGAATTTTTCCATGAGTCCATGTCTTCTATTAATCCTAAAAGTGCTAATCAATGCTATATTCACACAAGGCGCAAAATATATAATGGAAAATTTCACATTTCAGATTTCAGCTTTCGAAAGGTCAACAATTTTGTCAGTTTTCTTTTGGCAAATGAGCAATGGCCTTCAGAAGGGTTCACAGATACCTGCGAGTCCTTCTGAAAGTCAATTGTCATCTATATAATGAATAATCAAGTTTTGAAGAAATAGGGTGAGTAAAAATTAAGCACTTTATGGGTTAATAATTCAATTTTTTTTTTTAAATTTTCAGTGCAAATTTTCGCACTTTAGAGTCCAGGGCCTTTCTGTTTTAAACTATCTTAAAAAAGGTAAAACCTTTGAGGTGGAAAAAAGGTATTTTGGAATCGAATAGCTGTGGAAATTTGTTGAGAAATGAAGACAATCGCACGGGAACTGAATGAAAACCAAGGCTTTGGAGTAAAAGTGCAAGATGCCTCTCGTCTGAGCTTTTCATTTAATTTCCTCTCTGATATCGTTTGAAGGCTGAGGCCTTGCTCTTGCCGCCGAGTGTCAGGGGATTTTAATCTCGTAAAGATGCCTGGTGCTTTCATTACCTTGTGCTCGAAGCTCTGAATGTATCGAATAACTCGCTTAAAATTTTTCTTTCAGTGGTACATGATCAGCATCGTCCACATCTACAACCGTTGGAGAAACAGCGAGATCCGCTGCTATGTGAACGGTCAGCTGGTCTCGTACGGCGACATGGCGTGGCACGTCAACACCAATGATGTAAGTCACTCTCCCGCCCGATAGCTGCGGCGCTGTGATGTCAGCATTCTCCTGGTTGTGTTGTCTTGGCTATGGGGCTGAGTCGGTGTGCTCTTTGATCATCCCTTGAGCCGTCAAAAATTGTGACACAAGCTCCGAAAATCTTCCTCGGAATGCTGAGTGAATGTCAAAGATACTTTTTTCACCACTTGCTTTGACGGTGATTTCCCCCGGGAGTCGCGGTGGGATTTGTAATTCCGATTTAATATCATTTTGTCATGGAGAAGGGGAGAATGAGACAGTGCATGTGTTACTGACAGTCGGAGAGCGAAATTGGATTACTTTTGCCTTCGCTGGTTGTTTGTATGGCTGCATTCGGTGTACGTGTGCTTTTAACGTGGTGAAATATCCAGTGCAAATTCTACACCAGCAGAGTTCAGTTTATTCAAGATTAGAACTGATGTGAGTTTGAGTTTCACTATTTTACTGTGATGTTGAAAAAGGAAGAAAGCATCGCTGTTTCCTCCAAGTGATAATTGCCACCTCAAATACATACGCGCATACATGTACAACGCACACACAAACGCACGCACACACACACACACACACACACACACACACACACACACAAACAGACACACGCACACACACACAGACAAACACACACACACACACAAATACTCACACAAACAGACACACAAACAGACACACACACACACAGACAAACGCATGCACACACGCACGCTCACACACACACACACACACACACACACACACACATACACACACACACACACACACACATATATGCACACTCTTTGATTGGCTGATTACAATATTCTCTGTCCCAATCCTTTTCTCTGTGTTGCAGAGTTATGATAAGTGCTTTCTGGGCTCGTCTGAGACTGCAGACGCGAACAGGGTGTTCTGTGGACAACTGGGAGCCATCTACGTCTTCAGCGAAGCACTCAACCCAGCCCAAATATTTGCAATACATCAACTCGGACCAGGCTACAAGGTATGTAGGGACTGCCTAAATGAATTTGCGCGAGTGCGTCTCAGTCTGTGACCTCACAGCCTATCAATCCGTCCGATCAACGGTGTTCCCTGGCCCTTAACTTTCCTTGTGCCTGTGCTCATGTGACTGAGGCAGGTTTGCTCAGATAACCAAGATAATATAATGCTCCTCTCCTGAAGCATAACCCTGCTGCAGCTACTGTAAATTATTAGATGCCTAACCCGATATACAGACGTATAGCAAAAGCGTACAGTATATTCCCGACTGTATGCTATAGTGCTTATTTATCGACAATTTTTTATTTGGACAGATGGGTATTGCCATTGAAGACCTTGCCTGAAGCAATAATCTGAATGTAAAGAAGCATCTATGTTCCCGTACGTGGACAGAAATATTTAGAAGTGCTGTCTGTCTGTATTTTCAACGGGGTGGCTTAGATGTGAATTTTGTCAGCTGTTTTCATGGACGGTATATCAAGGTCGTTTCCCCAGTAGTTTGGCAAGCAGCCCCCATAATTCACCGGGGGAAGCACTGAGGTGTGCGATTGAGTGCGAGTCTCATTCATTTATTGGTGCACTCCTGAGCGAAAAACTGCGTCAATCGTCCAGCCCTTCGGCTGTGGAGATTAATGATTTCAGATTAATATTCAAACCTTGTATTGTGTGAAGTCGATCTTGATTTACTTTTTAGAGGTTCTGACCCCTCACTCGTGTTCGTGTATTCCGCTGGTAGCAATTAATGTTTTTCCACTGCTAATTACGTCCAGGGGGTAACCTTTTCTGATGATTGAAATTTTGAAATATTCGCTCATTAGACTCTCTGTGATTTTTGGCGGCGTCTCAAGAGTAAACCGCAGTCGCAGCAGCGGGCTGTTGGCGTCATCACCACAGACGGGCAAATTAATGCAGCAGATTTTTGTCACAAACGGCGCAGTCAGGCTTAATCTAATGCTGACGTTTCTTTTGTTTGTGTGAAGGTTGACCTTTTCACCTGATCTAAGGAGGAGGAGTTAGACAGGACCTGGGTATCCAAATATCTTGAAATCATGCTCTTTAATTTAGAAAATGCAGGTCGTGAAAGTGCTTTCAGATGATAAAACGGGCTTAGTTGTTCTGTTTGTGCCTTTTGCATGGAGTAAAGTAAATGTGCTCACAAAAAATGCCATTTTTGAATTGTCTGCAATTTCTGTAGAACCTGGTGTCAGTGAACTGATTTTGAATTTTAAAAAAAAAAATCCCTCTCCGGGTAAAATCCTCGGACAGTCTGTGAGTTCTATACTGCATAAACGATGTGCCCTCTACTTTGTGTCTAATGGCTGCTTTTGAAATTCTGGAGTTCTCTGCTGCCTGATAATCAGTCTTGACCTGCTATTTCCCTCATTAATCCTGGGTGCAGACCTGCAGCGATGGTGTTAGAATACCTATTCAAGACTGAGGGCCACAGTATTGGTAGTACTATAGTACTCCTGTTCGAGAGCCTCAGTGTTCATACACCTATTTATGATCAAGAGTCACAGTGTCAGCACAGCTATTCATTATCAGGAGCCATGCAGGAGCCTTTTCCGGCCAGGCAGCGATGGGGCTTTGATGAAGTTGTGAATGCAATTCCTCCAGCTACAGAGGCTGTCAGGTGTGTGGTGCACAGCGGAGGTCGTGACCCTGTTAGTCTCTCTGATTGGCTCACTCCGAATCGGAATATTTCTGTTCTTCTTCATGCCGCTAACTGACTGACCGTCTGATGTTCGCTCTCTCTCTCTCTCTCTCTCTCTCTCTCTCTCTCTCTCTCTCTCTCTCTCTCTCGGAGTGGAGAAGGACTGTTGCCTGCCAGCTGTGGTAGATGTGCTCTCTGCTCAAAAAATTGCGAAATGCGGCAGGACTTAATACATGAAGAGAGAGGGCTGTGATTGAACAGGCATCCGTCTCTCCGCACTGCACATTTCCACCTGTTTTCCGCATTCCCCGAAGATCAAACTTTTACGCATCACTTCATTCAATAACAGCCGAGAGCGTCCTCTGTTATACGAATGTGAAAGACGAGATGAAATAATTCTGCCAGCGATATGATTTGATTCGCTGCTTTCATTGCATTATTGACATTCATGATCCCTGGAAAGTTCTCAGAATGAAGTTGCACAGTCAGGCACTGTAACGAGTTATGAATTAAATTTAACAAAAGAACACTTGTAAGTGTATTATGGCTTAGCGGCCTTTTATCGTATGGTAATACGATCTTGATATTCGATGGAAAGTTTTTGTCAAAACTATGAAAAGATATTCTTCTAAGTTGGATTTTTTTACTTTTGAAACTGTCGGAGAATGTATCCAGAATGCGTTCTTTGTAATTATTCATGCGCCTGCAATAATGTTGTTTCTATTTATTCTCGTCAGTGTGAGTAATTCTATAAATTTGCTACCTCAAAAAAAGCATCCTTGCATGATTCATGAGTGCGTTTGTGATCTTGAAAAACTTCCCACAAAATTAGATTTGAACGCTCACACTAGTGGTTGGTTCTTTCACACCTGCTGAATTGTTGTGATGTGTTCAACCGTGCGTGAGTTGGTTGCTGCTCAGGTTCTGAGAGGCTTTGATTTTCTCAGTGGACCTGTGTGGTGAACTTGTGGAGGGATGGGTGGGTGGGTTTTTGCTGGGTCAGAAGGTACTGTACGTGTACAACGGCCTGTCTGGTCCGAATCAGATCACAGCTTTCATCCCTGTGCCCTCAGGACCAGACGGACAGGCGGAACACCTCCCCACCCCCTCGCTCTGGAGCCGAGCGCCGCTCCACACTGTGAACTGGCAGCTCTCTGCTCAGCGGTTTTAATTGGCTTTGTGCTTGGAATGTGTAAAAAACTGAAAAAAGGTGTTCAATGGCTTTTCGCACGTGGAGCGATAAGCACTTTTGAAGTTCTGCTCACATAGTGACGGGGACAGCACGCCAAGCTGCGGCAGATGCTTTTTCACTGCTGCTCCTGTTAGATCGGTGTCAAGTTGTAGCTTCTATCTTTACTCGCTCACCTGGTCTGATCTGGTGAGTTGTAACCGTGGTGCTGCGTTTGTCATCCTTCCGCCAACTATTCTATCAACGACGACTTCACAAATACTACCCAGCATGTCTGGATCCAACTGGGTACTCTCATGGTCATGACATAGTGTTTTTATTTTTTTTTTGTTTAGCTTAGTTTGGAATTCAATATGGCCGCCATGGCCTCTGATTGGCTGGCACGTTTTCAACTTTTTCTCCTGTTTCATCAGTCAGATTTTGATCAGACGTGGCGTATTTATTTGTCTCGTGGCCCTGACCAACCAATTTTTATTTTCTGGCTCGAATCAAAATCAAATACAGCTGCCTTGGTCTGTGATTGGCTGACTCATTTTTGATGACTTGTCCTCTTCCACTGGTCAGATTTGGATCAGGGCGGGTGTGTTTATTTGTGTCACGGTCCTGACCAAGTGTTCTTATTTTTTTGGCTTGATTCAAAATCCATTCTGGCTGCCCTGATCTCATTGGCTGATACATTTTTGACCATTCTCGTTCCACCAGGCAGGTTTGGATTCAGAATCCAATGTGGATGCTCTGGCCTTTGATTTGCTGACACATTTTTTGTTTTTTCAGTTCTGTTAGCTAGATTTGGATCCGACTTGGTTGAATATTACTCCTGCCCCGGTGTTGTTTTCTTGACTTGATTCAGAATCCAGTGATCTACCTCACAGCTCTGACTTCGAGTTATTTTCAGGCTGATGCGGGATCCAATATGCAGGATTCCTGAGACTCTCATATGCTGATGCATGTTTGACCTCTTGCCACTGGGTAGAATTGAATCAAACTTGCTACAGATGTTCATCTCTGGACCTTGGCCCCAAGTGTTGATATATATTGGTTCGAAGTAGGATCCAGTACTGTGTGGTTCTTTTGGTATCAGAATGGCTGACACATTTTTGACTTTTTCTTAAGTGGCAGCTGCTAGATTTGGATCAAATAGCTAAAAGTGTTTGAAGTCTTGGTCCATATGACATTGAAATGTTGATTTTTTTATTTTTATTTTTTTCCAGTGCATGGATTGAAGATCCATTTTGTATTGAACTCTCAAGGCTGACTTGCTAACCCACATTTTCTTATAATGGATTGACATAGTGACTACTTCAAGTTAATAGTGCATTTGCTGCTACAGTTAATTGTTTATCTTTTAACGTCACTTCAGTACTTGCCGAAAATGATAACATCACAATGTTGGCATATTGAAAAATAGACTGATGGTTACATTATAGTGCTGTGTAACTGTTAAGAATTGTGACAATGTTACTGACTCAGGGCCACTGGGTTTCTTGTTTTTAATTGTATACTTGTATTCCTGCAACTTTATTATCGCAACCCTTGCCACTGATTTGGAACCTCACTCACAAGGAGGGTTTCTCACCCAAATCATGTTCTCTGTTTCCTCTTTTCAAACTTTAGTTTGTATGTGTCTCGCGCGAATATTTGTGCATTTGGCCTGTGTCACCGCCAAAAGTCCATGCTTTGGTTCCTTGAAGATCCTGCCAAATGATATTGGTAGCGAGATGAAATATTGCTTCTATTTTCAGGTTAATGACATCAGATGGTTCTTTTTGGGAACTGAATACATGAAATTGTATTATCCGTCTCCAAAAGATTTATTGGTGGGATTTTTAATTGAAGAAATGACTGCGTGTTTTTGCTACCCTGTGGGCTATATTAACTGTGCATCAGACGCAGTTAAAGAGCACAGATGGGCTGGAATTACTAGGCCTCTCCATGGCCTGGGATTTTCCTGGGCTGGAGGCCAGAGCAGGTGAGCCCGAGATGCTGGCTGTGAGCCTTGGGCCACCAGGGAGCTGCCGTCTGCCTCCAGCCTTCACAGCCCCTAAATCGTCGCTTCGCTTCCCTTTGTTTGTGTTTGTCTCTAGGGAGACAGCGATCCTGAAGGGCGATTTGTGGGATCGTTATTTTAAAACCCGGTCATGTTCACTCCTCAGGTTGTTATTTCACATCTGGGCTTACGTGTGATTTTAAGAGAGAGACGTGGACGGACTTAAAGACGAGCTCGCTGGTCGAGTGTGAGAAAGAGACGAACAGGGAGAATTTCAATGACAGAGAGTCAATGAGATAAACCTTTATTTACCCTCCCTTTTTTTTTTGTTATAGAGATACCCTTATCTGTCCGTCTGTCTGTCTGTACATACATATAGGATTTTGTCTGTCCGTTTTTCCTGAGAAACTAATGAGCAGAATTCAAAAAGCTTTGGTAAATGCTTTTACACAGATGAAAGGTGTGCATCTCATAAGTTGTTTGACAAGATTGGGAAATGTCACAATTTTTGGGGCTTCACAAACTCACAGTGGTGGGGGCGTCAGTGTCCAAGGCCACAAATTTTCAGGTTTTTTCTTTTTATTTCTATCATTAAGATTGCTGTTAGAACCCATCACTGTCATGGATTTATTTATTTTTTTTTATTATTTGCATTGCAGTGCAGTCCATTACCATTATTATAATTTGGTCGAGATGACTCTTAACATTGTATAAACCTCCTCTAAATGAGTTTGCCTTCTTGGCCTTATTGTTATTCCTGAGATGATCCCAGTGTACCCGCCGCTTTTACGTTTCCTTTTGAAGCTCTGAGAGTTCTGGGAAAGGCTTTTGTTTTCGTCTCGCGCTTCATTTGTGTAAATTGTGGCCGGAGGCGATGTCGGGGCGCTAATGTTACGCGCAGATAACGGCGGGTTTGCGTTAGAAATGCAAACCTGTGCATCGCCGGGCCGATGCTCTGAATAACAAGCGCATTTCCCGGGAAAAGCGACGCTCGGGCTGCATCTCGATTCTCGTTTCCCCATTCCGCCGTCTCCTCGGAGATTTGCCGGAGAGCTTCGCGGCGCTTATTGGTGCAACGTTTTTTGAGTGTTGCGTGTTACTGATGTGGTCGGCTTTGCTCAAATCGCCCCTGCTTTGTTTGGGTGAGCGAGGGAGCGAGAGGGGCTTTTGTGCACAAATTATTTATCCGCTGCCCCGACACCACAGGGCTGTGAAATTTGCTTACGGGGGCCGACTGAGCGCTGCCCAAATCTGTTTTTCCATATTTCTTTGTTTTATTGTGTGCCTGTGCTCTGGCATTTACAGGGAAGCAGAACGCTGTAATGGCCAAGAGCATCGTCTGCCTTCTCTTGATTCATAATTCAACACGCCCTCCGCGCGCAGTTACATGCAGGTGACGCTGTGCACCTGCAGTTCGCTCTGAGCGACTCCAGGCGGTGACCGCTCTGCTGTAGCCGCTGCTGAAATGTCAGAGGAGCCGTATTAACATTCTGTGCGGTGACGCGGTGGGTTAAATGAGGACGTGACTTGCAGATTCGAGCAGCATTTACACGTGATTGTCAGCACTGTCCTCTGACCCAGTGCATTATGGGTAATAAGGCCAAATAACATAATCGGTGTGTTTCCTTTTAACTTACACTGGTTTGAAAAATAGGTAGGGTGGGTAGGTATTTCCTTTTTTTATTGCTCAAAGTTTTTTTTTGGTAAAATTTTTAGTGTAGGTAGGTGATCTCTTTTTTTTTTTTTTTTTTTTTCTTTTTTTTTTTTGCTGATTGGTTGGAATTCTGATTGGTTAAGATTTAAGAGATTATGTCAAACATTCAGGGAGCTTTTGCACGGAGCTTCGCACCAGGGCTGTGCTGTAGAATACTGACTGACCGCAAAATGGCTAAACCAGCGAACAAGAAAAAAAAGCGATGGTCGCAATCAATGACGTCACACCAGACATCGGTGGTCGGCTTCATTTATTTTTGTTTTAAATCGAAAACATAGGAAAGTGTTCGGGGTGAAACCCTAATGCATTGGTAGGGTCGGGAAACCGGAAACATGCCTAATTTTTTTATTTAGCCGAATTGCCTCTTGGGTTTGTCTCTGGGGCACACAGTCAGCTGGGAGCTGGGCAGGGCCTATCTGCTCTCGACCTGACCCCTGACCCCCTCTCTCTGCTCCTCCCCAATCCTCCCAGAGCACCTTCAAGTTCAAGTCGGAGAGCGACATCCACCTGGCGGAGCACCATAAGCAGGTTCTGTACGACGGGAAGCTAGCCAGCAGCATCTCCTTCACCTACAACGCCAAAGCCACCGACGCCCAACTCTGTTTGGAGTCTTCGCCCAAGGAGAACCCCTCCATCTTCGTGCACTCGCCCCACGCCCTCATGCTTCAGGTCTGTGTTCAAATTCTGTCCCCTGGAGTTCACTGTACCTCACCTGCACCCCAAAAAATACTCATATACAAACAGCGGTTGTACAAAACCCAAAACCAGTGAAGTTGGCACGTTATGTAAATCGTAGATAAAAACAGAATACAATGATTTGCAAATCCTTTTCAACGTATATTCAATTGAATACACTGCAAAGACAAGATGTTTATTGTTCAAACTGAGAAACTTTAATTTTTTTTTGCAAATAATCATTAACTTAGAATTTAAAGGCAGCAACACATTGCAAAAAAGTTGGCACGGGGGCCTTTTTACCACTGTGTTACATCGCCTTTCCTTGTAACGACACTCCGTAAACGTTTGGGAACTGAGAAGACCAATTTTTGAAGCTTTTCAGGTGGAACTCTAACCCATTCTTGCTTGATGTTCAGCTTAAGTTGTTCAACAGTACGGGGTCTCCGTTGTCATATTTTATGCTTCATAATACGCCACACATTTTCAATGGGAGACAGGTCTGGACTACAGGCAGGCCAGTCTAGTACCCGCACTCTTTTACTATGGAGCCATGCTGTTGTAACACGTGCAGAATGTGGCTTGGCATTGACTTGCTGAAATAAGCAGGGGTGTCCATGAAAAAGATTTTGCTTGGATGGCAACATATGTTGCTCCAAAACCTGTATGTACCTTTCAGCATTAATCGTTCCTTCACATATGTGTAAGTTGCCCATGCCTTGGGCACTAATACACCCCCATACCATCACAGGTGCCGGCTTTTGAACTTTGCGCCTATAACAGTCCGGATGGTTCTTTTCCTCTTTGGTCCGGAGGACACGACGTCCATAGTTTCCAAAAACAATTTGAAATGTGTACTCGTCAGACCACAGAACACTTTTCCACTTTGCATCAGTCCATCTTAGATGAGCTTGGGCCCAGAGAAGCTGGCGGCGTTTCTGGGTGCTGTTGATAAATGGCTTTCGCTTTGCATTGTAGAGTTTTAACTTGCACTTGCAGATGTAGCAACGAACTGTAGTTACTGACAGTGGTTTTCTGAAGTGTTCCTGAGCCCAAGTGGTGATGTCCTTTACACACTGATGTCGGTTTTTGATGCAGTACCGCCTGAGGGATCGAAGGTCACGGGCATTCAATGTTGGTTTTCGGCCTTGTCGCTTACGTGCAGTGATTTCTCCAGATTCTCTGAACCTTTTGACGATATTACGGACCGTAGATGATGAAATCCCCAAATTTCTTGCAATAGCTCGTTGAGGAATGTTGTTTTTCAACTGCTCGACAATCAGCTCACGTATTTGTTCACAAAGTGGTGTTCCAAATAAGTGTTTGATGAGCATTCCTCAACTCTCTCAGTCTTTTTTGCCACTTGTGCCAGCTTTTTTGAAACATGTTGCAGGCATCAAATTCCAAATGCGCTAATATTTGCAAAAAATTACAAAGTTCGCCTGTTCGAACATTAAGTAACTTGTCTTTGCAGTGTATTCAATTGAATATAGGTCGAAAGGTATTTGCATATCATTGTATTCTGTTTTAATTTACGATGTACACAACGTGCCAACTTCACTGGTTTTGGGTTTTGTACTTCCAGTCTGTTCATACACTGCCAGGGTTCTCGAACCTCTTCTTCTGTTCTCCTTGGATCTGATCTGCGGCCAGTCTTGGTGGTCGATGTGTTGAAGCGCACTTGACGCAAGTAGCAAACCCTTTGGAGAGTCGCGCGAGGTGTGTTTTAGGTGGGCGAGATGAAATATTTGGCTCTGAGTGCTGGTTCCTGAAGAGAGGTTTGGGAACTTGGCTACGCCCTATGACCTGTGTCTCCAAACTCACCCCAAAACAACTGTCCTAAAGCGTATCTGCCCCAAGTCTTCTTCCATGTCCTGACCGATACCATCTAGTTTCAGCGTCGCGCTACATAAGTTTTGTTTCAACTCTTTTCCCTTAAAGTGCTTAATTCATACTCGCCTTATCCCTCCAAAAGTTAATCATTCTTTATTTAGTTGATAAATGACTTTCAGAAGGACTCACAGGTACCTGAGAACCCTTCTGAAGGTCATTGCCAAATAAAAATTGACATAATTGTTGACCTTTTGAAGGCTGAGATCTGAAATTTTGCTGAGTGTATTTTGAGTCTTGCGTGACTATAGCAGTGATTAGCACTGACACGGTTTAAACTCTGGAGAATTTGATTATGGCGAGTGGGCTGGATGATTTTGTTGTCTGTTCCTCTGGTTGACTGCAGTCTGAGGAAGCTGAAGACAGTTAATATTTCAGATTTGATGTTTGTTTGTTTTTACTTTGTCTGGAGAAAAAAATTGAAGTGCATGAATTTTATGCCACTGTGTAACGTGATTTTAAAAAGCCTTTTAATATTTCATGTTTTTGATCAAAAAGTATAAATGGAAGAAAATAATTGTTTTAATACCGGTCATACGTTTTTCACTATCCTCTGATCACCAGATATACAAGTGATCATATTCAAGGATGTCAGGGCAGTGGATA
Source organism: Gymnothorax reevesii (assembly GCA_029721435.1). NCBI lineage: Eukaryota > Metazoa > Chordata > Actinopteri > Anguilliformes > Muraenidae > Gymnothorax > Gymnothorax reevesii. The sequence goes on from CM056574.1 coordinate 173,170,579, forward strand.
TATTTAGCTGTTTTCCGAATGCATGACTGGGCTTCAGACGAAGTGTGATATAAAAACAGACTTCAGAGGAAACATTTATTTTAACATCTTGAACGTCCAAACTGTTTTCTCAAAGCTTAGATCTGCAGAGGTCCAGTCAAGATTTCTAAATTTGTAGTGCGTGAGTCGAACTTTCTCATAGGGCTTTTTCGTGAAGATCATTCGCCAAATTCTGTTTCATTTGGACTGTTATACTGGGGCACCTCTCAGACTGCTGGCAAATATTTTACCACATACTGATCGAAAATTAAACTGAATAAGCTGCTTGTCATACAGGAAATATTTTCACTTTCGTTATTTTGGTTCACGTGTCTGTGTGTGTGTGTGTGTGTGTGTGTGTGTTTATCCTGCTCTACAGGATGTGAAAGCCATCGTGACCCACTCCATCCACAGCGCGATTCACTCCATCGGTGGGATCCAGGTTCTCTTCCCTCTCTTTGCTCAGTTGGACTATCAGCAGCAGAACGAGAGTCAGGTGGAGACCACCGTCTGGTGAGTGCTGGCTCCGCCATCTCCTGTCCGTCTCGCCCCGGCTTCGCCCTCTCCTGTCCATCTCACCCCGGCTCTGCCCTCTCCTGTCCATCTCACCTCGGCTCCGCCACCTATCCGTCTCGCCCTGGCTCCGCCCTCCCCTGTCCGTCTTGCCCTGGCTCCGCCCTCTTCTGTATGTCTCGCCCTGGCTCCGCCCTCTTCTGTCCATGGCTCCGCCCTCTCCTGTCCGTCTCGCCCCAGGTCCGCCCTCTCCTGTCCGTCTGACCCCGGGTCTGCCCTCACCTGTTCATCTCGCTCCAGCTCCGCCCTCACCTGTTCATCTCGCTCCAGCTCCGCCCTCTCCTGTCCGTCTCGCCCTGGCTCCGCCCTCTTCTGTCCGTCTCGCCCCAGGTCCGCCCTCTCCTGTCCGTCTGGCCCCGGGTCTGCCCTCACCTGTTCATCTTGCCTCGGCTCCGCCCTCTCCTGTCCATCTTGCCCCGGATCCGCCCTCTCCTGTCCGTCTCCCCCCGGCTCCGCCCTCCCCTGTCTGTTTCGCCCTGGCTTCGCCGTCTTCTGTCCGTCTCGCCCCAGCTCCGCCCTCTCCTTGTCTGTCTCACCTCGGCTCCGCCCTTTCCTGTCTGTTTCACCCCGGCTGCGCCCCTCGCCTGCTTCCATTGGTGGAGCACTGCTCTAGTGCTTTTACAACAGTTGAGCTCCAGTCATAGTGACGAGTGTCGTGTCAAGTCCATAAATTTTTGGACAGTGACACGTTTTCACCATTCTGGCTCTGTACGCCATCATAATAAATTTGAATTGAAGTGGTCATGATCTGCTTGAAGTGTAGACTTTCAAATTTAATCTGAAGGTTTTGATAACAATATTGAATTAAATGTGCAATAATTGGAACCATTTTTATACTTGGCCATCCTCCCGATTTCAGTCAATCAAAAGGAATTGGAAAAAGTAGCATAAGCGCAAAATTAACAGTGAGTTTTAATGCTTGGTGGCAACTGCTGTTTTGCTGACAATGAGTGCCTGACGTTTGGAGCCGCAGACGTCACCAGACGTGGGGTTTGTTCCCTGGTGATGCCCTGCCAGGGCTTCTCTGCAGCCATCTGGGCTGTTTGGAATGCAGCCTCGCCTGGGTTCAAGCCAAGTTATTGACTTGGCGATAATAGAGCGTCACACATCTGTCCCTTAAAGTCTCATGTGGCTTTGGTAGTTCGCTTCCACTGTCCATCTGCGGTATGAAGTGCCGTCCAGTGAGTTTTGAAGTATTTGGCGGAATCTGAGCTGAGTATTTAGCCCTGTTAAATCCAGAATTCATACTGCTGCTCTTGTCTTCAATTACAACTAGACAGTCCAGTCACCCGCGATCACATGGGTGGTAGCCCCTGAAAGCCCGATTCTCCCCTTTGTAGCGCATTATTCGACTAACACGGTCACCATGGCAAACGAAATCCATAGGTGTCATAAGTGAAGTATAACACGTGTCTGTTACAAATATGAAAGTTATTGGTCAAAAATTACAGCCTGCACAGTGTCCACAAGGAAGTATCTATGACCCTACTTTCCCACCTGATTTATTATTTCAATAATGATTTTCCGCATTGTTTTATAGCATCTGTCGAGACTTTCTAGTCTCCCGTGATATAGCATCATTTTCAGTTTTGTCATTTATAGTCCCAGATAGACTAGAATAAAGCATAAAGCCAGATATGCTTCAGCGGTGTGTCTATTCTCTGTTCCTCGTCAGATACGGTCAGATCCACCCATAGATCCACCCCTGACTCCTCCCTGGATATTCACTTCACGCTCTCGTCCAATAGGAGTCACATCCGGTTGCAAAATGACAAAGTGGCGCTGTTCATTTGCCAGAATCAAGGCTTCCTAAATGTTATGCTGAAAGCAGTGGGTGACGTCACAGTTGCTTCGTCCATCTTTTCAGACAGTCTTTTGTTTTACCCACCAACCTGTCTTAGTTCCAGCCGTTTCCCCTCTCGCGCCGGGGAAAGGGCTGACAGATCTGTCCCCAGATGCATTGCTTGCTGTCTTTTCACTTTATCTGGCATTTCACAGGGGAATAAAAATAAAATCTGTAATATATTTCCTGCTGAAGTTAGATGAAGGTGTGTGTGTGATGTTCTGATCCTCCTGCAGTGTGTTTGTGAGCTGTGAGCTGTCACCTCAGAGCTGTGCCATTAGTTTTACTCGCCGTTGGGAAAAGTTGTTTTGCATTTTTATTTGATTTTTCCTCTTGGCAAGGTACCACCCCTGCAAAGAATAGTATTTATTATCATGCAAAGCAGTGGGATGGTGGTGAATAAAGCTGTGTGGTGTATATGTCAGTGCCAAGGGTCTGATTTACTGAGACCTTTGGCTTATGCAGTACCTAGTTGTACGGACAGAACCAAAAACCATTTGCCAAAGATTGATCAAGTAATTTGTTTTGCACCAATTTTTGATAAAATCAGTGGGCAAAAAGGTCTTCCGAATACCAAAGTTCTGGGTAAATGATGTCCTTTGTCTGAGTTGCAGGCACTTGAGGTGACTGACGGGTGATGAGAATAGAGACTGGTGTAGAATGAGTCCACTGCAAAAGTCAGCTCACTATTCCATAAATATTTAGATATGCAGGCAGGACAGGAAATTCTAGAAAACAAGAGAAAATGTCTGCATACTGGAATCTGTTTAAAATATACAGTACAGACATTCTTTAATTTTTATCCCCCGGCATATAATGTGGGGGATAAGGTCATCAGAGCGGTCGTCAGTCCGTCCGCAGACATTTTCGTTTCTGGGATGGAACTCGATTACTGTTCAGTACTTTTTAACAATATTTGTTGTGCTTATTAGTCAGGTCCTAGACTGGCGCCTTTTGATATTTGGGCATTTCTGAGGTTAGATTGCGGGGGCCGGGGGGGGAATGTCGTCTTCTGGTGACTCTTGTTTTTGACTGGTAATGAGTGAAGTGTGATGGTCGATGTCTCAATGAGTGACTCGCTGCTGATTCTGCGACAGAGCAACTCTCCTGGTCTCGCCGTGTTTGATCAGAAGAGATGAGTCACATGACCTGCGTACGGCATGATGATCGGCGCGGCTGCTTTGTGCTTCGAAGCCACTCTTTATGTGACAGATTACAGGAGATGAGTGACAGGTGATGATTAGTGAGTGATGGATCACGGTTCTAGCGCTGCTATTCCAAACATCTTGTGATTGTACATAGGAGATTGCTGACAGGTGATGAGGTACTTGCCTCTTGTGTGTTAGTCATACTCGCCAGGCTTTTGAGTGATGTGATGGTTGCTAAGATACAGGTGATCAGTGATTGATGGTGGGCAGTGGGGGGTGAGTCACAGGTGAAGACATGGTGACTGGATGGTGATTCCTGTGTTGCAGCGCCACTCTCCTGGCCTTTCTGGTGGACCTGCTGAAGAGCTCGGTGGCCATGCAGGAGCAGATGCTGGGAGGGAAGGGCTTCCTGGTGATCGGGTATCTCCTGGAGAAGGTACCGGTCCCCTGCTATTTTCCTCACCCCGACCTGCGGTGATTTATTTCACCGCTGTGCACCAATGACAGCAACACCGCCCCTGTATTGATAATACAATTCTGTGCAATAGAATAAAAATTGAGTTTCTTTTTTAATTTAAATACTCGCAACAGTCCACCTGGGATCAGCCATTCTCATATTTTCATTCCAAATTCCAATGTGTAAAAACAATTTACATAATACACGCTGTATTCCCCTGTGGTAAAGCGCCATATATTTCCTGTTCACCTCCCATGTTACCCTCTGTGTACCGACAGGCAGTGGTGCTGCGCTGACCGGCCTGCAGTGGTCCTGTACGTTTTATGTAACGTTATTTTTATCGCTCATGTGCCTAGTGCTTAGTGTTGCAGTATTTTACATCATTTTCCCTGATTGGTCCCTCCGCTCGGCGGCTCCTGTACGCACACAGTATTACGGGTGCTGCGGTTCGCAGTCCTGTTTGAAGCCAATAAAAAGAATTACTGTTCTTGCCCATCACTGTTCGCCGTAAATGGCCGCAACAAGCCGAGGGGATGTCAGAGGCGACTGGGAGACGGGAAGGACTTTGGACTCCTCTCTCGACTGCAGGACGTTTTCATGACAAAAAGGACCTCAGCTTTGAGTGGAGGAGACAGGGGGATGTTTATGGTGTGTCGAGTCCCTGTGCTTTCGCATTTCACGGGACTGACGGCTGTTGAAACACAACTGTCTGCTAGTTTCTCAAAAAACGTTTTTCACATTTTCTCATCAAAGATATTTTTAATTGAATGGTGTGAAGTGACGTGTGTTTGAACTGGTGAGAAGGTTCTCACCTGGATTATTGAACTGTAGATCTATATTTTGACAAATATAGGTGTAGTTTTAGGTAAAATCATGCCATTTTAGGCAGCACGGTGGTGCAGCGGTCAGTGCTGCTGCCACACAGCAATAAGGTCATGGGTTTGAATCCGGCCTGGGGCCTTTCTGTGTGGAGTCTGCATGTTCTCCCCGTGTTCACAGGGGTTTCCTCCCACAGTCCAAAGACAAGCAAATCAGGCTAATTGGAGACGCTGAATTGCCCGTAGGACTGAGTGTGTGAGTGAGCGGTGTATGAATGGTGTGTGTGGCCTGTGATGGAGTGGCGAGCTGCTCAGGGTCGGTCAGCTGGGGTAGGCTGCAGCTCCTCCTGCGACCCTGGTGAGGGCGATAGAGAATGGGCAGATGGAGGGATGATGCCATGTTAAAGGCTGCTGTCATCCCTCTCCCTCCCCCCAATAATCCCGCCTCCCTCGACCTTGCACACATCAGACGCTCCTGACTCTGAGAGACGGCGTCAGTCTCTCGCTCCGCTGCGGCTTCAGCTTTAGCCTCAGGTGACACGCTGGCGGCCTGGACGACACCTGAAGGTTACTGCTTCTGCAGGGCATCAGCCGCCGCTGGGCTTTGCACCGCACCGTCCCGCCATCTGTTCCAGCGCCGTTTCCTGTCTCAAGCACCAACACAAACACACACTCACACACACGCATTCCTACGCCTGCAAACACATGCGCACACACTTTTGCTCTCTCTCTCACTCACCGGGAGAGAAAAGTTTCTCAAAGTTAAACTCACCTGTGACTTCAAAGTCATTTCACAAGATCGTTTTTTTTTTTTTAATAACTAAAGCTGTTATCACAGTATCAGCGCAGCCTCGTTTCATCTTCGGAAATGTTTACGCCTGCAGGAGGTTCATCCTGCCAGTGCGCTGCTCTTCGCTGCCATGATGTTTCTCACTGTGTGCTGACCAGTCTGTGTCACTGGCCTTGCCCTGATTGGCTCACAGCCCCATGAAGCCTTGTGTCATTGGCTGTGGCACGTAGGCCTATGTAATCATGCTGGTCCTCTAGTCAGCCTGCAGATGAATTTACTCCTCAAACAATGAGACTGCGCCGCTCCGCAGGAGAGCTGGAGAGAGACTGGAACCCCATGCTGTTCAGTGCACTCCTCAGAGGGGATTGTGTACGTGAGTGCGCTTCCCAAAATTCACATGGACTGTTTGCAGCAGTGGAGTGAATCCCAGACTGTCACGGCCATCCAGCATGAAAAGATGGGTCAATCTAACAAAGACCCTAATCTAGAGTTATTTGCTCATGGAAGGTCCTGATTGGTCGGTACCATTTCTCTCCTTCGCCCAGTCCTCCAGGGTCCACATCACCCGGGCCGTGCTGGAGCAGTTCCTGTCCTTCGCCAAGTACCTGGACGGCCTGACCCACGGAGCGCCCCTGCTCAAACAGCTGTGCGACCACATCCTGTTCAATGCCGCCATCTGGATACACACGCCTGCCAAGGTGAGAACGCGCTTCCCGAATTGGTGCGAGTCCGCTAACAAACTCCTTTCGACGGCTCGCAGCTGCTCTTTTATAGACTGTGGTTGCAAAAGTCTTCCTCCTGGTGACTGTATCTAAAGTCCGACTGTCGCTTCAAATGATTAGTTACAGAGAGCTCCATTACAAATAATGTATGAGAAAACCAGAACATGAGAAGAAGCGGCCATTCAGGTTAATTTCGCTTTATCTCAAACCAGCAAGTGACAGGTGCTACGTTAAAGCCTGGATTTTAATTACCCAAGGATGACCACCTGCTAACGTGCTTCTTTTACACACAGTGTAGTCTACTCCGGTTCAAATTTTTATCGGCAACCAAATGCTAACTCGTCTATAGCACACGCAAGCAATGTTTGGTAGCTGCATTAGTTCTGCTCCAGCGGTCAGGAGAACTTGGCGAGCTCGTATCGAGGACATGGGACGGCCTGAGTGGCATTTGGAGCCCTCGGTGCTGCTGCTTCGCAGGTTTAGAGGTGCACTTCACACCTGTCGGAGAGGGCGATGACGCACCTGCGGGGGACAGTGATTGGCGAGCTGCTCCTCCGTCTGTCTCCGCAGTCATAATGGTGCTAATTACAACAGATGGAGTTATAAACCCACATTTGTTTTCGCTCCGGCAAACTGGCCTGCTACTGGGAGGCAAAGTCCCTCTGTTTTGCGAGTGTTTATGGATGAGCTACGTTGTGTATAATTAGGATTAATTGGGATTAAGGCTGCCATGTCCCATGTTTTTGGACTGAGGCATCTGTAACTGGATAAAACTAATGAAGAAGAGGTTTGAGCCAAAAATGTGAACAGTGCCGTATGAAGTCCTGGAGGAAGCGGCTGTTTGTGTTGCTTTGGCTTGCAGGAGTCCTGTCTCATGACAGAGATGTCCTCAAAATGCTCTGTCCGCTTTTCAACGTGACATATCTGTTTATCTGGTCCTCATCAGTCTCCACAGTTCTATGGAGCTTTGAGCAATTATTTTGTTGTGTCTGTCTGTCTGTCTGTTTGTCTGTGTGTGTGTTTGTGTGTGTGTGTGTTCATGTCCCCACCAGGTGCAGCTGTCATTGTACACCTATCTCTCGGCGGAGTTCATCGGCACGGCGACCATCTACAGCACCATCCGGCGGGTCGGCACAGTGCTGCAGCTGATGCACACTCTGAAGTACTACTACTGGGCCACAAACCCCACCGACAGCAGCGGCATCGCACCCAAGGGCCTGGGTGAGGCGTCCATACCCTGTACCCCTGTCTACAGACACCTGCCTACCAGACACCTACCAGACACTCCGTCCCTACCCCTTATCCCATAACTAACCTCTTACTCTCTCAACCTACCCCCTACCCCATATCCCATAACTAACCTCATACTCTCTCAACCTACCCCCTACCCCTTATCCCATAACTAACCTCCTACTCTCTCAACCTACCCATTATCCCATAACTAACCTCCTACTCTCTCAACCTACCCCCTACCCATTATCCCATAACTAACCTCCTACTCTCTCAACCTACCCATTATCCCATAACTAACCTCCTACTCTCTCAACCTACCCTCTACCCATTATCCCATAGCTAACCTTTTACTCTCTCAACCTACCCCCTACCCCTTATCCCATAACTAACCTCTTACTCTCACAACCTACCCCCTACCCATTATCCCATGACTAACCTCCTACTCTCTCAACCTACCCCCTACCTTTTATCCCATAACTAACCTCATAGTCTCTCAACCTACCCCCTACCTTTTATCCCATAACTAACCTCTTACTCTCTCAACCCACCCCCTACCCCTTATCCCATAACTAACCTCATAGTCTCTCAACCTACCCCCTACCCCTTATCCCATAACTAACCTCTTACTCTCTCAACCTACCCCTACCCCCTATCCCATAACTAACCTCATACTCTCTCAACCTACCCCCTACCCCTTATCCCATAACTAACCTCTTACTCTCTCAACCTACCCCCTACCCATTATCCCATAACTAACTTCCTACCCTCTCAACCTACCCCCTACCCCATATCCCATAAATAACCTCTGCGCTCCGCACACAGCGTTCTCCTCTGTGATGGTGGTGTCGTGTTGCGTGGAGACCCCATACTGTGAGTGTTTTTGAAAAGCCCTGGATGTGAATTCCTGCTCCTGTTGTGCTCTTTTCAGTCCCGAACGACAGGTGTGTGGTGTTTTGAAGTCTCATATTTTGGACAGGGTTGGGGTCGCTGGCTGGAAGTGTGGGGTGGTGAAAGGGTGTTGAGGTCACTTTGTCCTTTTCTGTGAGTTTTGAACTTTGGACTGTGGCCTTCATCAGTACTGAGGGACGAGGAAGAGGAGGGACATTATGGTTAGGAGGGGAGGGATCTGCCCTCAGTGAGGACGAGTCACAGGTGTCGACGCGATGACCGTGCTAGAGGTTTAAAACTGTTCTTCAACTGTTACCCTTCGATTGCCTCCCTTTGTAGATTAATGCCCGTCTTTCATCGAGATAGTCTGCGATGTTCCTCCGATTAATTTCAATATTTACACTCATTCATGCTGAAGGCTTGCCGTAAATTGATTTATATTTATCAGACAGACCAGAGGTGCTTTTTTCCCCGACCCACGTCCATATATCAGTTCCAGAGAGCTAAATCCAAAAATTCTCAGTTAATACACAAACGGTCTCATCTGCGTGTTGATAAAAATTGTCCGGTACGAGGGCTGAGGTGCCCATCAATGCCCCTGAACGTATCAATCTGAGGTAAAATACCTAAAAGTGAGTATTAATAAGATGCCTTAATGAGCTTCCCTAGTTGTCAGTCATCTCTCATTGACGCGGTGATCACAACCACTAATGACTCCTCTTAGCATCGATCATCAGTGCCCTGAAAACAAATACTGAATTATTAGCGAGGGAGAGAGACGGAGGGGGAGAGAGATGGACTGAAAGGTTATTCTTCATCTGTTTTGTCTTTTCTCCCGTAGCTTCACAATAGAAGCTGTATTTTTCTCGAAAGACTTTAAAATGGTGCGTCTGCTGCATGTGTTCATGTGCTTTGCGATCATTTCATATTATTACTTCGAGGAATACAGTTGGGAGATGGATAATTTTTTTTAAGTATGATGCAACTCAAAATCAATCTCTTCTACTCAATGGTCAGGGTAATTTCAAACCTGGTTCTGTTTCACTCAAGAAAGGCTGCCAGACGGCTAGCCCAAGGGGCTGGAATATAATCCGCGCGTGCGCGAATTCTGAGGTAGACTATATCAAAACATCATCACGTGAGTGTGCCGCGCTACTGTACAGTACAGTATATAAGCCTGCGCGCAGCACACTTGGTCCTCTTTAATCCCTCACACGATCTGATAAGGTAAGACTCTTGATACTATAGCGACGTGCCTATTGACAGTTAGCTGTCTGAGAGCTGGTGACTATTGTTACTCCTCTCCAGGCAACCGTTATCAGGCTTTTATATCTACACCACCTTACGATTGTGCTATCGCCGCTGATCTATTAGGTGGGCTAATAATCCCTCATCCCCACGAATCGTTGCTTGGTTCGGGCGGGTATACTGCTCGTAAGCGAGGCTACTCGCATGTATATCGGTGCTTAATTCCAACTAAAGCCCAGCAGGTGAGTGGTTCTATTGCTGTAATATTACACGAGGGAGGAAAGAGATTACAGGGAAATCTCTCTGGCTATATCTCTTAATATTGCTGCATGGCGCCATTCGGCACCGTACTGTAGCTAACTGGTACCGTAGTGGAGATATCTCTCCCGTATAACGGACTGCCGCGATTCTCCCTCGGTCGAGGGAATTTTTCGCCTGGTGTGTTAATTGCTCCATCCAACTCATCTGGCGTGATTTGACTGCTTATGCTACTTGCGTTGTTTGAAGACTGGGAAGGCAACCAGCAGGCGTATCTCGTGATACATCTCGTCATTCTCACTGCAGGCTCTCTGTACCGACTCTCGGTGTTTTCGGTGCTCGGTACCGACAGAGGTAACTTACTGCAGACACAGACTCTGATACCAGTGTGCAGCAGCCTGACTGGTGGCTTCTCTTGTGCCACCCCTGTTGGTACCACTGGACATTGAACAGTGCTATTGGGTTCACACCTAAAATCTTTGTGTGACCGAAATAGAACATTAATAACAAATAATTTGTTATTTATTTAAAAAAAAAAAAAAAAAAAGAAAAGAAATGCCAGGATTTCACAACTGTACTAATTGCAGCAGTAAACTGCCAATGGAAGATGGCCATACCGTCTGTGTGAAATGTCTGGGCCCTGAGCACGCGCTTGCTTCCAAAGCTGACCCTAGTGGTTGCCCAAGCTGTCTCCCCTTCTCAGCACGCACTCTACTGAGTAGAGTAAACAGAGCCATGGGAGACAATGATGTATCCATGTCCTCCCAGGAGTCCACTGAGACAGGTTCGATACCACTCTCTCAGCCCTCTCCTCAACAGCCGAGTACATGCAAATTGTCTGACACACCAGCTCCAGGCAAAAAAAGTAGGAAAAGGAAGCATGAGAGCTATGATGCTCTTGCGAATACTATGGCATCTCTGGCTAAGGAAATTTCATCCTTGGCGTCTACTCAGCAATGGATGATGCAGCAGCTCACCGAACGCCAGGCAGCCCCATCAGGGCCAGAGCAACAGGCACCCCCACCGGACGGCAGGCGCCAGGCGCCCCCACCAGACAACGAGCGCCAGGCACTCCCATCAGGCACAGAGCACCGGGCCTCCCCACCAATGCAGCCTGTAGTAGATTCACCGCAGCAGCTGTCCACGCAGGTCGCTGATGACAATGTGGAACTGCTATCGGTGATGGCATCGGATAACCTGAATCCTGGATATATGGATGGCAGAGCAACGTCTCCCCACCATTCTGATTTGAGCTCAGATCATGGCTCTTCCCTGTTATTGGCTCCATCCGAAACATCCAGTGCCTTCTCTGGTGAAGAATTCCTTGCGCTCGTGACTAGGGCCACCAAACGTCTCAATGTGGAAATGCCTTCAACACCTGAGGCCCAGCTGTCTCGGTTTGATAGGAGGAGGGAGCCTATGAATAGGCCATGCTCTCTCCCTGTCCTCCCGGACTTTGTCAAGGAAATGACAACTGTGTGGGAGCACCCGGAGGCGGCAACCCCTCCTATGAGACAGTGGGCACAGTTTGCTAACATTCATGGAGCAGATGAGGTTGGTTTTGGGGACTATCCGATGATGGATGACTCTATCGCTGCTCTTGTCCTCCCTCCCACGGCTCTTGTGGGGAAAGACCCCTCATGCCCAAATAAACAGTGCCGCACCACCGACAAATGGTTGAAGAAGTCGTTCTACAATACGGCCTTTGGGGCGCGCCTCATGAACACAACATCTGTGCTCTCGCTGTATCAAATGGAGCTCATTGAAGACCTCTCCGCTGCCCCCGCTCAGGAAGTGGTTGAAGAGTTGAAGAAAGTCTCTGAGATCCTAGTACATCTCGCCAGGGGAGCAGCACACTCCAGTGGTAGATCCATTGCATCACTGTGGATGGCACGGAGACACCTGTGGCTAGCTCAGTCGAAGCTACCAGAGCAGGACAGGAACATGCTCATGAAGCTACCTCTTACCCCTGGCTTTACCTTTGGTCCCGGAACCGTTGACATGCTCCGCCGAGCCAAGGAGTCTAGGGAGTCCAAGAAGGAGTGGGAGCAGCTGATGCCAAAGCCCCCTCCACCCAAACGACATCGACCAGACTGGAACTACGCAGGTAACCGCAGTGTGCCCTTCACAAAGGGCCGCCCCAATATGCAGGGCAATGTGCGGAGACAGTCGACGCAGGCTTCCTCCTTTCCAAGCCGCTGCCCCGGGAATCCTGCCAGGCCCAATAGGCCTCGACAGCGCGATGGCCACAGACCTCGTGCCACCCCGTCTGCTGCCTCACAGCCCTCTTCCTGACGTTCAAGGGGCTATGCCTCATGTTTTCTCCCACACTCAATTGGAGGTGTGGGAAGCGTGTTCTCCCAGTTCTTGGGTAATTTCAACAATAAAGTTCGGTTATCGGCTACAGTTCAGACGCCGCCCACCCACGTTCAAGGGTATTCTTGTTTCTCATCAGCTAGACCCACTACGGCAGCTGGCCCTGCAAGAGGAGATAAACACCTTGCTAAGGAAAGAGGCGATAAGAGAGTTAAATCACAGCCAACGGCAGAGTGGCTTTTATTCGAGCTATTTCCTAGTTCCGAAACGGGATGGTGGATTTCGTCCAATACTGGACCTGAGGCCACTAAACCTCTACCTACGCCCGCTGCATTTCAAAATGCTGTCACTGGCACAAATCTTCCAGTCAGTTCAAAGTGGAGATTGGTTCACGAGCATAGACCTCAAGGATGCCTATTTCCACATTGCAGTCCACCCTGCTCATCGTCAATTTCTCCGATTTGCGTTGAAGGACAGAGCCTTCGAGTTCAACGTCCTCCCCTTTGGCCTGTCCCTATCACCACGCACATTCACAAAGTGTATGGACACAGCTTTGAATCCGCTGTGGCAGAAGGGCATCAGAGTGCTCAATTATCTGGACGACTGGCTAATATGTTCCCTGTCGAGTCAGCAGGCAGTGCGGGACACAGCGGTAGTAATGGAACATTTACAGAAACTGGGCCTATCTCTCAACCCAGACAAGAGCCAGGTAACCCCTTCACAGCAGATCACCTTCCTTGGAGTGAAACTGGACTCGGTAACCATGATAGCAGGTCTCTCAGATCAGAGAGTCGTTGCCCTCCAACAATGCCTGTCACAGTTTTTGGGACAGAACAATGTTCGTGCTTACCAGTGTCAAAGGCTACTGGGCCTAATGGCCGCAGCATCCCAGGTGGTACACCTTGGCCTTCTACATATGAGGCCAGTGCAAAAGTGGTACCTGTCCAAGATGCTCCACCCAGTGTTGGACAGGGACAAATCTGTCTCTCTACCGCCTGTGTGCCTACGAGCTCTGCAATGGTGGAACATGGCCCAGAATCTGTGCAGAGGTGTGCGACTAGGCAGAATCTACAGACGCGAAGTTCTGACCACGGACGCGTCGCTGTCCGGTTGGGGGGCAGTCTGGAATGGTTTGGGAGCCCGGGGAGTGTAGCGCCCACCATGGAACACTGCCCACATAAATGTTCTCGAGCTAAGAACAATATACCTCGCCCTTCACTATTTCTTGCCAGTGCTTCAGGACAAACATGTCTTGATTCGAACAGACAACATGTCGGCAATAGCGTACATAAATCGCCAGGGAGGTCTCAGACGTTGCACAACATTGCCCGAGAACTCCTTTTCTGGGCGGACACTCACCTTTGCTCGATCAGGGCAGTTCACTTGCCGGGCACACTGAACACCGCAGGAGACCTGCTGTTCAGGGGCAGGCCACACCCAAGCGAATGGCGTTTGCACCCGGAAACAGTGCATCTAATCTGGGCTCGTTTTGGGAAGGCACACGTCGATCTTTTCGCCTCAAGGGAATCGACTCACTGTCCACAATGGTTCTCTTTAAACCAAGACGACGCGCCTCTAGGGGTGGACGCCCTAGCACACAGATGGCCCAAGGGCCTCCTGTATGCCTTCCCTCCCCTCTCCATGATCCCAGCTGTGCTGGCGAGGACAAGGATGGAGGACCTGAGTGTCCTCTTGGTAGCTCCAAATCGCCCCCAGGCGCCATGGTTTGCGGAGGTTCAGGCCCTCCTCTCGGGCACCCCATGGCAACTCCCGCTACGGCAGGATTTGTTGTCGCAAGCCGGGGGAGAGTTATGGCACCCGTCACCAGCCATCCTGAACCTGTGGGTCTGGCCGTTGAAAGGGACACCCTCCTCGCTCAAGGGTTGACACTGGCAGTTACGCAAACCTTGCAGTGTGCTAGAGCGCCATCGACAAGGACCCTATACGCCTATAGATGGAATGTTTTCAAAGCATGGTGCGAACAGCGGCATGAGTGCCCCCGGTCCTGCCCTCTAGCCTCAGTTCTGGAATTCTTACAAGAAAAGTTTGACCAAGGAAAATCCCCTTCGACTCTGAAGGTGTTTCTCTCTGCGATATCAACCTGCCATGATAGAGTGGATGGCAAAACACTCGGCGCTAACCCCCTGTCTGTCCAATTCATGAAGGGAGTTCAAAGATTGCGCCCAAGGCGGCTTCCCTCTGTGCCGCCGTGGCAGCTTAACATTGTTCTTGATGCTCTGACAAAGCCCGCGTTTGAACCCCTTGGTAGTATTGATCTCAAGTGGCTTTCTCAGAAGGTGGTTTTTCTACTTGCCATCACCTCAGCAAAGCGTATTGGAGAGCTACATGCGCTGTCTGTGCACCCTCACTGCTTCCATGTAAAACCGGAAGGCACTGGTGTTGTCCTGCGCCCTAATCCGGCCTTCATGCCTAAGGTTCTGTCAGCACAGAACCTCAATTAAACAATTGCCTTGGACTCATACCACCCTCTTGTCTCTGAGTCGAATGGAAACCTGTCAGAAGGAAACCTGTCAATTAATGCTTTGTGCCCTGTGCGAGCCCTCCTTTGCTATGTCGAGCGGACAAAGGATATTCGACTGACTGACCAGCTCTTTGTCTGTCATGGTGCTGGGCAGACTGGCAAGGCCTTGTCAAAACAGAGACTCTCACACTGGGTGGTTGACACCATAAAGCAGGCCTACCAGCTTTCGGGGTGTCCATCCCCAGGAGCAACAGTTGCACACTCCACACGGGGCATTGCTGCTTCATGGGTTCTCTTGAAAGGAGTCCCCTTGCAGAACATTTGCCAGGCGGCCTGTTGGTCATCACCTTCAACCTTTGCGAGATTCTACAACCTCAATGTTGTCTCCCCCTTATCTTTCGGGAATTCCGTTTTGAGTTCATGACCGAATGTGTTTTTCACTGAGCCCAGCTCCTCAGTTCATTTAGCCCTGTGGGCATGTTGATTTCAATAAAAGTATTGACTCTAATACTTGTTTGTGCCCTTTGTTCCATCGTTGCATGGTTGTCCTCCGCGACGTTGGGGCATATGTATTCCAGCCCCTTGGGCTAGCCGTCTGGCAGCCTTTCTTGAGTGAAACAGAACGTTGGGTGACAGATGTAACCTTGGTTCTGTGAAGGAAAGAAAGGCTGCCAGACTTCGTCGTCACTCTGGACTTCGCGTTCAGGATTATATGAGGACCAAGTGCGCTGCGCGCAGGCTTATATACTGTACTGTACAGTAGCGCGGCACACTCACGTGATGATGTTTTGATATAGTCTACCTCAGAATTCGCGCACGCGCGGATTATATTCCAGCCCCTTGGGCTAGCTGTCTGGCAGCCTTTCTTTCCTTCACAGAACCAAGGTTACATCTGTAACCCAACGTTTTTAATGGAATGTTCGCTCAGGGTCCACTGATTACTAATTGTGCTGTGAACGGGCTATAATGCTGAAGTCGATTGGCATAAAGCCTGTCCATGGCTCCTCTAGGCTTTTTTAGCGCCCCGCCACCCAAACTGTAGGTCTGGGGGACTATTGATATGGGCCATGTGCGTGCGGGCGTGCGTGCGGCTATATCTATTATTCTGAAACTGTATCTAGTAGCTGTATCATTTTACACTGACTATATGACCTGTGACAAAGCCTCATATCAGTCACCAGTTTTTGTGACCTCTGACCTTTAACCTTTCAGCAGTGACCTTTATCACGTTGCAGACTTGAAACTCAATGAATCAATCTCACTGAAGGCTTTTAAATCTGGAATAAAAGGACTACAGGCAGTTTCTTTGTGTCTTTATGTCACTGTTTTTAAATTTACTTTTTTTTTCCTTCCTGTGTCTTGTCTGTAATACCGATGTTTTTCTTTTAATTTATACTGCTGTTTGTCTTGGCCAAGTCTCTCTTGAAAAAGAGATTGTTAATCTCAATGGTACCATCCTGGTGAAATAAAGGTTAAGTAAAATAAACGAAAAAAAAAATTTTCGTTTCTGGAGCAGATCTCCAACAATGTTAACAGTGGCCTCTTGAAATTGCTTTTACGGTTTGGCCTTATTCACTAATTTGCGCCTTTTCAATGTTTCCTTGACCTGTGACCTTTTACCTTTTACTAATGAGCTTTCATAAAAATCATCTGATCTTTTTATGCAGCACATGAACGACTGCCGAGTTTGGGTCAATGAACCAAATACAGACTGAGCTACGACTTCTGCAGGACTCATATGTGACCTTGGAGTTCAGACATTGACCTCAGTTTTGTTTGGAGAAAATATCTCTCAAACTACTTTGCAGCGGCCTTGTTTTTTAGTCCACGACCAACTGTGAGGTCGGTCATGGGACTGTTGATTTGGGCCTGGCGGTCTGTGCATGCGTGCGTCTGTCAATGTGTGCGTCCGGTCTTTGGTGGAGGACTTTAATGACCCCCTACCCGCTTGTTTGAGTTGTGTTGTGTTGTGTTTTGTGAGCTTCTGTCATGCAGTCCAAAGGCACGATGGGAAAGGAGTCATGGGTAAAGCATCACTTGTCTCACCTGCGTTTAGCGCAGTAAGTGGCAAAAGACAGAACCGCCGAGACGATGCAGTTCTTCTTCTATGGTGGTGCCTCAAGCCGGATTGGATGCTCAGTGGCTAATAAAGAGCTGCAAGATGTGCTAGTCTGTGTTTCTTTTCTAGTGTTAGTCATGTTTTAAGAGCTTTTCCAGTGCAGCACTGTGGGGGGCCACATCGCAACCATCCTCATGACGTAATCCTCGTGTGTCAGCTTATGCTGAGTTATCGAGCGATGGGATGGAATTCCTGTCTTTTTTGAAAAACAGAGGTGTCATTGTTCAGAACAATGGGGGAAAATCCATCAAATTTTGGACATGATTTTCCAAAGAAACTGGAGCAAATGTCTCTAATTACCTCATTACATGCAGGTCTGTTTTGTTCAGCTGAATTTTATGGGAGTGATTCAGGAGCAGGATGTTACTCGAGGGTACAGCGGTTGTGCACTCGCTGGGAATTGGGCTGGGCTGGGGCTCGCATTCCATAACAAGAACTCAATTTTATCACCGAAAGTGTTTTTATTGTTGTTTTAATTGTGTGTTGATGGCTGTATTTGTTGAGGCAAAGCTGAAGCCGACTTCCTAACCTGCGGTCGGTGAGACTCCGACGAGTGACGGGTTCTCCATCGATCGACAGGCTGTGTCTGAAGTGCTGTCGTCGTGCTACAACGCCAGATCATGCTCACTGTGGCCTACATCATTGTAGCAGTGCAGTTTTGGTTCAGTCTTGCTCATTGCCGGACTGAATCTGGCGGGGGACGTAGAGTGAGTGACTCAGTTCTTTGGTCTCTTTTCAGTTCGCCTACTCTTTTTGTAATTATTTAATGGTCTCAGTCATATATTGACCCCTCATACACTTGAGCGTGATGTACAGCCTCTGGCTGCAAGTGCATACTGAAGTTTTTACTGTACTCAAGAGTATACTTGAACCCACACAGATCATGCAGCTGAACTGAAACTAGGGTAATTAGTTGGAAAAATTGGGCGTAGCGACAGTCCTTCCAGGAGCAGTGTCTCGCTCCCCTGGTGCAGGGGGGGGGCTGGTGGAGGACGTTTAGCATGACTGACATGCACCTGTCACTTTGAGATCGGGATTTAACTGCTGTCCTCGTTACGCGTCTATTGTTCCTCGTCTCTGAGTGGCGAAAGAGAGCTTCACACACATTAATAACAAATGAGAGGAGATATAACTCTGCGGCTCTTGGTGCAGACGGGGCCGCTATATTTATCCCAGCTCTACTCCTGCCCTCTCCCTGAACCCCTCCACAGCTCTGTCCTGAAGTCTTCGGTCTCTGCAAAATTTTCCATTTTATTTCATTTGCTCCCTCTACCTATTTTTGTGTCTTCCCGACGACGATAGTCGGGAGATACTGTGGTTGAGTTCCGGGGCCGCCACTGCGCCTGCAGAGCTTTTATGTTCCAGGCTCTGGAAGCGACAGTTATCACAGGAATTTTTTCTAATTTTGCACTGGTGACGATATTTATTTCACAATTCCCACTACCGATTTTTGGCAATTTTGGATTTCTAATATGGCCCTGTGGCGACAGAGTTATCTAGTTTGAATATTATTTTCTTGATTTATTGTTACCACTATCATAGTCTTCTCCACTATGGACTGGTGATCTTGTCCTAGGTGTGTCTCTTCGTCTGATCCAAAGCATTCTGGGACTAGCTCCGTCACCGTGGATCTTAGATTTCAGATGTATGGATGGATTTGTAGTCCCAAACTCTCATGAAATAAGAAATCGACTTTTATATATGGTGGCTTTTGATGGAAATTTCCTCTGTGTGATACAGGGCTTGACAGTGATCAAAATCAAAAATGGCGGTTTTCATATACGGACAGTGGTCTCGGGGGGGGGGGGGGGGGGGTGTTTGTTTACAGATGATTCTTTGAATGTCTGTGGTGACAAATTCACATTTTCTAGTCCGTAAACTGTTGGTCCCATGGTCCTCCTTTCAGATCTCAGGTAACGTTGGGCTAACGGGGGAGCGATGCGGTATCTGTTTATGCAGACGGAGGACCTGCCGGGAGTCGGCCGCTGGAGCGCGTGGGGACAGTCTCGCTGCCTTCTCTTGATTTATAGTGCTCGATATCGCTGGCGTACGGCGAGGGAGAGACAAAGGCGAAGACAAAAAGAGCGAGAGAGACCGGCGTCGGTTCTTTTCCTTCCTCATTATGAGTTCTCTGGAGTGTCGTGGCAGGCAGCAGCGGTACGGAGGTGCGGTGAGGGTTTAGCTAGCTGTTGCAGTTGCTTAAAGACCACAGAGATGCTGAGGAAGACGTTCCCTGCAGAGTAGTCCGGTCTCGCGATTGAAGAATCAGTGGGGGAGTCGTCTTGGCCCCCTGTCCCTGAAACGCTGTTCCTCTCCCTTCAGAACGAGTATATTTATTCATGATGCATGTTATTTTTCCCCCGTCCACCCTTATGCGGTTCTGCGGTACGCCGACGGAAGTCTGGCCTGGTTAGCGCTGTTTATTCAGCCTGCCTGGGAATTGGGTTTGGCAGCGAGCGTCTCAGGCTCACAGATGCGTGTGGGATTTGTCTGACAAAGGCCAGGAAAATGAGACGCAGCTCAGTCTCTCACGGGCAGCGCTGTGTTCTTTGTTTGATATTATTCACGAGAGACGACACTTACCGCCAGGAAGACAAAGCTGGATACCGTTGCTTTCGGCCTCTGTGTGCACACGGCGAAGTGTCAGCTGTGAGGAGTCAGTGTTTAGGTTTACATACAGCGCCCTCCATAATTATTGGCACCCCTGGTTAAGATGTGTTCTTTAATTCAAGTGCATTTATTCAGTGGGAAAAAAAAATCCCACATTAAGAAATAATTCTTCTACATCAAATCATGTGTGCCACAATTATTAGCACCCCTGATGTTAATACTTTGTACAACCCCCTTTTGCTATCAAAACAGCACGTAATCTTCTCCTATAATGTTTCACAAGATGGGAGAATACAGAAAGAGGGATCTTCGACCATTCGTCTTTGCACAATCTCTTTAAATCATCCAGCGACCTGGGTCCTCTCCTCTGCACTCGCCTCTTCAGCTCACTCCACAGGTTTTCAATGGGGTTGAGGTCTGGGGACTGAGATGGCCATGGGAGGAGCTTGATTCTGCGTCTGGTGGGCCATTTCTGTGTAGATTTGGCCACATGTTCAAGGTCATTATCTTGCTGAGAGACCAAGTGACGACCCACCTTCAGCTTTCGGGCAGAGGCCACCAGATTCTGATTTAAAATGTCCTGGTATTTCAAAGCATTCATGATGCCATGCACCCTAACAAGGTTCCCAGGGGCTCTGTAAGAGAAACAGGCCCACAGCATCACCGATCCTCCCCCATACTTCACAGTGGGCATGAGGTTCTTTTCCGCATACTCATCTTTTGTGTTCCGCCAGACCCACTTAGTGTTTGTTGCCAAAAAGCTCTATCTTGGTCTCATCTGACCAAAGCACACGGTCCCAGTACTGCTTAGCGAACTCCAGACGTTTGCGTTTATGATTGTGAGTGAGAAAAGGTTTTTTCCGTGCATGCCTCCCAAACATTTTTTGGCACGTACATAGCACCCGATGGTTGTTTTGGAGACTTTGTGACCCCAAGATGCTACAATTTGTTGCAATTCTTTAACACTGAGCTTTGGAGAACTTTTTATTTCTCTTACCATCCTCCTCACTGTGCATGGTGGAAAAATAACCTTGCATCCTCGTCCAGGCTTGTTTACCACTGTTCCAGTTTTAAACTTCTTAATGATTCCTCTGACAGTAGATATGGGGATGTGCAGGCAAGTGGATATTTTCTGGTAGCCATTGCCCTACTTGTGAAGGTCGTCTCACATCTGCCTTACTTGAATGGTGTGTTCCTTTGTCTTTCCCATGTTGAAGAGTGGATAAGAGAAATGGCCTCTGTGTCACGTCATATTTATACCCCAGGGAAACAGGAAGTGATGAATTACTAATTAAATGTTCCTAGATACTCTGATCAACTTTGTAAACTGCTGTAGAAATGACAGAAATACTTCAATTACATATAATTCCCAGGAATTGTTAAGGGTGCCAATAATTGTGGAACTGGCGATTTTATGAAAAATAATTATTTCTTAGTCAGGGATTTTTTTTTTCTTTCCTAAAATTCACTTGACTTGAAGGTTACATTTTTCTACAGTTTTCAGTGTGAGAGTATGCCTCTGCAATAAAATTTTATTTTAAGGCTTTTAACACATCTTAACCAGGGGTACCAATAATTATGGAGGGCACTGTACATCTTCATTTCTCTTTTCCTCTCTCTATCTCACTTTTAACCTCTCATCTCCCCACCTCTCACTCTCTTAAACGCTGCCCCCTTCTCTGCATCTTTCCATCTCTCTCTCTCCACCGTCTCCGACTCTCACTCTCGATATGACATTCCATCTCTCCCTCCCGACAAGCACAGGCTCGGCAAAATACACTTCGATATAATCAATGGGTTACGGTGGTTTCGCAACTTTGGCTTTTCGCTGCTGCACTTTCGCTACTGCACATGGTACTTTAGCGACGATGTACAAATCCGTTCACTACTAAAGATAAATGCTATTTATGAACTTAAATATTACTTGAGATTCAGTTGAAAAACTTTATAAAAACCATTCGCATTACAGCAGAGGATATTTTTATGGGTTCTGACTCATTGCGGACAATCAAACAAAGATCGAATCGGCAACAAACACTTTGTTTCATTATTGTCGCGAACAGACTTGGACATCGCAGCGAAGGTACCATGAGCAGTCGCGAAAAGCCAAAGTGGCAGAACAACTGGTTACCTAATAAATTTTAATTGCAACGGCCTGTTTCACAGCAGTAGCTCAGCAGTGGATTTACGCCTCCTGAATGTCTGGCGTTTGCACCGAGGTCCCGAGGCCCAATGTTTGATGGGTGTCATTTGACGCTGGAGCAGTTCTCACGAGGACCAAAGGCATCCGCAAGATTGATGAGCTGATTCTGGACGTCAAAAACAAATCTCTCCCGTGTCTGACATGGGACTTTGAGTGGGGTGGCATCTCCATTACTTATTCCAAACATGTCAAGTTAAGCTGTCGATGCTTTGTTTCTTTCGCCGTTCTTGTGCGGAGTGATTAAACGCGGAGGCAGACCAGGAGCCAGACGAAGGCGGTGAGATAATGAAGTGTTCAATTATAGGCACAAAGGGGGGGCGTTTAAATATAGAGCCGCTTCAGGTGGCTCGCTTCATCTGGGAAAGCGTTCGCTTTATTCCCTCGGAGATCCTGCAATAGCAGAAGGCTTCGGAATTAAAGCTATACATCTCCTCTGTACATTAAAATCCACCGCCGGCGCCCACGAAATGAGCGCAAATGGTGCTCCTCCATCGAGGGCAGTCGGAAACGTTACTCGTTAGGGTCACCGAGGGGGCGCTAATGCTGTCTGGATGTCAGGGACGGGAGAGAGGAAGTGGGTGTTGAAGTACGCCGGAAAGGATTATATTCCCTCAGGCACTGTGTATGGCTGCTGTGTATTTGCGTGTGAGAATAGTTAAATTGCTACTTGTTTGGGCTCTTAGCGTTTTCTCTTTGTAACTTCTCCAGTTATTAGATGGCTTTGATCGGACCAGGAATGTTTGTCAAGCAGTTTCTTGACGGGTTGGAGGCTTTTGAGTTGGTGTGAGAACTCTTTTGTCTTGCGCATATGGAGGGAGATGGGAAAATTCTTTGGCCGTGCCCGATTGAGTCCGGTGTGCGCATCTGGGGTGGTGGATTAGCATTATGAGAGGCTGATATCTGATTTCCGTTTGGTTGCCTGTGACCCCTCCCCCCGCTCAGATCTTTCTTATCCTCCAAAGTGATGATTTGCAATTTCATGTTTCCTTGCGCTCCGAACAGATCAATTTGGATAAGAGCGGAGGGCCACGCCGTGGCGCCTGGTGCGGAGCCGATCTCCACCGCCTCTCTCGCTCCGATAAGGCCCGACTCATCGATTCCCCATTTGAGTCATCACCCGAAAATGGCCCTCTGTCATTCTCCTTTTATGTGTCTAAGTTGAGCAAACAGAATGAAAAATGGGTCATGTAGCTGTCGGATGAGTAAGAGGGGCGAGGGGCGGGCATGTCAGGGGAGATGGGGGGGGGGGGGTGGGGGGTTAGCTAGCTGCTGGTATCACGGCGTTTTCATCGTTGACTGCGACCGTTTCCTGCTTGAAGCGAGATAATGTTGCGTTATCGCTCATCGGGAAAGCTCATATGTCAAAAAATTATCTGGAAAATCCACTCGGGGGACTAATGGCTTTTTCTGTTGGGGAGGTGGGTGATGAAAGAATGATTTGAAGGAGGGTGACAGTGGTGCATTATGGGCCGCTCTAATTGCTTGCGATTAACGCGACCGCATAAGGAGTTAAGGTGGCATACTGTTCCTGCCTCATCAATGTTCCCACAACGCTTAAGTAACATTAATCCGCCCCCAATCTAACTCCTTTTATCTCCCCCTCCTCCAGTCTCACTCCTTTAATCAGTCACCTCAGGCTACTAGCGCGGGCGTGGAGGCGCCTGATCGATTTCAGTCGGCCCTCTAAGGCCGCTTTGATTCCCTCCTTGAAAGTGGAGCTTGTTACCGAGCATCAAGAAAGACCCCCAACCCCCCCCCCCCTCCCCTTCACCTTGTCACCCAAGAGGCCGCAGTTACCGGCTTCGAGGGTTTAACCGCAGTCGACCACTTTGATCTTTGATCAGAGCCGATGGACCTGAGTTCTGGTGTCTGTTGCGCCAGCTTCGCTCCTTGGACTGTCTGAGTTAAAAGCCAGGGGTGGAGATAATGTAATGGAGGAGTCTCGTCAAAAATAACGGTACGATGGGGAAGGCTCAGTATAATTTGGCTCTTCCAGGGGTCGTTGATTTGACAGGTGCTCGGAGACTTGAGACGAGGCTCGTTTCTTGTTGGTATTTTTCGAATATATATATCAATGGAAGCCAGCCGCGCTGGACATGTTTTATGGTATTTTGCCGTTTAAAAAAAGCGCCATTTATTCTTCCATCAGGGCTGAAGCAGTGGGCTTTTAAAAGCTTGCTCTGTGTTTTTGTTTTGTGTAAAAGATGTGTATAAGTGCTGAAACTCTGAATGATGGAGAATATTTGCACTTACTCACCCATCACTGAGTCGTAAAAGGCGTCGCTGTTATTCCAGGAGCCTTTTATTGTTCGCCTCTCCTGCCCGCCCATTATTAATAAAAGTCAAATGAAGTTTCATCATTTAGTGTTTCTGAATGTTTCCTCCATTTTATAGCTTCAGCTGCTTGGATTTCGTCCGCATTCGTCCTGGCGATGAATGAGGGGGTGAGGCTGCGAATCGATCTCGCTCTCGCCACAGCGCATCACTGCTAAAGCCCTATGGATTTATCGGACTCTGTTGACTGCGTTCGCTCCATTAAAAACATACATTTACAAGAAAAAAGGGCCGGAAACGTAAAACGATGTTAATGGTTTCGGCCTTCGTCTGCCTGAGAGGGCTCTGGTGGGCAGCGTTCTGAGTGAGATGCTTCTGTGCCCCTGACGGCTAATCGATGGCGACCTTTACCGTTTCGAGTGCGCTTCGCTCGAGGCTCCAGCTCGTATATGGGCTGAATCGCTGTCTCGACTCCTTCCTTCGTTTTACAGAGGCAAAATAAAATGGGGGGGGGGCATGAAAAAAGTTGATGTCTGACGTCGGCTTTAGCAGTGACCCAGTTGAGCAGTTTGTCGTGCTGTCAGTCTGGGCTCGCCGAATGAGTGATGTGCGGCGGACATAATGACGCTGACCCGGAGGCGACTGTGGACGAGAGACAACGAGACGTCACCCCCCTCCCCCTTCCCGATACCCACAGGTCCCCAGGGGGGCTCTCCATGCGATTGGAATTGAATTAAGAGGCGCTTGCGATTGCGACTGTAGTTCTGCTACTGCCTGCGTCGTTAATGATGCTTCCTGTCGTTGCAGAAGGACCCCGGCCGACACAGAAGGAAATCATCTCCCTGCGGGCCTTCATGCTGCTCTTTCTCAAGCAGCTCATTCTCAAGGTAGGTTCGGCCAATCAGGCGACAGCGGCAGGACTGCCCGCCTCCTCCTAGCTCCGAAGCCTTCCGTGACCTAGATTTCCGCTCTCTGCCTCTCGGAGAGGATTTGTTCGCCTTTGGAAGGATTTGCCATTTTGTGTTGTCGGTTGTCACTATTGAGTCAGGCTGTCATTTCGCTTTTCTTGCTCTCGGGGTGCGGATTTCAGTGGCGTGCTGCGATGTTTACCGTGGGTGATGTCCAATAATGGGCGATGGGGAGGCCTTTTGCATCTCAGGGCCTGCATTCTGTTGTTTGAACATGTAATGTGGTGCTATTCGGCCTGTTTCATCTCATTTCTTAGCTTGTGAGAGCTCCTCTTGCAAAATGCTCATATCTCATTCCCCTCTCCGCTGGCTGAACTGCTTTCCCCAGATGTGGCAGAACTGATCTGGTTTTGATCTCGGCTCCATAAAGTTATTTTTCCCAAGTTAGTTCTTCCTCAGATCAAGCCCTGTTAAATTAGTGTTTTCATTAAAAGTGTCATGTCAACATAAACATTCCTCCATGATGAAAAAATAAAAAGCTTTTGAATTATTCATTTAAGATGGCAGTGTACTGTACGTGAACTGAAATGAGAGGCCTGAAAGTAGTCCCCTGTGTAGAGGAGTCATGTGGGGGTGAGCGCTCATATGTTGCTCTGCTGGAAGAGTCCTCTCCTTGTTTGGACTGCGGATGCACAGATCAGCCACTGTGAGGATGGAATCCGATTATGACTTGCAGTCAAGCAGACTTGCTCTCGAGGGATGGAAGTTGTGAGCATGTGCGGTAATCGTGACACAGCTCCTTCAAGTCATGACATCACATTATATGTTCCCTTGCCAATCCGCTTTCATTTTGCATTGAATTTATATATTTTAGTTTCTCCAGCATTATGCTTTTTATATTTATTTATTTATTTAGGATCCCCATTAGCAACACACCAGAGTGAGCGCTAGTCTTCCTGGGCTCCGGACAAACGAATACAAATTAATGATCAAATCAATCAAGCAAAACAATCAAACCAATGATAGTTTCCAATGAGACGTATCGAAACAAAAACAAATTGGAAATTACTCAGAAAGGAAAAATAAATATATAAATAAAAATAAATTACCATAAGGAATAAAAGGAAAAAGAATTAAATGAAAATGCAAAGAATAAAATAAAAATGAAAGAAAGATGCGCACAAGTTTGAGAACTGTACTGTCATTCAGCCATTTTAATTAGATGTTTTTTCTCGCTTTCTTTTTAAAAATGTTCTTTCTATTGACGTGTGACCTAATGAACATTGGTAAAGCATTCCATAATGAGATTGATCTATCAATAACAGCACCTTTAAGTGTGTTAGTCCTGGGTTTGCGTAGTATCAGGAGTCCATTGCATGCGCCCCTTATATTATAACTATGCCTGTTAGACATACCCGTTAGGCTTTCTGCAAAACAGGCCGCAGTACCAGAGCTTATAACTGATCTCTGGAACATCAAGAGATTTAAAGATATCTTTTCTGCAATTGTCAGCCAAGAGAGAGTTGAGTGCATTTGTTTGCTTCTAACAAAAATAGAGCAGTTCAGTACCAACCGAGCTGCTTTATTCTGAGCGACCTGACGTTTTTGCAAGTCCTTATTTTTTGCTTATGATAATGACCTGACAGAACTCAAGGTGAGAAGAGACCAGTGTTTCAACAACTTGCTTACGTGTGGGAGAAGTGAGATCGGAAGAACATTTTCCGACCAATCCAATCCCTCTGCCCATATTAGATACTATGATGTCTATGTGATTGGACCAAGACAATGACTCTACCAATGTGATACCCAAAGGTTTTATAGTCTGAACTTGTTTGATTATTGCATTCCCCATTACTAAGTTTATCTGCGGTTTTTTTGCCAGTAAATGTCTCGGTCCAAACACAATGGACTTTGTCTTGGCAGAGTTGAGAGCAATATTATCACTCACAACCCAATTGTACACATCAGTCAATGCATCATTCAAAACAATAGTTAACTCATTGTCCGACATGGCATCACGGTAAACAGTGGTATCATCGGCATACATTATAACTTTGGCATTTTTAATGCACAATGGCAGATCATTAGTAAAGATTGGAAATAGAAGTGGGCCCAGGCAACTACCTTGTGGAACCCCACAATTAACGTTCTTCATATCAGACAAGCTGCCATTAAAAAACACCCTCTGTTTCTGTCCAGTGAGGTGATCTTTTAGCCAAGCAGCTGCAGTACTGGAAAATCCATGGCAATCAAGCTTTCCAATTAACAAATCATGGTCAATAATATCAAATGCAGCACTGAAATCCAGCATGAATGCTGCCACTAACTTCCCAACATCAATGCATTTCCTCCAGTCATCAGTCATTTCTGCAAGTGCTGTGCAAGTGGAATGACCATTTCTATAAGCATGCTGCGATCTAGTTTTAGCTTATGACTAGAGAAAGAATCCTGAATTTGCTTATAAACTATTTTTTCAATTAACTTGCTCAGTACTGGCAAAATACTTATGGGCCTACGATTAGGACCATTAAAAATACTGTTTTTATCCTTAATGAGTGGAATGATTTTTGCTTCCTTCCAAAGAGCTGGATGAAGACCCTGTCTTAGACATAAATTAAATATATGTGCTACTGGAATAGCAACATAGTTGGGGGCTAATTTCAGCAGTTTGCCGTCAAGGTCGTCTGTTCCAGAGGCGCTGCTGTCAGGAAGCTGCAGTAACATTTCCTTGACCAGGTCCTACTAATGTGATAAAACTCAAAGTGGCAGTTATGTTTCATCATTTTCTTACTTATTAATCCCTTAGATGCTGCGCCATCACTGGATTGCATGTTATTACTTAATTTTTCAACCTTAGTCATAAAACAGTTGTTAAAATGATTTGCAATTTCATAAGGTTTTGTTATGAATACGCCATCTGACTGAATAATGAGGAGGACTTATTAGAATCTCTTCTCATTATAGTATTCAATGTTGTCCACAGTTTCCTTCCATCTTTTCTGACTGAATTGATCTTTAGTTTGTAATGTTCTTTCTTTTTCCTTTTATTTAGGTTTTTCACACAATTCCTTAAATTACAATATTCTCCTCTAGCAAATGGACAACATAATTTATCAGCCATTTTTTTTTTAGCATTATCTCTTAAAATCATCAAGTCTTTCAGCTCTTTGTCAGTCCATAGCGCACTTTTAGCTTTTGCAGTGAATTTTGTCAGCGGAGCAGGATCATTCACAATCCTCATGAAAAAATTCTTGAACATTAAAAGTGCAGCATTAGGATCATTTACTTGACACACATCGAACCGATGCGCCTGTGCCACATCACTCCGCATATTCATGAGCTTTCTGTGGAACTTCGAGGATTCAAAGCACAATTTGAAGCTTTAGCCAAGGGATACAAAGAATGTAAACTGGTTGCCGTCACCATTAATCATAGAGGAAGAAAAATACCCTCTAGATTTTGACTTGCAGTTGAGTGGATTGAGTTCGCTCAGAGTTGTGAGCATGTGTGGTACCCGTGACGCAGCTCCTGTGAGGCACTCTGATGTCATGTGACGTGTGAAATTATGGCTTCTGCTGCACGTCTCTTCTGCCTCAAGATGAATGATTTTTATCCTTCTTTTCGACTTTTGTTTTTCAGGATCGTGGTGTAAAAGAGGATGAGTTACAGAGCATCTTGAACTACCTGCTGACGATGCACGAGGTCAGTCTGACGCGGGGGCTCTACCCCCTCACGCTGCGATCGCCTTGGGTCCGAGATGAGGAGGGCGGCAGGGGAGTTAATTTTGGCTCTTAGCCTGCATAGATGCTCGTGCGTGGGGTCTGGGTACAGACGTTCCAACTTCCAGCCAGCTATGCTGGCCATAAACAATGACCTGGTCATTATACGAAAATAACTGCGCTCCTAAGGCTTCGCATTAGGCCATTAACCACATAGATGTGCTGTTATTTTGGTACAGTGACCACCTTGGAGTTCTTTATTGTGCTTATACCACGGTTTTCAAGCACATGTGCTTAGCTAAAGACATCATTTTTGTTTTTTCATTCAAAAAATACATTTATACGCAGACTACTTTTTGTTGTTGCATTGTGCTTTCTCCTGTCTTTCATAATCGTCATGCTTGTCAAAGAATTTTAGAAAATCCAAAAATGTAATCAGTTTCTTTTAGCCCTCACTTCAGATGTTTGTAACTTTGTGGCTCAGTGACGGTTTCATGTGGCCTGGAATTCAAATGTGGCGAATTAATACAAAGGCTAACATTTTTGGAGCTATGTTATGGGTGTGCATTAATCGGAAAATAATGCCCACCCTTAGAATGTCCTTTAACCAATCCTAATTGAGTATTCAGCCGACCCACGTGATGGGTAAAACTGTGATGTTAAATCAGCTGAGTTTAAATTCCAGGTGTCGTCTCTGAGGTTGTAACTTCTAATGGTTGTTGATGGTGCTCCTGTCTCCTGACTGCGCCACAGCCCGCATCAGAGAGACACACGTCTCCGCCTTAACGCTTCTTGTGCAGCTGTGAGTGGCAGAGTAGCGATTCTAGAGGCACAATATTTGGCTCCAAAGTCTGTTCTAATTTGTCCCCATGGTGACAGTGGTGTGGGTCTTAACAGCAGGCAACCCACAAGTACAGCACTTCTGCACGGTAATGTCAGGTGTGAACCATCGGACTGTGTTTGCAGAAAAAAAATTCTGTCAGTATTCCCAGCTGTTATTATGGCAGTCTGTTTATATTTCTCCTTCACTGGACTGCTTGAATATTTTGGGTGCACAGTATTGACTGGTGTGTGCGTGCGTGCGTGAATGCGTGCGTGTGTGTGTGGTCGCATCACTGCGTCTCCAGCTACATTCTCTCATAAATCACTCTGTCGTCCTCCTCGCTGCCCGCGGCTCCAGTCTCTTACAGTTACTCAGAAAGTTTAAGGAGTTTCAAGAAACTGCGGCTCTCTATTGCTGCTCACCCTCAGTCATGCAAATGTCCCTCCGATATATTCGTTTCATGGCCTCGACAATTTTATTTATATCAAAGAACGTAATTTCCTTATCTCTACCTCATTGTCCCATTGTTTGCTCGGTGGTCTGTGCCGAATTCAGTTTCTGCTGAAATGTTTACTCATTTTGTGTGGGTGGAAGATTTTGTGTTGAATTGTGTGAGGCCACTTATTTGCTCTTTCTAAAGTATCTCTGGAGAAAATTGAATAAAATTACAATAGATTCCAGGAAGTAAAAATACTCTGCGCCTGAATGGGGAAAGCACTTCAGTGCTGATGGCAAATCGATCTCTTTTTGTGTGATTTAAACCTCGAAGAGTGTCATCAGATGCATAATGTATATTCTGCAGTGGGGAGGCTGTATATCTGATATCATTAATTAAGTATGACCCTTTTTCATATGAGAGTCACCGTTTATTGAAAGCAGTCTGATTCAAATTTCATCTGTGGAAAACTGTTTTTATTTGGTTAAAATTGGTCTTCCTAAATGTGGGTTTGCCTGCCTTTGTGCGTGCGTGCGTGCGTTTGTGTGTGTGTGTGTGTGTGGGTGGGTGTGTGTGTGTGTGGGTGGGTGGGTGGGTGTGTGTGTGTGTGTGTGTGCTCATTTATGATTTAAAACTACTGCCTGTGAGTGTGTGGATTTTAGTTTTCTCTGATTTTGTAACCCATCGCCGAGGTTCCTGAAATCGATTTTCCTCTGGTCTCACAAAGAAGTGTTTTTTGGGTCTGGAGCGAGAGGCCTGCTTGATTTGTTAGTCCAGCTGGAGAGAGTTCATCAGTGTGATTACTGGCTCTTAAACACCCCGCTGTTACCCTGGCGTCCGTAGTCTTCTGCTGGCTTAGGACGGCCGCTATTTGGCGCTTCTCGAGTTCTCTTTCATCCTGCACAGGGAACCGTGTTTGAGATTATGGGCACTATGGTCCAAACGCATGGCGTGTATCGGGAATTAGCATCTGAGACTCTGGCGTGACCGTGGGCAGGGCGTGATCACAGACAGCGGTGCGGCAGCAGTGCTCTCACTGATGGGGCCTCCTCAGTGGCTCTGTGTACGAGTGACGCTTTAATCTGTTGTTGAGCATTTATCGATTATGTCCCCCCCACCCCTGCCCCTCTCTCTGGCCTCTACTGCTTGATCTTTCTCTCTTTTTCTTATACGCACTGTCAGGGATGATGAAGAGCATTTTGCACGTCTCTAATGTATGAGCGTATGTACAAAAGGGGGCGCCTTTTCTTGTGACACTTTTCTAAGATGTGCCAGCATGTGATCATGTCAAAGGATTTTTCTAAAAATCAAAAAACAATCTCTCTTTCTCTCCCTCTGTCCCCCATCACTGCCCCTCCAATCCTCACTGGCTTCCATCTCTCTCTCTCTCCCCGTCTGCAGGACGAGAACATCCATGATGTTCTGCAGCTCCTGGTTGCCCTCATGTCAGAACATCCCGCCTCCATGATCCCAGCCTATGACCAGAGGAATGGGATCCGGTAAGCCACGCCCACACACATCTCCACCAATCCTGTGCGGCCGCGGAACTGTTGGACAGAACAATTGGCTTTTATCATCAATGAGAATTGATATTGTATATCGCATTTTTTTTTTTGTAAATTATGAACATGCCTGTCTTGATAAGTGTTGACCATTTTTGTGTTCTTTAGAAAAGCCACATTGTGCTCATGTTGAATTCTGCAGAGTAAACTGAAGAGTGTTGACCTCTGGGTGTAACGCTGCAGCATAGATTTGCTGAGGAATGGTAATGAATGTTATTTCTGCAGGGTTATTTACAAGCTGCTGGCTTCCAAGAGTGAGAGCATCCGGGTTCAAGCGCTGAAGGTCCTCGGCTACTTTCTGAAGCACCTGGGTCACAAGTAAGTGCCAGCCGGGGCTCTGGAGTGGCCTTTCTGAAGGCCAGCGCCATTATGTGGGTGAAGTACCGTCATCTGTCTGTCTGTTTAATATGTGCATTTCATCACCACACATCGTAGCTGAAGAGCGCAGGTATGACGAGGCTCCAGATGGAAGCAGCGATTGCACACGTTTCCCTCTGTCTACTGACCGAGGCGTTATATTCAGACAAGCTTATCAGGAGATGAGCCGGTAAAGGAATCGGGTAGTGCGCGCCGGACGAGGGAAGGTTGCAGAGGAGACGGTGATGAAGGAGTTGAGCAGGTCCTCAGGGCGTGTCACTCTTAAGGGGAAGAGGATGAGATTTGAGGATTACTTTACTGTTTTTTCAGTCTCAGTTATGACCCCTGTTCCGTTAGCCTGTGTTGGCCCACCGTGAGTCAGCCGCTGGACGGTGCCTCTGGCCTGTAAACACGAGCCTCGCCCCAGGCCTTCTCCTACTGAGGCATCCACAAATGAGCACTTTTGGTTTGTGAGTGATTATTTTCGCCATTTGGCTGGATAGTGCTTGTGTTATACAATGGGCGGAGTTTGAGTCGGCTTCAATCACCTTTTACACCTGTGGACCCGCATACGCAAGATGACTTCCTGAAGAATAAGCTGAATTGTTTATTTTGATGCTCTTGAACACAGCGAGTTGAGGATGTAGCTTTGTAGTATTTAATTTTATTTCGGTGTCATGACACTGCGAGTGCTGAGCTGGGGTTACGGCCCGTGACTGACACGGTTTCTGATTTGTCCGTCTCGCCCCATTTCTTCTTTATTTGTTCTGCGGACTTTATCACCTTAGGTCGTCTAAAAATGGTCACTGTCTTTAAAAATGTATGTTCAATAAAAACAGGGAGAGGCAGGTGATGTGAACTTTAACCTCAGCCTCAGGTCGAAAGTGCCGCTCACCTTGCCTGAATGAAACTGTGGTCGTCTGAGTCGCGGTTTCATGTCAGAATTGTTTACTGCCTTTATCTGAGGGCTTTTAAAAGGTCTTGACGACCAGTGACGAGTTTCATTTCAAGGGTTTTGAAACGCTACAAGTTTAATATTGGACGCACAGCTGCTTCTTAGGCAGGTGTTGACTGGCACATGAAAAGAGATTGTGTTTGAGAGCATGAGTGCATTCGGAGGAGAGAGGCTGCGTTTCTGCTGCCTGTGGTTGGCTGTTGCTTTAGCTTCAGCATGAGCTGGTAGCCTAATTAGCAGAAACTGGTGTTCAGGGCGTCGCCTGATGCGCTTCAGACGGTCGATAGCTTTAGAGAACAATGTGTAAACACCAGATGAATTTTTTCTCTTTCCTCCTAAACATTTCCATTGTCAGGAAATATCTCCCGCGGCGTTGTGTTCGTCCGCTTGTGTGACTTGCAGAAAATCTCTATCGTTCGGTTTCTTCTTTCGCCACCGATTCGACGATTCCAAAATAGGCTGTTTAATTTGCGATAAATCATGGATGGAAATAAACTTGAAGACCGAGTCAGTGGCAATGATGAGGCACAGGAAGCACTTTATTACGACCTCTGTTGCGATGGAAAACGGTCGTGCCCACAGGAGAGGTCCTCATCGCACACAGAACATAGACACACAAGCTGTATATATGATGTGAGGCAGAACCTAGCCAGACAGTCACGCCCACCCGGGCCGTCCCGAGGAGATGGCTCTCTATTCACAGTATTCATAGGTAAGCCTATTCTAGTAGCTTCCCTGACAGGATGTCCAGGCCCCTCACTCATTTTTAGCAATACAAAGGTGACTGTCCTCAGGGGCCCAGTAGATTTGCATGTTTTCCCAGGGAAAGCCGGAAGGCAAGTAACATATTAGCTGAAACTGATGGTCTTCATCAAGGCTCAGTCATGTGTATTTGGGAAATCAGCATTTGGAATCATATTAGAAAAGTTGAAGAAATACTTTGAAAACCCTGAGGTCTTAGAGACTGCAGCCCAAATTGTACTGTCGGGTGCTGGTAATCCAGTTTGTCGGGAACCCTACGATGCCTGGGGAAGCATCTGCAGCTTTGTCTTTTACCTCTTTTGCACGGCACTGAGAATTTGTTGGTTTCAATTTCGTGTGGACACGATAACCCTCATTTTAGTCTAAAAAACAAAAAATCTGTTGAGGTAGCTAGCAAGCTTATTAGTTAGCTACTGTATTTTTGGCTTTGTTAAGCTGACCTAACTAGTTTTCAAGTCATGTTGCCAATGCTAATTTAACTTAATATCCAAGTATCTTTGGCCAGTGTCAGTCAGCATAGAAAACTTGGCTGCCAGCGAACTAGCATGCCAGTTAATCAATCTCATCTGTGCGTCACTGACTAAACTAGCTACGTAGCAAAATAATCGCAACTTGCTAACCTAACTCTATTGAAGAAGTGAAATAATTGCTATTCACTGTTCTCTGATTTATAGGCACCTTATGTAGCTAATAGTAGCCAGCATACTCGCTCGCGCAACAACTAATCAACCTTGCCAACGAGCCACTGACCTAACTGTCTAGCTAAATAATCATAACTTGCTGCTCTCGCTGGCAAAATAGTCAATATTTACAGTTTTCCATTGATTTCTGTGGACCACATGTAGGTTGTCCACTAGTAGCCAGGTGTGAAAGTTTGCTTGTCAACAGGTTCTACAGTTTTCCTGAGATAGCCAATGGCAAGCGAACAAAGCATTGGCCTTTACTTCAATTTATGTATCTGACCGGCCTACGCCAAGTTACGGTCGTAAACTTTTGCTGAAACTGAGGTATCCGATCACGAGCAATTGTGTTGTGGATATGTAGTGAGCAAAAATGGACTACAAACTGAACAACATACAGTATAATGGATAGTGTTTTCGAGTTAAATACAAATTTGTTGTGCTCTCTTGAATCCGTATATACCAGGGGTTAACCTTGGCGATAACTGGCTTATCAAATTCACTGTAATTCGAGTAATGCTGGGAATTGTCCGAACCTCATTATAAATTTTCAATGGGTCTTTTACTTCTGACAACAGAAGCTAAGTAGCAGTGACGTTGCCGCCTCAGCACTCTGTGTAGAGCAGCAGTTGGGCCGTGTGACTGAAGCCCCGCGTCAGCTGACCGCCCTGCTGTTGTGTCCTTGCAGGAGGAAGGTGGAGATCATGCACACGCACAGCCTGTTCACGCTGCTGGGAGAGAGGCTAATGCTGCACACAAACACTGTGACCATTACAACCTACAACACGCTGTACGAGGTACGACAGACGGCGCTCAGTCTGCTCTCCTGACCATTACAGACCGTAACACACTGTACAAGATACGAGGTACCACACACACCCTACTCACGTGTGACCATTACAACCTACAGCACGCCGTACAAGGTACGCAAAACCTCATACACACATCTTACTCTAATGCCTGTTTAATTTGTTAATTTGATTTGACACTCTGGGCCTAATTCATTCAGACCTTGAGGTTTGGCAAAAACTTTCCTGCTTTCACAAAAGTACTAATGCAACTGTTGACTTGTGTGGAATTGGTGGCATTGCCCAGTCATTGGTCAGGTCACTGCATATGTGTGCGCTGTAAGGTTTTGCACAAATTGGTGGTTTTACGGTCTGAGCTGTAAACGGGACCCTATGAGAAGTCTGGACAAAAATGATTTGAAATCGCTAAAAATCTTTGTTAGCCAAGCACAATGTGCAGTCTAATTATTGTTATTTAAACACATTTTGGCATATGTTTTTTGGGTGTGTGGCATTTATATTCATTATTAGGCGACTATAATTTTGTATTTTACCAATGTGACAAATATCAATGTATGTAAGAGAATGTAGTTGATTGGCTATGAAATAATGAGAATGAGGTGGCTGACACGAGCAGTGTTTTAAAAATGATGGTGCGTGCAGCGTTGACTCGACGCATCTGACCGCTGTTCCGCTCGATCTCTCCTCAGATCCTGACAGAGCAGGTGTGTACGCAGGTGGTGCACAAGCCTCATCCCGAACCGGACTCCACGGTCAAGATCCAGAACCCGAGTAAGTGCCGCCAACTCTGGCCCAACCCCCTCGACGCCCTGCCGCACAATCCCCCCCCCTCCCCCAACCTGCACCTTTGTGCTGCTGATTTAATGGCTCTGGGCCCATGTCATTCTTTCCTAAATCGGCACAGACAGGCACACGTCCCGCCCCATGATTAGTGGTTGATGTTGGCGTCTGGCGGGGACTGTGAATATTGCTGTACGTCTCTCTTGTGGCTGCTGTTGTCAGGGCGAGTTTAGCGTCACGCGTAGCTGCGGGGCTGCAGCGCTGCAGAAACTCCTCTCTGCTGTCATTATTCGTGAAGCTGGGCTGTCAGTGCCGTTTCGCTGCCGTCTGAAATATGTGTCTCGCCGGTTGGCATCCTTAAAACTTCAAGCCAGTTGTCGGCTCTCGAGGTCATTTGTGATTTAATGGCGTCTTTTCAGCGTCATTGCAGCAGTTTGGCCTGGATCTCTCTGTTTGTGTCTTTCTCTCTCCTCCTCTCACTCTCTCAAAGTCTCACTCTGTCACTCTCCATCTCTCTCTCCCTCTCTCCGTCTCTCCATCTCTCTCCCTCTCTCCGTCTCTCCATCTCTCTCCATCTCTCTCCCTCTCTCTGTCTCTCCATCTCTCTCCGTCTCTCTGTCTCTCCATCTCTCTCCATCTCTCTCCCTCTCTCTGTCTCTCCATCTCTCTCCATCTCTCTCCCTCTCTCTGTCTCTCCATCTCTCTCCATCTCTCTCCCTCTCTCTGTCTCTCCGTCTCTCTCTCTCTGCATCTCCTGTTGTCCGTGATTATTCAGGCAGAGTAAATAAATACATTAGTAATTGTTTACCCTGTACAAACGCATCGGGGATCGATGCTCGTTATTCTGTTGCATCTGCTGCCGCTGCGGAGATTCCCTCATAATTGCTTTTGAGCCGACGATTTTTCCACGATCAATTTCAATTTGGTGTGGGCCGTGATTATGATGAGATGACTAAAAACTTATGAATATTAATTTATTCCTTATTTAATTACAGTTCCCCTCGTAATCATCGTACAGATCACAGACGCTGAGTGATTTCTCCCAAACTCGGCACGAGCATGATTTGTCGGTCGAGGATCAAACCCAGCAATTTCGGCGTTAATCGGTGCTGCTGTAATGGAATGTAATCAATTTGTTGAAAAATCATTTGACCTGCAAAACCTTAATAATTTGAATTCTCGAAGACCAGTTTAAAAGACTCACCTCACTTTTTACTCACCCACCACCCAAAATATTGGTCAGGGTGCTATCGATTTGTCCATCTGTTGTGGTCATTGCAATCTTTGGCTGGGCAGAGACACGGTTGTATTATAGACTCATCATTATGATTTTCCTCAGAGGAAACAGTTCTGGGCCAGTGAGACAGTCCTTGTTCCGGGGTTATGATGTCACAGCATGGCGGTGACGCTGCCTGTGGTCGTAACATAAGCTTGCCATTGAAAATGGAAAGGCTCGCATTTAACAGATGAAATATGGGAACCTTATGGCTCTGATACTGTTATCATGAATAATTTTTTAGTGATATGATCACAGTGAAGTAAAGTTCCTGATGTTCGGGGGATACACGTGCGGCTGCAGGCAACTGTTTCTCTGCGGTGGCCGGTCTCTGTATGTTTGCTGGGTCCTGCTTTGCTCTCTCTTCGTTTGCTGTCTGTGATTCTGCAACGACAGCGACGCTGCTGTATGTTTGTGAATATCTCCGATATTTGGGATACTGAATTGAATTTTATCAGTGTTTCCATTGTTTTTCGACTTTGGTCTCTCTGATGTCTGTGTCTAAGGTGACTAATAATTTTCAATAGCTAGAATGTTTTTCTCCGATGTCAGTGATTTTGAGGTGGCATCTGTCGGTGCTGCCACTGTATTCTGACCCACATACCAATATCTTAATCTCATCTCACATCTCAAACGTCAGTGATTCTGACTTCACTTGTCAGTGCTGCCATCATATTCTGACCGTTATGCCTCCATTGTGGATGTCAGTGGTGCTGAGTTGACTTATATCAGTGCTGCTGCCAAATTGTGACCCGTGTCTGTCTCAGGGGTCAGTGATGTGGAGTTGACTTGTCAGTGCTGCTGCCGTATTCCTTCCCGTATCTCCCTGTCTTTGGTGTCAGTGATTTTGTGCTGAGTTATGTCTGTGCTGCCACTGTATTCTGACTTGTCTCCCTAAGTCTCTGGGCGTCAGTGAATCTGAGTTCACTTGTGTCAGTGCTGCTGTTGTATTTTGACCTGTATCTCTCCGTCTCAGGTGTCAGTGATATGGAGTTGACTTGTCAGTGTTGCCGCTGTATCGTTACCCTCATCCCTCTGTTTCTGGTGTCAGTGATTCCGAGTTGCCTTTTGTCAGTACTGTATGTCCCTCTGCCTCAGGTCTCAGGAGTCGATTTGTGTCAGTGCTGCCGCTGCATTCTGACCTGTATGCCTCTGAGGCGTCCTCGGTGCTGAGTAGATTTTTGTCTGTGCCGCTGCTGTTTTATGTCTCCCGCAGTCTCTGGTGTCTGTTACTCTGAGCTGACTTGTGTCGGTGCTGCCGCTGTATTCTGACACGAGTCTCTCGATCTCTGGTGTCAGTGATTCCCGGTTGACTAGTCAGTACTGCTGCTGTATTCTGACCTGTGCCCCCGTCTGTTCTGCGTCAGTGATTCTGAAAGTGGTGGCCACCCTGTTGAAGAATGCCACGCCCAGCGCGGACCTGATGGAGGTGCGGCGCCTCTTCCTGTCGGACATGATCAAGCTCTTCAGTAACAGCCGGGAGAACAGACGGTGAGGAGCCGCCTTCCCGCCTCTCGCACTGTCTGAGCAGTTAGCGTCTGATTCATGAATCACGGAGAGGGAAACGAACTCACTGTTCACCCTCTTTCTCTTCTAATGAGCTCCCTGGGACGCCTCTATCGCTCTACAGTCACTGGAGCAGATGCTGTGTAAACACACACAACCATACACACTCTCGCACAAACACACACAAACGTACACACACACACATAGATACTCCGTCATGCAGGCTCATACACAGCCACACATACTGTATGTGTCCATACCCCCATGCACACACACACACACACACGCACGTATGCGCGCACATGTGCATACACTCACAAGCATGTGTGCGTCATGCAGAAACACGGCAGGTGCGCGCTTGTGAGCGTATGCAGGGCCGCGAGCACATTTACACTATCGCATGTAAGTGCACATTTATGCAAGCGCACACCAACAGACAATCAGTACACATGCACACAACACACACACACACACACACACGCACACAAAATTTCTTTATTTGAACTATTTATGTGAGCTTGTTCTCCCAAGCGGCGACAAATGTCGGACTCGTGTTTTCAAATACATTGGGTCAGTAAGTATTGACAGTTCTATCCTGTGACATTAGGAGGCCGTGTGCCTCAGTGGGTCTGTCGATAACAGAGAGCCCAGAGCTCACACGCTATGTTTTATTGGACATAAACGCGTCACCGGCAGGCTGATCAGGAGTTAGCCGCTGCGTGAATGAACAGCGGGAGGGTAGCTTTGTTGTGGCCTCTGGGGGGGTGATTGGTTATTGACGGGGGTCCGGTGCATGTTCCTCGGCCCTCGGCCCTCGCTGCAGGTGTCTGCTGCAGTGCTCGGTGTGGCAGGACTGGATGTTTTCTCTGGGCTACATCAACCCCAAGAACCCAGAGGAGCAGAAGATCACGGAGATGGTGTACAACATCTTCCGCATCCTCCTGTACCACGCCATCAAGTACGAGTGGGGCGGCTGGCGGGTCTGGGTGGACACGCTCTCCATCGCTCACTCCAAGGTGAGAGGGTCGGGGGAAATGAGGGGAAACGTTGCCCTCTGGTGTTCAGGAGGGGCATTGAGCAGCTTTGACTCCCGCGACTTGCTGACAGCACTTCGTCTCCAGGTGAAATGCAGGCCGAAACTCAGCCCTCACTTGTTTTCATTTACAGAATCACTCAGTTGGAGGCTTTTCCGGTTCTCTGTGTGAACTGGTACTGAGGTGAAAAGTAGCTTTGCACAGACATATAGCAAAATGAAAACTAAAATAAGCACAGCTTTTTTCACGATGGTTATAAAAATTATGTCCTACCGTCTAATTCCTAACCACCTTTCTTTAACCTCAGTGGAAAACATTATGAGGGAAAGGAGGATTAAAGGAGAATTGATAACGGCTTAGTAAGACAACCAGACTGCTTAGAGAATTCAAATGCACTTACACTAGGCGACATGATCATTTGTCTTTCGCCTGTCATCTTTGTTTGTATTCATGATGGGTTGGGTGGATGGTAATTGCTTTAGATAAAGCTGCCACATGGAATTGTGGGATAGGTTTATCTCCTTTCTTTTCAAAAAGGATGGTTCAGTGTACAGTATGCCAAATGAGATAAGTTAGGAAGTACTAAATCACCTTTCCTTAACATTTAGCGAATTCAAACACCCTTATCATGGCTGCCACTTAAATACTTCCAGGGCATTTTCTAAGCAAAAAAGGCTTTTTCGAATGCAGCCCCGGTCATAGCCTTGCTGTGATTTTTTTTTTTTTTTTTTTTTTTTTTTTTTTGCTCTCTTGACTGCCTTTAGTGGTTAGATTTCGGTACTGCAGCCGCCACAGGCTTCAGTGAGTAATGACTCGGGAGAAAGCTGTCCTCTTGGGCTGCCTCTTGTTGTTGCATCCAGATTGATCGATGTTATCAGAGTGTCGCTCTGCTTTATTGCCTGAAAGTTTCACGCAGCTCTTAGTGTGCGGCTGCGCTGCACGAAGACCGAGGCAAAACAGGTCTCCGTATCTCCTGTCGCTGCGCGGCCATCTGTTATCGGTGCGTCTGGCAGAAACACACGTCTCGGCTCCTGCTGGGGCCTGAGGTCACGTCATGATTGCGGGAAAGAAAAAGGGGCGAAAAACAGTCGTAGCTGAGGAGGATTTCTGTAAGCCCCGTAGCTGTGACTTGTTTGGTAAGTAAATGACTTGTTTGGCTGCTGGAATAAGGGCTTATCGGCAGGAGTGGAGTTTTTAAGCACACGGTAGCAGGAGAGCTGTTGGAAGCGTGTGGTTCTCTGTCGTGGGGATGTTGCAGCGGAGGTCATGGAGCAGTAATGATCATGAGCTGGTCAGGAGGTCCAGGCCTGGAGATGTAAAAGTCCTGCCACTTTTTTCCCCTCCCTAACAGTTTCTATAATTAGTTTCACCTCCTGGCTGAGGAGCTGTGCTGATCCAGGTGACTGTAGCACAACACCAGGGGTGTGTTTCGACTTTCTGAGCCGGAATATTCCACCTCTGGTCCGCAGCAGTGATGCTCCTGTGTTCTTCTTGAAGGAGATATTACCTCAGATGCTGGTATTATTGGTTTTTAAGCCTGTGGTGCCATAAGGTCATTCAAAGTTATGACTTTGCAGCGGAAAAATTAGTCTTTATTTGACGATACTGTAAATTAAAAAAAAAAAACTAATCTCTCCCCAAAGAGGATTTTTTCCAAGAATTAGAACAGAAGACTCTGACTCAATATTTATGTCTGATAGTTCATTAAGGTATCCAGTACGTGTCCTCTGTAGCCCAATGGCCGCCTCCCTGGATTGGCTCCGAGTGCCATTTGCGGCTCCCGTGGTGGTATCGTTTGAACTAGCAGGGCTGTGTTCGGTTCTGCTAGAGGGTCATTCCATGCCCAAGTGGACCAGTTTTTGGAAAGTTTGCACCACACCCTCTCAGAAAAACTTGAAAAAAATCACGGGTGTTTGTCATCATTTCAAATTCCAACTCCAATTTTTCATTGA
The DNA here is from genome assembly GCA_029721435.1 of Gymnothorax reevesii. Lineage (NCBI taxonomy): Eukaryota > Metazoa > Chordata > Actinopteri > Anguilliformes > Muraenidae > Gymnothorax > Gymnothorax reevesii. Next base: position 173,212,138 of record CM056574.1, read on the forward strand.
GTAACTGCCAATTTAAGAAGAGGGTGTCTAGTCACTCGTATATGTGGCAATGACTTAAAACTGTTTTTGAAGGGATATAAATGCAGTTTCTAGTTCTCCTAAATCAATGTTAATGGGTGCATACAGGTAAAATTACCTGATATTGATGAATCTGCTATCAGATTTGGCATGTCTCATTTGGATTTCCTGTAATAGCTTGTTGAAAATGACTATTTTTACAGAACCAAAATTTTTGTTTGATTTTGTGTTGGTCCCCTTGCCTGACGTTTGCATGATCAGAGGTTCATATTACAGCCTCATCCTCAGCAGCGACAGCAGACCAGCCCCGCAAACCCAGTCCCATCTCCTGCCTCTAGTTTAGGAGTAACTTGCATCTGAAATTTCTTATGACAATATAACACCAAAAAATGCCTACATTCAAAGCATGATTTGGTCACGTGGACACGCCAGAAAAAATCTGAGAAAATTTGTGGAGCAGCTTTCATATTAGGGCAGTAAACAGCAGAAAATTCATCTTGTGTTTCCGACTCCTTCTAAAAAATTCTGACATTTTTACTCACCGTGCTGTGGCTCCCCCCCCCAGGTGACGTACGAGGCCCATAAGGAGTACCTGGCCAAGATGTACGAGGAGTACCAGCGGCAGGAGGAGGAGAACATCAAGAAGGGGAAGAAAGGCCTAGTGAGCACCATCTCAGGCCTCTCCGCTCAGGCCTCCGGCATCAAGGGCGCCATCGAGATCCGCGAGATCGACGACAACTCCCAGACGCAGACGCCCGAGAGCGAGGCGGACTACCCCGAGAACGGCGACTCCCGTAACTTGCTGGCCGAGCCCAAGGGCTCCGAGGAGGCGCTGGCCGCGGTGGAACAGGCGGTGGCCGGGGTGCGGGTGGAGGTGCACGACCTGCTGGTGGACATAAAGGCGGAGAAGGTGGAGGCCACCGAGGTGAAGCTGGATGACATGGAGCTGTCTCCTGAGACTCTGGTGGGGGTGGGGATGGGGGAGAACGGGGCCCTGGTGGAGGTCGACTCGCTCCTGGACAACGTGTACTGCGCCGCCGTGGAGAAGCTGGGCGGGGTTAACGGTGACAGTGGTGAGGATAAGAACACGGGTCCGCTCATCACGCTGGCCGACGAGAAGGACAGCGTCCCCAGTAACAGCAGCTTCCTCTTCGGGAAGGTGAGTGGGGGCCCGGAACTGACCCCTGCGGAACCCCTAGTGCTGCCCAGCCCAGAGCCTCCAGTCCAAACCAGTGGCAGCAGTGACCTGGGCCTGCTGGCTCACATGACTAGCGGTTCAGACCTGCCGCCGCCCACCAGCATCCTGGAGGATGCAGAGTTCAAGCTCCGTACGGCGCTGGAGGACATCGATGGCATCGCCGAGCAGGCGGAGTGCAGCGCCACTGCCACTAAGGCCACTGAGGGCGCCGAAACAGCCTGCGCGACAGTGGAGATCGATGCGTCTGCTGTGAAGACAGGGGGCGGAGCTGATGCCGCCAGCACCATCTCTGACACTGAGCGGTCTGATGACGGAAAGGACAAGGAGATTAAAAAGATTCAGACCACCGCCACCACGCAGGTCAGTGCGTGTTGCAGTGTGAATACTTTTCCATTCTCTTCATAAACTTCACTACTGAGCAATGTAATTGTACTTTTGATTGAATAACAATGGTACTTTTCCGACATCTCAGCTTATGACGCATTTTAGATTTTACTCTTGCTACACCTCACTTTTGCAAAAATTTCATTGGCTGAGAACATGGGGGTGGGGGGGACACTCCACATTGCAACACTGCATCACAATGTTAAATAATTTGCCAAAACATTGCTTAAATCGGTATGGCATTGCACTGTCGTGAGCTTGCTAAGTGTTACTCTCATCATGAGTTAACATTACTTGGCTATCTAGGTAGCATGCAGGCAGTGTCTTTCCATAACCAGAAAGTAACCTTAGTTTGTTTGCTTGCGAGCTAACATTCCCTCGCTACTCATTTGACGATGAATTTGGAATCTGCTGCTAGTTCTAACGGAAATGTCTGACTGACTGACTGACTGACTGAGTAGCAGAGTGATGGCGTTAGCTCAATGCTAACCTATAATGGGAAATACCACTGAGATGCTAATGGAAATCGTGTTTGTTTTCTATTAGATTACATGATTCAGTTATGTGATAAACAGAATCTTATTCTCTTGGTAGGGCCGCGACGATTCCGCAATCTAAGTTAATTTAAGGGCAATAAAAGTAACTGTTTCTCATCCTTCTTTATCATTATTGGCCAGACCTTCGTTTTGATCAGTCAGCTGGCTGAAAAATGGCTTGATTGCAAGTTTGGCAAAGTACATGGGAATTGATTTAAGTTGAGCTAATTTTGCCAAGGCGATGGAGGCTGTTCAACCTCGCTTGTAATTAGTGGACTTCAAATCACAGTTTTCTTCTCAGAAGCATTGCAAATGACCGCATTAGTTATGTGTCATAGAAAAGGTAATAAGCAATCACGTCTGTCTGCCTCATAGTGGCAGTTACTTTTATTGCGCTTAAAATAATCGCGATTCCTGAATCATCGCAGCCCCTTTGGTCATCCCTTATGAAAGGTATGAAACTTGCTTTGTAAATTTTGAACTCATTGCCTGCTAAAGCTCTCAACAAACCCAAACTTCACTCAGTTCATTTCATAACTTTCATCGGACACGACGACTTGTGCAAGAGTAGATGCAATTCATTTCAATTGAAAAGCAACATCTGATGAATTTTCGGGATGTCCAAGGTCTATTCGCTCAAGAACTGCCTCTCACTGTATTGTTGATTAATTTCTCGGGTTGACATAAACGTAGTGGACAAATTTTGGCACTGCAGGAAGCTGAGCTAGGTCGCGGGATGTGCTGTTAGATCTTGGGCGGCCTCTTTTATGTAAGAACCAAGAAGTAAAAATATTCTGCAAATATGACCTCAGGCAAAGTCACTGGAAGACTATAAATATACATGGACTGCAGGCAGCACTTTTCAGAGAGATTTAAGGGTAAGTCTGTAAAGCTTCGGAGAGACCAGTGTAAACGCAGGCCTGAGAGTGGAACTGAGATATCGAGCCACTGTTTCCGGGGGGAGCGGCGCGCTGCTGAACCCCTCCCCCGGGACCCTGTGCCGGAGCTGATTTGTTTCAGGCTGAAATAATCTTTAATAACAGCTCGACTGAGCCAGGGCCCTGCAGACGCATTACGCCGTCAAGCAGTCATGTCTAATGAGGCTCCTCTCCTCTCTGGGAAAGACCCTCTGGAGAGCTGGAAGAGGCTATTAATAACCCGCTAACGTCAGGCTGGGAGAGATAAAGCGGCCCTGAGAGGGACAGAGCTGTGCTAGCTCAGCCACCACTTCCTCTTTCTACTCTTCATTTCCTGTATCTGATGAAGACCAAAGCATCATGACCCAGGATGTGATTGACATGCAAGGAGAGGGAGGCTGGCCCTCGGTGTTCGGCTGGTTTATGCTCTTGCAGTGCTTCAGCTACAGGTTGATTGGTTTTCTTGTGTTTATTTTGCAGCTTTATGTGTTGTTTCAATAGACCTTGATCCGGTACCATAATTTTCTAAATTGCGTAATTTATATTTATCCATATTTTTACTTTAATTATGTGACAAATATAATACGCACTTCATATTTCTTTATTTGTTAACTATACAATGCTACTTAGTCAATTGGATTCAGCAGACATTATCCACCTTGGAGCAGAGCAGCATTAAGAGCCTCACTGAAGGGCCTCTTCGCTCCAGGGTAGTCCTTCCACATGCCTGTCCATCCGTCCACAAGTCCGCCCGTCACGCTTCCTTTCCTGATCAAAACTTCTCAACAGTTCCACATTTTTCCACCAAATATGTTTTTAGCCATCTTGCGTGCAGATTTGTGTTTCCATACTTTGTCCGTCGTCCTGCCTGTCTGTCCGTCCGTCCCTCTGTTGTGTTTCATTTCGCGGCCAGAACGCCAAAACGTCGGCTGGTTATCTGAGTATTTAATTCTTGTTGTGGCTACACTGGGGCTGGACAATTTTTATAGCCAAGTTGGGGAAAAATTCCAGTTGCGTACAATCTGATTGGTTTACATTTCCAGTTAGGCACAATCTGATTGGCTGGAGTGTAGCTCAGAGTGGAAGTAGGCCCACAACTTTTTAGCAAAATAAGCATGCAGACTGGACCCATTAGCTTTCTGTTTTCATCTTCGCTGCCGGTCCAGAAGCTGCGTTGAAGTGTTGATGGAGCCTGGAAACGCTTCAGCTCATGCGGCAGGATGTGGGCTCTGAGAGTGGTGTGTGGTGTGAAAGGTGAGGTGAGTTTTTGGGGTGCAGGCTCCAGTTTAACGAGGGCTCCCCTCTCCCCACCCGTCCCAGACGCTGCAGGGGCGCATGGTGAGTCAGATGGAGCGGGACCTGCGGGTGGACCTGGGCTTTCGGGGCATGCCCATGACCGAGGAGCAGCGGCGCCAGTTCAGCCCCGGCCCGCGCACCACCATGTTCCGTATCCCAGAATTCAAGTGGTCGGCCATGCACCAGCGGCTGCTGACCGACCTGCTCTTCGCCCTGGAGACCGACGTGCACGTCTGGAGGAGGTGGGTGTTTGTGTCCGCGCTCGGCAACAGCAGCTTTTACAAAGGGTTTCACTTACTTCCCTTATTTAAAATGATCGCTTATTCAACTTTTCTGAAGGGTTTCAGTGACTTCACCTTCACCACAGTCCACAGTCTTATTTTTTGGTCCTAAGTGTTTTGCTATTTCGATTAGTTTTTAATTAAATCTGTAAATTACCATAAACTTTAGTAATAGAAGAAAAACACAGTTTTGACAATATTATAAAATCGATTAACCAAAAAAACTACATTGGTGGCATATTTTAGGTTTGAAAAATTCCTCATTGTATCTTCATTAATCTTAAAATCTGCTTTACCTATTAACCCTAGAACACTATCGCCAGGTGATTTTCACCTGAGCAAACGTGTTTACGTGATTTTCATTATGTTGCGTTTGTCTGAGTGTTATGGGTCCCTGGGCAGCTTCAGCATTGTCTTTGACATCTTTGAAGGCATGGGTGTTTTGTTTACCTCAGGGTACTTTTTTTCATTTTGTTAGACATGGCACAGTTGAAAATAAAAGAACACTACTCTAATTTGTCATGTATCGTCATATTTTGATGACAAGTACTTTTTATTGGGTATTTTACTATATTGGGAAAAAATCACCCGGCGTTAGTGATGGTGTTACTAATTTTAGCAATAGTGTTCTTGGGTTAAATTGAAAGTGAAGTCATGGAAAGTCAATGTTGCCCAAAAAAATGACTTCGTATTGATTTGCTTTTTTCTTAAATTAAAAGTCAAGTCATGTAAACTAATCTCAAGATTACAGTCGTTCTTTGTTGCTTTAAAGATTTGTAAAGTAATTGCTCTGGCAGTTGCTGTACTCATGCTGGCCTGCTGCCACGGATGCATGTATTTACAGGAAGTACACTGTGCCTGCGTCTCGAATCTTGTATACATTACCTTTTCTCCTCTCTTTAGGGGGAGGTTTTGTTTACTGGTGGAGCACTTGACCGTCATGCTGAATGTTCTTTCCGTTTCTCCTCTCTCTAGCCATTCAACCAAGTCCGTCATGGACTTTGTGAACAGTAACGAGAACATCATTTTCGTTCATAATACCATCCACCTTATCTCGCAAATGGTGGACAACATCATCATCGCCTGCGGTGGAATACTGCCATTGCTGTCCGCAGCCACGTCTCCTTCTGTGAGTGCGAATCGGCCCTTATCCCTAGCATCTTACTGCCATCTAGTGGGAAATGTGCGTTACTGCATGTTGAGCATTGCGCTTGGTTCCAATGCAAAGTCTCTATTAACGCGTAACTTTGTCTCACAACGTTGGTGCTGTGTTGCGGATATGCTGTGTCAATGGCATAACATTCCGCCAACATTCAGAGTGTGAGTTTTTATTTGCTGCGATGTAACCCACGTGACACCCATGATTGTCATGTTGGGAAGTTACCATTAGCTTTAGCTGCTTTGTATGTGTGTCATGGAGGCAGTTGCTTTATTTGTCCATCGAAGTGGTTTCTCTGGAATATCTCATCTTGGATCCACCTGGGATGCTTTTTAATGCCCTCATTGAAAATACCAGCTTAGACCAGCTGGCGGCCCGAGCAGGTTTGTGACGGTTCTCACTGAGTTTTTGACTCTTCTAGCTGGTTGTAGCTGTCTTGTTGGTGAACAAAGCAGGTTTCTTCCCAGTTGAGCTGGTAATGAAATCTGGAGGTAAAACCAGTGAAGCAGCTGACTTAAAAGGATGACCAGCGGTATTTGTTAAAAACACAGCATAAACGAGCTTGATTGGCATAGGCTGTTTTATCTGGATTTTTCTGCTGAACACAAATCCCTGACTTCGGTTACTAGGCTGAAGTGACTTGGTTTCCCTCTTCTGACTTTTGCATACCTCCCCCAAGTTTTTAGTTTTCCTTTCAATTATTTGATCAACTGAACTAATTGGTTTTGTGTTTTTTCTATGTGCTTTATCAGTGGTCTTGTTTTACATTTTATTAACACGTTATGTTGTGGTTTTTGTTTGTTCTGTTCTGTTGTTTGTTTTGTCTGGTGCATGTCCAGAGCTCTAAGGTTAGTACCAGCACTGTAAGTCTCATTTCCTTATATTTTCCTACTTTTGCCTCCTTCTCTAACCAGCATGCAGTTTTCAGCTCTCGCTGTGAGCATATTTCTTGAAATGTGTTTAAACTCTTATATGGAAACACGTGTCACGTAATTGTTTGTATTTGTGGTGTATTGGTGTGTAACGGTCATTGGCTTCTCTACCATTGTGAAGTTCTATCATAACTGGTTTTCTGATGGTAGGAGAGGCAGTTACTCTGACCGCCCTCAGGAGTCAGATGTTGGGCGTTGTGTAGCTGTGCGCTGTCAGAGCATCAAGTTATCGAGAGGCCCCAAGTCCACCATCTTACTCCAAAAAATCTTACTATGTTTTTTTTGATAATTTGACCGAACCAAGTGGCTGCAGTTGTGCACAGATTTACAGGCTGGCTGTAACTATAAGTGCGAGGCCTCTGATCACTTGCATCGCGAACTTCATTTATTTTTTGCTAGATACTTAGTTTGTGCTCACCTTACGGAGTCATACTGAGTCATACTGAGTTCCTGCAATGTATGAATGGAAATAAATTAACGGATCTTATTCTAAGTCTTTGGGTGAATGTTCAGCTCAACGCTGCACTACTTAATGAGTCAAAGCTTGTTGTCAACCTGGCGAACCGCGGGTCACTTGACCTGGATGACCTCGCGTCAGCTGCTGTTAGAATCAGGCAACACAGCCAATCCCAGGCTGACCTGAGGTCCTGCTGGGCAGTTTGGGGTGTCTGTGTGCTGGAGATATTTGCCCAGCGAGAGCATCGGTCTGACCTGCCCCTGGGACACGGGTTACTGACTGCAGGAGATGCTAAAGTTGTGTCTCTGCCGAGCAGTTTGAGCCTTACCTCACTTATGATTTACTAATTAACAGCATTATAGTTAACACACTGGTTGATGTGTTTTGCCTACAGAAAAGTATTTCATCACACATTTAACAGCGTTTTTTCCCAAATTTACCATGACTAGAATGTTTCCTATCATGAAATGTCTTATGATGAATTATGAATGTTTCATATGTGGTCATATTGTGTATGCTAAGTTGTCAAGGACACTATGTTTTGGGCGGCTATTCCTTGAAACTAAAGTTGAGTACAACTGTATTGTACCTAATCTGTGCCTGTAACTGGATCCAGATTGAGTTAGTTTTGTAATAATATTATACAATAATTTTATATGAGGTTGAGGTGATTTGCCCTGTATGTTAAGTGTGTATTTACAGTGGAAATACTGTCACGTGCTGGTAATGTGCGGGGCTGTTGTTTTGAGATAAAGGTCAGGGGACCAGCTGTCCGTCACTAAGGATAGTGGGATGTTTAAAGCTGTTTTCCCTCTCTGTCCGACTCAAAGAAAAGAAACACTTACCCTCAAAAGACGGGAAAGAGTAGCGAGGGCCCGACAGTGTCAGAGACGGTGGCCCCAGCGGGCCCTGGGGTTGAGGTGGGTAACTGCTGGGGTCGTGACCCCAACCCCACCTGCTCATTTTTCCCTCCCCCTCAGCCTCTCTCCCCCTCCCTCTCTCAGCTGACGGAGACGGGTGTGTCTGCAGCGGTGATGAAGGCTGCGTAGACACTGTAGTTGCACAGTCCATGTTTACGTCTCATTCCGTATAACAAACAAACGGAAGCTCAATGGCAGAATTTTTCTGCCTCGTTCTCCACTTCATTATTTAGCTCTAACTGCTTTGATGTGAATTGTCTTCCTGTGGTACACCAGCCTTCCGCCAGTACCCCAGGGTTACTGCGTTTTTATTTAAGCGTATAGGAGCTGTGACTCGATTACTGCACATGCTCACAACTTTGAACGAAGTGAATCCGTTCAACTGCAGGTCAAAATCTAGAAGGTATTTTCCTTCTGTGTGTAGTGGTGTCGGAACAGCTTTCATTCTTCGTATCCCTCTATTAAAGCTTGAAATAGCATTTTGAGTCCTCAAATTTCCATAGAAAGCTCCTTAATATAAAATGCATAGTGCTGGAGTAACTAGAATATATAAATACAATGCAAAACGAAGGCAGATTCGTAAGGATGGAATCAGATTATGACTTGCAGTCAAGCGGATTCACTTTCTCAGGATGTAAGTTCTGAGCATGCTCCGTAATCATGATACAGCTCCTTAAAAGTGTCGGGCTGTGAGCCGATACAGTAAGTTGTTGAGGGGGTAAGAGGTTGTCGGTCGGGAATACTTGAGCACACAAACATTTATCCTGGTCTCTACACTCTAACTGCACCACACACAGCTCCTGTTCCCTCCCACAGTGATTACTGCACACTCCCCCACACACAGCTCCTGTTCCTTCTCACAGTGATTACTGCACCCTCCCCCACACACACCTCCTGTTCCTTCTCACTACAATTACTGCACTCTCCCCCGCACACAGCTCCTGTTCCCTCCCACTGTGATTACTGCACTCTCCCCCACACACAGCTCCTGTTCCCTCTCACAGTTATTACTGCGCACTCCCCCACACACAGCTCCTGTTGCCTCCCACACTGATTACTGCGCACTCCCCCACACACAGCTCCTGTTCCCTCTCACAGTTATTACTGCGCACTCCCCCACACACAGCTCCTGTTCCCTCCCACAGTGATTATTGCACTCTCCCCCACACACAGCTCCTGTTCCCTCTCACAGTTATTACTGCGCACTGCACCACACACAACTCCTGTTCCCTGCCACAGTGATTACTGCGCACTCCCCCACACACAGCTCCTGTTCCGTCCCACAGTCATTACTGCGCACTCCCCCACACACAGCTCCTGTTCCCTCACACTGTGATTACTGCACACTCCCCCACACCCAGCTACTCTTCCCTCCTATAGTGATTACTGCACACTCCCCCACACACAGCTCCTGTTCCCTCCCACTGTGATTACTGCACACTCCCCCACACCCAGCTCCTCTTCCCTCCTATAGTGATTACTGCACACTCCCCCACACACAGCTCCTGTTCCCTCCCACAGTCATTACTGCGCACTCCCCCACACACAGCTCCTGTTCCCTCCCACTGTGATTACTGCACACTCCCCCACACCCAGCTCCTCTTCCCTCCTATAGTGATTACTGCACACTCCCCCACACACAGCTCCTGTTCCCTCTCACAGTTATTACTGCGCACTCCCCCACACACAGCTCCTCTTCCCTCTCACAGTTATCACTGCGCACTCCCCCACACACAGCTCCTTTTCCCTCCCGCAGTGATCACTGCGCACTCCCCCACACACAGCTCCTGTTCCGTCCCACTGTGATTACTGCGCACTCCTCCACACCCAGCTCCTCTTCCCTCCTATAGTGATTACTGCGCACTCCCCCACACACAGCTCCTGTTCCCTCCCACTGTGATTACTGCACACTCCCCCACACCCAGCTCCTCTTCCCTCCTATAGTGATTACTGCACACTCCCCCACACACAGCTCCTGTTCCCTCTCACAGTTATTACTGCGCACTCCCCCACACACAGCTCCTGTTCCCTCTCACAGTTATTACTGCACTCTCCCCCACACACAGCTCCTGTTCCCTCCCACAGTCATTACTGCGCACTCCCCCACACACAGCTCCTGTTCCCTCCCACTGTGATTACTGCACACTCCCCCACACCCAGCTCCTCTTCCCTCCTATAGTGATTACTGCACACTCCCCCACACACAGCTCCTGTTCCCTCCCACTGTGATTACTGCACACTCCCCCACACCCAGCTCCTCTTCCCTCCTATAGTGATTACTGCACACTCCCCCACACACAGCTCCTGTTCCCTCCCACAGTCATTACTGCGCACTCCCCCACACACAGCTCCTGTTCCCTCCCACTGTGATTACTGCACACTCCCCCACACCCAGCTCCTCTTCCCTCCTATAGTGATTACTGCACTCCCCCCCACACACAGCTCCTGTTCCCTCTCACAGTTATTACTGCGCACTCCCCCACACACAGCTCCTGTTCCCTCTCACAGTTATTACTGCGCACTCCTCCACACACAGCTCCTGTTCCCTCTCACAGTGATTACTGCACACTCCCCCACACACAGCTCCTGTTCCCACTCACAGTGATTACTGCACACTGCCCCACACACAGCTCCTGTTCCCTCCCACAGTTATTACTGCGCACTCCCCCACACGCAGCTCCTGTCCCCTCCCACAGTGCTTACTGCGCACTCCCCCACACACAGCTACTGTTCCCTCCCACTGTGATTACTGCGCACTCCCCCATATACAGCTGCTGTTCCCTCCCACTGTGATTAATGCGTACTCCCCCACCCACAGCTCCTGTTCCCACTCACAGTGATTACTGCACACTGCCCCACACACAGCTCCTGTTCCGTCCCACAGCGATTACTGCGCGCTCCCCCACACACAGCTCCTGTTCCCCCTCACAGTGATTACCGCCCACTCCCCCACACACAGCTCCTGTTCCCTCCCACAGTGATTACTGCGCACTCCCCCACACACAGCTCCTGTTCCCTCCCACAGTGATTACTGCGCACTCCCCCACACACAGCTCCTGTTCCCTCTCACAGTGATTACTGCAAACTCCCCCACACACAACTCCTGTTCCCTGCCACAGTGATTACTGCGCACTCCCCCACACACAGCTCCTGTTCCGTCCCACAGTGATTACTGCCCACTCCCCCACACACAGCTCCTGTTCCCTCCCACAATGATTACTGCACACTCCCCCACACACAGCTCCTGTTCCTTCTCACAACGATTACTGCACACTCCCCCACACACAGCTCCTGTTCCCTCCCACAGTGATTACTGCGCACTCCCCCACACACAGCTCCTGTTCCCTCCCACAGTGATTACTGCACACTCCCCCATACACAGCTCCTGTTCCCTCCCACAGTGATTACTGCGCACTCCCCCACACACAGCTCCTCTTCCCTCCCACAGTGATTACTGCACACTCCCCCACACACAGCTCCTGTTCCCTCCCACAGTGATTACTGCACTCTCCCCAACACACAGCTCCTGTTCCCTCCCACAGTGATTACAGCACACTCCCCCATACACAGCTCCTGTTCCCTCCCACAGTGATTACTGCGCACTCCCCCACACACAGCTCCTGTTCCCTCCCACAGTGATTACTGCACTCTCCCCCACACACAGCTCCTCTTCCCTCCCACAGTGATTACTGCACACTCCCCCATACACAGCTCCTGTTCCCTCCCACAGTGATTACTGCACACTCCCCCACACACAGCTCCTGTTCCCTCCCACAGTGATTACTGCACACTCCCCCACACACAGCTCCTGTTCCTTCTCACAACGATTACTGCACTCTCCCCCACACACAGCTCCTGTTCCCTCCCACAGTGATTACTGCGCACTCCCCCACACACAGCTCCTGGTCCTTTTCACAACGATTACTGCACTCTCCCCCGCACACAGCTCCTGTTCCCTCCCACAGTGATTACTGCACACTCCCCCATACACAGCTCCTGTTCCCTCCCACAGTGATTACTGCACACTCCCCCATACACAGCTCCTGTTCCCTCCCACAGTGATTACTGCGCACTCGCCCATACACAGCTCCTGTTCCCTCCCACTGTGATTAATGCGTACTCCCCCACACACAGCTCCTGTTCCTTCTCACAACGATTACTGCACTCTCCCCCGCACACAGCTCCTGTTCCCTCCCACTGTGATTACTGCACACTCCCCCATATACAGCTCCTGTTCCTTCTCACGACAATTACTGCACTCTCCCCCATACGCAGCTCCTGTTCCCTCCCACAGTGATTACTGCACACTCTCCCACACACAGCTCCTGTTCCCTCCCACAGTGATTACTGCACACTCCCCCACACACAGCTCCTGTTCCTTCTCACTACGATTACTGCACTCTCCCCCGCACACAGCTTCTGTTCCCTCCCACAGTGATTACTGCACACTCCCCCACACACAGCTCCTGTTCCCACTCACAGTGATTACTGCACTCTCCCCCACACACAGCTCCTGTTCCTTCTCACTACGATTACTGCACTCTCCCCCACTCACAGCTCCTGTTCCCTCCCACAGTGATTACTGCACACTCCCCCATACACAGCTCCTGTTCCCTCCCACAGTGATTACTGCACACTCCCCCACACACAGCTCCTGTTCCCTCCCACAGTGATTACTGCACACTCCCCCATACACAGCTCCTGTTCCCTCCCACAGTGATTACTGCGCACTCGCCCATACACAGCTCCTGTTCCCTCCCACTGTGATTAATGCGTACTCCCCCGCACACAGCTACTGTTCCCTCCCACGGTGATTACTGCACACTCCCCCACACACAGCTCCTGTTCCCACTCACGGTGACTACTGCACACTGCCCCACACACAGCTCCTGTTCCCTCTCACAGTGATTACTGCACACTCCCCCATACACAGCTACTGTTCCCTCCCACAGTGATTACTGCACACTCCCCCACACACAGCTCCTGGTCCCTCCCACACTGATTACTGCACACTCCCCCCCACACAGCTCCTGTTCCCTCCCACAGTGATTACTGCACACTCCCCCATACACAGCTACTGTTCCCTCCCACAGTGATTACTGCACACTCCCCCACACACAGCTCCTGTTCCTTCTCACAGTGATGACTGCACTCTCCCCAACACACAGCTCCTGTTCCCTCCCACAGTGATTACTGCACTCTTCCCCACTCATAGCTCCTGTTCCTTCTCACAGTGATTACTGCACACTCCCCCACACACAGCTCCTGTTCCTTCTCACAGTGATTACTGCACACTCCCCCACACACAGCTCCTGTTCCCTCCCACAGTGATTACTGCACACTCCCCCACACACAGCTCCTGTTCCCTCCCGCAGTGATTACTGCGCACTCCCCCACACACAGCTCCTGTTCCGTCCCACAGTGATTACTGCTCACTCCCCCATACACAGCTCCTGTTCCCTCCCACAGTGATTACTGCACACTCCCCCACACACAGCTCCTGTTCCCTCCCTCAGTGATTACTGCACACTCCCCCACACACAGCTCCTGTTCCCTCCCTCAGTGATTACTGCACACTCCCCCATACACAGCTACTGTTCCCTCCCACAGTGATTACTGCACACTCCCCCATACACTGCTCCTGTTCCCAGTCACAGTGATTACTGCAGGCTCCAGCACTCACAGCTCCTGTTCCGTCCCACGGTGATTACTGCAAACTCCCCCACCACACACACCGCGCTGTTCCAGCGTCAGACGGTAATACACCTGCAGGTACTGTCACGAGGCTCGTCCCGCCTCGTCTCGCACTCACCCTGCATGATGTCCTGTTGTTCATGCGCTCAGAGCAGCGTTTGAAACTGTTGTTTATCAGCACATCCTGGGCCTCTGTTTTCGACAGCATGTTACAGAGCCTGTCTGCTTCCTGTCCCGCCTTTACAGTTGTGTTGTTTTCACTCGAGCTTTGACTGCCTGTAACAACTGTTGGGTTGACATGATATGTTCGGATTGAGAATGTTTATTTGTGGCTCTTGTGAATCCTGGTTTTTACTCCCGGATGAGCGAAGCTTAGGAAGGAGTTTTGTGATGAGACTTTAAAGTCACTCATTAATCAAGCAATCAATTTGCCATTAACACGACCTCGGGCGGTAAGATAAATATGATCTTGGCACGGACGACAGGTCCCTAATTCACAAACAGCTCATCCAGGAGTTAACGAGTGTCACTTTGATTCTGTTCCTGAAAGAAACACCGTTTTCCTCTTCACTCTAGAGAGGGGCATCTGTGTTTGGATTGTAATCTAGTGATGTTATGTGTCCTGACCACAGAAGAAGTCCCTCTGACTGTGGTGTCGACTCTGGGGTTGGGTGTAGCAGCACTTTTAACGTTGTTGTTCTTTGGTAGTCCACAAGAGGGCGTGAGTCGTGACTCACACAGTGTGTGTGTTGGCTGTTCCCACAGACGGAGATGGAGAGCATCGAGGCGACGCAGGGCATGTCCTCGGAGACGGCCGTCACTTTCCTTAGCCGCCTCATGGCCATGGTGGACGTGCTGGTGTTCGCCAGCTCACTTAACTTCAGCGAGATCGAGGCCGAGAAGAACATGTCCTCCGGGGGACTGATGCGCCAGTGCCTGAGACTGGGTGTGTGTGTTTCTGTTTGTGTATTTGTGTGTGTGTGTGTGTGTGTTCGTGCCCGTGCCCGTGTGTGTGTTTCTGTTTTTGCGTGTGTGTTTGTATGTTTGTGTGTGGTTGTGCGTTGAAGGAGGATGGGATGCATAGTTTTGTATGTTTGAGTGTGTGTTTGTGAGTGTATGTCTATCTGTGTGTGTGTGTGTGTGTGTGTGTGTGTGTGTGTGAGTGTGTTTTGAAGGCGGAGGGGATATGTTTCTAAAAGTATGAGTGTGCCTTTGTGCCTGTATATCTGTACCTGTTTATGTGCGGGTGTGTGTGTGTGTGTGTGTGTGTGTGTGTGCGCGCGCACGCTTCGTCTGTGCTTAGGTAATTCGTCCCCATATTAATTAAAGCTTCATACAGCCAGAGTTCATAATTAAGAGAGACGCTAATTAGCTGTCAACTCCTCATGTTCAGTGCATTAATGCGCATTAAACATGGCCTGTGTTTGTGACCTTCTCAGATACTCTCTTTCATACCATCTACCGTCTATTTTATTCCTTAATTTCCCTACATCTTTGTCAATCTCTCACCCCCTCTGTCTGACTCCATCTCTCTCTCTCTCTCTCTCTCTCCGCAGTGTGTTGTGTGGCCGTGAGGAACTGTTTGGAGTGCCGACAGAGGCAGAGGGACAGAACAACTAAATCTTCTCTCTCGAACAGCAAGACCCAAGAGAATCTCCAGAACATTCCGCCTGTCAGCAAGGTACCCCCATGCGCCCCGCACCGCCCCCTCCCACTATAGCACCTCCACACTGCCTCCCTCCCACTATAGCACTCCACACCACCCCCTCACGCTACAACATACCCGCTCGCTGTTACAGTCCAACTGGAACATTACTGTCTTTATCACAAAACTCTACTCCCAACCCATTACAGCTCAGCTCTGTTGCTCATTGTGTATGCTCTATTACCGGTCTATTACTAGTCTATTACATCTCTATGACTTAGTAATTGATAGCCTATATGAAGTATATTTACTTCAGTCTTTTTGGGCTGCTAGTTTTCTGTTTCTTATGGTTTGTGCTTTACGGGGATCACTCATGTATGACAAAGATTTAAAGAGCTGACGGAATTGATGATTGATGATGCGGAAATGGTTAAATGCAGATTAAATATCCGGCAGGCCCATAACCTTCATTTCTCCTCTCTTCATATCAGGATATATAGCCCTACAATAGTCATCGGATCGTGTCAGTTGGAAGGCGCACTGCTCGTATATATGAAAAATGCCAATTTCTCGTGTACCAGAAATGCGCGATTCACACCTATGAGAAATGTTTTGGACGGACAATTCTTGCATACAGGAAATTCAAGCTTGATACAAGAAAAGTCCATTTCTTGCAAATCAGGACAGTCCAGTTCCAACTTAAGAGAGATGTTTGTGTAACTCTGACCCGGACCTTCGCCTCAACCTGAACCCTGAGCGGGAACAAATGGAGATTGTAAATTTATCCTGTGACTTAATGGCTGTAGGAACAAAAATCTAACAGCTTATTTTTTATGAGTATAATCAATTCAAATATACCAGAACTATACAATTCTAGGATCATGAATACTATCAGTCCACACATACCAGGACTGTACAGTTATAGAATCATGAGTATTATTAGTTTGTTCATTCCAGAACTATACAATTCTAGTAGATGAAGACATGTCAGTTTTATACTGTCACCTTCAGGTATTTGAGAAATGGACATATACCTCATATATTCGAGCGGTGCTTCTTCAAATTGACTTGATCCTACTCATCTTTTCAGCTTCATTTTTTGTGTTTGAAAGTCCATATAAGAGTCCAGACTTTCTGAAAATTGAAAAAACTGTAACACCTATGAGTGCCATTCAGAATGATGGCTCCTGAAAAACTTCAATGTACAATATCCTACCGTTTTCCAATCCCAGATTTCATTCAGATCTGAATGAAGGGTGAAACAAAGGGATTTCAGTGTAATTAACCTCCGCCGAGGAGGTTTATGTTTTCGGTGCCGTTTGTTTGTTGGTTTGTTTTTTTGTGTACAAGATAACTCAAAAACTAATGGCCGGATTTTTATGAAATTTTCAGGCTAGGTGGGTATTAAGTCAAGGAAGAGGTGATGAAATTTTGGCATATCTAGGCCAAACTACTGCTGAGATATACTCCAAAGTTTTAAGATTTCAAGTCTTTCCAATGGGCCAGAGTTCCAAATGCCGTGCTTTTGGCTTTGCTGCCCCCTGGCGGCGGAGGTTCTGCGCTCTCTGAGTGCTCTTCTAGTTGTAAATGGTTTAAAGGGTTTCTGAACTAATTTTACATAACTGCATTTAATACATAGAATCCAATATATGTATAGTAAAAATACAAAATATGTGTGTTTTGGAAACATATTTTTCAAAATAATGTTTTTCTCGGGCCTAATGTACACGACAGTGCGCCCTGTAGCGTTTATGCAAGAACCAAGGTCACGTGACCCGAGTGATGTCAGAGAGGTCTTAATTGATGACCCGGGGCAGCCATATAAAGCTGTTTCCATTAATACGACTGAAGTCCGGTTGCGACAGGCTGCGGGGCAGACAGGGGACATCGCATGCGGCCCATGGTGCGTCCTCAGTGTTTCCATGTAAACGGCTAAACTACGCTATTATTGTGAAATTAATCGGAAAAATACGCATGCGGCTCCGCTCCAAGAGCCGGGTGAAAATCGCATTGATGGAAACAAAGGCTTTGAATGCAGGCTCGCGTGAGATTCTCTGGGGGGGTTGATAATCCCGTTTTCAAAGGTGCAATTTAAGTGCATGTACTTCGTTACAGCACTTCAGGTTTTTTTTTTTTTTTTTTTTTTTTGAGGATTTGTACATTAGCCTACTTTTTTTTAAACAGGGACTCTTACTCTACTACATTTAAAAGATAAAAAGAATACTTTCACTTCGTTACTTTGACACTGGCAACTTGGTTACTTGTTTTAAATTAAAATATTAATTCAATTCATCATTTATGGATTATCAGGATTTTGCGCGTCCGCGAGGAACAAAGGTGCCAGTGGACGTGGAGCTGCAAATTTATGTGCGCAGTTACAATATTCTACCACTAGATGGCACACCAGGATCGGTCGCGGAAGTTTTGTGCGCGTTGTAGGCTATTTGCAGAATGAATGCTGACCGCGTTATCCGTCGCATCTCATTGTCAGAAGTGGTAGTAGCAGGCCAGTATGCATGGAGTACTTTTCCAAAACTGCTATGTCAGATTTGTTTGTTAGCTAGCTTGCTACTCAGTTGGCTGTAAATTTTAAAACCATGGCAAGTTCAACCGCAAATTTCTGTGACTCATTGACTTATGGAGTATCAGAGTGATTGCGTTAGCTACCATCACGCCACTAGCGGAAATAAAATTTGTTTTCCATGAAATAATGCGATTCAATTGTGTGATAATTAGAATCTTATACTCTTGGCTGTGTCATATATTAGTTATTAAACTCGTTGAGTAAATCTTGGGTTTGTTGCTTGCTAAAGCTTTTAACAAATGCTAAATTTACTCAACTCGTATGGCAATCACTGGCTAATAAGTCCTTTTTGTCAATTATTTTCAATATTTTTTATTAATTCCTGGATGTTGTCGTGTAGTTTAATGAAATGGGGGAACAAGTGCCTATTTTGGGGATCTGCCCGATTAGTGATACCTGTGGAACACGATATATGCTTTTGTTAAAGGCTATGCTTTTGCCTTTAATGTCTGACTTCTTCTTAATTTCGGAAATGGTTTTGCCAACTTAGCATGCTACCTTTCCGCATTTTTTAAATTGGTTATTCCAGTACTGTTTTCACCAAAGAATACAGTCTCATCTCAAACTCTGTCACTACCAGATCTCAACTTCACTCATATTTGTTCCGTGATTTGACCTCTCCATTTATTTTGGTAAAAAATTAGATTGAAAAGATGATTCATATTAAATTGAGTCATATTAAATTCATATTGAAAATTTGCATAAGACGGGGATGCAATATGCAGCGTGATACACAATCTAAAAAAAAGTTGGATTTGATTGCTGCAAATCTGAATGCTGGAGTGCACAGATGGGTATGCAGCTTGCTGAAGCATTTATTGCATTCTCTGTGTGCGTGCGTGCATGTGTGAGAGAGAGACCTTTTGGTACAGAATCTGTGTGGAGTATAATGACTGTGGCCCCTGGTGTTGGGCCCCTGGTGTCGGGTTACAGAGGGGAGGAGCGGAATTCTGTAGCTCCTCCTCCAGAGGCACTCATTTCATGTCTCCCTCTCAATATTTATGAAACATAATTCATCAGGCTCTGTTGTACTTAAATGAGAGTATTTCAGCTGTCGCTCTTCGGCTGAATCATCATCTCTGCAGCAAAGCCATTACACACACATCCA
Source organism: Gymnothorax reevesii (assembly GCA_029721435.1). Lineage (NCBI taxonomy): Eukaryota > Metazoa > Chordata > Actinopteri > Anguilliformes > Muraenidae > Gymnothorax > Gymnothorax reevesii. The sequence continues at coordinate 173,231,267 of CM056574.1, forward strand.
TACCACTCATTACGTTCCTCTGTTAACCGTCTACAACAGGTCTATTACACTCTTACTAGCCTGTTATAACCAGCTGTTAGTACAGGTTTATTATTCTCTTGCTAACCTGTTATAACCAGCAGTTACACATCTGTGAAAGTCCTCATGCACTCCAATTTACCCTCTGCTGTGCTCTGTTGCACTTCTGCTAAACTCCTCTCTTTTATACTCTGTGTTATTATTCATTCTTGTTAGTCAGTGTATTTCACTGTCCTCATTGTAAGAAATGCCCCCCATCAGAGCCTGATAACTACGTCCAGTAACTTCGGTATAATTATTGAGCCTCTGAGCGAGATCAGTTTGACCCCTGCATGGAGCGCAAGGCTATAAATACATTGCAGCTTCTCCTTTCCTTTAAGTGTAAAATGCGGGGCTGTTAAAGCGTGAGGCTTTTTATTCTGTTCAATTAAAGTGTGCAGTGGTTTTATACTCTCTGTAAAACCTCATCCTCCAATTTTAATTACTGCAATAGCCCAAATACTCACTGCTCACAGTGTGTTTACATCCCGCACTTAGAACTGTTTGCACCTGTTGTCAATTTTCCCGTCCTTAAGCTGCTTTCACACCGGACGCGAAACGCGTGTATTCGCTTCTTTGCATTGACTTTGAATGAAATCTGTCTTGCAAAAAACTTGTTTCGCGTCCGGGGTGTGAAAGCGGCGTTATTCTGTCTCCTATCTCAGTCTCATTAGGTGTCGCAGCATGAATTGGCCTTTTCTCAGAAATGTATTTCGTTTAAGTGGTAGATGACATCACAGCGAATAATGTTCTGCTTGCTTTACTCAAAGGGGTGTTTCAGAGAGAGAGTCTGCTTTTGTACGGACTTTTCTTCTGGGGACGTTTGATAAGAATGTTCCCATGATGTGGTTGTGCCGCGGGCTGGTTCACACTGCCATTGATAGTGTCCCCTGTAATTTGTGTGGGGACCCTCTGCCCTCTAGGACCCCGACCGGCTTCTGCAAGATGTGGACATCAATAGGCTGCGAGCTGTTGTTTTTCGTGATGTGGTGAGTACGCAGGTTTGGGTTGGGCAGTTTTCATGTTGAAACGTGACTGTCGAGTTGTAAATGACAGTTACAGTTGTGGGGGAATCTGTCTGTGTGTGTGTCTGTGTATGTGTGTGTGTGTGTGTGTGTGTCTGTCTGTCTGTCTGTGTGTGTGTCTGTGTATGTGAGCATATCCCTACTTTTGTATGTCCCTGTACATGAATATGTATGTTAGCCTATTTTTGCATGTATATTGAATAGTGGCGATCGTACCCTAAGAAAGAGATGAGTGATGTTGTAGGTAAGGGTTTGTAATGAAAGATAATGCAATGCTGTATGGCTGTTCATCCTGGGATTTACAGCGTTTGAAGATTTCACACACCTCTCCGTACGCCTGCTTTCTCACAGTAAGGTCCCCATACTTATTTTTGACTGTGACCAAAGCAAGAAGTACAAGTGATAATTCAGCATGCAAAGATTGAGGTGTTGCAATGTTCCTCAAATATAAAAAACACACCATGTGCCTGTGTGTTTTATACATGAAGATATCTTTGCGTGTGTGTTTGTGTCTTTATGTGCTTGTTGGAAAAACTGAATTTATCTGTTGAATAGTAGTCTGAGAACCTCTATGCTCTGTAACACAGACATTACCGTTATGCAGGTACATGTTTGAGGCGAAAGGTTTGGGTTGGGCAGTTTTGGTGAAACGTGACTCGAGTTGTAAATGACATTTACAGTTGTGGGGGAATCTGTGTGTGTGTGTTTGTGTGTGTGTGTGTCTGTGTGACATGTACCTCTTGTTCCCAGGATGACAGTAAACAGGCACAGTTCCTGGCTCTGGCTGTGGTCTACTTCATCTCGGTCCTGATGGTCTCCAAGTACCGGGACATCCTGGAGCCCCAGCGCAAGATTGGCCGGTCAAGCAGCCAATTGGGAAGGAGTATCCGGCAAGAAATCAACTCCCCTACAAGTACAGGTGCGACCCTGACCCTGCGGCCTGAAGGCCTTTTCCTCTCCTATCACGTCCATAAACTGTATCAAAAGATGGACGCAGCACTCGGGTCTGAAAACTGAGGCCAATGCAGAAATCTCCAAAATTTGCATCCTATTTAATGGCCAGCAGATGGCGACTTCAGTGGTTGCAGAAAGAAGTTCAATCCTATAGAAGTCTATGAGAAAATGACCCTACTTTCCCACCTGATTTATTATTTAAATAATGATTTTCCACATTACTTTATTGTATCAATTGCGAGTTTCAAGTCTCCTCCGATATTTCATGATGTTCATTTTTGTAAATTATGGTCCCAAGAAGACTAGAATAAAGGATAAAGCCAGTCTATGCTTTAGGGGCGTGGCTATACTCTGGTCCCTGTCTGATACGGTTAGATCCACCCGTAAATCCACCCCTCTCTCCTCCCCGGATATTCAGTTCACGCTCTCGTTCAACAATGAACGCATCCGGTTTCAAAATGACAAAGTGGTGCAATTTAAATTGCCAAAATGGAGGCTTCCTCAGTGGTTTGCTGAAACCAATGGGTGACGACACGGTTGCTTCCTCCATCTCTTTATACAGTCTATGATCGCGTCCTCCGTCCTGTACTGAACAGGGCTCTCCAAAACTCTGCAGCTGGGCTGTCCTCCTCCTATCCTTGATGGCCCCAGTGTCTGTTAGCTTTTGATGTGTTATTGCACAATTGTTTAGTAAAAGAAATGAATTGACTCCATTTTCTTTAGACCCTACTGTAATGGGCTTCACAGCGGTCTGTGCGTCTGTCTGTGCGTCTCCATCAAGGTGCTCGCAGCATGAGCCGAAATCTGTTTAGGGCCTTTTCCACCTCCTGCGCCACCGTGATTAATTAAAGTGCTTCGCTAATTGCAGCGCTCGCAATTAACTCCAACAGCAGGGGGCATCATTGGATGGAGTCATTATGCAAACATTTATCATGAACCCTGCTGCGCGAGACTCTTTCTGCCCCGAGTGATGTTCTCCCGGTATGAAATACGCTGCTTTTTCTTAATTTGTTTTTAAAACGGTCATAAGCTTTAGAAAAATGAATCTGTGCTTCAGGCCTCGGTAGAATAAAGATTTTAAAGCTGAAAGGTAGTAACACGTTATACAGTGTCTGTTCCTGCCCCACTTTGGACCTGTGTTCCTGTTTTTGTGTTCTGGAAGTTGAGGTCCATGGTTTTGGGTGTTGGAGGGTTAGTTTTCCCGAAGAGTGGGGATATGAGATCGGAGATTTGATGAGGGAGGTTGGAGAGGAGGATGAGGGCAGGTAGGGGTTGGGAGGATAGAGGAAGAGGGAGAGGGATGGAGGAGTTGGGGAACAGGGGGGTTTGTTAAAAGGGGGTTTCGTAGGGAAAGACTGAAGGCACAGAGGAAGTGTCGATGCGTGATGGGCGGGGTCTCGAGTCGGGAAAAGGTCATTGTGACTGGAGCCGTGTGGAGCTCTATTGCCAGCCCTGTCTGTCAGCTACGATTACGCAGCCAATCCACCAGCAGAGTGTGGGATGAGCGAGAGGGCCAGGGGTCGGCACGGGGTCACCCCAACATCGTACAGCCCCTCAGAAATTAGGGGGGGGTACATGTGGCGTGAGAGACACTGCTATTTTTGATAAAATCGGGCGTGTGGAATTGTCTCTTGTTTTTTCAATGGCCAGGCGGTAGGTGGCGTCCTTTTACGAGCGGGTTCATTCAGGGGGGGGGGGGGGCGCATTCCATTTTGTTGAGCGGGGGGGAATGCGTTTTATTTTGTTGATATTACGCACTCAATCCTGCGTCTTCCACTGCTCTTTAAATTCTCTTTTTTTTTTTTTCTTTGTTGACCGGGGCGGTCAAGTACTCTCAACGGGCGCAAATATTACAGGCAGGCGGCGATTGCGCAATCACTCAGAATGAACGGGCAGCCAGCCCGGTCATTAACAATAGCGAAGAGCCCTGGATAAGTGTGTCCCATTTTTTATAGGAATGCCCAAATTAATTTGAATACTCAATATTTTCTTGCATGCAAAATGCGAAATTGCAATTTCCATCACAATATGTCACCAAAGTGAGAAAGTATCCCAGCAGGTGTGGAGAAACGAGGAGAAACGAGACAGGCCCATAGTCTGGGGTGGTGAGGGAGGCGGTATGAGTTGGCAAGATTTGTGATAGAATTTGAAGCAGTGGCTCAAGATTTAGCATCATTCACTTCAGGCATTTGAGACAGTAATTTTTGAATCTCTAGCCGCATTTTCAGAGTTTAGCCGCTTTCACACCGGACGCGAAACGAGTTTTTCGCACGACAGATTACATTCAAAGTCAATGCAAAGACGCGAATACACGCGTCTCTAGTTTCTGGATCAGATTATGTGGATAAATAATTGTAATTCTGTGGTATTTCTGAGTTGCCATGTGTCAAAGAAGATCCCTTATTGTCCTGATGCATCCCACGCTCCTGTCGCCCCCTGGTGGTGACACCACATTCATATATCAACTGTCTCTGTGTTCTGTGTTTATCTGTCCATCGCTAATCCCATACCGACCTCGGCCACTTTTCCTCCTACAGATCAGGAGCCGATCAGCTTTTTCTCAGTTTTCAGATAGTGTTCATTTTTTTTAAATTTATCATCTCAATCTCACTGAGCTGGATTTAAATTGGATTGAGGATTAGCGTGGAAAATGATGGGCTGCGGCAAAGCGCTGGGATCACGGTTTGGGCTCGGTGGAGTTATCATTGCACTGCCATTAATCTGGTGTCTACTGAGCGGTGTCTCATGTGGCCGGTATGTGTGAAACTTAGGCTTTATGAGTCATCTACTACAAGAAATATGTGTCCGATACAAAGAACTTTTATTCAGTTAAGATGTTTTCAAACTACTGATTTGTGTTGAATAGTCTCATTGACTGCCTTTTATATTATATTGCCTAAAGGCTTCTATCTTATCTAGTTCATGAAAAGCTACATCAAATTTTCCATTCTGAGTCCATTGCCAGTCCATGTGTTTTATCTGTGCCTGACTATTTATCTTCTACAGTCAGCTTTGGTCTCTCTTGACTCCAACTGTTTTAGTATTTGTTTATAGTGCACAACGCTGGGTGCAGTGCACTTACTGGAGCACTTTTTTAGACAAAAAAAACACATCGGATATGTGCTCTGATTGTTTTCTGTCCAAGGTTATGTCACTCATGTTGTCGCCCACCCCTGCTGACGTCTGGCCGTGCCCCCCCCCCACAGAGAACCCCTCGGCGTTTGCGGAGGGCAGTAAGGACACGCCCACGCCGGTGGAAGAGCTGCCCGTGGAGGTGTCCCTGCCGCACACAGACTCAGGCATCGGAGAGGAGCAGGTGTCCAGCGTGCTGAACGGGGCGGACCTGGAGGCCTGCGCGGGCGGGCCGGACGCCATGAGCGAGCTCCTCAGCACCCTCTCCTCGGAGGTGAAGAAGTCGCAGGAGAGCCTGGCGGAGTCGCCGGCCGTGGAGGTGCTGAAGCCCGCCTCCTCCATCTCCAGCATCTCGCAGCCCAACAAGGGCATCAACGTCAAGGAGATCCTCAAGAGCCTGGTGGCCACGCCCGTGGAGGGGGCGGAGGCTGGACCGGAGCCCCTCCCCTACCCCGACCCCGCCGTCAAAACCCAGACGCAGGCCATCCTGCCCATGCAGTTCCACTCCTTCGACAGGTAATAATGCTAATATTTACCTGTTATGTACCTGACCCAGAATGAGCAGGGTCCAATCCCACCTGGAGCATTGTGGGGTCATGACCTCTGCCTAAGGGCCCACTAACTGCAATTATATTATTATGGCCACACAAGGGCTTGAACCAACAACCTTATGACCTTGAGTCACACTGAGGCGGCAGACTGCCCCCATGCATGGGCCCATACCCTCCTGAAATCGTGACCCCCCCCTTCCCTTCTCAATACACTCTCCTGCACAGTTACATATGCAGAGTGAATTCAGCTCTCTGTAACCTGTATAACATCAGCACATGCAAGACCAGTCGGGATCGTATGATCATATCATATGTGCTGTGTAAGAGCTGATTGGACACTGAACTAATCATTGTATTTTGTTACACATTCTAATGTGAATTGCATATAATCTACCAGACTTGGGCAAAGTACTCCATCTTGATATTTGATAACTTGTTACACAAACAACATATTTGAATACCTCATAGGCATTTTCCGCTTGCAGCACCTTTTCCCAAAAAACACTGTGCGAAAGGTTTTAAAGTTTCCGGTATACTTTTAGGATTCACGTGAAATTTTAAAAAAATCTTGTGTGCGCTTGAAAGTATTGCCAACTAAACCATACATTGCCTCACATAAGCCTTATATAAATTCATTTACTTTTGTTCATGTTTGTGAGAACTGTGACATTTTTACCTGTGCTTTTAAGGATTGACGTGGTTTTGCTTAGGTCTGGTGTCTGACAGCTCCGTCGAAGCTTGGTTTCCATTTCTCTAGCTGCGCTGACGTTAATTCTATGTGCATTTTCTGTGCTTTATCTCGGAATTCACTTTTAAATAGCGGTATGATTAACATCACTGCATTCCTGGGTTATTGGGGTGAATGTAAATGGATATATCATCCCCAAAAATCATTAATATCAGCCTCTGTTGCGGACATTATAACATTAATAATAAATATGTGCAGTTGTTTTTTGATTTTCACATTCCTTGAGCTGATAAGGTTTATAAGGGATTTGTCTGTGGTTCTTAGACTGTAAACGTCCTGTCATGCCGGTCGCTGAACTGTTGAAGTTACCGGACGTTTAAGGGGAGCTCCGGTGTGAAATTGACTTGAGGTGTATTGAAACATGATAATGAGTACTAACTTTTGTCGAATATCCCACTTCCGTACGCAGGCAACATACAGGGATTTCTAGCCGAAGCTCCCAACAGGCTTGCAATGGTCGTGAATGGGGCATAGCGTTACCATGCCAAGAAATCGCTATTTTTTTCATCATTAACAAGGCTCAGTGTAGCTCCACACTTCATCGGTAGAATTCTGAGGGCCCTGACATTTAAAACGAGGCACTGAGAACTTGCACCGGTAGTTTATTAAAAAAGACTGTTTATGCAAACAGTACCTGGATGTAGTTTCCTCTCGCCGCCATCTTGAATGTCACGATAATCGATTGATGAGCACGAATTAATTAATTTTGCAATCTGTTCCCCTATCCGACCTATTTGTTCGTGCCCATTAATCGACTTATTGTGACTTTGAAGGTGGCGGCGACGGGAAACTACCTCAAGGTACTGTCTGCATTAACGATCTTTTTTAATAAACTACCTGGATATTCGACAAAAGTTAGTTCTCCTGATCATGTTTGGACACACCCCAAGTCAATTTTACACCGGAGCTCTCCTTTAAAGTTTAGTCTTCATGCTCAGAACTCAGTCTGTGCCTCACAGTTTTAAAGCTTTTTTTTGTTTTAATGTAACACTGGTATTTCACCTGAGTAACTTCAAATAAATGCCTCCTTTCAAGTATTAACATAAGGAAGAGCATTAGCACATTGCACATCGGTGTTGGGGAGGTAACTGTTCCTGTTCAGAGTATAAACACAGTGTCGTTTTGTGAGGGACTTTTTCTTTGTTTGTTCAAGGGCCATGAAGTCTTTAACTGGAGAAAAACCAGAATCACCACTTCCTGTGCCTGGCATGTTCATGAAATGGTTTCACAGAATTTATTTAGTATAATTATTGGTGTGAAATCAGTTTTGATTTCACTTGATTGGGCAATTTGTAACAATCAGTCATTAGCTGAATAGCTTGCAGGAGGAGCGGGGGTGGGGGGGGGGGGGGGTGTTCACACCTGGGTACTGGCACCTGCTGCGGATTGTCTGGCTGGGAGCCTTTGTTTTGGTTAAAAGGGAAGTATTCAAAATTTTACATGAGTAATCACTCAAATATATTGTATGAGGAGGGTATCTCACTTATGGCATTTGACTCACTTCAGCTGTAATTCACCCAGCAGAGTCAGTCATGGCCTCCTGTATGTTAACCCATAAAGGGCGTAATTTTTACACACCGTATCCCTCCAAAAGTTCATTATCGATTATTTAGTTGACAAATTAACTGCAAACCCTTCTGAAGGTCATTGTTTACTAAATTGCCTGCTAAAAATTGACAAAATTGTTGCCCTTTTGAAGGCTGTAGTCTGAAATTTTGCTACATATGTTTTTCCCCTTGTGCGACTACCGCAGAGATCAGCACTTTAAGGGGTGATTGTCGGAATGGTTTTATAATTATAATTATAATAATTTTAAGAAATTATTATTACCTGGCCCCTCCCCTCGGGGGCCAGGTTAAGCAATGATCATGTCTGTGTGTGTGTATGTGTGTGTCACTCTGTCTGTCAGCCCGTGGCTGGGGCCAGGTCTGCTATCTCTGATTGCCTTGTTTCTTCATATTTTAGGAAAGGCGAGATTTTAAGAAATGATCACTTATGTCTTGCGTCCGCAATAGCTTTGTACAGTGTGCTTGTAAGGGGAGCGAAACGAGGCAGTACGTTCCTCCCAATGGGAAGAAAAGGCGTCACTGCGGAATCCAGTGGCCACGCCTCCCACCTGCCACTCCTCAACCTTTACTGGCTGAATTTGCATGAATTTCATGAAATGTCCACCCAGGAAAAGCTGACAGGGATGGAGGTGAAAAGACTTGTGTTCGGTGGGGTAATGGGACAGTGGGTTTAGGATATTTGAGAAAGCCCTGCAGTCACCCCTTTTGTAAGGGCGGTGGGTGTGACTTTGGGGCGCCTTTGTGCCTGGGTGGAGGAGGTGAGATGACGGAGGATACGCTGATTCGGGGGAACAATGGCTGCTCCCCTGGCTGGCGGAGCTGTAATGTATGCATCCCGCTGAATGAGGCAGAGGCGGCCATATTGATGAAGGAGAGGGCGGGGATGGGGGGGAAGGTGGGGGGGCGAGATTAGGGTCTCTAGGGCACTGATGACAGATTAAACTGAAGCGGCCTCGCGTCACGCCGCGGCCCGGCCTGTCGACTTCAGCGCTCAGTGCGGTAATAGGACGTGGCAGGCCGAAAATGAGTCGCGGCGGTGAAGTGTATTATTTTTGAAATGCTTTCACACGGGGCGTCCGGCCGGGGCCCCGTACAGCTCTCTTTCATGCTCTAATGTCATCAGGAGGCGCAAATTGCTGTGTCTAATTGTTTGCCACCTGCCAGCGGAATGAGCTGCCAATCCCGGCCCGGTCCGTTCGATCGTCTGTCAGCGCCTCAATAGATTGGGAGCGACAACATCAAAAAAATTCTTCTCAAACTGGTGAGCTGGCGACGCTGCCTCTCGCACTGGCCCCCTTCTGCCCGACGCCACTGGGGTGGAAGCAGTTTTTCAATTAGTTCTGAGTAATCAGGACTGAGGAACCTCATCTGCGCCTCATGATTGGTCAGCATGACAGATTGAAATAAGGTTATTTGGAGGAAATATCTCCCCAACAGAAATGTCTTCTTGTTTTACGTCTGTGTTTCTTGTTTACCATTTCTACACTGGACTGTGAGGTTTATGGCGTAATAATAATATTTTTGTTCATGTGGTCAGAAAATGCTAAACGGAACAAAATAATCCTCCACACATATTGTACCCATAAATTAAGACCAGTTTTTTCATTTCTTTCAAAAATTCAGATGAATTTGACTGAGTTTAGTCAATTAGTCTATTTAAAAATATATATATCTTTATTTTCTGCTTTTCAAATGGTGCACTCTCTTTGCAGGGAGAGATTTTTCCCCTTGTGATTTCTTGAAGAAAATCTGTAATAAAAACTGTTTATGCAAGAGCAAATTAAAATTTTGGCTTGTCGCGATCCATGCGTTCCAGCTGGTGAGAGGATTGAAATATTTGTGATCGTGTTTTTTTTATCCGTTTTAATGGTTGTGTTGTGCTTGTGCTTGAAAGCGCACAGCTTGTAAGATTGATTTCTCTGATTAAAAGCACATTATTCACTGTTATGCACAAGTAAAGTGAGATGGAATATAAGGCTCCGAGAACAGTAGGTCCTTTTAATATTAATCTCTAGATTAATCCTTCCTTTATTCATACCAACTCAATTAAGACAATCCTATTAATAAAATATATGTTGGATTATTAATACATCATTCATGAGTGCCTGGGAAATTAATTATTCATTTAAAGTATTCATATTTTATCAGCAGCCGGTCTGCCATTCTGTAGCACTCAGTCCCTGAGCTGCCAAGTGCGTCTGTGGGAATCTGAAAATTTGTAATTCCAACAAAAACTGACCTAACAAAAAATAATCACATCACAGCGAGTAAATATGGCTCATTCTGTGATCTGCTGGCAGCCGAAGTTGCTCATTCCGCGGCGAGCCGGTGTTTGATTGCAGAATGAGGGATGATTAAATGATGATGTGGTCGTGTGTGTTTGTGAGAGGAGAGCGATGTTAGTGGAGCTCTTTAATATTTCAGTGTGTCTGTTACAGGCAGGGACCTTGTTTCTGTGTCTGTAACGCACCTCTCACCCTTCCTGTCACTCTGTCCGAACTACTTCCTCCTTCTTAATGTCACTTCCTTTTCCCTATCAGGAAGTAAAGGAGGAAAAGGGGATTCTTGTCATGTTTATTATTCTCAGACGACATGCACAGCTAGCATAGTGTGTTCTTTAAAGAATTACCACTACCTAGCAAAATATTTGCATTGCTCCTTTAAAATGAGTCGTAATGTATCGTATACTGTAGTTTTATGTTTTACACGGTATCGTTTCCAACGAGTAAGATGATACACATATGAAGGTTGTTCATGTACTGCATTTTTCTTTGTCTGAACATGAATGAAAGCAATGTCGGGAGGTTGTCTATATTGATGTCAGACATTGCATGTGGTTCCTGCTTACTGAGTTTGGAAGTATTGGGACCTGAGGCCTTGTGCCACATGACCGGGGTGGGGAGGGGCTTAAATATGTATAAATCTGTTAAAGGGGCTCAATCCCGGTTGCCAGGCTAGGCTTGGGATAGAAGAGACCCCTCGACTGCTCTTCCACCGGGACTGTTGTCAGGGGACCAGCACTGCTCTAGCGTTCATGTGTTTGTTCATAATCACTTGTTTATTCCTTTCCAAAGAGCACCATTATGCACCCAAAGGCTGTGCATCACCGTAATCTCATCTGGCCTCACAGCTCAGGGGAACTACACTTTGGCAATCTTCAGCACCCTTTGCAGTGGAATACGGTATGAGACAATTCCCCCTCCGGACTCATCATATCGTGCTGCTGTCTGAACAAGCAACAGTATACAACAAAAATAGAGCCTTTTGGCATGATTATATGAGGTTTAGGGTTATGGTTCAGGTTTGGGCGAGGGGTCAGGTGGGAGGGTTTGTTTAAACAATGGCCTCAAATGAGGACACCAAAAGGCTCTATTTTCGTTGTATATCGACGCTTGGTCAGAAAGCATCACTATATGACACGTGATTTATTGGGGAAGTCACCCCTTCGGCACTCGCAAGTGTACAGACCAAATCCTGGTGAGCATTTGAAAGACAAGTTTCTATTTTGAAAAAAACTTCTGCAGGTCCCTGGTAATTCTCACTGATGCATTATATAGTGAAACACGGTAAAGCCGTCAGTAAAACTAACTCTTACAGCGTCTCTTTCATTTGAGCTCATGTTTGCCGCAGTTGGATCCAAAATACTGTTGGCGCAGAATTAACACTGAGCATTTAGCTCTGTACAATTCTATGATGGCAGGAGTTGTTGTTGAACATTGCTGTAACGTTTTGAAGATATTTGAGATTTGTGGTAGTTTTACCAATACCTAGAGAGCTGGATTATTTTAAATAATTATGGTTTTGCGCTAGCTCTTGTTCTCCACTCTCCTCAGCACTGGTTTAGTGCCAGTCACAAGCAGTCATGTGACAGGGTGCAGCGTTTGCATGAATAAACAGGCCTCTGTTGGAGCCATATTTCTGTATCCGCCTAATAAACTAATGTGCGTATTATTCATGTCCTGGGCTGTCGCCTCCATTCGATCAGTCCCACAGACCACAATTAGCCCTGTTTGCCAGCGGCTTCGGAAAAGGCTGGAACGGGCTGGAATCACATGCATGTCTAGACGGTTGTTTTTGCCGCCATCGCTGCATTCGCCGTTTTCCCTCCGGGAGCGCCCACACTGTGTTTCGTGGGAAGTACACGGAGTGTGCTTAATAATAAATCTGGGCACAGAGCAGTGGAGTTGTAATATGTGCCGCTACTTGGACTAACGGGTTCATATTCCGGCCACGTCACTCCTGTTTTACCCTAAAACAAGGTGCTGTGTTGCTGCGCAGTGTGTCCAGCTCAGTCAAGGGGTAGTCTGTAGTACAACTGTAACCTACGTTTTTTTTTTTTCCCCATTTTTTAAAGCCTTACTATTGATCATGTTTTCCATGAGAAAAAAAAAAAGACATTTTAGCATGTGACGGCTAGCAGTATTTGAACACTTCTTTTGTACACATGTATTAGTCAAATATAATAGGGCTTAATAAAACAGCCCCGATTGGCCCAAAAAAAAAAAACCCACAACCCACAGGCCTCGCACATCCGTGGGATCCTTCACAGTAGTCAGTGGTGTTGGGTGTGAACTTGTGAAACCATGTGATTAAGTGCCTAAGCTTCTGCTTGGTTAATAAGATGTTACAGGAAGTTGTAAAATTACAGTATTTTAGGATTATATTTCGACAGCCCTTCCCGTTCTCTGTTTAGCGTGGACAGAGACTTCCTTGTTTGGAGAATCAAAATGCTTCACTGAGAATTATCTTTTGGTGTCTCATAGCTCATACTATTACAAATGAAATAAGTAATGCCATATTACACTGAACACCGATCACAGAGTCGTTTGTTCTGTTCAGAAATCGAACGATCTATCGGCCTCGTTGATGGCTATTGTCCAAGCTGAGAACTGCCTGGCTGGCTTGTTCAAGTCGGCTTTGAAGTGAAGCCCAACGACCTGTTAGGGAGCGGAAACGGAGTAAACGGCCGCTATGGAGAGTACATTTTGGAAAACATTGTATTCTTCATGCTGCTGACTCTCTTCTCCAGCTGTTCTCTAAGCTTGATAAATGGCGTATCGGGGTGTACGGTTAGCCTTTTGTTGGCTCGGCTCGCTGTTCCTACCATAACGTCTCATGCTCAATTCTGGATTAGGGTTTTGATTTTTAAAGTGTTATGTTTCTTTGATTTTCATGTCGTTTTGTTTAGGAATGAAAAATCGCCCTGAGTTTCTGAGATAAACTGCCCACAAAAACATGGAAACCCCCCAGCAATTGGCATCATCCATTGCCTATAACTAAAGCCACACCACATAACAAAATAACAAATAGTACATGGTTTTTGTCTCTCAAACTGTCAGTAGCTATTTCTGTGTAAAATAAATGTATTATAGTCTTAAAGAATCAGGAGTGAAGTGTATAATCTCTTGAGGGAAGCATCTCGAGGGAGGGATGGGGGTGGGGTAGGGTTGCAGGAACCACTGGAATCATTTTAGAGCGTTGTAAAACCAGTATTAATGCCTTGTTCTCTCTAATGTGTTGTACCTTTTGTGGAAGGTGAATGGACCTCTCAAGGCAGTGTTTTTGATTTTATTTGCATTTTTGATGTGCCAACTTTTTCAAAGTTGGGGTTGTAAATCCTGTTCATATTGCCAATTTACTTAAGCTACGGACACTAATTGTTAGCTAAGAATTACAATTAAATTTCAGTGCTAACCATTCAATCATTGCAAGTAAGCGTATAATAAAGGTAATCCAGGCTAATATCACTCCTTGAGGTCCAAAAAGCCAGTCAGTGTTAGCAAACTTTGTTTAGTCATTGGTGGTATAGCAAGCAATCTCTCATGCTAGTGTTCATGTCATGTTCTGTTTTATCATTCTGGCTGTAACACATTGCCAAGGAGTGCTTTCACCCCACTACAGGCCCATTTCCATCAAAGAAGTTCCTGGTAGTATTTGGGGGGGCAGGGACTACTACAGGAACGTCCTCTCACTCGGCCTCTCAACTGCCGTGTCTCCACCGTGAGGGCGAAGTAGGAGAACTCCTTTTAAAAATGCGACCGTTCGTCGTCTGCTGAGTTTTAAAAATGCCGCCTATTTTGTGCCTTTCTGTTGACATTACATCCCGCCCTGAGTAAAGCCAATCGGCGGCAAGTAAACCCCAAGCCCCACCCAGGAGTTTTTCGGGCCATTCAGAGTACCTACTCCGAGGCAGGGACTTTTTTAGCCCCTGTAAAAGTTCCGGAAATCTGTCCTTCAGGGGTGGTTCCAGCGGTGGAGACACGCAACAACAGCCCCGGCCCTGTAAAATTACCCCAAGGTTCCTGCGATGAAAACGGGCCTTAAGTGTTCTATAGGCCTGTTTCCACTGCAGGAACTTCGGGGTGATTTTACGGGGCAGGGGCTGTTGTTTCTATAGTAGTTTACAAAGTTGATCACAGTATCTAGGAACATTTAATTAGTAATTCATCACTTCCTGTTACCCTGGGGTATAAATATGACGTGACACAGGGGCCATTTCTCTTATCCACTCTTCAACATGGGAAAAACAAAGGAACACACCATTCAAGTAAGGCAGATGTGTGTCGACCTTCACAAGTTGGGCAATGGCAACCAGAAAATAGCCACTCCCCTGCACCTGCCCATATCTACTGTCAGAGGAATCATTAAGAAGTTTAAAACAACTGGAACAGTAGTAAACAAGCCTGGACAAGGAGACAAGGTTATTTTGCCACACCTTTTGAGGATGGTAAGAGAAATAAAAAGTTCTCCAAAGCTCACTGTTAAAAAATTGCAACAAATGGTCGCATCTTGGGGTCACAAAGTCTCCAAAACAACCAACAGGCGCTATCTACATGCCAACAAGCTGTTTGGGAGGCATGCACGGAAAAAACCTTTTCTCACTCACAATCATAAACGCAAACGTCTGGAGTTCACTAAGCAGTACTGGGACTTCAACTAGGACCGTGTGCTTTGGTCAGATGAGACCAAGATGTGGTTTTTTGAGCTTTTTGGCAACAAAAACTCTAAGTGGGTCTGGCGGAACACAAAAGATGAGTATGCAGAAAAGCACCTCATGCCCACTGTGAAGTATGGGGGAGGATCGGTGATGCCGTGGGCCTGTTTCTCTTCCAGAGGCCCTGGGAACCTTGTTAGGGTGCATGGCATCATGAACGCTTTGAAATACCAGAACAGTTTAAATCAAAATCTGTTAGCCTCTGCCCAAAACCTGAAGATGGGTTGTCACTGGGTCTTTCAGCAAGATAATGACCCCAAATATGTGGCCAAATCTACGCAGAAATGGTTCACCAGACACAGAATCAAGCTCCTCCCATGGCCATCTCAGTCCCCAGACCTCAACCCCATTGAAAACCTATGGAGTGAGCTGAAGAGGAGAGTGCAGAGGAGAGGACCCAGGTCGCTGGATGATTTAGAGAGATTGTGCAAAGAGGAATGGTCGAAGATCCCTCTTTCTGTATTCTCCCATCTTGTGAAACATTATAGGAGAAGATGAGGTGCTGTTATGTTGGCAAAAGGGGGTTGTACAAAGTATTAACATCAGGGGTGCTAATAATTGTGACACACATGATTTGATGTAAAACAATTATTTCTTACTGTGGGATTTTCTTCCCACTGAATAAATGCACTTGAATTAAAGGTTGGATTTTCCTCTTTTTTTCATTGCAGTCCTATAGTATTTGGAAAAAAGCTGAATTTATTAGCAGCTGAAGAACACATCTTGACCAGGGATGCCAATAATTATGGAGGGCGCTGTATATGCTAAGCGATGTATGAATATGATTTATTAAAATGTTTTATTTTTGATACTGTTACTTCTGCTCGTAGTTAAGGATGTATCGTAATGACTCATGTAAGGGAAGGTTACCAAAGCAGCCGGTGGGGTTTTTATGACTTTTCCTCCACAATGCAGGTACCTCGTTTACTTTTCTGTTATGTATAGTATATTGTGTGTGTGTGTGTGTGTGCATGTATATATATATATACACGCATTACATATAGTGCTCAATTCAGTATTATCAGTATAATGTCTATCTTTTTATGTACTATAACAGCTCTGATTAAAATGGACAGCTGTTACTAAATTACTTTGTTGTTTTTGTTTTTTGTATTTTTTTAGTTCATTTTCTTTTCTCACTGACTATTGTTCAGAGATTTTTGCCTCTTCTCTCTAATTCCCTGTGCAGCCTGGTTGGTTGTGTTCCTGCTGATTGTTTGAACTGAATGACTCAGCTGGGTGACGTGTTTTAACTGAGTAATTTTCTGTTACCAGGTTCACGGGGTTAAGTGACTGGTTTTGCGTAAACTGACTGACTCTGGTTCACTAAGTGACTGACTTCACTCGCTGACTGACGGCTGAACTGACTCGCTCTACGGTAACTGACTGACTCTGGTCATGTGACCCTGTTCCACAGGAGTGTGGTTGTCCCGGTGAAGAAGCCCCCGCCAGGTAATCTGGCCGTGAACACAGTGGGCAGCTCCAGCGCAGCGGCCAGCCTGGCCTCGGGAAGCACGCCCAACATCTTCGCTGCGGCCTCCACTACTCCCAAAAGCATGATTAACACCACAGGTGAGCTTTGCTGCACACCCACGCCTCTGTCCAACGCAGGTCTCCGCACCTTTAAGGTGTGGCATCACCACAAGGTGTGACAGGAGTGTCTTAACTGTGCTGTCTGATTCTGATGTAACGATTACTGCTGGCTGCTTAAAGCAATGGAGTTCTGATACTGAGAATTTTGAAAAGGAAGTTCTGAAAACTTTTTTCTTCAGGGGCAAAATGCTCTCGCTTTTTTGGTGGTGTTGAATTCCCGCTCGTGCTTTTTGTTCCGAGTTCTGTGATTAGAACCCCTTGTCACTCCGATGGTCAGGGAAGTTAAAAACAAAAACGGCTTTCAAGTTACTTTGGCAACGCCTTGGATAGGCATTTTACGCAAATGCTACCAGAGTGAGAAGGGGTTAAATCATGTTTAACTGTGAATTTTTGAAAGCACCATGCCTCCCAGGAATTTTTCCATGTTCATTTGCTAAAATGGATTGTTTTTGGAAACTAGTGTACCCATTAATTCCATTCAAGGAACTGAGGGGTGCTGTGAGTTCAAAGATCCCAAGATTTTTTTTTTGCAGTTTCAAAATTGTAACTTTTAAATTGGACTAATGCTGGGGAGATCTTCAGATATAATACCTAAAAATTTTACTTCCAACACTGATGGGAAAATATATGACTTTGGTGATCTCAGTATTTTCTAATATTGAATTAGAAAGTCTTTATTTTAGTTTGAATTGATTTTTAAAATGAACAACTCGTTGATGGAACGTTAAGTTCTTTAGAAATCACCAAGAAACAATTTAGGTTTAAATAGAGACAAAGGAGACCGGAGCACACTAATGAACAGCCTTTATTGTGCAGACTAACGTCTCAACACCACTGTGTCTTTATCAGAGTCAGTGTGGTTTTGACTCTGATGAGGACACAGTAGTGTCGAGACGTTAGTCTTTTTGCACCATAAAGGCTGTTTATTTATCAGTGCGCTACAGTCTCCTTTGTCTCTTCTTATATTTGTTTCCCTTGAGCCGTTTAGCACCTGACTCAGCTGACTTTTACGGTAAGCATGGTGACCCCTTTTTTTTTTCCTAACAATTTAGGTTTCTAAGATGGAACTTCATCACAGTATTTCATGATGTCCTTGAAATTAAATCACCAACACGAGTAAAATTTTCTTTCATTCCTATTAAGTTTGGTCCAAATCGGCCAAGTAATTTATAAAATATACTGCTCACAAACAAATAAGCGAACAACAGACTCGGGTAAGTACATTAGCGCCATTCAACTTCCTCTGTGGGGATAATTACAGGAGCATAAAAACAATCAGCCAAAAGGATTATTGAATGTCAGCCACACAACTGAATTAATAGAGAGATACCACATTTCACCACTGGGTGGCGCTCCTCCACCCTCAATGCAAAATGTGTTCCAGAGAACAGCCACTGCTTAGCTTTTATGAAGGAGCTAACGAGTCAGTAGCTGACTCCAGCAATCCTTATTTTATTACTGTTATTACTATATTCAATGGCCGGCTTAATGCACTGCCAGGCTCCCATGGCCTATAAGTGCTTTCCCATGCTGTCGTATTGTGTTATATATGTGTGTGTTTACAGACATCCCCTCTGTTTAACCCTGGTGCTCCCTGGCTGTTCAGTCTCACGCGCGCCCCCCTGACCTGTCCCCCACCTCCCCCTCACCCTGTGCAGTTTGGGTTCCGCCCTGAGGCTCCAGTGCCCCGGTGCAGTGAAAGGGCCACTTAATGCTGCGACCATTAGGAGCTCAAACACCTATTACGCACACGGCCATTAAACACGCTGCGCTTCCCCGGAGCCCTGCAGCTGGAATCTGAGTAATGTGACAGGAGTCAAAGTCGACTTTCAGCTCTCAGTTCACACACACACACACACACACACACACACACTGACACACACGTTCGCAAGCTCAGGACCTCTCTGTTCACCTAACCCTGAGAAAGTTGCTCAACACTGTACCACTGATGGGTGGTAATTTTTCACATCTGTGGGTGCGTATTTGGCAAATATTTCCAGAACAAACATACTTTATTTGGGGGACAAACAGAAATTCTGATTGAATTAAAGCACACTGAGCGCAAGGTGAATTTTGTACGATAGTGCATTTAATTGACCGGACATGAGTTAGAAACATTCATTCATTCTTCAGGAAATGAGAGAGGGTAATTTTAGTCAGCAGTTGAGAACTTGTCCGATAGACGAGATGTTCATAAGATTCGTAAATGAGCATCATCTTGCTAAGTTAACCCATGATACCTACTTCACTCATTTGTAGCTTATCTCACCCTTCATGTCGTGACTTTAGTTTTTTAAATGCTGCTAAAAACTCTTTCTTTTCAACTTTTACAAACCTGCTGCGACACTGTTGGTGCTGTTGATATATTTTTTGTTGAGACTAGTTTTCTACTTTCAAGAAAGGATGGTGTGTGTGTGTGTGTGTGTGTGTGTGTGTGTGTGTGTGTGTTTGCCTTCGTATGCGTGATCAGTGTATACGGTACCTACGCTTGGATGCAATACTAGTTTTCTTTATCCTTAGAGACATTTTCTGGTGCCCTTCAGGTGGTTGAGCTGCGTTTTGGTTAGGTTAGGGTTTATGATTAATGTCAGGGTTTGGTTAAGGTTAGGGTTAGGGTTTGGTGTGCAGTGTTTGCGGTTAAGAGAAAGGGGGTAAGGAATGAATGTAAGACTGCGGGATGCCCCCTTGAAACATGAAAACACAATCTGCGCGCAGGTGTGTGTGTGTGTGTGTGTGTGTGTGTCAGTCATTGTTGGTCGTGATGGTTACGGTCTGTAAATTCTCTGGTTTCCTCAGGTGCCGCAGAATCCGCCCCCTCCTCAGCCTCCTCATCCAACAGTTTTGTCAACGGAGCCACCAGTAAGAACCTGCCTGCAGTGCAGACGGTGGCGCCGATGCCGGAGGATACGGTGGAGAACATGAGGTGACTGAGGGGGTCTGCCGCCCAGATTCACACCCCCTCCTGTACCCACCCACACCTGTACCCGCCCATACCCGCCCACCTGACCCTCCTTTAAACCCATCTTTACTACCCTTTCCCCAGCTCCAGCCTGACCACACCTTTTATCCCCTCTTGTCCAAACCTACATCCCCCCCGACCCTCACAGCCATCCTTATCTCTCCCTCCTCCCAGGCCGGCCTCATTAGCACTCGGGCTCATACACCTGACTGTAGTCCACACAGACTGCAGCCACTAGGGGGCGCATATTACAGCGACACTGCCACAGTCTCTCACATCATGTTGTGTGCACTCGAGTGGAGTCCCCCTGTTCAGGAGGAAGAGTGTGCAGGCTGACTGAATTCCCACTGAATCTACCGATTAGGGTCTGCATGTGACACCTGGTATTGTCCGGACTGGTCCCCGACAGGCAGACTGGCAACTGACCAACTGTCCCATGTACTTCCTGTTTTATTTTTGCCATGGTTTCCTGTACTGATGCGCTTAGTCCTGCATCCTGATACTGATGTGCATGCTGTCTGTGCATTTGTGTATATGGTTGTGTGTGTATGCCTGTGAAATGCTGCGTGTGTGTGCGCATTCGTGTATATGTGTGTGTGTGCCTGTGAGAGGGTATTTGCATGTGTGTGTGTGTGTGTGTGAGGGCGTTTGCATAAATGTGCGAGTGGGCATGTGTGTGTGTGTGTGTGTATATTACTGACTGGTTTTTGCGTGTATGTGAGAGTAGATATGTGTGTGTGTGCGTTTATGTCCGAGTGTGTGTGTGTGTGTGTGTGTGTGTGTGTGTGTGTGTGTGTGTGTGTGTGTGTGTGTGACATGACAGCCAGTGACACAGGGCTAAATGGAAACACACACAGTGTGCAGCACCTACACCAGCTCACCTCCCACTGAGGTGCGTTTCCCTTAACCTTCATTCTATAGCTCACCCCGTCTAATGCTCTGTGACACTCACCCCCCACCCCTGCTACAGACCGCCCATCCCTCCCTGAACACTCACACACACACGCACATGCATGCATACACACACATACACACTCACACACGCACATGCATACACACACACACACACACACATGCACATGCATACACACACACACACGCATACATACACACACACACACACACACACACACGCACACGCATACACACACACACACACACACACAGACACGCACATGCATACACACACACACACACACACACGCACGCACGCACATGCATGCATACACACACACGCACATGCATACACATGCATGCACACACGCACACACACACACATGCATGCACACACGCACACACACACACACACACTCACTCGAGCTGTAGGTTTCCCAAGTGACACCAAGCCCTGCTTTCTGTCTCGCTCAAGGAATTGCAAATGTGTTGCCATGGCAGCAGTAGCTTGCCACACTTACCAGCGCTGCGGAGTGTATGATGGAGCCCAGGGCTGTAATGCATGAGCCGTCTCAGACCGTGATGATGATGGTGACGGTGATTACAGCTCTCGTAATATTGAGAACTGATCCTCCATGGTTGATGTCTGTCGCTCCATCCAGCTCTTCAGACTGACTGCAAACACAGTGCGTAATTCACTTCATCACTAAGCTGTTGGGTAACATGGACAACCATTCGAGTTTTCAGCCTTTGTCGGGGAAAACAAGATGTCTGCGTCATCACTGTCGCCAACCACAATCAAGAGCCATAACGCCATACATGAATATGCTTTGACATCCATTTTCGTACTCAACGTATATCATGAGTAGCTTATTAAGCCTACAAAATTTCACTCATCGAGGTGTAATAGTTTCAGAGAAATCTTATTCCCATTATCGGACGGATGAACGGACGGATGCATGGACAGACGGACAGACCACAATCCTACATCCCCCGTCTTACATTTCGGCGGAGGATAATAATACTGCTTAGCGAGGCGGTTCTCAGACGGTTTTGTGTCAAGGACCTCTAAAATGACACTTTTAGTTCACCAACTCCCATGCGATAAGATTTCGTCACAGGGTTCCCCTGCTAATCAAATTTTTGCTTTCAGACATTTGATTCTGTCACTGTGGTACTTGCGGATGGAATTACAGTGAAAATAAATAGCTCTTCTTTTTGCTGGGAACCCCCTTTAAACCCCTCGGGGTCCCCAGGCCCCACTTTGAGTACTGCTGGGTTACTGTGGCTTTAGAGTCAGTGTAAGTTAAGTTAAAGCATAAAGCATCTGTAAGGCGGAGTCTGAGTTTGCTGTACATATAAACCCCTGTGTGTCTCTGTGCTCATCTGTATTTCAGTGCCTTTTGTGAGGTGGACCAGTGTCCTCTCAGGCCCAGGCTGACTGCACCCGATCTCAGGTCCCTTAGCTCCCTGCCCGGAATCCAGGCAGCCCCCAGAGGTGCAGGCCAGTGTCATAGGCAAGGACATTCCCATTGGCCGTCCCGTGGCCTCGTTCGCACTCCTCCATACTCAACACCACCCCAATCCCCCCACTTCCCCCTCCCCCCGGGATTGTTTGGGGTGGGGCAGAATGGGGTGGGGTGGGGCAGTTGTTTTAGCCTTAGCCTGTAGGTTAGCGCTCTTTACCCTCGGCTCTGTCTCCCTGTTCAATTTGTGTTGGGGCTCTTTGGTGTGAGAGATGTTTCTGTGCTTTAGATGTTCTCCCTTCGGTGCTCCGCAGTGGCATGACTCCACCGCACTGACCTTCCGAAGGTCCTGTGATGAATCTCTGTAGATGAAGCGTTGACACCACAGAAGTGTTTCCTGCGCCATCTGCTGAAATGTTCTTCCAGAATACTACACTTAAGTGTGAATTCAGCCATAGTTGTTGCTTTTAATTAGAACTGGCCCTTTTATTGAGTCACAATCTGACTTAGATTTGGATGCAGTTTCATTAGCAATATTTTAATTTCGGTTCCAACGGTCTGGTGTCTATGGAAATAATCGATGGGGTTTTTGAAAATCGACAAAAATAATTCTTTGATTAAATTAACCAATGGAAAGCATTACTGTTCTGTTTATAGTGATAATTTGGTTGGATAATCCAAACATTTTAATAAATGAAAGGCTTATAGACCTTGAAATATTGATGTTGATATCAACATGCTAAGGTTGAAGTCATATGGAACTACATCACCCACTGGTCTCAGATTTTAAGCTCATTCAAAAGTCGTCCATGCTTGTAGTTTAATATTTTTTATGATACCATATTGCTACCAAGGCGTACATTTTAATGTACACAGAGTGTTTGTTTTCACATAGGAGTAAGGTAATGCATTTATTATATCGCTAAACAATACTAGACTCTTTTTTTTTTTTTTTTTTTTTTTTTTTTTTATCAATCTTTGAAAATTCCATTCATTTTTTCTGATAGACCCTGGAGTGGTAGAACTGGAATTAGAAATGCTAACAAACCTGCTTTCACACTGATGACATAGGTATGACACTATTGGGTCTAACTCAAATTTTTTATAACGTGCATTGATAAAATAGAAAAACTAGATTGGGATGGACATTGAGCTTTGTTTGAGGGTGTGATGCGTAGACTAAAAGATGAACAATGCAAGTTTTTGGGGAAGGGATGTACTGTGGGATTATGCCGCTACGCTGAGAGAGACAGATGCTCCTGTCCGTCTGTCCCAGTCCTGCATCTGAAATCCCAGCTCTGGTGTCGCTTCAGCCCAAGGACGCGCA
This sequence comes from Gymnothorax reevesii, assembly GCA_029721435.1. NCBI lineage: Eukaryota > Metazoa > Chordata > Actinopteri > Anguilliformes > Muraenidae > Gymnothorax > Gymnothorax reevesii. The sequence goes on from CM056574.1 coordinate 173,254,535, forward strand.
CGGCCTCAGTGCAGTTTCATCTGTTCATGAGGTGCCAGTGGGAGGGATGGAGATGGGGAAAAAACCTCCCAAAAAATTTCCCAGCAGGGGGGACTGACCAAAAATATATTGCAACCGCTGCAGCGCAGTGATGGTCGTTTGCATCCTTTGGGCTGTAGTGTGAGGCTGACTGTGTGAGGTTTAGTGTGTGAGGAGAGAGGAGTGTATCGCAGAGCAGTGCCCCTGTACTGCACTCACAGCATCCGAGGAGGCTCTGTCTGTCCGTCTGTCCCCACATCTGTGCACCACCTCTGTATTCACCAGCACCTCCCCCCTCTTTCTTTTCATCCCCCCCGGTCCATCTCTTCTCTCTTTCATTTCGACTCATTTGTGTCTCTTGTTTGTCTTTCTCGGTCTCTCTCTCTATCCATGTCTTTCTCTCTGTCTGTCTCTCTCCCGCTCTCTCTCATTCTCTCTCTTTCTCTCTCACTCCCTCCCTCTCCCTCTCTCTCTCTCTCTGTCTCCTTCCCTCCCTCTCTCTCTCTGTCTCGTTCTCTCTCTCAGCATCACCACTAAGCTGGAGAGGGCTCTGGAGAAGGTGGCCCCGTTGCTGAGGGAGATCTTCGTGGACTTCGCCCCGTTCCTGTCGCGAACGCTGCTGGGCAGTCATGGGCAGGAGCTGCTCATTGAAGGTACAGGTGCTGTACACGCTGCTTTTATTACTCAAATCTCTGTGGAGTCCCTCACCTCCGCCCGTGTCTCCGCCCTCGCTGTCTCTGTGCCGGCTGCCCTCACCGCTGATAAATGAAAAGCAGGTATGATGAGCCCAGGGCCCTTCTCTGCGCAGGTTTCAGGCTCGACCTCTGCCAGACGGAGGAGATGACGTAAAACTCGCCCCGACCCCAACCTGACCACACCTCCCTCCACCATTGCGTCCTCATCTCCTCTCGATCATCCCTTCCTCATCTGCATTATTTTGCATTTTATTTATTTTATTCATCCATTCTGGTTACTGGTTTACTGCATATAACTGCTAGCTAGCTAGTTTAATCCATAGATGGGTAGATGTGGCAGGGAGGTAGACAGACAGCATAGGTACCTTGATGGATCATTTGATTGACAAATAGACAAGTACATGGACCGAAACAGTGATAGATAGATAGATAGATAGATAGATAGATAGATAGATAGATGGATAGATAGATAGATAGATAGATAGTAATGCTGCTGCATTCAAAACTGTGGAACTTCAGACATATTTTAAATTCTAGTGGAGACCCCAAGGTTTCCAACGATCCTAAATAAGTCCTGCTGAACTACTGGGAAATGAGTACAGAATGATGTACAGGATCTTGATATATTCAGTTTGGTGTCCTGCTGAGGCCATAAACACATGGTGTCCTGGGTTTGAGCGTTTCCCTCACTATAAGAGTGAGGAACCGTCAGTGATGCGCTGAGCCTGTAGATACAGAACCTGTGTCATGTGACAGTGTCCTACGACATGACAAAAATATTATTTCTGACTTCGAACCTAGTTTAGGGAAAACTTAAGGGAAAAGTTAGAATTTGAGGGGTAAACCTTTCACTCTGACACCTTTCGTCCATAACTATTCCTTTTCTTGGGACTCGATGCGAGAGGCGCCATATTAAAAGATTATTGAATTAATTTATCCCTAGCTGTTACAGAAATATGAAAAACTTCCACAATCACATGCAGCCGAGCATAAATCACCGTCTGTACGTGCACATGCAAACATTCGCTTAAACGTCCTGCACCTGCTGCGTGTCTGCATGAGAAACAGGGGCACTTGAGTGTGTCTGAGGTATTGAGCCCTCGGGGGTTTGGGCCCAGGGAAGACGATATAATCTCATTTTGGAGATAACCTATGACCTCCAGTGCAGTGAAATGGAGGCTGTAGACACTGGAGTACAGGCAGGAGGAAATGTGGTCCGCTGAGCCTGGTGCTACGAGGAGCTACTGTCATCATCGGGCGTCACTACGGCCACACAGCATCACCAGGATGAGACCAAGTAATGAAAGAAAATGGCGTAGCATCGTCCCTTCGCAATTAATCATGCAAATGTGGCCCAGCAGGCTGTGGTCATTAGCATCCCTCTCGCTGAGGGTGAGGAGGGAGAGAGGAGGGAGGGAGGAAGGGAAGGAGGGAGGGAGGGAGGGAGGGCAGGAGGAGGTAGATTCTGTTCATCTCCTTTATTTTCCCTTCATTCCTCTCTCCATCCCCCACTCCCTCGCTCCTGCAGTCAGATACTCAGGCTGGGTGCAAAAGGCTCTCCATTTGCCAGTAATTACCCGCCATCCATCACCCCTCAAATTACCGGGGGGTCGCGACCCCTGCGCCCCCGTTTCCCGCCCTCAGACATGTGGTCAGCGCGGTAATTATCGGGGTGCCGTGCGCGGACGGGAGAGCGAGAAGCTCGGGGGGGCCCCCCGAAAACACTGCGCTTGTTGTGGCGCAGGTCTCCGTGTGCACAGAGCCGCATTCAGCCCGGAGTTTAACGCGGCGCTGTTTACAGGAAATAACTGCCAGCGCTGTGTTTAAACAGAGCGATTTCAGTTTGTCTATCAGTGCCGCTCGGGGGTCGGCAAGTCCGCTCCCTCAGGCCAGTGAGGGTCGCGTCGGGGAGAGTTCAGTTACAGCGTGGGAAAGCTGGGGTATTTGCTTTAATGTGCCGGGGTCTGGAGTGGCACGGTCAAAGTCATATCCCCTCTGGACGGGGAGAGTGATGTTGCATGTGTGCAGAACTGTGCATTATGCTCGTTCTGTGGTTAATGTGAGGGATCCGGCGGTGCTGATAAACTTCTGCAGCTCCTGGGAATAATGGTGCTTATTGGTGCTGCTTTCAAAAGTGGTGCAGAATTTTGCACATTGTCTCTTATGCAAACTAGTGTTCGGAGTTACAAATATACAGTATAAACAGGGTGAGCATGTGCTTAGCACTAACAATTACACACACTCTTGCCTACTCTTGCTCACAGAACCAGTTCATATTTGGTATGTGGTGGTGTTTTATTTTATATCTGCTAATTTTTCTCTAATTTTAAGAAGAATAGACCCATTTACAGCCGACGTCATCAATAAGATGCATGCGCATCTTGGCAACGGAAGTACCGGTCTCCCCAATTCAGTCTGACGAGTTATGAATCTGCAAACATTGAATTAGATATTTTACCAGCACCGAAATGTCTGGTTGTTGCGTGTACGGCTGTCAGAATTGATATTTCATTGGTGGAGTTTTACAGGATTCCGAGAGGATCACATCCTTGTGACGCCCACTGGCTGCAACCGAAGCATCAAGTCAAACTCCCAACGTTGCCTTGATGCTTTTAAACGCCCACTGAAAGTGTCAGCCGCATCAAGACCGAGAAGCCATGGGTGTCACTCTCAAAATATTCAACAAGATAAAACACCTACCGATAAAGCTTATTTTAAGTGATGAAAAAGTGCGAAGTTCAGGTTACTGCGCACTATATGTTATATACAGGCATAATTTTCCTCCTAAATTTAGTGGTCTAGTAAATTAAGATTATGATTCACTTTACTTCACCCAGCAGCAAATTAGCTAGCTAGTTTACTCAGCAGTGTGAAATTCTTACCAGTGTACCTTAAGTTAGGTTCTGTCTAACTGTAGATCGCTTGATAACTTAAATGCGCACAAAATAACGATTTCCTCTAAAAACTGCGACTTGGTTAAAAAGCATGTATATCGGTTTCGACAACTGCATGTGAGGTTTCCGTGTGTGCCACCAACCATGACAAGACGAGATAGTTAAATAGCTATCCCAAAACCCAAATGCGTTTCTATTGAGTTGACGCTCAAGAAATAGAGCAATGGCGAAAAGTAAAAATCTGACACGTTTCACACGCTGCCAGTGGGCTTTGCTCCATTGAAATTAATGTAACCAATTTTTTTGACGCGCGTCTCACGGTTACAGACATTAAATTAAATATGTGAGAATAATGGCAAACCGAAGCAGATTTCATGTTTGCGTGACAACTACGCAGTCAAACTCGCTAGATAGCAAGCCAATAATACAAGGTATTATCAGCTGTCAGGACGTTGTTTTCTGTTTTTTTGGGCTAATTATTTTTTTATAACCGATGCGTCATACTATGGAAGCCCATTCCCGCCAGTAATAAAAAAAATATCCCAAAGTTAAGTCATAATTATGAGATAGGAAGTCATAATTATGAGATAAAAAGTCGAAATTATGAGATACAAAGTCATAATTATGAGATAAGAAAGTCGAAATTATGAGATAAAAAGTCGAAATTATGAGATAGGAAGTCATAATTATGAGATTAAAAGTCGAAATTATGAGATAGGAAGTCATAATTATGAGATTTAAAGTAGAAATTATGAGATACTTTCACTCAACAGCTCTTAGACATTTCCTGCTCAGTTTGACACCAAGATGGATTGTGAGTTCATCGAAGTCTAACGTTACTTTCTTCTACTCAGGAGATGTCATCGGAGGGATATTGGCACTGCTCTCACCTTGACTTAAAGCGCTTTATATCTCCAAACTCAAGCCCATTTAGGTTTCCTAATAACCAACTAAGTGTTAATGTGTTCTGTCGCGAGGTTCCATTTCCTCTCAGCTTGCTTTGTAGTTCATTGATATAATTAGGCCTATCTAGCATTTTCCGACCCACATTTATGGTGACATAAGACGTCGATGTCTTACGAAGCGTCTGAATTCCTGCAGCTCACAAAACGGAATATAGGGTATTCATTTCTGCGTCCGATCGGCTTGATACACCTAAGAAAACGTTTCTAATCAAAGTGACACTGTAGTTAACTCTTGGATAGGCTGTTCGCGAATCTTACCACCAGTGGTGCTGCTAACGGCAAATTGATTGATTTACTGATTGATTAGTGAGTGACTGATTCGCTGATCCATGATTAAAAATGCGGACTTATAAGGTGCGCGTGTTAAGGCTGCTTATGTAACAATAAAACGCTGTCTACAGCCAGTGACATGACCAAAACACTCAACTTATTTCTGAGTAAGAATCGGATGGTAAATTGAATTAATTTACTGAGCAAATCGGCTTCCAGTTAGCTGCGTTGCCATTAACCATTATGACACAGGGCCTACTGCTTTGTGTCAATGAAGAAGGTTGCAATGAAATTGCCTGGACGAATTTCTCGTCTCTCTCATTCTTGTTTAATTGGATAATTGTTGTTCATACAATCTCATATTATGGCCTTCCTACTACATTCGCAGAGGCCGAACTGCTACTTGACTTTGCTACCTTGAATCTTCTTGGCATGACATGCATTATACATTCTCAATGATTTTAAATGCATGCCCTGCGTCGAACTTTCACGATGCACCAATGTCCAATTTACTAAATTATTCTATCACCAACGCTTCGACGTAACAAGCATTGGTTATTCAATAAAGTAATTAGGTTGCACTTGCGAGAAGCGATAATATTCTTATTTTCATCATTTTTTAGGGTTTTTTTTCATCCATACATCACTATGCAATCACTATCACAAGTCTGTTGTAAATGTTACCCTTCAGTGATCAGTCATTTCTTTCTCAATAATCACAGGCTTACATATTGGTTGATTATTCATTAAATTAATTGTGTGATTATTGATTAAGCACTCTAAAACAGGGTCAGTTTGAAAGCAATTATGCGTTTAAGGGCCAGACACTCACAGCACCTCACTTGAAACTTCCCCTAAAGCCGTAAATTTAACTTGATTATCGTCCATGCAATCTCATAGTAGCCTTCCTCATTGACGCTAAGCTGTAGGTCCTATGTCATAATGGTTAATAGAAACGCAGCAAATTTGCTCAGTAAATTAATTCAGTTTATAATCCGATTCTAAGTCAGAAATTGGTTAAGTGTTTTGGTTTTGTCACTGATTGCATTCCGTTTGATGAGCAGCCTTACGCGCACCTTAGCCAGAAAAACTGCGTTTTTACTCTTGGATAAGCGCGGCGCAGGAAGAAGTGCGGTGATGATACTCGAGTGTCACTCACAAATCAATCACTCAATCAGTTTGCCGTTGGCACCACTTCAGGTGATAAGATTCGCGAGCAGTTTATCCAGGAGTTTACTATAGAGTCACGTAGATTAGAAACGTTTTCTAAGCGTATCAAGCCGATCGGACGCAGGCACAGAAATAAATATATTCCGTTTTGTGAGCTGCAGGAATTCTGAGGCTTCGTAAGACATCGACGTTTTATGTCACCATAAATATGGTTCGGAAAATGCCAGATAATTATATCAATTAACTATAAAGCAAGCTGAGGGGAAATGGATACGGACTGAACCTCGCGACAGAACACAATAACACTTAGTTGGTAATTAGGAAACCTAAATGGGCTCGAGTTTGGAGATATAAAGGGCTTAAGGCGAGGTGAGAGCAGTGCCAATATCCCTCCGATGACATCTCCTGAGTAGAAGAAAGTAACGTTCGTCTTCGATGAACTCACAATCCATCTTGGTGTCAAACTTAGCAGGAAATGCCAATGACCTGTTGAGTGAAAGTATCTCATAATTTCGACTTTTAATCTCATAATTATGACTTCTTATCTCATAATTTCGACTTTTTATCTCATAATTATGACTTTCTGATCTCATAATTATGACTTTTTATCTCATAATTTCGACTTTTTATCTCATAATTATGACTTTCTTATCTCATCATTTCGACTTTTTATCTCATAATTTCGACTTTTTATCTCATAATTATGACTTTGTATCTCATAATTTCGACTTTTTATCTCATAATTATGACTTTGTATCTCATAATTTCGACTTTTTATCGCATAATTATGACTTTTTATTTCATAATTTTGACTTTCTTATCTCATAATTATGACTTAACTTGGGGATATTTTTTTTTATTACTGGCGGGAATGGGCTTCCATATCACACACAGTGGTTCTATGCCCTTGTGTTTGACTAGAAGGACCTCCGATTTCGAGATTTCCAGGTCTGTCATGGTATTTAACATTCTGCTTATGTCCGCAGATATCATCCGCAGTGACTTGTATGCTCGTAGTTCCTCCCTAGTTAGCACGGTAGGTTTCTCAATCAAATGGGTATAAATATCAGGCCACAGAATACTGGGCCACTAACTAACGTCATCTACCCACTCACTGATACCATACGGATCTGGAAATCGGTTGCCATTTGTCAAAGTTTATTTGTTTCCATAGAATTCGCAATCTGTGATTGCTAATGTCCTTGCATAGCTTGACAAGCTATTATGGTCCGCCATACTTCCGTTACCAAGCTGCACGTGCAGCCTGTTTTGTTTGCAAGCAGTAAATGTGTCTATAGGGACCATTCTTTCAGTTTGATAACGTATTCAAATATCACGACTACTATGTTGTTTTCAGCATAAAAAGAGTTTTTGACAATTTTGGGATCTAGCATTGCTAAATTATGAATTAAATGAGAGCAATATGCCATTCAAAACTCTCTGTATTGGAAATTAATGGTTTTCCTGCCTCATTCATTTCAGTCGATCACATGATCACAGAAATCATTTCTCATCCATCATATCCAGTTCAGTTCACTAAATACCATTTTATTAATTCTTCATCTGCATAACCTGAAAACGAGGTACTGTGTGTCTGGGGGCGCAGTGCACCAGCTGGGTGGAGAAAAGTAGGTCTTATCTCTGAGGCTGGTCTTGGCTACCTCTCTGAGTTTCAAATTTGGAATTACACTATCAAGCCAGACTGACCATGTTCGCTGGTAGCGTTGCCATGCTCGTCCATGTGAACACATGCAAAGCGATGACTGTTGCCTGGCAATGCACTCTAAAGAGCACCCATGCAGGCTAGCAATGGATATGAATTACGCTAACCCAACGAAACTAGTTTGACTGATAAAGAAATAAGAGGACTTTGTATGAAGTGCATAGCCATGTTTTCACAGCTAAATTAATCAACGCAAAAAACTTCAGAACTGCAGGGTGATGGAAAGCGGTGTGTTTCTGTGAGATAACATGCTATAGGCTGTTTGAGAGGGGTGCCTATTTAGTTATTCAAACAGGGCTTTCATACCGAACCAAAACCACACAATTAGATCGATTCTCTGTTTTTTTTTAAACTCTGAAAGGTATGTGTTTTTTCTTTTCTGGTTGTGTCTATTTGGTCCTTAATTTTTTCTGTTATGACTTTTGTATTAACATGGGTACTAGTCTACATTTCCAACTTGCGCCTGCTCCATGCAAGGCATGTAAGTTACAACCAAGCACACCACATTGCAGGGCTGAAGTCTGAGTGGTGCTCTTCTCATAACCTTCAACTTTCAGTTTTTAGTCAAATGGACAGTTGCACGCAGGCGCACGCACAGCTGGTGCTCTCCACTCAACACTGGCCCTCACCCTCACGGCCCGATACTGCCTGTACACCTAGCACCCCATTACTGGCACAGAGGGCATTGAAGCCAGTGCCCAAATATTGCCCTTCCTGCTGTTGCCTCAGTGCAGCCCCTCGACGTGCCCCAAAACTGTGACCTAATACTGCCCCTCTCTCAGAAGAGTGGGCCACTCGGAGCAGAACATCCGTCCGAGCTCTTGTTTCTGCAAGTGAGCTTCTCAAACCTGCTTCTTGTTTCATTAGAAAACTGTCTGCTTTCCGGTCTGTTTGCAAATGGGGAGTGACTGCAGTCTGTGTGTTTTTGTTGCGCGTGCATGAGCACTTGTGTCCAAACAAGCGTTCTGTATGTTACTTGTAACATACTGTAATTGTGTGTGTGTGTGTGTGTGTGTGTGTGTGTGTGTGAGAGGCTTTGATAGTCTGGGGGAGTGCAGTCAATGCCCACTGCTTAAGAGAGAGGGAAGAGGGAGGGCTACTGAGCTGATTTAGGTCAGATTCACCTGGTCACCATGGATACGGTGAGCTCTCCCCAGGAATGACTGAAGGCTCTGGATTCACACCTGAGACGCCTCGTCTGTGCTGCGCTCACAAGCTGTCTGCTCTGTGTAATGCCTGACCGCGCCATAGTCTTCTGTCTCAAACACATCGTTCTGTTTGTCCCAGAGGGGCTACTGTCCTGTCGACGCCCCTGCGTACTACGCTAAGACCCCTGTGAATCCTGCACCCAAAATCCAGTTCGGAACCAAATAATTTTAATGAGCAACAACCGTCAAACTCATGTATATGAAAGAGATTTGAGTAAATTAATATGTTAATTAAATAAACACACATATTTGCGGTGCAGCTTTACAGTGTGTCTTAGCCGTGTTTGTTTGCCTCCGGCTATGTGTTGGGATTTTGTTTATTTGTTATGCTGGACTGTATCAATTTATTTTGGAGGTAAGTAGTGTTTATGGTGCAAACTGCGGAGCTCATCGATGTCCCTGGTGCTGAGGTGAAGGACAGAAGAACTCTGTTATAATGGGAACGGCTGCAGTGGCACGCAGTGGTATCGATCCGGCTCGGCCCGGCTCCCCATGACCTGTATCCATCCTGGATACATTAACGGACCTTCAGCACGGCCCATTAAATCTGACTCAGAGAACAGGAGGCTCAGCACGGGGAGGGGAGCCATTTTGGCTCAAAATTGCTCTTAAAGCGCGTCAACACCTTGCACTCTTCATCTCTCTGTGTATAAGTCTGATCTGCAAGAGGCATGTTATCTGGAAAATGCTTACAAAATAGTACTATTACTATGAATATTACTAGGGACCACTATGATTATTGCTGGAATTTGGAATCATTCTAAGATCCTAGGATGAGATCCTAAATATTAGTTTAAAAGTGTGTGTGTAAAATGCATAGTTGCTTTTGGAAGGTGAAATGTCACATTTTCATTTGTAATCTGTAACTTTTGACTCTATATGTCATAAGGCTGAAGAATCAAAACAAACACATCCTAGAGAAATGCTGCGTGTGGCCAAATCAAGTATTTGGTACATGGTTAAAATGAAAATCATGCTGCTGAAAACAGACACAGGCGACAGGCATAGAAGACCACAGAGAACAACTGTGGTGAATGACAGAGGAATTACTGTGTTTACCTGATGAAGTAAAATCACTTCCCAACAGTAGGCCTGACCCCGAACACCCTTTAGGAGGTGGGCATATCTGTGTCAATATGGACAATCAAGAGAAAACTTCAACAGAATCAAATCATTAATAAGCCTTAAAATTATGAAGTTTGGCCAAAAAAAAGAATCCCATCTGCGGACAGATGGACGAGATCTACTTTTGCCAGAATGATCGTCGGGGTTGAGTATAGAGAACAGTAGGAACAGTTCATGACCACCTATCCGATCTCATCTGCAAGCCACGTTGGTGCTGGTGTTATAGCGTGGGCCCGACTGTCTGTGCAACTGGTTTCCGTTAATTTTTAGATGACTTGGCTGGTGACTGAAGTAGCAGGATGGATTCTGTTTTATACTAGGCCATTTTATTTGCTCAGGTTCTGCCAAATTCTTCAGGACTCATTTGATAGTGCTTCACAGTGCAGATAAAGGCATACTGAGAGACAATTTGACTTTTTGTGGAATGATCTGCAATGACCGAGTGCATCACCAGATTTGAATCCAACAGAGAACACGTTTAACTTGTTGAACGTTGAAAGCAGCCAAAGGCGATGAAAATAGTGTCACTGCTCAAGTACTCATGGACCTGACCACGCAGGCACTGAGAGCAACAGGTGACATCATACAGCTCGATCCGTTTTATAGATCAGTTGCATTCACTCAACTGCTTCTCCTGAATGAACTCTGGAACAGACTTGCTTTCTCCTCATGTTTCAAAATATGTAGCAGTGTATAGATTTATATCAACTTCTATATAGTACCTACTGATTTTCTCCACTAAGTTCTGGCTGAATCTGTTCTTTTTTCTGAAATGTGTGAGGTTAAGATGTGTGTCTATTCAGTATCAGCTCACTTAAGATCAAACAACCCGCCCAACACACTTCTTCTGAGATGTTAATAGTTCTCCTCTCACTATTTTCCACTGTCAGTGCAACAGGTTTTCTTTTTTTCCCCTCTGTGGAAGAATAATGTGTCACTTATTCTGTTCTAAAATCCTGTCGCCAACAAATTGAGACGGTTTGTAAAATTTACCTAATACAAACAATGAAATGAGTTGCAAATCATTTAATCCTATGACTGTATTTAATTGAAATTTATACAAAGACAACATATGAGCAGTTGAAACTGAGAAATTGCAATGTTTTTGGAAAAATATCAGCTGATTTCGAATTTGATGACGGCGGCAGCAAAACATATGGGAACGTTAAATGATGCGAAAAAATTCACCTGGTCGAACATCTCACAGCTAACTGGGTTAATATGATTGGGTATAGACATCATCCCAAAGAGGCTTAGTCCTTCAGAGGCAAAGATGGCGAGGACTTTATCACTGTGAAAGACTGATTGGATTACTGGTTCATCAATTTTAGAGTAGCTTTTGTCAATGTAAAATTGCAAAGAATTTATAGATTGCATCATCCACAGTACATAATACCATTAAAAAATCCAGAGAAGTCAGAGAAATGTCTGCATGAGAGAAACAGGCTGAAAACCAGTGTTTAATGGCTGTGATATTAGGCGGCACTGCATTAAAAACAGACTGGAATTGTTAGTCACTGCATGGGCTCAGAAACACCTCTGAAAGCCACTGACACTGAACACTCTAACTTCTTCCTTAAGTGCGAGTTAAAACTCTACTTTGTAAAGACTGAACCAAATGTACAAACAAGATGCTGCCACCTTCTCTGGGCTCAAGCTCATTTAAGATTGACTGAGGAGAAGTGGAAAACTATCCTGTGGTCTGACCAATCAAATGGGGAAATTCTTTACGGAAACTATGGACATTGCATCTTGCAGGGTTAAAAAGGTGAGGGCCCTTCCGACTTGTTATTGGCACACAGTTCAAAAAGGCGGCATCCATGATGGCGGGGGTGACTTGCACATCTGTGAAGACGCTATTGATGCTAAAGAATATACACAGGTTTTTTAGTAACATACACTACCATCTAGACATCTTTTTCATGACAGGCCTTGCTTATTTCAGCCTTCATTTTTAGCCTGCCTGCAGCCCAGACGCATCACCCACTGAAGTAATTTGGTGTATTATGAAACAAAAATGATGACAGAGGAGGCTGTGTTTAGCAGCTGAAATCCTACATCAAGCAAGCGTGGGAGGACATTTTGCTTCCAAAACTACAGCCCTGCCGGGTTAGCTCGGTCAGTTAAGGCGCCGCACTTGTGGAAAAGTAGTGACTACTACGGGCCCGGTACGATCCCTGGTTGTACCAACCAGCAGTGGTCGGCAGTTTTTCGGAACAGCGTACGATTGGCTAAAGGGCTGTAGGGATGCAAATTGGGAAGGGGCTACTGGGAAGGGAAATTAAAAATGGTTGCCATGTTCGTTGCTCAATCGCCTTCAGTTGGCCAGCCGGGAGCTCGTCAGTGAGATTCTGAGCTTGTTCATGTTTGGGTATCCTACACCCTCGTTCTGAACTTGTGATAGGTTTGACCAATGAGTCTAAAGAGGCAGGGGCTGACGGGCGCGTGCTTCGGAGAGAGCTGTTATTTATTTCCTGAGCTGGCAACGGGGTCGCATTCGAGGAAGCCTTGTACATAGTTCACGGATTGGGCATTCCAGATTCGAGGGAATTGGAGATGCCAAATTTATATTTAATAATGCATCAATTTTATATAGCGCTTTTTTGGACACTCAAAGACGCTTTACAATGGAGGCATTATTCATTCACACTCTGATGGTGGTAAACTACGTTTTTGTAGCCACAGTTGCCCTGGGGCAGACTGACGGAAGCGTGGCTGCCAGTATGCGCCTACGGCCCCTCCGACCACCACCAAACATTCACACACAGCCATGCAGGAGGGAGGGAGGGTTCCTATATTGCATGTTTTGGATGGGTGGGGGAAACCGGAGTACCCGGAGGAAACCCACGCGAACACGGGGAGAACATGCAAACTCCACACAGAAAGGCCCCAGGCCGGATTCGAACCCACGGCCCTCTTGCTGTGAGGCAGTAGTGCTAACCACTATGCCACCATGCCGCCCAATTTTATATTTAAAATAAATAAATAATAAAATACTACAGCACTTGTTCTCCTCAGTTCCCAAACACTTACTGAGAGCTGTTAAAAGCAGAGGTGATGCAACACAGTGGTAAACATGCCCCTCTCTCAAATTCAAGATTCGTGCATTTTTAATCACCAAAATGAATCAAATTTTTCAGTTTCAACTTTTCGTTTGTTGTCTTTGTCCTATTTTCAGTTAAATAGTGTCACTTCACTGCTTTCCGTTTTTACTTGGATTTTACATGGTGTCCCATCTTTTTTGGAAATGGAGTTGTGTTAAAAAGCGAGGGAGTGTTCCCATTTTATTCACTTGTCTGTCAAAGTTGTCTGTGGTGTTGTGAGAGGTGGATGTCCCCGGTCCTCTCGGCTCCTGTCAGCGTGCTGTAGCTGTGTGTGTTAGAGAGAGAGAGAGTCCATTTGCTGTGGTCATGTCTGAGTGATGTACTGGTCCCCCTCTCTCTGCCCTAAGGTTTTCAATGAGTGGGACATACTGTATGTCTTGTGTTTGACTGCGTGTAAATCTGTGTGTGTTTGTGTAAGGTATAAATAAAGGTTAGTGTTTATATATGTTGTATGTATGTGTACATGTGCTTGTGTGCACAAACTGTGCATTTGTTTGTGCTGTTGCTGACACGTATGATCGCATGACCGCGTGTGTCTGTGTCTGCATACATGCATGCCCTATGGATGTGTGTGTGTGTGTGTGTGTGTGTGTGTGTGTGTGTGTGTGTGTGTGTGTGTTGTGTCTGTATACATGCGTGCCCTATGGATATATGTGTGTGTGTGTTGTGTCTGTATACATGCGTGCCCTATGGATGTGTGTGTGTGTGTGTGTGTGTGTGTGTGTGTGTGTTGTGTCTGTATACATGTGTGCCCTATGGATGTGTGTGTGTGTGTGTGTGTGTGTGTGTGGTGTCTGTATACATGTGTGCCCTACGGAGGTGTAAGTGTGTGTATTTGTGTGTCTGGGATTTTACTGGAAGTCCCGGTGCTCACACACTCCTGTCTCTCTGTGCTCTCACAGGCCTGGTTTGCATGAAGTCCAGCACCTCTGTGGTGGAGCTGGTGATGCTGCTGTGTTCACAGGTGAGCCGCCCTCCTCCTGACCTGCGCTCCTCCTCCATATCGTTCCTTAATCTCAAACTGCGCCAGATAAACGGCCTCTGTGCTTCCTGAGTCCTGTGCAAGGAGATCTATTCATATGAGCACTCACTCTGAGACCCAGACGGCCAAATATTGCTCAGAATAGCAAGGCATATTACAGTCTTATTTCTTAGCCTGCACAAGCTGAGGTCTGACTCTAGCTTTAATCCTGCTTTTTTGTTGTTTGGCCAGATATGACTTCATAAAAGTGAGGAATTATAACAGGCAGTCCCTGTAGCCTGCTGCATTGATTTGATAAAGTTCTTGGCTAGTAATCCTGTTTGGCCAATGAATGCTCAGAACACCTTATTGGGGGCGTGTCTGAGCCCTATGATACTGGCTCATGCCAAGAATACCGATTATGGAGAAAATCTGTTCGTAAACAGGACTGGTACTCAAGTTTAGGTTTGCTAATGGTGACTGCAATTATGAACAAACTCTAAATATCACATCAGAAGTCCACTCTATGGCTTCTTTTAGCATAGTGGCCTGTTCAGTCATACTCATGGCGGCAAAAATCAGAGTTATTCAGCCAAATGGAAATGGTATTTCCCCTGTCGTGGAAATGGCTGCACTTTCTATTTCAACCCATTACGTCCGAAGCCCTCATCTGCAGATCTACTGACTCAGATATCAGCACTTGGCTCCAGCCCAGCTGATACACACACGTGCAGAGTCAGTGTGAAGATCCTCATCCTAGTTGTTGCTAATATCTGCTAACTTGTTATGCGCAAACATACTTCTCCACTTTTCGATACAAATCAGAATGACAGTACGTCAGCATTTTATCGTGCTGCAGCATCAGACGCTGATGTTTGGGGCTTAGATTTTTATCACAATTTTCATCTCCTACATTTGAATTGGCTTTTGATGATGGCCTATAAATATTATGTATGATGAGGAGCGTTTCCAGATGATGAAATTTAAATATTCTAGTTTTTTGCGAACTGACTACGAAAGATAACGTCTCCATCTCTGCCCCGAAGCTTGACTTTTGCATCACTGGTGATCACGCTGGGTGTGGCTTATGAACGATCAAGGATTAGAGATAAATATCTTATGAAGATGAAATGCATCTGCGACAACATCCAACCTTCAGAATGTCTTTGGAATGGATATTTATAAACCATGAAAGCGCATATTAAAATTCCTCAACGTTGTTTTGTGATTATGTTCTCAGGTTTGGTCTATTTTTCAAGTCACAGGTCATGTTTTATAAAATATTTTTTGAAGTAAACTATGTAAGACAATCATCATACAGTATTGACGCTATTATTTAGAGGAACTTCTTGGCTTTTTTGGGAGACGCCACATAATCACGATATCTGTTTACATGATTGATTGCTGGAAAGCGGAAACATCCTCCGACTAAGCCAAGCTCTTAATTTGTTTATTTATCTTTCCGGAATACATACGGAATACACCAGCATGCTTCATCATGGAAAGAACTGCAGCCTTGGATTGAATGCATTCATTTTTCAGCCATCTATGATAAATGAGTGCATTGCCATTATACACACCAGCCATCCAAAGCCTTCACATTACTTGGATTTTCTCCCTGGGCAAAAGACTCCCTACTCACACCATACAGGTTTTACACACTTCTAGAGCCTCTGCTTTCTGGCTGCAGTACTGAAGAGTAACTCCCATGGCGTCTTATCGCCGCTAACACTAAGAGCAAATGCTCGGGCTGCCGTAGAGCTGACCCCCTAAATGTCTCAGTAAGCTGTGGTCTCTGCGGGGTCAGAGCCCCAGTGTTGCAGTTATCTTAGAAGATATTTAACATACCTGCTGTCAGGTCATCAGTCTTGTGCATGAGGAAGCCATTAGCCTGTGTCGCCGCGGCTTGTATCCAACCGATTGGGGCGTTTTGGAAGGGTGCGGCGCACAGAAGGGGGGAGGGGTTTGTTGAGAAACTGCGGCCAGCCAGACCCACGCCGGTACTCCAGAACCAGTTCGGAGCACACATCTGTTTTTTGGGGAAGTCGAGATATCGATGAGAAAGCCCTCCGGCTTTCCCCGAAGCTCTCGGCGGCAGAGGTGTCCCGGGTCACGCGGTACCTCTCCTCTCTTTGAAGTGCCCCGACGGCTCATCCCGCATCTGTTCCCCCCAACCGAAAAAAAATGACAGAAAAGGGAAAAGAGGAAGAGGCCGTGGGACGATGTCCGTCCCCAGCCGCTGGATTTATGGCGGTGCTGAGCGGAGTGAAGTTAGCCGCGGGCGTCGGTCTCTCACTCGTCTCCTCCGCTGAGCGGATAGCATTACCGCGGCTCCGCCAGCTCCTGCCATTAGAGGCTCCTGGGATGAAACTTTGCCTGAAATATTGATCAGTGAGAAAATGAGGGGATGTAACCCGAGCTCCAGCCCTGAAGTCCTTCTAGATCTTTCCTCAGTGGGAGTCCGAGCCACAGCCCGGCTCTCCGTTAAACCCCCGCACTCCTCGATTAGAGGCCTAATGCAGGATTAACTCTGAAAACGGGGAAACTATAAAACACACTGTGTGAAACCGCTCGGACGCGCTGATAAAATACAGGCGCTGAGGCCGTCGGGCAGCAGTGAAAAAATCCCACGGAACGACAGAACAACATCAAAAACCGAGCTGCTGCTGTGATGTTAATTGCGATTATTGAGTTACAAAACCTTTACCGGGCTTTAAAAAGCAGCGGTGGCTCTGTGACCCCTCCGTGAGGACCCAAGAGGTTTGTGAGCTTTGTGTGAAGAGCAGGGGACAGTGGGACAGGCGTCCGCTCTGCCAACTGTACACACCAACACGGACTGATCTGCCCAGTGAGCTGCCTGCAGTGCAGCTGCAGTGGTTTAACGCCGTCCATCTCGCCGCTCGTGTCTGTGAGGGCGTTCGGCCACAATGTGTTCTGAAATTCTGCTCAGGCATGCCAGGCCTTCGCTACGAAAGAGTTTTCGGGCCAGGAAGAAAGGGAAAAAAACAAGAGGGGGATTTTTTTTTTTTAAATTTCAAGAATGAAGACGAAATCTCAAGAGTAAAGTTGAATTGTTGAGAATGTAGTCCTTCCAGTATTAGTGTCTGGTATTAAAAATTTATCAAAAGTGGAAGATTGTGTTTTTTTTTTTGTTTTTTTTTTTTTTTTGCATTTCGAGAACAAAGCTGAAATGTTGAGAAAAAAGATAAACCGCTGTTTTGAGCTTAAAGGCGAAATTTGCTCTTTATTCTCAGCATTTCTTCATATCGCCTTTATTCTTGAAATGCAAAATGAAAAAAAAGTTTCTCCTCTCAGTTTTTCCTCGCGCCTGGCCCAAATACTCAGTTGTACTTAGCAAATCGATATGCAGTGAGCTCCATAATTAATAGGACAGTGGCACATTTTTTACATTTTAGTTCTGTGCTGTAGTGCATTGAGTTGGAGAGGATCCAGTGACAGTGAGTTTGAATCACAGACTGCACAAAACTGCTTTAATTTTGTTTGTATTTGAAGGGCGGACTGCTTTCATTAGGGGGTGTGTTTATCCCTGCTGAATGCGATCTGTAGGACTGACGACACCTGTTGTCCCCCCCCCCCAATTTTTTCGGGCACATGAAAAAAGATGTTGGATAGTTTTAAAAAGTGGTCATTTTTAACATTTGGTCACACATTCATTGCATGCAGTGACTGCCTGTAGTCTGTGACGCATGATGCACATCACCTGACACTCGGTGTCGTCCCTGGCGATGCTCTGCTTGGCTTGGACTGCAGCATCTTCACATCCTGCCTGTTTGAGGGACGTAATACCATCAGTCCCCTTTTTAGCTTGTATAATGTGCGCCTGCAATTGGATTCTGCCGACAGAGCTGAAATACCCAAGAGGGGTCGCTGTCCAAAAAATTATGGTGTTCACTGTGGGTGCAACGGGATTCGGCTCTGGAATGGATATGTGGACAAACCCCTGTTTATTTATTCTAGAGCCATCAGTTGTGTAACAGGTCAGCAGGTGTTAATGCTTAAAAGCAGAGTGATGATGCCCTTTGAACTGATATTTTCTCCTGTTTCTATGGATACACTCATAATGTCGCTGCTATGTTAACGTTATGTAGCTCTTACCCCGCTGCTGGCCCCGAAAAGTCAGGCAAACCAGGCCTGAGGTTTCCAGATGCGAGTACGAGTACGTCTCCGTTTATACTCCGGGCTTCTGAGAGATGGAGAGATTGTAGTGGTGGTCCTGTTTTGTTTTTTGTTTTGTTTTTTGAAATGCACATTTTCATACGGCCGCTCTTGCACACATTTCCTCCAGTTTGCGCTCAGCCGACTTCTGTGTGCTGTAGGATTTTTAATAACAGAACAGTAATGATGCATTATTATTGCATTTCCTCATTGCGCCAGCAGCATGTGGCGTAGCCCCAGGGGAGACCGAGCGGGCATCTGCGTTTTGAGCGCGTCGTAAAAAAGCGTAAAGGTCAGATGGGTCTGTTTTTTGTAGCGGTTTGAACGCACGTAAAAGATACATAATGGAGCCTCTGAGATTTACAGATGGAAGCTCTCCAGATGTGCAGCCCAGCGCAGATAAAAGCAACTCACTGACGGGTCGAATTGAGACGCCACAAGCGCTTAGCGCACATCATGTCTGAGGACTTTCAAAGAGAAGGCAGGGCAGGCCAAGTCTCTGCAAGGGTGCACAGGTTTCAGGAACGCAGATGTTTTCTACAGTTGGCTGCTTCAGCTACTCCCATTGACGTTAGCCTGTAACTCATTGGCTAAACGCTCTTTCTCGGTTGTTACTTGCAAATACGTTCCCCTGACAACGTAGAATTTACTCCTGCCGCAACTCTGTATAAGTGACAAATTTTCATGAGTAATTTTGGGAGGTTGCTTTGAGTTATTGACATTATCCTGGGAAATGGTTTGCTGTGAACGCAGCCACCTGCCTCCTTAACCAACATAGTGATGCGATCATCTAATATGCTGGCGCTCCCCAGCCACCATGCTTTGGCTCACCTTCCTCAAAAAGAAGTTCATTTGAAGGCATGAGGTATAATAAATCACACTTCCTAATATTTATATCCCTGAAACCGTTTTCGAGGATATTGTGGATTCACCTTGGATGCTGCCGCTACTGATCATTCATGGTAGCGTGATGTGCGATAACGAGAACAGCTTCTACAGGAATTGCACGACCGTTGCATTCAATTCCGGAGCGTCGGGGATGAGCGCTATTATTTTCTGGGACGCTATGACCTTTCCACTAGCGCCTCCACCGAGCAAAACGTTGGATTTCCGAATGCAAGACCTCAAACAAGGCAGCTGGGTGTCATGTCATATTGGCGGCCACCCATTGATCTTTGCTGTAGCGCCCCCACCAGGCCAAACTTTTTAAAAATTGCAATTCCTCGAACACCTTTAATGGGGACCATGTGAAATCTGCTTTCAATATTCCTGGTGCGCGGAGGAGAAAGTTTTTAATTGTCGTGGCTCAGTAATGTCTCCTGTTGCACCATCACCAGGCCAAATTTAACATTCCCAAAAGCAGTAACCGTTTTTATGCGAGGCAGGCCAAACCTTCTCTGATCACCCCCAGTGAAAAGTTGCGATGTTGGTGAGTCTATGACCGCCCTTGTGGCACCATCAACAGGTCAAACTTCATCTGCTTAAAAATGCAATAATGGAAAACAGCTTGAGAGTTGAATAGGAGTGAGAATCCTGTTAAATCTGCCGTAATAATTCTCGATGTGAAGAGGAGGAACCTCACTGATTATGATGGCTCTATCACTGTCACTGTTGGGCCACCGTTGAAAATACATTTCCAACTGCAGTAAGTCAAACTGCTCTAATGGGGAACAGATCGACTTTGCAGGGACATCTTGGCGCATAAAGAGCGATTCTATTGGTGACATTTTGACTGTTTCTGAAACAAACTCAACTCTCGAAAATGAAGTGAGTCAAACACTTTTTATCGGCATTGGGTCGCATTTGCGGTGAACTTTCCAGGAGCCCAGAGTGGTTCCCTCTCAGCTTTCTGGACCCGATACTTTATTTTATAGCTCCACCACTCGAGCCAAACTGTGAATTTTGCTTATAGGGGGGAAGGCAGTAGTTTTAGTGACATTCCCTGCTGCCATTTACTGGCCACAACTGTCTAGTTTTTGACCAATGAAAATGTATTCTTTATTAATCTGTGACGAAAAACATTGAAATACTCAAACATCATTCCTGTCATGTCTCAAGAGGTCGTGTTGCTCTCTAGCTCTGGGGATGGAGTTTGGCTTCGAGAATGGGTCACTATACTTTTGCCCCAGGTGGGAAAAATTCGGGAGGCACACCCAGGCCATGTACCCCCCCCTCCTCCACAGGCCGAGACCCCATCACGTCCAGGACACTCCGTAAATCCCTCGCTATCCGCTACAGATTAGCGAGGATGTCAGGCGCTCTTATCTGAGCTCCTGATCAAGGGTCCCGTCGCCTGAAGTGGCGAAGCTGCGAGTCTGGTCCGAATTTACATAGGAGATCGCATTACGGCCTTCTGGAGGTGCACGTCAGCGCTAATTTACTTCACATGGGTCGGGCTCTCCCTTTCCCTAAGATCCCACCAATCAACCCCGCTAACCCCATCAGTCCCCCTGGAGAACTCGACTTCCTGAGAATAAATAAATAAATCAGTCGTGTTTTAATGATAGTTTAAGGGTAACTTACGAGGAGACTCTGGGGGGACGGATTCCCTCTAACGGGGCTGGGTTCTGGGCGTTCTCAGGCCGCAGAGACTCTCGTTTTCCGTATTTGTTTTTGTCACGTGGGTGCAGCGCGAGCCGAACCCCCGTCTCCGCGGTAATGAGGAGCAGCCCCTCTGCAGCGGATGCCGCGGCTCAGAGACGGGGTCGGCCGGAACATTTGGGGCCCAGATGGGCTCCCTCCTCTCCCCTGTGTCTTTGGGCTCAGTGTGAGGCTGGTGGAGACTGCAGTGGGCCAGAGCTGTGAGCCGTTTACTCAGTGCTGCATTACCCACACTCCGATCCGGTACACACACACGCACGCACGCACGCGCACACACACACACACACACACACACGCACACAAACTCTAGGCGGCACACACACGCACTCATACACGTATATACACACGCAGATTCTCACACACACACACACACACACACACGCACGCTCACACACATGCACACAAACTCTATCGGGCACACACACGCACTCATACACGTGTATACACACGCACATTCACACACACACACACACACATGCACACACACACACGCACACAAACTCCAGCGGGCACACACACGCACTCATACACATGTGTATATACACACGTACAATCACACACACACACACGCACAAACTCCAGCGGGTGCACACACGCACTGATACACGTGTATATACTCACACACACACACACACACACACACACGCACATGCACGCATTCATTCTCAAACACATACACACACACACATTCACATACACAAGCACTCAAATGCAGAGTCGCATTGAATTGATAATTGAGATCTCCTGTGAATTACAGCAGTGGACTCATCTTGCAGTTCGGGATGTTTTTGTCGTCCATATTGGATTGGGGACGGTCCGACCGTCCGTGTGGGCGGGCGTCCATCCAGGACTCAACGGGGACAAGATTTTTCTGAGACTATTATACCAAGATGCATGAAATTTTATTTGGTTAATCAGCTACTCGTGATCCACGTTGAGTTTGAAAATGGATGTCGAAGCATATTTTTTTACTGATTATGGCGCTTGATCGTGGCGGAGGATAACGATGACACCATCGTCTTGTTTAATCTGAGATTTTACATTTATGATGCCACGTTTTCCTCATTGCTCAGATGTTAGCATGTTAGCAAATGATGCTCTGCCTTGTGTTCGTTATGCTATTGGGGGCTTCCTGCTATTAATAATGCCACGTCTGACCAAAGTTAGCTGGATGTTCGAGCCTGTGAACGACACCCACAATCATTTTCTCTAGTTCTCCTCCTTCTGTCTTCTTTTACTCTGCTTCTTGACCTCCGGCCTGGCCAGTGTTCCCCTTCGCTCATACCTGGCGTAGCGGGCGGGAGGGATCGAGTTCCCACAGACGCGGCTGCGCTGGCCAACTGCTTTTTAATGGTTTCCAGACAGCGCAGCGAGAGAGCGAAGAGCGCTGATAGCGCCCCTGGGCTGTGCGCCGCCGCGGGCCGCCACTGTACGGCTCTCCTCTGTAATCCGTCACTGAGCGGGACGCCGGAAATGGCCGCCTCTCTCCCCTGCTCACCGATCTGCTCCCTGGGAAAGGAGGGATGGAGACACGTGCAGGACGGAGTCTCGGCTCTTTATACCCTTCAGAAGACACACGGCAGCGCTGTGTTTGAATGAGTGGTTACGAGATGTAGTCAAGGCCCTAAATAACTGCGTTCATACAGTCTTAGCTTTGTTTACAAAGCCTTGTGGCTTTGGTGCGCAAAGTTGGTTTACAAAGCCTTGAGGAATTGCTGGCTGCTCTGCATTTCAGTAATTATGGGGAGTTGCGTGGCATAACGGTTTTTTTATTACTAAATTATTGCCTTCTCATGAGTGCATTCAAGCCGGTTCATAAAAAGTTTTTTTTTTGCGCAGAAATCCAATATTTTGCTTATATCCAGTATTTTTGATCAAAGGATTTCCCAGCAAGCCCTGTTTCCACTCTTAATGACTGTTTGTGTTGAAATTAAGGAGTGTGTGTGTGTGTGTGTGTGTGTGTGTGTGTGTGTGTGTACTCATAGACTGCAGTAATATGCAAGCAATCGCTTAATCTCAATCTTTTATCTATTCCCTCCCTCCTTCGTTCTCTCTCTCTCTCTCTCTCTCAGGAATGGCAGAACTCCATCCAGAAGAACGCTGGCCTGGCCTTCATCGAGCTCATAAACGAGGGCAGGTAATTAATGTTGAGCGTTTTCTGTGTGGCCGGTACATCCTGTTTCCCGTTATCCACTGGCTCATGGTTCTCTGTGGCAGAATTATTGAGGAGGTGCTGCTCGGAGCAGCGACAGGTACGGGGATTAGCAATAAGCTCCTCGCCGCTGTCACTCTCTGGGAGCTGAAGATATATGGCTGTGAGGATTGGCCAATCAGAGCAGTGCTTGTTGACTGTCTGAGGTTAGACTATGGTGCAGGAAGAAGAGGGTAACCCTCCATGTCCATCTCTCTCTCTCTCTCTCTCCTTCAGTGAGTGTTATTGGACTTACTAACAATCATTTGTTTTGTTGACACAGAAAACACAAACATTGTCAATGATAATTCCTCTATTTATCTATCCCCCCCTCCTCCATCCTTCTCTCTCTCCATCCCTCTCTCTCTCTCTCCCGGCCTGGGGATGGGGGGGGGGGGTTGGGGTGTGTATGTTTGGGCAGATTTAGGCTGTATGCCCATCTGTTGGTCCATATGTCGGGAGAGCCCCCCCCCTCACAGTCCTCCAGTATCCCAGCTCCCCCAGCTCAGAGATCCTGAGTCAGCTGAGCTCGGCCACTCGTAGCTGTCCAGGGTGCTGCTCTGTGCGTCTGTGACAGCAGCGATCCGTCACCCCCCCCAATGCCGGACACCTGCTCCGCCTGTCCCGTCTCCTGTGGGCTCTGGAGCTGCACTGCTGTGGGCCAATCAGGAGCCCTGGCTGGGTGTGTCTCTGTCAGAGAGAGGGGGGGGGGGGGGGTTACAGAGAGAGAGGGGGGAGAGAAAGAGTGAGGGAGAGAGAGGGTGAAAGAGAGATGGCGAGAGTATGAGGGAGGGAGAGGGAGATTATGAGAGAGAGAGAGAGAGAGAGATAATTATGCCGCCAGTGTCCCACCTTCTCCTCACCTTGGTGTGACGTGTCTCATAGATCAGCTGCTGTGTGTGTGTGTGTGTGTGTGTGTGTGTGTGTAAGCATTCCTCATCGGATTATACAGTAATGCACATAATCACTCAGAGATGCCCTTTATTTCTCCCCCATCCCCTCTCTCCCTCTCTCTCTCTCTCTCTCTCTCTCTCCCCTTCCTGCTGGGGACCCAAATGCACATTGCAACCCTCTCCCCAAACTGCCATTTCCAGCCTCTCACACTTGTGTTCACTTCACCTGCTAAACCAAGAGTCCCTTTATACTGAGAGTAGCGGCAACTCAGTATTTGAACGCCATCTTATTTCCATCTTTCAGTGCGCACTCATATGGCACAGTGAGCCGTCAGCTTTTCCCCCCCGCCAGACGAGCGCAGATCTACGTACTTTACAATATAATAACAATATTAACCATCAGGGTCTTTACACACCGGATGCCTTTTTTTCTCACAAATAATGTGCACAGAAAAATGTGCATTTATTTTTGCCATCCTGACGATTGTCACTCAGCTGTGCATCATGCCTAACAACGCCCTTTAACCGTGACTACATTTGGAATATAGAACCACTCCTGGTGTCTTATTGCTAAATGAGCCTTGCAAACTAATTTACTTAAATCTGTGCTGCTTCATAAGCTAAACGAGCGCAGAGTTTAACTAGAGGCACTCCTAGAGTGCAAACCTCCACTAAGGCAGCACTGTCGTGATCTTGCTGAGTGAACATGGCTCGGTATGGCTCAGTGCTGCAGGAGGCTAGTTCAGCGCCCCTGACATAACTAATTTGATGTTACTTAGCTAGGCAGCATGCATGCAATACTTTTTCAAAACCAGTATTTAGTATTAGTTTGTTACTCAGCGAGCTAACATTAGCTAGCTATTCAGTTTGAATTTACAAAGCGTTGCTTGTTGAACCATGAATGACTGACTCGGAGACTGAGTAAGCCGACGATGTAGTTAGCACAGTGCTAATATACATTGGGCGCTAAGGGAAATTACATCAGCTTTCCATGAAATTCAGTTATGTGATACACAGAATGAGGAGGTTTTGAAAGTGGTTGAGTAAACTTAGTGTAACTCTCATACACAAATTTGTTCCATCGTCAAGCAACTTACTGACACAAAAACAAAGATGAAGTGGGTTTCCAGCCGGCTGTGCTAACCTTCATTTCCAAAATCTGTTGTCTTTTTGGAAATCAAAACATCTTAAATCCCTTCTCAGATCTATCGGTACTCCCAAAGGCACAACTACCAGTCATTTTTTTCAGTTTTCAAAACATGAAATGCAGGGACGTAGTCGAGTTCCATAGGTAGTAGTACAAATTGATCAACCTAATGGAAACAAAATGGATCCATGTGTCTCATGACAGACTTTTTGGGTACCCCCTATGTCCCTAATCTCCGTATAAAGGGACTCTAGCTAACCCAGCACCAGACCACACAGTTTACAGGAGGGCCGGAGTCATTCTCTCATTGCCATTTTCCCCAGGAATCAAAATGCAATGCAGCGCCTGTCATCACTTCAGGAGACACAAACAGTTGATGAATGTGTCTGTGGATGAAACGCTCTCCCTCCAACGGGCAGAGGGGGGTGGAAATGAGTCTGTGCATCATATGCCAGCCGGAAATAAAGCCCCACTGTAATTAAAACAAAGCAGCGCTTAATGATGTGTAAAATGGCACATAATCTCTCCGCAATAGCCTCCATGTGCTCAATTATATGAAGTTGAAATTTGAACATCAGGGGGAGGGGGAGTTGGCGTTGATGAAGAGGAGGGGGGGGTTCTGAGCCTGTCGTGATGGGAGTGGCCAAGAAGTTCGCTGGCCAGTCAGATGCCCCGGATCTCTGTGATTTTAACCCCACCGGCCTCTTTGCTGAAACGATGTGCGTTTTCCTGCTTAATTGCAGCAGGGAGAGACCTGTCATCGCTCTGCGCTCATTTGACGTAACTCAGACAAATGACGTTAATTATGAGCCTGTTCTGCGCACATCAGTTTCGCTGTGTGCAAGTGACACATGCGGCATAAACGGGAGAGAAACGCCGCCTCCGCTATACTGCTGCTCTCTGACGCCTCTTTTTTTTATTTTTTATTTTTTTGCTTATTTCTGTTCTTTAGTTTGAATTCCACTTGAGCTGTTGGATGTTAAAAATATTCTGTAAAACTTCTGTGATTGGTGGTTGCGTTCAGCTTATCGTTTTCGTGATGCAGGGCACGTTTTGGAATTCAGTCAGTGTTCCCTGTCGCGGTCGAAGAAGAGCGCTGAGGTGCTGCTCTGATATTAGATGGCCGGGACTGGGCTGGTTCTGCTGCAGCAGATCTTAGTTTGGTCCGTCTTTCTGTTTTGTTCTGTGAGATTAGGACTGCTGGTCTGTGAGTGAACTTGAGCAGCTGTCGATACAGTCTGAACACACACGCATGCTTCAAGTAAAATAATAATTATTAAATATATGCACGCTCAGACAAACATGCGCGCGCACACACTTGTGAATGCATAGGCACACTCAGAGGTGTATGCAGGCAAAAACTCTGCTCACACACACACTTCTGTGAACGCATAAAATAAAAATGGACACATGACAACTCTGTGATTTTGAGATAAAGCCTGCTAAAGTTGGGCACTTTTTACTCCATCTGTAATAGCAGTTTACATCTTACATGATTGAATCTAGCTGGTGAATCACTTTAATTTCTTGACATAAAATTCTCTACAGGTACATACAACAAACTATAGTAAAAAGAAGTGCAAGTGTCATGAAAATATCAATTTTCACATGTGTACACAGGCATGCACACACACACACACACACACGGGCGCACACACACTCACACGCAGAGAACTTTTCTCCAGTAAAGTGGAATGAATTAAAAGTATTATTTATTTGTTTCCAGTGGAGATGGGTGCTCACTGTCGTGTGTTCGGAGGCTCTGCTGCGATTGTTTGGGAATAGTGTGACACCTGTCTGCAGCGTCTCTCGTTTTTCGTCGAGCTGCTTTAAGCGTCGTAGACTCCAATTAGTCCAGATCGCAGCAGGCAGCATCTCAGCTGCTCACTCACGCAGTCGCTTCTCTGTCGCGCATCAGCCGGGGTGTGGCTGTGCTGTGGTTTCCGGGAACATCGCCCCCTGGTGGCCGGTGGTGTCTGAGCTCTTCTCTCCCTGCTCTGTTCCAGACTGCTGTGTCACGCTATGAAGGATCACATCGTGCGCGTGGCCAATGAGGCAGAGTTCATCCTGAACCGACAGCGGGCCGAGGACGTCCACAAACACGCCGAGTTTGAGGTAAACTGGCTTATGCTTATGTTTTCTGAGACGAGACTAAGAGAACACAATCCTGTCTCCAAGCTGCATAAGGTGCCCTCCCAAAATTCAGCCCAATTTCCTCCCGGTGTTGAGACAGAAAAGTAATGGACTAACTGGGGTTTGGGGCAAAGGCAGTTTCTGATTTCTGTCTTCAGTTTTTTGTTCATTAACCATAAATCAAGAGGTTGAATTTATTCTCAGAATTAATAGAGCTCCTTTGTCTTGTAAAACATGAAGATGGTTCATTGTGAAGAATCTTCCTTTCTTTCTAAGACGGCCATTTTATTAGGACCCTCTCTGCTTCCACTCTGTGTCCAGCAGTTCAGATCCAGCCCCCTCAGTGACATCACACTGGCCTAAGTTGTAACTATGGTCACCGCGCCACGGTTACGGCAGGAACGTCAGTGGTGGCTGAGCCTGGACATCATTGGATGATACTAAAGTCCCCTGTAACTGCGTCCTGACATATGCATTTCATTAACTGATATGACCTTCCTTTCTCTGTGACATGGCTCTTCTTTCATACAGCTCGTGTGATTTATTTACTCTTGGAAAAGCACAATATTTTTGTTATTGTAAGTTCATAGCGCTCGTTCATAAGTTTTGAATGGAAATAAAACCAGAATTCAAAGGGACGATCACTCTGCAAAATCCTTGCCATTCCAGCGTTTCCCTCTGGGACGCTTGTGTTGAAGGAGCAATCAGAGAATTACAATCACGTCCACCGGCCATCGCCGTCCCGTCTCTCATCCGCCAGCTAATATTTTCCCCTGGCCTGGGAATCAGATCCGGAGTGGAAATGAGCTGGGGATTATGGGAGATTCCTGCTGAAACGCCAGCTGTCAGTGGTTGCTCTGTAATCCGGCCCCAGTGTCTCCTGTAGGGGATTAATGGCCCTCTTATTAGTCCCACAATAAAGAGATTTATTAACAGCGTGTGAAACTGTATTCTCGTAATGGAGTCATTTCGGCCTTATGGGGTTTAAGCCCTTTGTACTGAAACAAATCAGCAGTCAGTTGATTTAAATTAATGGCCCACCCCGGGAGATGTTGAGTAAATCCCAACCATTTCCACCCTTTTTTTTTTTTTTTAATTTCACCGATTGAGCAAGAAAACAGGGGACTCGATATCAAAGGTTAACGCAAAACATGGCACGGTTTACATCCGACAAATATAAGCTGCTTTCTCATGCCAAGGAAAATCAAAAAATATATGGTGTATTTTATAAAAATAACCCTAGAAAGGAAAGAGGTTTAATGAACTTAAGCTGTGACAGTTATAGAAGATGAGAAGAACGTCAAGCTACTGCCAATTAGCGGAGGAGCTGGAGCGCCTTCTGTCAGTGTGTTTTAGTCACAGGTAACTCTGAGGCGCTAGCTGCTCTGGTTAGCCCATGGCGGCTACGGCTTCAGCTTCCTGATATGGCTTCATGGATTAAGGTTTAAATAAAGTTGGAAAAAGCATGGAGATGGTGAAACTGCTCACAGATTTTAAATTAAGTGTCTATTGCTCCAAAGGAGGTGACTTTCAAGCGATGTGCTTCGACTTATTTTATTTTAAATAATGGTCCTTCTGACATATCAGGCTGTATTCTTGTTCAAAAAAAAAATCCAAAGACGGATGGTTGTTTTATAGATCACAGTTAATGGTCCAAGAGAGACCGTGCTTGTAGTTGGCCTTAAATGAATTGTTATGTATGAGTATTTTATGTACAGCATTGTCTATCATTTGTAAATGGAGATTTGTTACATGCTGTTTTTGCTGCCTTGCTGGTCAGCTATATTTATTTTGTTCATCAGCACCCTCTGGTGGTGTGTCTGTTGCAAAACATGATCTGGTGCAATGCCACTTGTGTGTTATGAAACAGACTAGTGCTTTCTAGAAGCTTGTGGCATCTTCTTGCTTGGAGGGGGCCGAATCACCCAGGAATCCTGTAGATCTTTCCAGAATGTTGCTAGTCTATATAAATGCTGTGATTTCGGTCAGTAGAGGCAGAGTTTTTGTTTAGGCAGCAGAGTTACACAGTGGCATTTGAGTGTTATTATAAGATGAAACGGTGGATTATTTGTGTAGAAGTTTTTTTTTTTTTTTTTTTAATCTGTGAAGAATAAATTTGTTTAAGTTGTCATTGCTGGTTTTCTTTGTTGTGATTTTCAAGTCATAACAAAAAAGTTTTGTATTTCTCAATAAGAACATTATTGGCTAGAGTCATGACATTACCGAGAGGCGAGTAACAGATACGGAGGTGCTTATTATGAACATTTGCATGCAGCATCTCACTGGTTCTCCAGCTCAGGGTTCTTGTGCTTAAATTCACGCACGGACCCAAGAGCATATTTCTCAAATATGGATATTCGTCTTGCATGTTGTTTCACATCTTCAAATGAAATGTAATAGAAGTTTATGGCAACCTTAATGCATGCCAGGTCATGTTTGCAAGTGAGAAGTGGTTCTCAAACATTTTACCTGGTAATATAATGGTCAAATAAAATAAATATAAATAAAATGCAAGATGAAGGTTTTAAATAATAATTGCACAAATGAAGGAAATGACTGTTCCAACCGTTACTGACCCTGAGTGAAAGAGGTAATCGCCAAGTTAGTCACTCGGAAGCCATTTGGATTAGATCAGCCTCGACACACCCAGGCTTGTTTACAAAGAGCCTTGTTATCCCCCCGGCATGTAATGTGGGGGGATATAGTCATGGGTGCAGTTGTCTGTCTGTCTGTCTGTCCAACCGTCTGTCTGTCTGTGAACATTTCGTTTCCGGCACATAACTTGAAAACTGTGCAATATTTTTCCTCAAAACTTAGTGAGCACATTAATCATGACCTGATGTGGTGCCTTTTGCTCATCCGAAGTTGATGACGTGGGCCGGGGGGATACGCCATCTACTGATGGCTCTTGTTGAATTTGTCACTACCTTGAAAATATGTCACTGTCATGAATTATGGTGCTCACTCTGCATCATTCTGGGAAGGATTACTTAGGCATGTCTTTGGTTTTGGGACTCAAGTGAACAATAGTCAGAATCATTATCTCCAAATGGGGAAAACTTGGAATGATGATGAATCTTCCCTGCTCTGTCTGGCTCTCCAAACCTCCTCAAAGAGTGTATTGATAACTCCTCGGGGAAATCACAAAAGAACTCTTACTAACATCAAAACAACTGCAGGCCTTGCTGCCCGCAGATAAGGCATAGTTCACTGCTTACATGTAAACAGAAGCTCGAGGCTACACCAAGTTTTCTAGGTCCTCTTCTTCTAGTTTTATGGCGGGTTTTTCTAGGTCATCTTCTTCTTCTTTGTATTTTGAGTTCTCCAAGTACTGGAACATCACTCTTCCCGAGGAAAAAAAACATGGCTCCTGGCTAAGTGAACATTTAGGTGAAAAACATGGTGAAAATTACGTCTTTTCGAGTCAAATCATAATGTCAGGGCTTGCAGACACTTTGAAAATTTCACACAAGCAGTATGGAGGCATTTAATGTTTTTTAACATTGCTTTTTTAAGCTTGAAAAAGTGGCCACCATAGGATTCCATTCATTTGGATTTCTCTTTAATGCTGTTTTTCCTTAAAACTCCAAAACTATTTTGAGGACAAAAAAAAAAAATTAGCCAACCCTTCAGTTAGCCTTGGGGTGAGTATATTTTGAGTGAATTTTCATTTTTGGGCAAAATTTCCCTTTAAACGGGCTGTTCTTCTCAAAAACCCTCCATTGAAAGAGAATTATAACAATTTGGCTGAGACGATTGGGCCAAAATTCTTCCAAAATTCTTTCTTCAGTTATCGTAGACATTTGGTTCCTGCTTGTTGCTTCAGTGACCAAGTTTAGGGACGGGTCGCTTTTTTATATCGTTGTTTGATAACCCTTTTCTTCCAAGAAATGAAGTGATCATTTCTAGTGGCCTTTTTGTGTCATGTTCTGGTCATAGGCTTGTCATAAATATTCTTGTTCGTGGTTTTATTGCGTTGGATTTATTGGGGGGTTTGAGGAGGTGCGAATATTTTTGTTCATGCCGTGGTAACATTGGATTAATTTGGGATGCTTTCAGGGGGGATAAATACTTTTTCTCACCTTTATAGCTCTGGATTAGGCCTGGTTTCAAACAGACACGCACACACACACACACACACACACACGCACACACGCACACACGTCACATGTACTGGTGTCACCCATGCAGTCAGCAGAATTGATGGGGTCTTTATCAGAGGGAAACAGCCCTCGTGTATCAGACTCTTGATGTACTGCTGCTGAAGATCCTTGACCCGTTAGATAAACCTGCACAGGCAAGGAGAGGGGGACCTGTCATAGTTGCACACCGGGGTGCAGTACCCGGTCCGTCCCTCGCTCCACGCCGAGACTCGACGGCACGCACATCCCTCCCCATCCAACGGTACTTTATTACCCCCTTCGCAAGATGGAAGATCAGAGAGGCAGATAAGACGTTTTTACAATTAAGCCTCTGTCAGGGTAAAGCCTCATATCCTTTTAAGTGATAAATGACGTTTGATATTTGTCAGTGCGTCAGACGGTTACGCGAGATGACAAGCCGAGATTGAGTTATCCGGCGTTTGAGAAATATGTTGAGGTACAATATGTGACAGAATTCAAATCTAAAGCAGGAAATTCAATTAACTTGCAGCTTCTGTTAGCAAATTAGATTTTGAATATTAGCGCACATGCATCTCGCGGACTCCTGCACGCACGCACACACACACGCACACCACACTCGTGCATGCACACGCTCACAGAAAAAGAAGAATAAAATTTCTCCCCGGGGCAGCGAAGTGAGACAATCTTATTTTAGCTGGAGTGATAAAGTCAAATGTGCCAAGAAGCATCGTCGTCATCCTGGCTTTAGCTCAAAGGCTGTCACTCAGTGCTTCAGGGATATTTCAAATGACCAAATTCGAATGCGACTCCACTCGCTACCTCTTGTACCATATTCATTTGTCCCCCCCATAAATTATCATTCCTGCACATCTCGTCTGCACCCTTTACAAGCCAGCTGTGGTTTTCTCCACGGCATTTCCTGCCGGTCCTGTTGCCATATTCAGTATTGCAGTCGTAAATATAAACCAGCCGTGTGCCATTAATAGATGCACTCCTTTATTTTATCCGAAGGTGCTTAATTGGGATGGGAGGTGGGGTTGGTGGGGGTTGTACAGTTTGCTCCTTTTGTGTTTGAAGTGAAATTAATGATACTTGTGTCCAGGGTTTATATGCTTGTGTTGCAATGGATCCCCTGACAGTTTCTGTAAAATAGATTGACTCCATTAACCTTGGCAGCACTCACAGCCACTAACAAACACACACAAGTGCAAGCATCTGCATGGACACACACACATACATACTTATGTTGTACATCCTTGCAACCTTCATATACACTCTCATACAGACGCACGCGCGCGCACTCTCGCTATATCTCTTTAAGACCCCGTTAAAAAAATTTTTTTATTGTCCTTTTAATCTGAAAATGATGCAGACGGGCAGAATTTTTTTTTTTTTTGGTGAATATATTTTAATATACAGGTTACAAATGCATTTGTGACCCGTTTATTTTTCGGTTCTGGATTGAGAACAGCACAATAACATAACTTTTCTAAGTAGAGGGCCTAATTGTCTGTGTATAGGTTCTTTTGCACTGTTCCGAAAGAGCATTCGGCCAACTGCCCTTTTCTCGACACTAAATATACAGGAAAAAAAAGTTGATGCTGCCACGACTTCCGATGCGGGCGGGGATGATAGGCTAATGTGTATTTGTTCGGGGCCTCACTGTTTTGAAGTGCCCGACTAGGTCGCAGTGTTTATGTTCAGCGACAGATTATGTGGACCTTCATGTTTAGGCAAATTTGCCGACCTGGCACATGACAAACAGGCTCTGTGTCATTTGCAGCATGTTGTGTGGCGCCTCAAATCAAGCTGTTACATTTCATGTTAGATCGTTTCACTTTTAATATTTAATGACGCATCCGTCAACAGTCTTTTAATTTCAAATCAGAAGTGATATATGGTTTGTATGTTTTGTTTTTAGTTTTGTCTATCTTCTGGGAAATTTGAAATGGCAGGAGATTGAAATTAATCTCATATTTTCAGACAAATATGCACCTAGTGAGATAACAGCGGTGTCTTTTAATAACCCTTTAACAACCCAGATTTTACAAAACCAAACATGACTGCTCCACCCAAATTAATTAATGCTACTCATCTCCAATGCAGATATGCTGAAAGTTTTTATTAAATTTTGAGTTTCATGGTATGAAATAGTAAAATGTATTGTTGCTTTTACATTTCAACACAGGTTGTGTTTATTTATTTACAGCAAAACTAAGCAGATTTTTGAGACCAAATATTCAGAGATGCATGATCAGTTTGAATTTGAATCTTTGCTGAATAGCTTGGTTTGTAGAATCAGGTGTGCGACTTAAGTTGAAATGAGGGTAGCCACACCGGCCCTTTCGTTGTAAGATTTTGAACCCCAAGGCAATCTACAAACACAGAAAAATCTGTATTTGGGAGGCCATTAGCATAATGCAGAAAATTCCGTATGCCTGCACAAAGGGTCAATTTCATTGCAACTTGGACTAAAACGATTGGCTGTTGCAATCTCAATCTGTTATTCACCAGTTATTTATTGTATTTTTTATTTCCATCTCTGTTCCTCTTCCTCTCTCTCCGTTTCTCCATCAGTCGAACTGCGCGCAGTACGCCGCAGACAGGAAGGAGGAGGAGAAGATGTGCGATCACCTGATCAGTGCCGCCAAGCACAGAGACCATGTGACCGCCAACCAGCTGAAACAGAAGATCCTCAACATCCTGACCAATAAGCACGGAGCCTGGGGCGCTCTTTCACAAAGGTAAGGTTCCAAAAACGTTCTCAGTCGGGCTTCACCATAATTGAGTTGAGGTTCTTTTAAGCGCACTATGAAGAATTGCTGCGTTAGCTTTCTTTTCCCCATGAGTCATGCCTGATGATTCAAATAAACAGCGATCAGAGGCCATTTTAAGGCTTCTGAAAATAATCTTCCCTGATTCCAGTATTGACCAGTGTCACGTCGTTCAGAGGTCTGCAGAATCAGGACCTTTTAAATTAACAATTATGCTTTTTCTGTCCCCTTTTAAATTGGTTGATTAGCAATTAATATGCTTTTTTAATCATTTGAATCAGTAGACTGGCCAATTTATTTAGACAGACTTTTTGACTGTAGTATTTTGAAATGTTTGTGGTCAAGAAGCAGCACAAATTTAACTTGAATGTGTTTGCTAGTTTTTTGTTGTTTTGGCCACTTAGTGTAAATGTGAAAAATAAAATGTTACATTCGCTGTATACGACAAAATACTTTCCACCCTCACTGTATTTAGCTGTTTGAAAGTAAGTCAAAGGTTTTGAGTTCCTTCATTTTTAATGAAAGATTTGTATTGAATGAAAAATTTTACAGTGGGAGATGGAATTTTTATGTATAATTATTCAGATTATTGGTATTTTTACCATATCACATAGTTACCTAGTTAAGTCTATCTGCTTCCCAATGTCACTGTTTAATCATTATAGCCTACAATTTGCTTTTTATTTGTCAGGAAATAAATGCTTGATTGTTATTTCAGGAAAGTAGGTAGAAACAGGTTTACGGTAGGCTAATGATGCTGAAAAATATGATTGAAGCTGTCCTCCATTGCAATTAATTAGCTAGCTGCCCAACAGTTTTTTGCCCTGAAGAATTTCAAATGGCCCCTGAGGTTTTCCATTGCTGTTGGTTAAGCCCACTGATAGGATTTTAGATAAAGAAAAAGGTGCCCGATCACCTGCTCTCAGCAGTTATTTTTATCATGCAAGAAATAAACTGTCATTCCTTGAATCTTGCAACCCTTATACCTTTATATAGGGTATGGGTCTCACACACAGGGAATGTTCCGGAAACATTCGCACCATCCGGTGTTAGGAACTGGCAAAGAATAGGAGAGCTTGTGCTTTTTTTTTTTTTTTTTTAAAGGCACCTCTCCTACTTTCTCTCCTCTCAGACCGATGTATATGCAAAAAAACTTAATTGACTATAACATACAATAGCGCATAGACAAAATGACCCCCAAATATATCCAGTGCTTAATGTTGTTACTTGCTGAAATCATAAAATTTTGTAAGTATATCCGTCGGTTGTGTTAGACGTCTGTTTGTCTGTCAGTTTGTTAGTTACGCACCCTTTTACCATTTATCCTGCCCCGATCTTAACAAAACTTGGAGACGTTAGCATCGGTTACTCACCGCATAGGCTACTCGCCACAGACCTCTGCATTTTTTTAAGTTTTTATGTCCAAGGTCAAGGTCACATTTTGATCCAAAACTTTGTTTCTAATTATGCTAGAGACTTGAGACTAACGCCATTCTTTTTGTCAACACAATGCGCGGTTCTAGCGGTTAGGGGTCGCAATGACGTCACTCTGACGTAAGTACGTGAAAATGAACTCACAACGTGACATAATTTTTTTGTTTTTTGCCAAAAATTAATTTTTTTAATTCTGTTTTTGAAACAATATGTGATTCATCTTTTCACCTTCTTGAATTTCGATTTCGGAAAGTTGTCATTCTAAGAACGACCTTTCATTGTGTTATTGCTCAGTATGTGTCTAAGCACCTGATTGGCAGTTACCGTTGGTGATGGAGGGTCCGTTAAGAAGGGTTTGTCAACATGTTTCAGAACAGTGGCTTGTGGATATAAATCAGGCTTTCCTGACGTCTTAACCCGGCTGTCAGTTTAATCCCTGAGAAAGTCCATGAGTCGGAGAGGGCAGAGGCCATCCCCAATCCCCTACGCTCAGCGAAACCGCAGCCACTGATTCACCCAAACAGATTTCCCCGAAACTGAACAACTCACTGGACCTGCAACCACCCTCTTCCTTATTGAGTTTGGAAAATGCTCTGCAGATGGCAAATTATTTTCACTGTTCTCACTTGTTTACTCTAGTCGGTAGGAAACATTCACAAACCGGCTCGTCTGTACAAAAGCACACTCTCTTTGTACCTGTTTTTCGTAAACCCCATTTCCATAAAATGTATATTTTAGTAAAATTTCATGAAGGGAGATTCTCACCGGCAGGTTATACCTGGATTATTACCTCTCTTCTGTCACCAGGGAAGTATATAACTGCATCCAATAACAGCTGAAGCTTAACATTTGCAAAGGTTGAATATCTATACAAAATTCATGTTGCCACCATTGTATATGATTCGTAAATCCTGTCGGTGTTCTTATCCGCTCTTCTCCAGAGCTAAACCGCCCTTTACACGTTTGGCTCTGTGCGGTTTAACTTCAGTTCGGAACGATCGTTCAGCTCACATCAGTGGGACAGTTATGCAGAGAGAAGCACAATATCTTGTTCAGTATAGATTTTGGTTGGTTCTGCACATAACGTGTGATAGTTTTGTTCTGTGTCGTTAATTAAGATCATGAAAATGCACTGCAGAAATGCGATTCATCAAATGTCATGATTGGTATCAGTGATTGATTGGTATCAGTGATTTATTGCTTGACATTGAAATTTGCAGTATTTTTTGTGCACCTCGTTCAAGCGCAGGGCATAGCTATAAATGGTTGGAGTTGTGCTGATATCTACTTTTCCAACTAAAGAAATATCGTATGCATCCGGCATTTAAAAACATTGAGAATCTGACTCCAATGACCTGTTTCACTCTACTACGAAAAAAAAATTTTGCGTGCGGCGCGAGGAAGTGAGCTGCGCGAGCGAAACGGGTCAATGGAGTCAGATTCAGAGATACCAGTAAGTGAAAACTAACCAACAGTTATAACATAATATTCAATTCTGTATGTGGTATAAAATAAAATGCCCTCGTAACATTTAGTTACCTTTGTAGTCTGACGAATGACCATACATCAGCTATATTTTTTTTCGTAGAAGAAGTCTGGGAATCGGGGATAAGAGGGTGGGACTTTGGAGGGAGGGAGAGTTGTTCGTCTTCAAATTTTTACTTAGTGCTGTGCGACATCCCAGAAAGGCAATTTGTATATAGCTATATTATGTTACATGGATAACTTGTTAATGAATAACACACACTTACGGAATCCTGAGTGGGAATCCTGACTGGAGCTCTGAGTTCGATGGTCGTCTGCTTCATATTCAGGAGACTGGGATGCAAACCCTGCGCTAAACTGCTCACTGCTGTGTTTACATCTAACCTGCTCAAACCTGTGTGTTTGCATCTAACCTGCTCAAACCTGTGTTTACATATAACCTGCTCACCACTGTGTGTTTACATCTAACCTGCTCACCACTGTGTGTTTACATCTAACCTGCTCACTTCTGTCTGTTTACATCTAACCTGCTCACTTCTGTGTGTTTACATTTAAACTGCTCACTTCTGTGTGTTTACATCTAACCTGCTCACCACTGTGTGTTTACATCTAACCTGTTCAGTTCTGTGTGTTTACATTTAACCTGCTCACCACTGTGTGTTTACATGTAACCTGCTCATGCCGTGTGTTTACATCTAACCTGTTCACATCTGTGTGTTTACATCTAACCTGCTCACCACTGTGTTTACATCTAACCTGTTCACATCTGTGTGTTTACATCTAACCTGCTCACCACTGTGTTTACATCTAACCTGTTCACATCTGTGTGTTTACATCTAACCTGCTCACCACTGTGTGTTTACATCTAATCTGCTCAGTTGTGTGTTTAGATCTACCCTGCTCACTGCTGTGTGTTTATATGTACCCTGCTCATGCCGTGTGTTTACATCTAACCTGTTCACATCTGTGTGTTTATATCTAACTTGCTCAGTTCTGTGTGTTTACATATAACCTGCTCACTGCTGTGTGTTTACATCTAACCTGCTCAGTTCTGTGTGTTTACATATAACCTGCTCACCACTGTGTTTACATCTAACCTGTTCACATCTGTGTGTTTACATCTAACCTGCTCACCACTGTGTGTTTACATATAACCTGCTCACTGCTGTGTGTTTACATCTAACCTGCTCACTCCTGTGTGTTTACATCTAACCTGCTCACCACTGTGTGTTTACATCTAATCTGCTCAGTTGTGTGTTTAGATCTACCCTGCTCAGTTCTGTGTGTTTACATCTAACCTGTTCACATCTGTGTGTTTACATCTAACCTGCTCAGTTGTGTGTTTACATCTAATCTGCTCAGTTGTGTGTTTAGATCTACCCTGCTCACTGCTGTGTGTTTACATCTAACCTGCTCAGTTCTGTGTGTTTACATCTAACCTGTTCACATCTGTGTGTTTACATCTAACCTGCTCACCACTGTGTTTACATCTAACCTGTTCACATCTGTGTGTTTACATCTAACCTGCTCAGTTGTGTGTTTAGATCTACCCCGCTCACTGCTGTGTGTTTACATCTAACCTGCTCAGTTCTGTGTGTTTACATCTAACCTGCTCACTCCTGTGTGTTTACATCTGATCTGCTCACGGCTGTGTGTTTACATCTAACCTGCTCAGTTCTGTGTGTTTACATCTAACCTGCTCACTCCTGTGTGTTTACATCTGATCTGCTCACGGCTGTGTGTTTACATCTGATCTGCTCACCACTGTGTGTTTACATCTGATCTGCTCACCGCTGCGTGTTTACATCTAACCTGCTCACCGCTGTGCGTTTGCATCTAACCTGCTCACCACTGTGCGTTTACATCTAACCTGCTCACCACTCTGTGTTTACATCTGATCTGCTCACCGCTGCGTGTTTACATCTAACCTGCTCACCGCTGTGCGTTTGCATCTAACCTGCTCACCACTGTGCGTTTACATCTGATCTGCTCACTGCTTTGTGTTTACATCTAACCTGCTCACCACTCTGTGTTTACATCTAACCTGCTTACTGCAATACACTCTTGACTGTGCACACAGACATTGATAGGCAGTCACATGCGCAAACAGGCATGCGTACACACAAAAATGACTATCTCAAAGCTTCACATGGAATTCCATTGTGTTGTGAAGCATGTTTGTGGATATCTTCCCCAGAGGAACAGCTACAATATAATCTGGGTATTTATGATACCCAAACAGTGGCAGATTCTCATTCCAGCATTTTTCCTGACGCAGGTTGTCAG
Source organism: Gymnothorax reevesii (assembly GCA_029721435.1). Classification (NCBI taxonomy): domain Eukaryota; kingdom Metazoa; phylum Chordata; class Actinopteri; order Anguilliformes; family Muraenidae; genus Gymnothorax; species Gymnothorax reevesii. The sequence continues at coordinate 173,293,912 of CM056574.1, forward strand.
GTGTGTTGTTGGCCATAAGGTGCTAAATTCTCCCGTTCTTTTGCACACAAACTTGGCCCCCTGATCTCAGCCTTTGAGAAAGAGGGGGGCCCAAGCCTGCAATGCAAAAATGTACAGAGGTACAGGATATTGTGTCTGACTGCTTCTCCACATCACCAGAAGTGTGGCACATAACATTCAGAAAATCTGGTGGGTGATATCAGAGCCTCCCTTGCAAAGTGAAGGGATCATTTAATTATTACATGGCACTGAGGAGACAGTATTTTATTACTGACATATTGCGTCTATTTTATTTTCTATGTCTGCTGCTGTAGTAGCCAGTTCTCGATGTTGGAGTCTGTGTAATTCCTTATAGTTGCTGTCCTTCATTATGCTGGTTAGATTTCCACTCAGTATTGGTATTTGTGGACCCTGTAAGCAAAGTTCAGTGAACCGAATTGTGTATTCAAAGCCAAATGGCCGTGTTGAGGGCTGAAACCCAAGTGCTCAAAAAACTTTCTGAATTGAACTCATGGCTCTGTGTCTATCTGTGCATGATTGTGTGGAAGTGCCACGCTGTGTGCTGCGCTTGGTTAACGTGTGGGTTTGTCTGTTTCATTGCCTACGAGAAAGTTTTAGATGAGCAGTGAGGTTAACAACATTGATTATGTGCCTCCGTGAGGATAGTACTCCCTTACTATTCTCTGTCCTGTGTGCTGGTGAGTGCATATCTCTGGAAAACATTTATCTGTGGAATGACCTGCAGCTACCAAGCACTTATTTTGCGCTGTGTTTATTTTCAGTAATTGCAAAATTGTGACGTTCGTTCCTCTCCTCTCTCTGTTCTAAATAAACTCCCATTGCTGCCTAATCTACTCAATTAAACTCTGCCAGTATCTGCACTGGCCAACAAACACACCTGCCTGTCTGCCGGACGAATCAAGTATTAACCTTTGGGACATTTTGCAATTTCCCCAAGTGATCTGCGTTAACCCTTTCAACACCTGTATCATATAAAAGGGTTGTGACCCTCACCTATTTGGAAACGCAGCTTACGGTAATGGGGGAATCGCCTGATTAGAATTAAGGTCACATGACAACCGAAAGTCATGTGATCAAAGTCACATGTTTGGAAGCTTGTTTGCCGGCATTTCTGGTTATGGCATGTTCTTTATGCGGCCACTAAACCAGCCTATAGATAGATAGATAGATAGATAATGCTTTATTATCCCGAGGGAAATTTGTTGTACATTGTATAAGATAACAGTTTATAAATACCCGTAACACTTGAGGTTAGGAACATACACATAAAGCATACACAGCTTTATCAGTTAAGATATATATAATTAAAATACACCCAACACATAAAAGTGGCTATGAGAGTGAATTGGACAAAGTTAAAAACTGTGTGAGGCCTGTTCATTGTAAAATTTAATACCAATTGGTATGAAAGACTGGCGGGCACGATTGGATTTGAATAAGGGCAAGTGTAGGCGACATCCGGAAGGTAAGAATTCAAATTTATAATGTAAACAATGATCTGAATCATTCATGATTCTCCTCACTTTTTTAAGCACTTGACGTTCGAAAAATACACTGAGAGGTTCTAAAGCAACTCCAGAGATTTTGCTGGCGCTATGAACAATTTTGAGAAGCTTGTTTTTGTTTTGCACCGACAGGCTTCCATACCAGCATATGAAGTTATAAGTTAAAATGCTTTGGATAAAAGTATGGTAGAATGCTCGCATCAGAGTTTTATCGATGTTAAACTTCCTAAGTTGACGTAAAAAGTAGAGCCTTTGTTGTCCTTTTTTATTGATAAAATTGGTCTTTTCTGTGAAAGTTAATTTTGAATCAATTACTGTGCCAAGATATTTGTAATTGTCCACAATTTCAATTTCTTCACCATCAATAAAAAGTGGCGTTAAACTTGACTTTTTCCTTCTGAAATCAATAATCATTTCTTTTGTTTTATTAGTGTTTAAAACCAAATAACCAGTACCATAGGGTACTGTCTTCCAAAATAACATTCGCTAATCAGGTGTGAAGCTAGCAGAGAAAGTGCTCTGCATTTTCATGGTTTTTTAATGATGGAGTAGGGCATTTTTTTAATGTTTATTGACGGGATAAAAACAATCGTGGAGGAAGTGGAGTCCGTGAGAGAGAGAGAGAGAGAGAGAGAGAGAGAGTGTGTAACCCACACCTCTGCTAACGCCAGCTCTCATTCCCCCGACTCCCCATCGCTGACAGTGCGCTGCGGCGGGGTGAAGAATGGCTGGGGAATTGAGCCTATTAGAAATCCTCAGACGGCGCTCGGCAACCGTCACCGCTGCCCATATCTCACTCGCCGGGAGAGATCCATTTTTATCCCGCGTTAAGAGCCATTTCCGTTCCGCCTGCCTCGTTTATGGCAAAGTTTGAGATCTCCTCGCCGTTGTTTACTCAAGATGCGCTTTATTACTTTTACATACATCGCAAGCTTTCCATCACAGAATACATAAAACAACAGGACTAAATGTAAATACTGCACAGGCGGAAAAGGAGAATTAAAGGCCTAATATTGAATGAATTCTGGGCCACCAAATTTACTTATTCAAATATTTATGGAAAGCATTGGAGTGGCAGTACATTTGCATGGAAACAAAAGGTTAGTGAGCCCAGGCGCATGGTAAATTATACTGTGGAAACTTCCGACAAATTCAAATTTAATGGTAACCTGCTGGAGAAGAAAAATGATGCAATATGCTCTGGAGCTCGAGGCGGCGTTGCAGCTGAGCAGCTTAGTCTTATTCAATGCTACATTAACTTTCCCATTTATGCTGCTCTTGTAAAATATAAAGCCCCCGAGCAATTCAAACTGGCTGTCTATTATGTTTGTGTGAGCGTGTGTGTCTGAGTGTGTTTGTGGAGGTAGGTGTGTGTGTGTGTGTGTGTGTGTGTGTGTTTGCAAAAGTGTGTTGATGCATATTTTTCACATTTTTGTTTGTTTGTTTGTCTCTAAGACTGGCTGCGTTCTGCTACGTGCACGTGGGAGCCGATGCTCGCGTGTTGGATGAAAAATATCAAGCTTAATAGGGCTTCTAATATTGTGATGTGTTGATTTCTCACTTGGCTGTGCAGATGCGCGAGCGGGAAATTAAAATGTTTGGAAACACGGGCCCAGTCTTCGCAGTAGGTGTCAGATTGGGTCGGGTGGCGTAGTTGAACGTAGCGGGATTTTGCCGTTTTCGCTGTTGTAAGCGTGGCAGAGGACCCTATTGCAGGTTATTAGTGATGGTTCTGACCCCTCCGCTCTTTAATTTGCAGACTCCGGGTCAGTTATCCGAACGGGAGGATAGGAAGTTGGATTGCATTTCAGCTACAGAAGCATAACGACAGGAAAATGGCCTCGCAGAACAGTTTGTATCCTTGTCCTTTATTCAGCCGCGCGACTGAAGAGCGAATAACCAAATCCGCCGGAATGGATGTTTATAAGATCATACTTTATGCTTGCCTGATGATGAATGTCCTGGTATTGAGCCTGCATCAGAAAATCAATACTTTTCAAATTGAAACAGTATAGGGCTGTATTGATCCAAGCCACTAAATCAAAATGAAAGGCCTTTGATATGGCTCTCCCAGACAGCTCTCTGCCCAGTAATGACATGCTATCAATTTTAGCTCCGCGCTGATAAATCAAGTTGAAAATTGGATGTCACTTTTTTCCCTGCTAAAGGAGTGATGCTCCCTGCCCTCACCACCCTTCTCTCCCTGACCTTTGACCTCTGCTGCTGGATTATAAAGTTCAGCCTCTGCCTGAAGACCGGAGGTGTGAGGAGTGTGGCCTTTTGAATTCATTTTAGAGCACATTTGTCATGGTGTAGGAAACCAAAGTGCTGTTTTTGTATGTGTTGATTTCTTTAAGTTGTATGATGACTATGTGAATGGGGAAGTTTATTGTGTACTATTTCTATTCTGAATTGAACATTCATATCTTGCTGTTGCCATTGTGTCAGGTTATGGACTTCTGGAACAGTGACATAAAATAAAATTTCAAGAAAACTATGGAAAACATCATGGACATTTACCTAATGTATGCTGTACAAAAAATGCCATGGTTCGGAATTTTTTTATATGCAGGAGGGAATTCACTGTAATGTCCTTAATTGAACCCCTTAAACTAAACTAAAAGTATTCACTTAAAGGAAAATTCCGGTGTGAAATTGACTTGGGGTGTATTGAAATGTGATAATGAGTACTAACTTTTGTCAAATACCCCACCTCCGTACGCACAAAACATTTAAAAATAAATTGCTTTTTAGCCGAAGCTCCCAACAGGCTTACAATGGTAGCGAATCGGGCATAGCATTGCCATGCAAAGAAATCGCTATTTTTTCCTTCATTAACAAGACTCAAAGTAGCTTCACGCTTCATCGGTAGAATTCCGAGGGCCCTGACATTTAAAAGGAGGCACTGAGAACTTTGATAATGCACAGGTACTTAATTAAAAAAGAATATTTATGCAAACAGTACCTTGAGGTAGTTTCCAGTCGCCTCCATCTTGAAAGTCACGATAAGTCGATTAAATAGCACGAACGAATAGATTGCAAGCTGTTCCCTATCCTTCCTATTCGTTCGTGTTCGTCAATCGACTTATCGTGACTTTCAAGATGGAGGCGACTGGAAACTACCTCAAGGTACTGTCTCCATAAATAGTCTTTTTTAATGAATTTCTTGTGGATTTTCAAAGTTCTCAGTGCCTCGTTTTAAAAATCAGGGCCCTCGAATTCTACCGATGAAGTGTTCAGCTACTTTGAGCCTCGTTAATGATGAAAAAATAGTCATTTCTTTGCATGGCAACACTATGCCTGATTTGCTACCATTATAAGCCTGTTGGGAGCTTCGGCTAAAAAGCCATTCATTTCAAAATGTTACATGCGTACGAAGGTGCAGTATTCAACAAAAGTTAGTACTCATTATCATGTTTCAATACACCCCAAGTCAATTTCACACCGGAATTCTCCTTTAAGTAGGTTTAATGACGGAAAAGTATTTTTTTAAAGTGTTGGACAATGTCACATACATATTCTCTATCTGCTGGTTTCTGCATATCGCTGAAGCTACATCACACTTACATTGAGAAAAAATATTAAAACCTTGAATGCCATATTTCTGTGGTCTCAACTTCACATCAAATTGAAAATATCAAGATCTTGTTCATTTTATACACATTTCCCTTTAATTCTCCTGGACATATTTTGGATCATGTGGAGCCTTGAAATCTCCACTACAGTTTAAAATAGGCCTGTGGTTTCACAGAATTTAATACAGCAGCTGTGTTTGACGAATTATATTTGGTTTCATAGGTTTTATGGGGTTAAAATATGCCAGTTGTCTTCCTGTGCGGACCAAAAAAAAAGGCTATCTTTCAAAAAAATTTTTTTATCCCACAGTTGTCCCTTCCCACAAACGCAAATGCATGTTTGACCTCGTCGGCACATTATTGTCTGTGCACTTGGTGCTCTGTGAAGTGGGCCGCCGTACGTTTCTCTGCGTTCCACTCAACACATTTATACACCAGTGTAATGCACACAGTCTAAATAAGTGTGATTACACCAATGTAAGACAGACGCTTGTTTTCTCTACTCAGGAAATTTGCGAGGAGAGAACCAGCCTTTGTTATCGGAGATGCTAGCGCACCTCTCGCCCGCCGCGTCTCGAGTTTACTGCATTTCTTCACACCCTCCCCACCCCACCCCGATTCTGCGCTGCTCAGGTGCTAATTGGTTCACACGGCCCTCCTCACACAAATGTAGAACAGGCGGAGGGAGACAGGCGGCTCTTTGTTACCAGGCGACGGTGTTGACATCGGCAGCGTTGCTTGACGGCTGACAGAACTGAGCGTCTCTCGGGCCCCCGCGGCAGACCTCACCGTAACCTGACTGAAGTATCGATTGTCAGCATTCCCCTTGTATAATTACTTTTTTTTTTTTGCTGGAGAGAGTGAAGCTGGTGGGGAGGTGGATTTGGGTGTGTTTGTGGGGGGGGTGGGGGTTGTAGAGGGATGGTTTGTGGGTTAAAAAAGACTGCGGTGGCGAGTATCGATCCGCGGGGGTGAAGCGCTGCGACAGACGTTTCCCTTGACTAACGGTGAGTTTCATCCTTCATGTGTGATGAATGTAACGGTCTGTTTCTGGGTAATAACTTTGTGACGGACTGGACCCTTCAGCGCGGCTCTCCCTGGATAAGCAGTCGCCGGTCTCGCTTGAGGGCGTTATCGGCTCTAGTATCGGTCACCTGGCCCTGCCTCATCTGGGCCTTTTTCCCCTCCTTCTGGGTGGGAGGGGTGAGGGAGGCTAATGTCCCACATTAGGGGGGGTTTGTGTGCGTACGATCACCCCCACGGTCAAAACCGGAAGTGGGGTACTTTCGCAGCAATGCGCTACAGTTAACTGTCAAGTCTGGGCAGAACGCGATGACTGCTGTTTCCGTGGAGACCATTGGCGGTACAGGCAGTGGCGGATTCCATTATCGTAATCACACCTGCTGAGATGCAGCTCATTCGATACCCTGTAACGGCACCAGATGTTGCCATAGATGCCGGAGGACCTCCAGAATTCCGCCCTGGTGTTACTACAGAGTGCTGTTGCCGTAAAGTAGTATTATGGAGTGTTATTACTGTGGATTAGTGTTACCATAGAGTGCCATCACTGTGGAGCAGTGTTATCATGGAGTGTTATTACTGTCGATTAGTGTTACCGTAGAGTGCCATTACTACAGAGTCCCACATGCTGAGCAGAAGGTGTTTGATTGGAGGTGATGGTTACTGGAAGACCGAACTACTTGCTTCTAGAAGGTTGGAGAAGTTTAACTACATTATCCCCTCAGGAAAAATTTGCAGTGAAGCAGGTCTGAGGTCTTATTTAGAAACATTGCATTGACACAGAAATGAAGAGCATGCCTATTTCTTTGTAGATCTCAGATTTATAAAAACAAACTTGACATTAAAAACACCCAGATTTGATACAATTATGCTCATATGAATTATTCCAAGTTAGTCCTCCTGATTAACTGAATGAAAATTGCATTCAATTTAGCTCTCCAGCGGTTATTTAATTTAGGATATGTCGTACTTAATGCCGTTCTAATTTTTTTGAGTGTATGAAATATTTTGGTTTGAAATCCATGAATAAAACCCTTAGTCTTTAAAGAACCTGTAGAGCCTGAATGAGGCGGTAGGCATTTAGGCCATTAAGATGCCAGCCACACTACCGATAATTATGATGCTGGAAAGTTACAAACCCTGCGTTTTACCCGCTGGATTTTAGACCAGCTGTTCACGCGTGATGAGAAGCAGGAGAGAAAGTTTGTCTTGAATCGTTGCTGATTCACCCACCAACTGAAGAAAACGTGCGCACAGAAAAGGCGCTCATGTCATTCCAGAATATTCTGACGGAGAAGTCGGAATGTTTTTGTGAAGGGCTGCTGTTATATTTGGTTGAGAGGGTTTTTTTTTTCGTTCACCTGTTAAACTTGTGTTAATAACGTGTTCGCACGGCAGATACACGGCCACATCCTGCCCTGACCCTCCTCATGCTCTTACAGCTTTACCTGGACAGACAGCTTTGAGTCCAGAGCTACATGTGGTCCAACAGTGGGTCCTCCAGTCAGTGAGAAGAACATCGATGTCCAGAAAATCTTCTCTGCAGCTTAACTGCAAGATAAGGCCAGTGTTTACATAATGAGCTGTATGGACTTCCCTGCACCCTTTACTTCATCAAATATAAATTCACAACCTCCATTATTCCTACATCAACAGCCCTTGTGCGACATTCAGGGGGGCTGTAAGCTTAAAGGCAAAACAGAATCAGAACAATGTGTGTGGAAATGAACCACAAGATTCATTCTTTACCTTGTTAATAAACCAAGTTTATCGAGTGAAATAAAGGGAGCTATTTTGCTGTTTTTATTAATATTGGACTGTACACTTTTTAAGATGGAGTTCGTCCTTGTTTTTTTTTTTTTTGAGGTTTTCTTAATAGGGTCTCTCTTTTTTTATTGTAATGGTGAACATTAGGAATGTGTATCATGCGTGAAAGTGGGGTCCCTTTGTTCTAGCGCTTTCTGTTCCCCCCCCATCCCCATTTACTCCTGACCCAGGACTGGCTCTCCCCCCAGGGCGCTCTTAACCCTGCTGCCTGTGTTAATTATCTCTGGAAAGGGGCCCATTCACACAATCATCAATTTCACAGGAAGCGCAAATCGAGTCGGGCATCGCTGGAGTCGCGCCCCCACTTTTTGATGGAGGAGCTTGCTTAACCGCGCTGGCGACGGGCGCGCTGGCAAGAATGCCCATTGCCTCCCCTCCCCTTCGACCCACACCACCGTACGGTAACAGATGCTGCTGTCTTCATTATCCAAATCGTCCTCCATTCAGAGTTGTGTTATCTACGCTATTCTACTGTATCCTGACGCTGCAACCTTCCCCTCTTGCTCTGTGGCGGGGTTTGACACAAGCTTCTGAAATGGCGGAGTAACGATGCATGGTTCAGGGTGACTGGAACGTGGGGCTGAAATAACATCCTTGATTCCATTGACCTCTTTTGCGAAGTCGTATTGGTCAATGGGGAAAACTAACGACAGTCCCTGGATCATTTTTATGGTAGCGGCGAGAATAATACAGGGTAAACGGTAATATTTTAGAGACTGAGCCCGTGTGGACTGAGGGATTGTGAGTGTGTGTGTGTGTGTTTGTGTGTGTGTGTTGATGTACATGGGGGCGCCAGGCCTTGGGGTGTCCCATCAGTCATGCGGCAGGCGTTTCTAGAGAGGGGCTCAGAAGAAGGGAATATGGCGGAAAAAGAGCTTTGTTGCTGCGAGGCAGAGGCGGTAAAGTGCGCCTGTTTTCTAACGCTTTCACTTCTGATTAAACCACCCTGTACCCCCCACCCCCACCCTGCGAGCAGACATGCGCGCGCACACACACACACACACACACACACACGCGTGTACACCAGCACGCATAACCTTTCTACTAAAGCTTTTTCATTTCAGGTGCTCTGTGGACAATGGAGTACGAGTGCAAATTCAGAACCGCCAGCTTTTTTTTTTTTTTTTTGTATGTGAGCCATTTTTCCTTGCTGTTCGGAGTTAGCGGCCCGATCACAGCTTAGGAGAGGGATCTGTGGGAAATGATTCGAAGAGATGGAAACAGATGCGGCCGAGAACCCGCAGCCGTGATCGTGATCACTTCCAGTCGTTTTCCAGTTAACCGCGCCGGGACTCTGCTGCTACAAAACACTTGTGTTCATTAGAGAACAAAATAATCACCATCTCTGTCAATTTATGAAATATTGTGAAAGGGAAAATGAGGCCACATTTTTTTCTCATTCGTGGTTGACTTTGAGAAATGAAATGCGTCCAGCCGCGGCTGTAAACACATGGTGTCAAAGACCGAGATGGAGACCAAGATGTTGCAACTATGTTTTAAACTAAAGTCCGGTGACCAGCGCTGTACTGTATCTCACGCAATACTGTCCTGAGGCCTTGAACATCAGAACCAGGCCCTGGCAGTCATGCTTAAATGATGAGGCAATGGGGCTTGTAGTTGCGGCTCTGAGGTTGTAAACTGGTTGTTAGTTGGACTAGAACTACTTTTATCAATATCCTACTGTGTAGTGAGTTGACTGTAGTGAGTTGAAACTCTCTCACAGATGAGACATCGAAGCGATATCTCATTGGAATGTCATTGTGGATGTGACTGTGTGAAACGTACGACGCCCAAAATTGATTTTTGGGTGGTCCAGGTTGGCTGTTTTGTAATCTTTTTGTGTATCTGCAGAACGGGGTTATTGCAAGAGATCTGTCATTCATTTCAACCCTCAAGAAGCACTCCTCATTGAACTGCTACATATCTCCTTTATCTCTTTATTTTTAGGCTGAGGTTGTCAAGTCACAGTTGAAATGTAAACGTATAGGGCACGAGTTCTCCAGAGGCAGCGCTTGGCTTCCCTGATCTTGCGCTCTTGACTTCTTTTAAAAAGGAACAATGATAATTATCCCAGCCATTGCCCTCCTGGGTCGTGTTGAGTTCTTCACTGGGATGAGGCTGAGCTTGCGATGGCTTGCAGTTATCCTGAGACCAATGAAAGGTGTGTTCCTCTGACCAATCATGAGTCCTTGATTTATTTGCACTTTCATGTTAATACTTTGTGGTAAGGGAGGGGCAGGTCTACAGGATGTGATTAGAGAGTAATTCAAGGCTGTAGTCGATCCGTCTCAAAGCATCGCCCGAGGTTTTCAACGGCGTGAAACGGTATGACAGCCCGCTTTTTCGAACGCCGCCTCGAGACGAAATGATTGTAAATAAACACGTATTAATTAGCGGATTCCCTTTCTTCGTGATTAATGCCCTGCCGTTTCTTCGTCGGTAATCGCGGATAGCTTCGGGGGGGAAAAACCTCCGAGATGTATCGTTTTGAGCGGCCTCGGCGGTGCTGTTTGTCAGAAACGCTATGAAGATCAATTTCACGGCACAATAGCCCGAGCGCGCTCGTACGGGGCAGGAGCATGGAGAGCGCAGATGGAGAGCAGACGGATTGTTCTCAAATCCAGGGCTGCATTTTTGGGGTTTCGGGGATGTGTTTAGCGTCTGGATCAGAGGGCTGAGGGGCGGGGCAGTTTGTCCTGACATCACAGGGCCTTTCTGTGATGCTGATGGGAACCAGTCCCCCAAAAGCCCCCCTTTCCAGACGCTGTAGCCCTTGATTACGGGCATTTATTATAATTATCCTCCAATTGAGCCTCGAATGGAACCATTTAAGGGGAATATAATGATGTCTTATTGAATTTCCCTCTCCCTCTGCCTTTTTCCTTTATCTCTTTCTCTCCCTTGCTCTCTATCCCTCTTTCTTTTGTCTCTCAATCTCTCTGTATCCTCTTTCCTTGTTTTCTTTTGTGGTGCAACCGCAGATAATGCTGTTTTGACTATTAGTACAAATTGGATGTTGCTTAAGAGCTACCTGCTGGTGTGTCTGGAGGATTCTTCATGTGTTGATTGTCTGGTTCTCTGAATGGACTGTCTGCAGTTATGCTTCATCACCGGTGCTGGAAATTATGGTTGTTTGTACACTTATATGTGTCCAGTGTTCAGTCAATATTTTTTGAATATGACTGCATTATGAATCTTCAGATAAGGTCGCTTACTGTTGATATTATTGGACTCGGCTTAATGCTTATTTTTGTCTTATTTCACACGTATTTGTTGGCCGTCTAGCAAATTAAACATCTCTCCCCTTCTTGTTCGGAGGACCTGTACAATTGAACGTTTTTGATTTATACCGTGGAACACGTATTGTTGATTTTTGTTGCAATTCTAAAACGCAACAGTCTTTTCCCTAGCTACGTTCGTGAACACAACTGTCGTTTACGGAGCTATGTTAGTAAACACGACTGTCTTTCACCCAGCTATGTTCTTAACCACGACTGACATGTTCTTGGCTGCATTCCTAAACCCAGTTGTCTTTTACCAGGCTATGTTCTTAGACTCAACTGCCTCGTTCTTGGCTTCGTTCTTAAACACAACTTTCTTTCAGCAAGCTACGTTGATAGCCCCATAAAACCTTTTGACCCATATTGATCCGTCTGATGCAGTTGCTGTATTCAAACCTGTGGAACTTCAGATATCTTTTAAATTGTAAAAGAGATCCCAAAGTTTACGACTACCACAAATATGTCCTGCAGAATTACAGGATAATGTGTATATAATGAAGTACAAGATCTAGATGTACTATTCTCCATTTGATGTAATGCTGTGGCCATAAAAGCATGGTGTCCTGAATATTTGAATATTTCTCTCAGTATGTGTGATGTAGCTTAAGTGAAGCGTGGCCACCAGCTAATACATAATATGTATGTGACACTGTCTTACAATATGAAACAAAAAGCTTTTTCTGATCTAAAACCTACATTAGGGAAAACTGAATGAAAAGGTAGAGTTTAAGGGGTTGAACAAAACTGCTTTTACCTGGCTTACCTGGCAATGGTTTTTTTACCTGGCTATGTTTGTGAAAACAACTACATTGTACCTGGCTATTCAACTGTCTTACACCTGACTATCTTTAAATTGTTTATAAACACAACTGTTAGCTGACTATATTCTTAAATATAACTCTCTTGCGTCTGGCTAAATTCTTAAATACAACTGATTTAAACTTTACTGTGTTCTTAAACACAACTGTTTTGTACTTTGTTACGTACTTAAATGCAACTGTCTTGAATCTGGCTGCGTTAGTTTTACTCGACTGTCTTTTGCCTGGCTGTGCTTGTGAACACAGCTGCCCCGTACCTAATTTCCTAAGTACAACTGTCTTTTCCCTGGCTATATTCAAAACACAGTTGTTTTGAACCTTTCTACATTCTTAAATTGGACTGGCTTTTTTCCTGGCTATGTTCGTAATTAAACACAGCTGCCTCGTACCTGGCTACGTTTTTAAACGCAACAATCTTGTACCCGGCTATGTTCTTAAACGTTATTGTCTTGAACCTGGCTACGTTCATAAAGAACTGCCTGTCACCTGGCATCATTCTTAAAAACAGCTGTCCTGTACCTGGCAACATTCATCAACTCAACTGTCTTGTACTTGGCTTTGTTCTTCAACATAACTGTCTTGAATCTAGATATATTCTTTTCACTCACCTGTCCTTTGCCTGGTTATACTTTAGAACACAACTGCCCCGTACCTCACTACATTCAAAACACAATTGTCTTGAAGCTTTCTGTGTTCTAGATTCTTTATTATTCTCCTTGTTTTCCCAATGCTTCACGCAGCCAAACTGTTTAGCCCACCGCAAAGCAACCTGCTCCCATCGACTCAGGCGGAAGATCCCGCGCAATACTATTCCTCCATCTCGCATAACGACGAACCCTCGCTTCGTCACAAAATACAGTCCCACACCCAATCGCACCCTGCCTGTGCCGTTGGAGGATCATGGAGCAGACTTGTGACAAATTCCTTTTCGTCAATTCCAATTCCTTTTTAAAGATATCCTTCAATTCCAATTCCTTTTAGTCAATTCCAATTCCCCGATTCCTTTACCAATTCCTTTTACCTCCAAAAGTTCAATTCCAATTCCTTTTAAAAAATATTCTTCAATTCAAATTCCTTTAGGTCAATTCCTTCAATTTGAATTGAAGAATATTTTTTCAAAGGAATTGGGATTGGAATTGACGAAAAGGAATTTGTCACAAGTCTGCCATGTAGTCAGCATACAATTTAGTTTTTACAGCTATATGCGCCTGGCCGACCAGAAGTGGTAGCTACAGAGCGATAAAATTATGAATTTTAACTGGTTAAGCCCCCAATGTACCCCAGTGAGGCTACGCAAATTTTTGCCTCGCCCATGCGGACCTTCGGCCATAACTAGCAATGGTGTGGCAGGGATTCGAGCTCCCGACCAACCACGGGGCTCACAGAAGCACATCTTGGGTATGATCTACCCAGATCCAACCTTTCTTCGTTCTTAAACACAACTGTTTTGTACCTGGCTACATTTTTAAATGCAACTGTCTTCTATCTGGCTATTTCCTTCAATAGAACTATCTTGTACTTTTTTCCAACCCTCTGGCAAGAAAGGTCTTGGGACTGTGAGTGACCCTGATGTGTACCTGGGTCAGTGGTAGCCCCAGTGAACCGCCTCAGTGCATGTGACTGAGTCACCTCTGCCCATGGAAGGGTCACTTCGCCCATTATGACAACTTAAGATGTCAGAAATGTGCTCATATGATTTAAAAAAAAAAAAAAAAAAAACTGGGCCGATCACATCTGCATACAGCTGCTGGGTTCCATCTTTTTTTTCCCTTTTTTGGCAGAGGTTATAAAGGGGGGTCTGTGGTTAAAAAGGATGTGACCCCAGATATTTTATCCATCATGGCATCTGGACTGTGAGGGACTCATTGTTGCCTCACACAGAGTGAAAGCCCAGTGTCAAACAAGCACTTCCAGTGGACAGGGTTAGTCCTCAGCAGCGCACAGCTGAAGAACAGGCCCCGCTCCTGTAACCCCACTTCCCTCTCATTCATTCCACCCTTTATAAATTATCCATGTGGAAATATGAGCGACAATAATTGTGACCCCAGTGTCCCCGTGGTCATTCAGGCCCTGAGGACCCCATTGTCCAAGAACGGCCTGTACTGGAGGAGGGTCCCCCCACCCCGTCCCGCCAACACCTCCCCCTCGCTGTGCCAACATGGGCCCAATCCATCACACCCCCCTTCACAGGCTGCTTTACCAACAGGCCTTTCCTGCTCATGCGCCATATTTTTTGTTTTTCTGAAATCGCGGTAAATCTTTCCGTGTTTCTCCCCGGCCGCTTTATTTTGAGTCACCGCCGTTGCTTTTTTACTGCCTATTATAAACAGCACAGCCTCCCAGGAGTGGAGGTGTTAAATCTCGCGCCGCTGAAACCCATCCGCGCAGACACGAGAGCGGGGATATTTAAATGCGCCGTGGGGTGGAAGAGGAGGGGCGGGGTGGGGGTGCTAGAAGCGGCTCCTCTGCGCGTTTACAGTGGAGCACTTTAAAAATGTGAGCGCGACCATAAATAAAAGTAGCCGTGTTCCGCGGCTGATAGTTTTGGTTATCCGCGCTGGAAAATTAGCTTTTAAAATGCAGTTTGAAATCCATTTGGTTGATTGATGGGGGATGTGACTAATAAATTTTTCCGGCTTTTTCGAGAGCCTCGCCTCCTTCCACCCCATTTTTTAAAATGCGTGTCATGACGCGCACAATGGCAGGCTAGAATGAGGACGTGTGGAGCTAATTCTACCGGGGAACCGTCACTCAGATGAAGAGGCTGTCACCGCTGGGCTGTGAGGCACCTGATTTTTGTGGCGGTGGTGCGGGGGTGGGATTGGTGGGAAGGGGGTGCTGCGGATGATTGGAACTCTGCTTTTGCTCTGCCACTGGTATCTCTTAGCGATCGCTCTTAAAGGGACGGCTAGAAGCACTGATAAACAGTTGAGTATTTTTCAAGGTACTCACCTGCTCAAACAGTCACACCATAATACACTTTTATTTTTTGGTAAATAGCACTTATACGTGCTGTGAAGACATGACTCTTATCCTTTTTAGGGTTACATGCCATGTTAAAGGGTGGTATGTGGGTTCGTAAGGGAGGGCGGTTTAGTTTTTTTTTTTTTAAGTCAGATGCAGTTGTTTTGGTGGGATATAAAAGATGATTTTTATTAAAATATATTCGAGCCAATTAGAGGTGTCTGTGGCTTTTTTATAGTATTGTGTTATGCCTCATTCTCATGTTTGTGGTATTTTGCTGTCAATTATGGAATGTGGTTTTCTTCTCTCCCCACACGAAATGCATTGGCAGGTGACTGCTTTGCCAAAAAAGAATAAAGAGTAAAAACAAAAAAAAAAAAACAAAGCAAAAACACATTTGTTTCCGTCTTGAAAGCAAATGTCCGCAATGAAAAGGGAAAAAGTGTGGAACAGACTCGGACAGCCCCCGCCATCCAGATTTTAATCTGAAACGAGGATCAGCTGAGCTGAGCTGGCAATGTGGACTTTGCGATTTTGGCGATTTCTGTTCGGCCTACACAACGCATTCACACCAGGGCCAGAGCTCTCTGCTGGGAGTGAGTGAGGATTAGAAGGCCCTTGGGGGGGGGGAAGTGGCAGGGGAGGTCTGACGAACGGTGTGCATTTGCAGAAACTGGACTTCCTCAATGTCACGTTCTCCTGTGGGAGCTGGGGGGGGTGAATGAGACCACCTGAGAGGACCCCAGTCATTGCTCATGTGTAATGGGCTCTAATGTGAGAGGTCCATCTTCCTCACTCTAAGCTCCCCCCTCTCAAGGGCAGCACCAGTGCGGGGGGACCACCCTCGTGGAAAAGGAGTTTAATCATGGCAATTTTGGCGGTGAAATCGAAACCGAACGCTGACCACGCGGCGTTTGAAGTGTCCTGAGGCCTGCTTTCCCTCTCAGGAAAACCACTGCCAGAACAGGGTGTGCTGGGGCTCATTGAGCCACCAAGGCAAACCAGAGAGTGTGTTTCATTTTAGGAGTCCTCAGCATCTATTATTTCTCAGGATTTAAAATTGCAACATTAAGCAGTAATCTTTTAAACTTCTTCGCAGACGAAAAACAAAAACATTTTTTACTTCAGTCGACGCACAGGAATGCTCGCGTTAACAAAGGGAAACCAGATGGAGTTTTGTTTCATATTTTTTTTCTCTCCCACTCGTAATTTTTTCAGTACATAATGGCCTCCATTAATATAGGCCTCCTTCGTAAATATTAACAAATGTGGTTATGAAGCAATATATTTATTGGTCATCCTTTTGAGACTAAGTTCAAAATATTAATATTAAACGTCACCATAAAATGAAATATGGCAGTTGAAAGTAAAAAAAAGAACTATCACATGACAAATATTTTTCTCAGAAACAAGTTTGCCACAATTCCGCTTCATCTAATACTATATGTAGCCTCCCTTCGCCAAGATAACAGCAGGGTTAGAGCGTCCCCTCGTGTAGTGTGTAATGTGGTTGGAGAGGACATCGCACTTCGCTCTCCCCACAGGCTGAGTTCAGGTCGAGGGACTGGGATGGTCATGGCAAAACCTTGATTCTGTGGTTTGGGACTCATTTTTACGTTGATCTGCATGTGCATGTATTGGAGTACTGTCCCTTTGGATAATCCAACCATGGACCAATATAAGCCATTCGGCTGAGACTGTCAGGTTTTCTTAATGCTTGCTGGTACTCAATGGAAGCATGGTATCTTTAATCCCGACACGTTTTCTTGGGCTTCTGGAAGAAAAATAACTCCAAAACATCATATATACTCTTGCTTGCTTGGCAGTGGGTATGGAGTTCTTTTCAAAATGACGTCTTCTTTTGACGCCAAGCCCACCTCTAGTGTTTATTGTCTAAGAGCTCTATTTTGGTCTCACTTGGCGATCGCGCCTGGGCCAATTGGAGGTTTCAATATCGTTTGGCAAAGAGTGGACTCACAAGTTTGTTTTTTTGTGACCACAGAGTGTGTTTTCTGGCTTCTTCGTCAAACATCCCAGCTGACTAGATGGTGCCTGACCGTACATTGGAGACTTTTTGACCCCAAGACATATTTAATGCCTGCAATTCTCCAACTGTTTTCCTTAACGTTTCTTTCATCACTTGAACCACCTCCTTGTTGCGTTTGCATTCAAAATAGACACACCGCCTTTTCCAGGCAGATTTGGAACATTGTCATGCCTTAAACATGGTAATCGCTGGCCAGATTTCCGAAATTGGTGGTCTCAGCTCTTTTGCAAATTCTTATTTTTTCTCTCCACAGTTGTGAAGCTCAACGATTTTCTGTTGCACATCTTTGCTGTTCTCTTTCGTCTTAACCATGATGACGGAATACAAAATTGACTTTTATGTTTCCTGTTTCCAGCCCAGGAAAACAGGAAGTCATGGGTCAACATTTAAATTTTTACAATCATTTTGATAAATTCAAAAAAGTGAAATATGAATATGCTAATATACTTCAATTATAATTTTCGTACAAGATTTCATAGTGATGCCATTTGTTATATCGCACATTTTTGAGAAAGGTATTTATGGTTCGGTAAGAACATTCCTACTTCCTTGAGTCGTTTTCTTATATTTAGGTTAGAGTTTTGTAAAATTTAGAAGAAAGGATTAGAAGAATTAAAAGAGACCACGTCCGTTCAGAGCAAATGGCTAATATTCCCCAAAGGTTCCAATATTAGTGGAGAGCACTATTTGTAGGACGATGTAGCTCCTGAAGCTTGTCAGACTTAATATTTAGAGGTTGTAGTCCTTCATTGCCATCTTTCAGGTGGACGATGCTGCATTCAGATTTTTCTTCCTGTGAGATCCAACATATTCAATCATGTTGCGCGGTCTAACTTTCAGCAAATTGACATCTCTCTCTCTCTCTCTCTCTCTCTCGTAGAGGAGATTGACAGTGGACACGCTGTAAGCTCGTTGATTCTTTGTATGTCAGGGAATGACAAACTTTTCGTGGCTGCCCCCGCATATGTACACACGCGTGCGCGCTCACGCCCACTTGATTGATGCTAAAGTGGGGCTCAGCGTTCCTCGCTGTCAGAATCGCACTAAGTCCCTAGAGCCACCACCTCCCCCCGTTTCTGACATCTGTAGATATTATTCATGCTACGCAGAGGTAGCTTTTGTGATGTGATCCCCATGTAACACTTTAATCTGTTTAGACTGCCGCAATATTATGGCTGATGGTGGTAGAAGCTATACAATGAAAACCCGTCGCTGGGAGCTAAGACTTAATTCTGCTCAGCATGTCGAATTCTAACTCGGGATTTTCGTTGCTTTTGGCGCTGAATCCTGAAATAAGTGTGCTGACTGTAAGCCCACACTTATCCCCTTGAACAGCTGAATATTATGATTTTTTTAGTGTGTGACTAGTAAGCAGGAAGATTTTCAGCTGTTTCAAGATGGCGGCTGCTTGTGGCCTATAAACTGCACAGAGGATTTACTGGCTAATTTCCTCTTGTGTACGAATTTTGTGATCTGGGCCATTTCTGTTCCTGACTTAATCCAACTGTCTTCTTAATTACTCCTTGGTTTGTGCTGCGAAACTTGCACTGAACAAGAAAATTGTGCAGAAAAAAGATGTGGCGCCTTCGTGCGGTAATTGGATTCAGATATGGAGAAATCTCGTCATGAATCCGTTATCATATTGGCATGTTCAGAAAGGACAGGGTGTAACAGGCTGACGCACAGAGAGAATAGTATTGAAATAAGTGCCTGTGCATAAAAGAATCCGAGCTGCATTTGTTTTTACCATTATGCAGCTTTTTGTTGTTACCTGGCCTCAAAAGGCACAGATTTATTTATTGTCTGCGCTTCATTGAAAGGGCAAACGGCTGGGCAGTTCTGATGGTCTGCCTTATGTTAGAGCGCCAGATTTAGCTGTGAAGCTAGTTTTCATTTGCAGTCCAGAGCTGGCAGAATTGAACAGTTAAGCGTGATCTACTCTGTTTTGAATTTGTGGTTGCCTGGCAACTTGTGGGGATTATTACATGAATGCTGAAAAATACCCTGGGAATGGAGGGAAAAAAAAACTTCATTTTTTGGGCAACTTGAAAGCTACACTTTTAAAGAGCTATCTATCAGACAGCATAAATCCTTGTTGCAGACACCTGGCTGCTTTTCATTTTTATTAATCTTGCTGCAAAATTGCTGATTTTCGTCACAAACCAGCTTGCTGAGTGGCTGGAATTTGAATGTTATTTCTCTTGCGGAATTTAAATATGCTGGTTTCACCTGAAATTTTCATTATCCGATCGTTAAGCAGATAACGCTGCACATCAGGGAAATCCGTCACGGCGAATTCAAAATTGTTTTGCGGAGAGAGCCTTTCTATATTAATAGATGCAAAGGCTTGAGTATCCTGGTTTGAATAAGGAGATTGATTTTATACAATTTTTATGAGCCCACCAGTGTAATGAAATATCTGCCATTTGCAAACATTCTGTAATTAATATTATGTCCTCTTTGCACAGATAATCTGTATTTTTGCTGACTCTGCAGATGTTTGTTCCATACAGAGCTTTTCACATGGGATTACACGTGGTGATGCGTGTATGGAAATATTAATTTTACCAATTCAATGAGTCTTTGATGTTAACTGATGGGAGTGATTGAAAATGCTGAGCTGCCGTTTAGAACGGCTTATTTTTTTTAACTGGAGAGGAATGCCCCATTGAACACTGCGCGATTGATAGATGTTTTTGCATTTTTCATTTGTTATCAAAAGATTTTGTTTTCTTTTTGATGTGCCAAGATGTTAAGAGCTTTTTTTAAATGTTGGGAAAACAACCCTCAAGAATACCTTTGGAATGTGTGGTGACAAATCATAGATTTTTAGCACCAGTTGTGATTTGTTAGTCCTGTACGACGAGCAGATTATTTGAGAGGGATTTGCGCCATAAATCCACTGGCACATTTGTAGATCTCACTGATTTGCTCTTTCCCTGTGAAATTAAGTAAATGTTTGCTCTAAATATTGGATTATCCTCTCTGTTTTTTTTACAGTGCTGGTCCGATTGAAGCATTATCTGCAGTCAAGTAATTGAACTCTGTTCAAAACTCTGTGTAAAAAAAAATAATTATAATAATGATAAAAAGAAGAGAGACTGGCATTTTCACATGAGGATCTCTGTATGTTTTTATAGTTGTAAATTCTCCCTGTTCTGATTTTGCCGGAAATGAGCTACTGCATTTGTTATTGTGCTTATGGTTTCATAAGCAGAGAAGTAACTGAGGCCAAAAGAAAAAAAAAAACAGACAGGAACTGAAATTCGTTTTGGCCGGTGATGATGATGATGAAGGCCTCGCTGAATTTTTCTGACCGCGGCCTGTCCTTTGCCAAACTGTCATCTGTCCCAAAGGCATTCTAATCATCGCTGTCCTCCTACAAATCGCTCAACTGACTTCGGAGAAAATTAGGAGCAGTGTTTTTTCTCTGCTATTCCTCTGCAGTTGTCCCTCTTCAAGGAAACGCAAAGCCTTTGAAATGTCTCCAGCCTGAGAGCATTTGAAAAGAGAGACACTTAGTAACCTGATGCTAGCGTAGCCTCTTAATGGTTTGCATTAGCTGCGAGCAATAAAATTATCCCAGGTCCTCACTAATGTTGGAATAATCATTTACAAAGATGGTTACCACATGCTGAAACCTTTTTTTTGTCGTCCTCTCCTTTTTAATAATGAATAAAAATACAATTTTCTTTGCGTTGCTGCAGGGGCCTTGGGAATCATTTCAATGAATATTTCAGCACATTATTTTAATCATGACTCCACATATGCAAAGATGGGGGCTGAGCGAGGGGGTGGGGGTGGGCGGGTGGGTTCGTGTGTGTGGAGGGGTGGGGTGCGGCATATTTTATCGGGCCGGGCCTTACACTGCGGTTAGTTAATAAACTGTGCGCCGTCTGCGTTGAGGTCCCGTCTTTTGATTTACAAGACGTGTTAAAAACGCAGTAAAAAAAGAATGCGAGCTGCTCCATTTATACTTGTAATTTGATGCAGTACTTGTTAATGGGGCCGGTTGTGATTTATGTGGACACCGCTGGCTCCTGCTGCTACAGCCTTCATGAGGCTTCGAGGGGAAATGCGGCCGCGCTGCTCGGCCAAATCCAGATTATTAGCTCATTCTTGCTTCTTTGTTTGCTTGCTTTCCCATTTTTATGTTGCTTTTGCTGGATGTTCATAATAAAAGACGGCATAATGCTTGGGTGATATTTGTATGGGGAGTTTACTGAACATGTGGTCATCCCCCCCCCCCCCATCCCCCCCCCAATGTCCCTACAGCCAGCTGCACGACTTCTGGCGTCTTGACTATTGGGAGGACGACCTTCGCAGGCGGCGGAGATTTGTACGCAACGCCTTTGGCTCCACCCACTTGGACATTTCGCTGAAGGCCCTGGAGGACTATGGTGAGCCAATTAAGCTCTTGCACTGTCACATTCCTTATTACTTTCGGAATCTAACGGGGGGGGAAAAGACAAAGTCAATTGATTTTACATACATTCCAAGTTGTTTAGTGATATACCCCTGTCCGATGATATCGTGCAGCTATGCTACAAGAGTTTTAGGACACCCCAATTTTTACAGTTTTTAGCTCCGCTCTGACGATAGTCAGCAGTCAGCGGAGCTGATGCAGAGTCGTCCGTCATCTGTCCGTCTGTCTGTCTGTCCGCCTGGCGTCAACTTTTCACTTCAAGTCTGAATATCTCAAAAACTGTGTGGGAACCTTTTTTTCTAATTTAGTGTGAGCCTTCCTTATGATATTCTGAATATTCACTGTGAAAATGAGAAAATTATGCGTCCCGGTTTTTGAGAAATTCAGCATTTTGTACTTAAAAAATGAGCACAAACACTGATTTTCTCAGTCTTTCATTAGTATCTCAAGAACTGTCTAATAACTTTTTTCTAATTTGGTACAAGCCTTCCTTATGATATTCTGAATATTCCTTGTTAAAATTGGAAAATTCTACATCCCGGTTTTTGAGAAATTCAGTGTTTATGCTCATTTTCTCAGTCTTTCATTAATATCTCAAAAACTGTCAGATAACTTTTTGTCTAATTTGTTGCGAGCCCTCCTTATGATGTTCTGATGATCCCGAGCGAAAATTAGAAAATTCTATGTCCAGCTTTTTGAGAAATTCAGCATTTCATACTGCAATAGTTTTCAAGGATTTCTGAAATTAAGTTATGACATGGACATTTCAGTCATTGTCAGTGGAGCTCTCTAGGCCGACAGGCCTCTTGTTTATTGAAAATTATGCAATTCCAGTCCAATGAATAGCTTGAAATGGTATATTGGTAAGTGGTCAACTGTCAGAGGTTTTAAACAAAAGGTTACCAGGTTTTTTGTATGCCGTTGAGTAGGTGAAGGTTCCTCAGTGTGTGACATCAACTGTCAAACATGGAAAATGAAGCATGATTGTCTGGGGCTGTTTTGCTGGATCCGCGGTCGATGACTTGTACTAAGTGAAAGGCACCCTGAACCAAAACGGCTCCCACAGCATCCTGCAGCGCCATGCAGTACCCTCTGGTATGGGCCTAGTTGGTCAGGGGTTCATCCTATAGCAAGATAATGACCCAAAACCTAAGTCCAAGCTCTCCCAGAACTACTTTAGGAAAAAAGAACAAGATAGTGAGCTTGAAAACATGGAGTAGCAGCACAGTCTCCAGACTAAAACCCCATGGAGATGGTTTGGGATGAACTGGACAGAAGAGTGAAAGCAAAGCAACTTCCAAGTGTCGCACATTTATGGGAACTACTGCATCAGAGTCTGGAAGAACTTTCTGAGGAATATTTGATTTCCATTGTAGAAAGAATCACGAGTGTGTTCAGCTCTTATATCTGCCTAAGGTGACTACTTTGAGCCAAAAGTTTAAAATGCATTTTGATTTCTAAATTGATTCCATGATTTCTTTTTTAACTTCATTTGTTAATTTGTTCTATAATGTCTATGTTTTCATTCCAGAGCACACCGAGACATTAAACTGCATTATTTTCAATAAAAAAACTGGAAAGATTGAGGTGTCCTAAAACTTTTTACAGGTAGTGAACATAATACTTTTTCTTTTTTTTGTGGAAGTGCTGCATTTAATTGTTTGTTACTTTTTCTCAAACACTGATATCAAGTAATAGTGACAAAGTGTGTATTCATTGTTTTAATAGGTTATTGCATATTAAAGAATCAAAGGATGTGGATGATTAACCCTTAGAGCACAGAAATAAATTTTAAAAATATTTTTGCCCATGCGGGAGCTCTTTTAAACAACTCGCCCCATGATAGGTTTTCAACAACTTTGATTTCGATATCTTTCTTCGTTGAGCAACAAGAGCTGCATTCAACGCTCTAAGGCTTAAACTAGGCCTTTAGGTTGAGGCCGTATTCGCTAAAAGGGGCCAGAGCCCAGAGGATAACGTCCAATTCGTAGCTGCAACTGAAATTTGAGTCTTTTTTTTTTATATTTTATGTGACATTTGTACACAATCAGTGCCTTTCATTAGGTTTTAAATTTGTGCAGTGGGATTAAATAAAACAGGAAATGTGTTTCATTCATGGACGTAAAACGAGTTTCAGGGAAATCAGTTCTCTTGAAAATGATTTTTTGGCATTGGTTTTCCTGCATTCCGGGAGACCTTTGAGAGACTTGCTCTAACAGCTCAGTGGTTTCCAGAACATCAGACGTGACTCGGAGCGAGGAACTGCTCTCTGACCGGCCTGTGACCGTGTCTGTGTGGGGCCCAGCTGCTGGGGCGGCAGGGCCTTGGCGGGTCGCGGGTTCAGGCAGTGGCGGGCGGGTCCGTGGCGGGTGCGCGGCCTTCGGGATGCCGCTGAGAAAGCGCTGGAAGTGCCACCCCTGCGCCATCTGCGCGTCGAGGTGCAGGTGGCTCTCGTACTGGCCTCAGACACAGTAATTGCCCCCCATGTAATTGGCCTCAGATTCTAACCTCTAATAACGGCTGGAGCTTTTCAGCTGGTGAAAACAGGGCTCTGTGGCTGAGCCGTAGGCTGGGAGGAGGCTCGCTGTCGTTGCTGCGGAGTGGAACCATTTGCTTGATTAGTCTGTTGATTTTTGAAAGTCACTCCAAATACACTGCACCAATAGTGGCGCTTTTCTTCCTTCTGTGTCAACGGAATAATTCTTTTTGAATGCTCCTCGGGCTGACTAACGCTCATATTGTACAGTGTCTATGGATAAGCTTGTCAGTCATGGCCTAGTATTAGTAGATTTCACTGAGTTACATACTGATACTTGTGGATCTAACTGGCTGAAACATCTCTGCGCGGGTGGATCTGATTCGTAGTGATACTCCAGTTGTTGTGGATCACATTACTTGGGCTTATGCAGTGTTTCTGCTCTCTACATGAGCAGCTATGATTGAGCGCGCGATGCCTCCTGTTAGCCTTAATGGGTAGAATAATTCATAAGCTTGTCAGGTGAAGGGGATTGACTTTGGTGTGAAGTTAAGAGTAAGAGAGATGATGAGGGAGAGAGAAAGAGAGAGTGAGAAATATGGGGGGAGAGAGAAAGATCCCCTCCTTCCTCGGTCTCTGTGTATATTTTAAAGTTGAAGGCATTTTAGTTTCATGAGTAGCATTGACAGAGTTCCGTTTCATGCTCGCTGTTTGCGTTTCATGCGGCGTTAAAGACTGCGACGAGTCGACAGGCGCGCGCCCTCTCCTTAAAAACGAAGGCGCCGTTGACACCTCGATTCACTTTTCGCCGATGCAAGACTTGTCATTATAAAATAACCTTAGACGAGGGGGCGCAAAGACTCAGGATTTATTAAATGGCATCGACGTTCAGTGCGTTATTTTGCTACATTTTGTCGCGGTTGAGCCAGCAAAGAAAAGGGAGTCTTGTTTTGTTTTTAGCTCTCCAATGTTTTGTTTTTTTGAATTCAGTGTGGAAAAGGCTTGTGTGAATCACCCCTGGGGAATCATTAGTGGGGTCTGGTGTGAGAGGTGTCGGCGTTCCAGTGTGACTCCGCTGCCTGTGTCTGACAGCTGGAGCAGGGTGCGAGTGTATTTACCCAGACAAGCAAGATACAGCTTCAGCTCCAGGAAGGAGGCCACAAACACTGACTTACTTTGATTTGACACCAGAGCCGCACAATGCAGGTCTATTCGTCAAGATTAGAGCTTGAAAACATTGAAATTATTATAAGCCGTTTAGATTCTATGCTTGTGAGTTTGTATGTGTGATATAAGGGGAGATATTTTTGTGAGCAAACCATTTGCATATCATATTTGTAACATGGAATATGTTTGACCTTGGGAAAGTTACCGGAGATGGTTGAATTCAGAGCGTCATGCTGAGGCTGTCACAGAAAAGAAACCGGTTTTTAATATCTAATATTTATTTATTTTTTTAAGATCTCTATGTATGGAGCTCCACTGTCTGAAGCCATATGAAGGCATGTTAGGAGGCTGCGTGTCAACTGAACACAGCATCACGCAAAACCTCTGGGTTTTTTGGCATAAATGCCACATCTACCCCTTCAGTACTTGACATGAAGTTAGATGAATGATAGTCAAGAAGCAGAAAAAGTCCCTGATACAAGCAGGAACTGAGGATGGGTTCAGTACAGGCAGAGCATCGCCGGAGAAGATACCCAGCGTTTGGTGATGTCTGGGCATCACTGACGTCAGTCAGTCATTCACTGCAGAGGATATGGGACCAAATGTTAAACATGATTACTTTATTCTAATTATGTTGAACTTTCCAATATTTTTGTGGTGCACGTTAGCAGGGGACTATGCACAAAGGGTGCTGTTGTTTCTGAATGGCTCACGGGATATGGATGAAAACACTCAAATGAAATCTGTCAGTCTGCCCTTCAACCTTATTGTCATTCTATCCCTTCAAACTCAAAGTGCCAGAAAACAGAACCAAAACCAAAGATGTGTTGTTGTCCAGTGAAATATGGTGCTCGCTATCTGTCTGTATTCTAGACCAATTTATTTTTCTATTAATTGATCTCTGAAATGATCTCGTTGGACAGGATAAGTGAGCAGCATTAGCGGTAGCATACGCAGAGTCGAAGAAGTTAGCATTTCCATGTACAATGCCAATGAAGTTAGCGTTAGCATATGCATTACCTCTGAAGTGACAATGCACTTTAGTTGAAGATGCTCACTCCCCGTCAGTATTCTTGACCAATTAATTTTTCCATTTGATGATCTCTGAATTTGGACTCGTTGGACAGGATAAGTGAGCAGCATTAGCGGTAGCATACGCAGAGTCGAAGAAGTTAGCACTTCCATTTACAATACCAGTGAAGTTAGTGTTAGCACATGCATTACCACTAAGGTGACAATGCACTTTAGTTGAAGACTGACCCACCCTGGGCTCATGTTAACCTTTGTGAGATCTTAGTCTCACCACAGTATCGATATAAGTGTTCACTGTGCAGTAAAAAAAAAAAAAAAAAATTATTTTAGATTGTAAACTGTCAGTATTATAGAGCGCTAATGTAGCTTTTGTTGCTCAATGTTGTAAGTTATCGAAATCAAAGCTGCTGAAAACCTATCATGTGGCGACTTTTTTAAAAGAGCTCCCACCGGGGAGCCCTTTTAATTAAGTTGCCGCATGATAGGTTTTCATCAGCACAAGATAATTTTTTACTTTTTTAAAATTTTACTTAAGTGCTCTAAGGGTTAAAACTGCAAGAATATTTATTTTGATTTTTTTCCCTTTGAGGTGAAGCTGCAGTTCTCTTTGAGTGCGTTTGTGTGCACGTGCGTGCGTATATGAGTGTGCAAGGCAGCTGGATTATTTTTCCATAACCAAGTTAGGTAAAAAATTCCAGTTATATACAATCTGATTGGCTTACATTTCCTCTTAGGTACAATCTGTTTGGCAGAAGTGTGGCTCAGAGTGAAAGCGGTACCACAATTTGGCGAGGAAAAGTAAGCACACATGCAGGCACGTGTGTGCAGAGGAAAGGAGCGGTTTGGGTATCCCCGTACGCCATTTTAAAACCTACTGCACTGTCCATTAGTAACACTGACAGTATAACAAGCGCTGGCCGATCCTGCCTCCTCCTTTAATAACCTTTCATGTTAGCGTGAGCCCGTGGAACCAATCGGAGTTTATTGTCAGCTGATTGGAATTGGGCAAGCATGAAATGGAAGCCGAGTTAATATTGATCCCGCTCTTTAACTGCCTGTTTTACCTCTCGGTGTCCTTGCCTCTCTTTGCAGGTGAGAGATTTCTCTCTGGACTGCTGTACTCCGTGACACTCTTTCTCTCTCCCTCTCTCACACACACACGCGCACACACACACACACACACTTTTAATGGTTGATCTTAACACGCACATGAGGTACCTTGAAAAAAATAGCAGTTTTTATAAGTTCTGGAAAAAAATCTGAGTAGGACATGATCTTGCACCAAAAAAGTATAGTTTTTCTTGAGGATTTTAACATGGAACTAATGTTGATTTTTATTTTTTTTTTGTAATTCCCTCTGCTGCAGTACAAATTATCTTTTGACTATGGAAAAGAAGTCTGGCTGCTTTAGTTTCAAGCTAGAAAAACAATTGAGTTTTCCTAAAAAATATTTCAAATGGAAGTTTTTTATTGTGTTTAACCTGCATAAAAACAGAGACTGCTTACTTACACAGCAGGGGGACACCGCATCTATTGATTCTGGGCTGTGGATATGATGGGTGTCAGTTACTGCTCTAACTGTGTTTTGTCTGAGAACATTTCTTCCCAGACTCTACAGGAGGAGCCAAGAAATGTAATTAAGATTAGTGTCAGGAGGAGAGGTGATGCAGGAGAACACTTTTTTTATCCTTTTCACATTTTTTTTTTATTTAGGTTTTCATGGTTAGTTTTCTTTGCATTGAGCTCAGTGCAGTGAACATTGATGAAAGTGGGGCTGCACTTGCCTTCCTCTGACATCACCGGCAGCGGCGGCCGATCGATGAGCCAGACCCGTTACAGATGCGGAACGCAGATCGGGCAGAGAAAGGGGGAGAGGGGAGGGTAAAAAGGAAGGACCTGTGAGTCACTGCGACACTCTATGAAGAGCCCCGCCATCCTGCAATTATCTCATTTATGTTCATTTTACCACAAAATGTAATAAACCCGGAGGCTGTTATTATCTCACAGACCGCGGGTCAGTCATCAGCCGGCACCCATCCGTACGCTTCCAACGGTTCTCTGAGCTTTTTATCTGTGCGCAGATGACCTGATAAAGCTACGAAAGGGGAGTGAGTGCAGGACAGAGTGAGGAAAAGAGGAAGGAATGGACGGAGAGAAAGAGAGAGGGGTGAGGAAGAGAGAGACAGACTGGGAGAGGAGGAGACGGTGTCAGCGAGAGACTCGGTATTACGCAGGCGTTTCTTCATGTTCATGCGCATTCATACAGGAATTTGGATCTATTTTAGTGATGTCTTTCCTGGCCGTTGCAAGTGCTCATAGACACTGGTTGTTGGTAGAGACAAAAAAAAGCCAGATGACGTGTTCCTCCAACGACGAGGCAAAATACAGATGTAAAAACTGCCAAGACGGCTGTAGCGAGATTCTGCTTCTGACAGCTTTTGTTGTGGTGTAGTTGAGTGGCCTTCTGTATGCTTGTGTACATGTTATGTGTGGGAGAAAGGGGCGAACTTGCTGAAAGAAAATATTCATTTAAATAAATACCTGACATACTTCAAAAAAAGCTTCAGAATTTATGTAATGCAGTCTTCTGGTTACAGTAATGATGTCTGATTTATGTGGGGTTTAGGTCTGTCTCTTATTATTAATATTATTATTTTTATTTTCATGGAACATTTTCAAACACAAAGCACCAATCAGTTAGCTTTATGGAAAGACAAGAGTCTAAGAAAATAACAATGAAATGCATAAAATGATGGGAATATACACAAATTTTTCCCAAAAATGATGAAAAATTTGGTGTAATACAGCTATGTCATACATGGTTGATATTATACATGTGTAATACAGCTTTCTCGCATCACAAGTGGTCAGATGCTGTTCATTGGCAAACTTCAACCAATGTCTTCAGGACGATAACGTTACTAATTCTGCTGGTAACCATTGCTTGCATTAGCTTCGGGTTGGGGGTCTATTCAAGTCAGTGGGATAAATAATTTGCTGGCTAGCATGCTCTGGTAATAATTTTCATTTATTCCTCGCCCAAGGCTCAGAATAACAACAATAACAACCATCATTTTATAAATTTGATATCTTGGGCTCACTCTTAGAGACCCTCTAAATCTAAGATGTGATAAAATGAGAATAACATAAGCATGACGATATCTATAAATTAAGAATTAGAACATTTTAAAAATAAAATAAGTATAGAAACCGTTCAGACGAAACAGCAATTTTGAATTTCTCATGGCCAAAGGAAGTGTATTGCACAGTTTAGGAGCGTATGAACTAAAATCCTGTCCAAAAGTCTTAGTTACAGACTGAAAAATGAAAAATTGGAGCTAGGCAGAGAACCTATGAGCTCTGACAGGAATACATTTGACTAATTGGTCATTAATATAGTAGGGAGCGAGGTCAAGCACAGCTTTAAAAACAATAGGAGCACCTTAAAATCGATTCTGAAATCAACCGTTTGCCAGTGTTGGGATTTTAAAACCGGCATAAAATGTTTACATGTCTTTGTATGAATACGCTTCTTATATCATTTTGAACCAATCCCTGAATAACTTTTCTGGGAAGGCTTGTGAGTTAGGCTTTATAGAAATTGAGACAACCAGATATTAACATATGTTTTAAGTTTTAGTATCTCTTCAGGAAAGAAAGGGCTTAACTTTGCAAATATTCTTTTGGAGGATGAAGACTGTTTTGATGACAGTGCTAGCATGTGCATTGAAGTCTTAATTGCTGTCAAATAGGATACCTAAAAGTTTACCTTGAGAGGTGACAATGGTACCACTACTTTTAAGATGTGACACTCATGTGCCTTTTTTCCTTATCATTTATGACTATTCTGTTTTATTTGGGTTTTCATGCAGAAAGTCAGCGGTCATCCAGAAAGAGTCCTTCCAAGAGATTATTAGCTGGTAGGAAACTGCTCGGAATGGTAGGCCTTTATATATTTTTGGATGTTGGCTGCATAAGAGTGATAATTAATGTTGTGCTTGCAGGTGACTGTCCATATGGAAGCATATATAAACTAATTTGGTTGGGTCCTAAAATGAGCCGTGGGGCACACCACAAGTTATGCTGATACCCACTGAGGAAAAATCATGAACCGAGACAATCATCGCGACTGAATGGATAGGTTCTGAATCAATAAGCAGCTGCTCCTGAGCGACAAATTAGTTTTTCAGTTTGAAAATGATCAACCATGATGTGGCTTTCTACTTGTGTTTCAGCATAACATTACAAGACATTAATATGTTTCACTGGTTAAGGTAATAAAATGGCTCTGACCAGAGTCTTATGAAGGTGCACTTCTTCCTGATTTCAACACTGAGGTTGAATCATGAAAATGTATATTAACTTATGGAGAACGCTGCCACAAATTTTGGCAAGCTATATAATTAGGAACATTCTCAGTGGTCCAAGGTGTTTGATGTGGTCAGGGAAATTTCACTTTTGTCTACATTTGACTCCCAATCAACTGCGACTTGTCTTAACTTGTGATTATTTTTTTTATCCCACTGCTCCCCCAGGTAATATCGCTTGTTTTTGTCTTTGCTTTGAATTTATTTTTTCAATTTTTTTTATTTTTAAAATCATTCCATTGTATTATTTTTATGTCTTTTATTACACAACCTCCGTTACTATTCACTTGTAGGCTATTATCAGTTTGCCTTTGTAATGTGCATGTTTATTGTTTTTTGAAAATAAAAATTCACAAATCTTAAAATGAAAATGTATAATATCTCCTCTGAGCAGAGTGTCACTTGCATATTATAGCTCAAAACCCCAAGCAGTATAGATGTTTCAGCAGGTTCTCCAAATTTTTTATGTGAATAAAACTCTGGGGGAAATCATGTCGATTCAGGCTTGAAACATTCTTTTTCTTCTATATTTATGTCTAATTGAGAATTTTCTCATGTTTTTGCATGTTTCTTAATATTTAGGGATGTATTCGCGAGGCAGTCGAGTAGTTCTCGCCGGTTAATTGAATAGTTTTTATTTCAAAAGAGTGACATAACTTATCTCAGTTATGCAAACTTTCCAGCGGTTTCCCAAAATTTTTTTATGACTTACTCTTGCTGAGACACATAACCTGAGGAGTCCTGTGATGTTTAAGGACACCCACAAGGAATGAGCCGCAGTGCTGTTTTTGGATTATTCAGTTCACTGTAGCACTGCTGTCATTTTTTAAAATCAATTAAGTGCATTTCATTTTGTTTACTGCTTCAAAATGAAATCAGCCCAAACTCTGGAAGAAGCATGTGAAATTTAGGGTGCACTGTAAGCCTGGTTTGGCATGTCATGGGGAAAAGCCGTAGACAGGCATGATATGAGGATCATTTAGGAGTTGCTCTTTGTTTGCTACTGTAAATGCGTCCTCTGCAATATTTATTGTGAGTTCTTGTAGAGAAGACTTGGGTCTCTCTGTGTTTCATCTCACGGCAGGTCTTTCTTACTTGAGTGGCATATTTTAACGGAATAACCCTGCCCATTTATGTGCGTAACCTTGTAATATTTACCCAGCCTGTGACACAGACACGCTGTTACCGTGCTGATGAAATCATCGTCTTTGTGCTTCCGAGGCTCCTGTTGTGCTGCGATTGACAGACGTGTGCGATGACATTGTTCCTCCCCTTCTGCTCGTAGAAAGGCCCCGTCTATAAAACAGAGATAAATAAGGGTTCAGTCGATGCTTTCCAGACGCCTCGCGCCTGACTGTCGAACAGCTCCTGAGAGCTCGGCCAGGGGTCTTGAATGTGAACTGGGGTTGAGAGAGCTCTGTGATTCTGAGGTGGCGAGGAGGGCTGGTAGATGTGGAGAAAGTGTAGGCCCGCTCTCTCTTTATAATTAACTGATATAATAATTTATGAGATTAGATGCGTATTGACACACCGGTAAAAGCAACATTCAAGATGGTTTGGTTGGGAAATAAAATGACACTATTCTTCATAAAGTTGGAATAATTTTTTTTTTTTACCTCTTCATGAAATGAGTGTGACAATGCGATTTATTCTTGATCGATAAAGTTTCTGAATGAAAAATTATTCCAACTTAATTGGCAACAGTATATCTGCAGCAAGTGCATTAGAACAGCAGTTATAGTTTTAATTTTAGTGCTGATGATGATGGCGGTGATGATTATTATTATTTAATATTATTATGATCATTAGCAGTTCTAGTAGCAGTGTTTGTAGTTGCATTATAGCCACTATGATTACAGATGTGTATTTACAGCACACAAGCAATTCAGTTGTAAAGAATCTTTCTCCTAATATTAGACATTTTTGGGAGGACCAAACGCTGGTATGTATGTAGTATGATATTATTCTACAGTATGTCTCTACTTTGCCATCCCAGCTGTTCAGCTGTTCCTGCTTTATGGAGCAGATCCCTCCGAGTCTTGCATTGGTTAGTGATCATTCGGTGAAAGATTGCGCTCGTTCTAAGGACACTTACTCTGGTCGAGACTGCTGCCTGCTCTCCATCCCATTTCTGAATACAAGGCCAGTGCATTCCCAAGCCTCATTCTTCCCAACTTGCCAAAGCTTTGCACACCACACATTTAGTTCCAATTCCACAGATGAAATAATTCAGTTTATCGAAATCCGCTCCAGCGAGTTTGGATGCTGTCCTAACTCTGAATTCCCTGTGATGTTTTCCAGCAGCAGTTTTCCCCAAGTCTTCCAAGTAAATGGAATGTGATGGAAGTCTGCTCCCGTCGGCATTCTCTCCTTACGTGGTGCACCCTGGGCCCTGTTTTCATGGATGACATACAGTGGACCCCTGTGGCAGTGAGGCGATGCCGTGCAAGTCTGTAGCCCTCTGTATGTCTGTACTGCGGTCAGTGATTTGCAGAGCTATACAGCCGCTAAACGGTGGTGTTTGTGTTTGATCTGCGGGCCCAGGGGTCAGTGTCATCTAGGTTGTTTGTACTGTTCGTCCAGGCACAGACATCGGCAGAAACTAACGCGGGGCCTGCTCCACTCCCTCGTCTCACTGTTCACTCCTGTTTTTAAAGTAGGAGATGGTGGGGGGTGTTGAATTCCTTTTTCTTTTTTTGGAAGAGGTCAACCCTAAGCTTGGCGCTCCTCACGCGCATTGCGTTGACAAATTGAGCTCTATTTCGTGTGAGCTCCTTTGATTGGAAGACATCTGTTGTTGGCATCCATCGCTCAAAGGAGAATCGCTTCACGTGTCAGCGATGTTCTCGTCTGCTGCGTTTCTGCATTTTTTTGTTTTACTTGTTTGTAATTTGAAACACGTTTTCCTATAAGGCTACACAAGTGAAATTCAAATACAGTTTCCTACACGAATGCTGTATCTTTATTTTTATATTTTCATCAGTTTGTGGAAGTCGAAGCCTCTTATTTTCTTTGGGGTTCTCTGCAGTTCTTCGCTCACCAGCCTATCAGAGTTTGAGTCGAGCTGCTTTAGCCTTTCCTTTGTTAATGCGTCCGTCAGGATGGTTTACAGAATTACAGTTTTAAGTTTCGCTCGTTTGGCTTTGATCCCAGTTCGCCGGCCCTCGTTTCCCATTGAAGCAACTTGGGATTCGTTGCCGAAATGTTCCGACTTTTTCCTTTCGTTCCGATGAAAGCTCTGGTGATGGGAGGCGTTGCAGGAAGAGGTCCTCTTGGAGAAAAAAAAAAAACATAGCGGCGTTGACAACAGTCAAATACGACCTCTTCAAGGCATGGTACATGTTCCTTAGGGGAGTTAGAGGGGTAATAAGAGCTTTGTAGAAAGGAGGCATGTCATGGGACTGTCAGGCAGCCCCTCTCTAACACGCACGTTTTCTTGATATGCCGTCACCGTTTTCTCCTCTGAGGTTCTGTTCCACTTTCTGAAACCAACCTGACCTTAAACGAGAGAAATCCGCAAGGACATCTTGGCACGGTCGCGTCTTGCAGAAACTTACAGCGGACTAGCTAATTAATGTTGATTAATGCCTTTTCAGCTTTCCTTCTCTGAGAGGAAATGCGGATCCAGCGCTTTAAATACTCTCTCCGCTTCACTGTTGCGGCAGGGCGAGTCTTTGTGAGAGTGTATAGTCTACTAATGGTGCTGTCTGCTCAATCTCATTCTCCTGCGGAAAATGAAAACCGCTAGCCTCCTCCCTGGATAATTGACTATGAGCGGAAGATGTATCTCCAGACGTCTGTAGCTAGTCATTTTAAAAGAGGAAAAATAACGGAGGGTTTGGCTGTTGACCTTGTCTGGTAAAAAAGTGGTTTCTGTGATTTGCCAGCTGGAATTGTATTCATCTGTTTGTTTTAATGGTATGTGACATCAGCGGCGCTTGGTTGATATACCGGGGGCCGTAATAACAACATGTCTTGGGAGTGTGGCACAAATGTGTGCGCGACAGTCCTGTGTTATTAGCTTGTCTCAAGGTGATTTTTTGCATTGCAGCTCCTGTTTTTCTTAAATGTGCATCGTCGCTTTGAAAGCCCTCTGAAGCTCGAGCGGACAGGCCTTGCCCTGAAAGGTGCTTTTGGAAGGAATCCAGCAATGGAAGAATAAATGAATCAGGGCGGCCTGTAGCTCAGTGGCGAGAGTGATTGGCTTGGGCCCAGAAGGATGGTGGTTCAAGGCCAGGCCTGCTGTACTGGCTTTACTAGCTGCAGTAACATTAGTGCAGCTATTGAGCATTTGACCCTACACTGCTCCACTGGGAATTGACCTCTGCTTGGTCTAATAAACTTCCTTTAGATGAAGGAATTAACAAAATAAATTTGATTTAACTTAATCAACCCAGTATCGTTGTGGCCCCCGCACAAAGTCGGGGCTTCTGTGGATTTGGCCTCGTCACGTGTTCGCTGCTGCCGCTGTAGAGATTTCCTTGTAGACGCTCCACAGGCCACAAATTTAAAGCTATTTCTTTTATATTTGGCATGTATATGGGCGGTGGTTGGAACACGGTGCCTATCAATTTTGGTTTCCACAGTAACATAATTCACTCCGTAATGGGCAATTTTTTGTACAAAAAAAAAGCCAAAATGAAAAATGTGGGCGATCGGGGACTTATACCCATTGGTTGCAGGCGACCGATTTGTGCAGTTTGAGTGTTCTTTGTCAGTGTAAATGGTTCTTTGCCTGGGAGATGGAACACTTCACACCGATGCCGGAGAGTTCCACCAGGGACGATAGAGCACCCTTTTATCTCTGAGTTTCCTCGCTGACCTCCTCTCGCCCGCGCAGGTACAGAGGAGGACGAGATGGTGAAGTCCAAGAGGGCCTTCCGGAGTCAGGCGGTCGCGAGCCAGAACCCCGAGTCGGAGCTGATGCTGGAGGGAGACGACGACGCCGTGAGCCTGCTGCAGGAGAAGGAGATCGACAACCTGGCAGGTGAGGGTCACACCTCCGCCCTCGTTTGGTCTGTATCCCTGCCTGCCGAGCCGGGCTGACCCCCCATTGGATGACTGAGTTTGAGTTTGGTACAGTTAGCACCTCAGAGAATGATGTCGAAGCTGACAGAAGGTCATGACATCCATATAACATCTGTCTTTACCCACCCAACCACCTTCCCCCTCCCTTCCAATGCCGCTGCACTGGTTCCCTCCATTAATCGTGCCTTCCACTGGTCTATATTTTAAGGGCACTCGAAACGGCTCCCATCTTAAACTTCATAATACAGACTGCTGGCCCATTTCCTGTGAGGTCGGCCATTTTGGACGGTAACTGAATCTTATTGTGGGCCAAAACACTTCCTGCATGCTGTAAACCCTTAAGCTGCTGTAGGCCTGCTGCAGTCACAGGCTCAAATTATTTCTCTGTCCAGCTTCTGAAAAACATTATCAAAAATAATGTGTCATACTTACGCCGTTCATTGAGAGGATATATTTCACTTTAACCCTTTGAGCGCTGAATACATTTTCAAGGAATTAAAAATGTAGTTATCCTGAGCTTTTGAAAATCTATCATGTGGCAATTTGTTTAAAAGAGCTCCCGCAGGGGTGCTCTTTTAAACAAGTTGCCACATGATAGGTTTTTGACGGCATCTGATTTTGGGGTCTCTCATTGCTGAAAGGGTTCAGGCATTGAGTGAATATATAAGGTGGCTTCTGTTCACAGCAGTACCCGCATATACAACCCCATTTCTGAAAAGGAGATCATTTGAAAAATGTAAATAAAAACAGAATGCAATGATTTTGAA
This sequence comes from Gymnothorax reevesii, assembly GCA_029721435.1. NCBI lineage: Eukaryota > Metazoa > Chordata > Actinopteri > Anguilliformes > Muraenidae > Gymnothorax > Gymnothorax reevesii. Next base: position 173,330,233 of record CM056574.1, read on the forward strand.
AGTCATTTATACCCCGTGTTTCGTTGAAAATTGTACAAACATATCAGATGCTGAAATTGTGAAATATTACTACTTTTGAAATATATCTGCTCATGTTGAGAACCACGCATTTCATAAAAGCTGGGAGGGGGGCAACAAAAGAGGAGAAGTTGTCTGTGGCAAAAAAAAAATACACCTTGTAGAACATCTCACAGCTCATTAGGTTAATCAGCAAAAGGTCAGTAACATGACTGAGTATAAAAGAGTATTCAGAAGTAACGATGGCAAAGGCTTCACCTCTTCACTCTCGTTTGGAGGTCGATAAGTTGAACATACAAGAAATGAGGTTTTAAATAATGATTTTATTTAATTCTGTACTCATTAAAGTTGGTGTATCATAAAAATACTGTCCATAATGTAACCAGTTTCACCGGAAATGTCCAGGAGTAAAAATGGTTAGTTACAACTTGAATAAGAGCAGTGCGCAGGCGATTACATATGGTTTGGGCAGACACACGACCTTTAAACAATTCATTCCTAGTGGACGTTGCAGTAACAAATCGATTATGCAAATGATGTAAGACAATTTGTCGGTCTTCTGCTTTTGACGTCACACGTTGGCTACCAGAACGAGGTCGGTCAGCTGTGGTGCCAGTTTGTTGGAGACGTGTCCGAAGATCGTGGATAGTCCGTCGACTGCATCCCGTAACCCTTGCGACGTCAGTGACGGACGTTTCCGTATTCAGCATGCCAATGGCACGTTCACGCTGAATGTTTGACAGCCATGGCACTGAGAATCAACAAATAAGTAACTGTAAAAACTTGTTTTTCCGAGATGTCACTCTAACGTGCTAACGTGAGCTCAGTTGCACATCTCTCATATGGTCACGTGACTAGGAACACGAGAAAACATGGTTTTAACTTAAAGTACGCTCACACGTGCTACGTACCTGTGCACGTCGGACAACGCATTTACCCCTAGTGATAATAAAAACTAATTTATTAAAAGTTTCAAGAAAATATTTACAAATTTAAGAGTGTGAAGTTTCTTTTTTGACTCTACTATAGTTGATGTCATCAACTGCGGCAGATCATATCGTTGAAAGATTTGGCCCATCTGGAGAAATGCAAGGGACAATGCCATAAATAATATTGAATGGCCGTGATCTGCAGACCCTCAGGCGTCACTGCAGTAAAAATTAGACCGGATCCTTGTGAGGAAGTCACTGCATGGACTCAGGAATACTTCTGCAGACCACTGTCAATAAACACAGTTTGTCACTGCATCCAGATATGCTAGTTAAAACTTAACCCTGCAATGATAAAACCATATATAAGCGAGATCCAGAAATGCTGCTGCCTTCTCTTGGCCTTAGCTCATTTAAGTTGACTGACGTGAAGTAATAACTGTCCTCTGGTCTGACCAATCAAAATGTGAAATTCTTTTTGGAAATCATAGAGCGCCATGTCCTCCAGGTAAAAGAGTAGAGGGACCATCTGGCTTGTTGTCTGTGCACAGTTTAAAACTCAGCACCCATGATAGCATGGGGGTGCATCAGTTTGCATGGCACGGGTAACTTGCACATCTGTGGGGACACCATCAATGCTGAACGATATGTAAAGGTTTTGGTTCAGCATATATTGCCATCCAGTTGTCCTTTAAGAGGAAGCAAGGAAGGCCTTGCATATTTCAGCAAAAAAATGCCAAACACCACATTTTGCAAGTAATACATCAACGTAGCTCTGTATTCAACGATTATGGGAGCTAAGCTCGCCTGCCTGCAATCCAGACCTGTCACCCACTGATAATACCTAGTGCAGTATGACACTAAAAATATGATAAAGGAGGTTGCGAACTGTTGAGCAGCTGAAATCCTACATCAAGCAAGATACTTTAAAAAATGCTGCAGTTGGTCTCCATAGTTCCCAAACGCTTACAGAATGTTGTGAAAACAGGAGAGGGGTTGCAATAAAGTGGTAAACATGCCCCTGTTCCAACTTTTTTTGAAACATATTGCTGGTATTGCATTCTGTTTTTATGAAAATTTTGCATCGCGTCCCAGCTTTTTTTGGAAATGGGGCCGTACATATAAAGAGTGTTTCAAGGTCAGTGTGAATGTTTTCAGCTTGTAAATGCTGTGCTGTGCTTAGGTACATTATCTAAATTGGGACGGCATATCATGCTGGAAGGCTTTATTCTTTATCTCCTTACATCCTCAGATTTACTGAGATTAGCTCAAGAGAGCAGCCTGTGTTTTCCTGAGAAACACACTCAGTGGGCCATCCGACGCAGTGGTCAGTGTGCGCTGTGAGAGTTCGTTTCACCCTGATACCAGAACATATGCCTACTGACACTGGAGTATGAAACCGCTCCGCACAGAGTTATACTGTTGTAAAGCAATTTGTCTTTGTCTACATCTATATGTGTGTGTGTTTGCAAGAGGACATCGTATGTGTTTGTGTGTTGCATTTCATGCAAATGTACCCTCCTCAGCTCACATACATGCTCACTTTCTGTCTTACATCACACAGGCAGATGAATATTAGTGGCAGTTGTAATTCTGCTGTGAAGTTTAGCCAACTCAGTAACGCCCATCTGTGTTTTCATTTTTTTTAACACTTTATAAAGTTTTTTTTTTTTGAAGTTTAAACCACATAATAGAATCACAGACAATATACAACAAAACATACAGAACAAAACGAACCAAACTGCTTGCCCACAAAAATATAAAGATGTAGAAATTACTGTTATGCATGTCAGTCCTGTGCTTTCATTTTTGGCACAAGTCTGAGTGTGACTATTTATTCTCGAAAGTAAATGATTTTTAAGCTGAATCCAAACAAATGCCTGTGATCACTTGGTTAAACGCTAACAAATGAAAATCTTTGCTCGATTTGAAACCCCCTCCTTGACAGCTGTGGAAACTTCATTTCTGCTGGTTTACCAATCGGCATTTTCGGAATAACATTGGGTGTCGATCTGATTAAACTAATCCAGAGCCCAGAGGTCATTACTGCTAATTAAAGTACATAGTTTTATATCATGTCTGTATTTTATTGTCGAACCTCTGAATTTATGCTGTATAATTTATTAGTGCGTAAATGGAGTAGTTGCATGGCTTTGGGTGCCGTGACAGTTGTGAGGACAATGTTCATTTAAGCTCTTGTTGACTTAATGCTATTCTGGCTTTGTAAAATATGTTAGACATTGAAATGATTGAATGCAGAAATGAGAAGAATCTAAAAAATATTCTTAGTGCTGCCAAGTCTTCTCAAGAATAGAGCCTTGAGACCATAAAAATAAAAAACAGATAAATGTAAGACTTTGTGCGAGTGTATGTTTTTGTGTGTGTTTGTTGGTATGTTTACATGTGTGTGTTTGCATGTAAGTGTTGTGTCCACATGCATGTGTGCTGGTGCATGTATGGGTGTGCATGTATTTTTGTGTGCACATGCATGCACAAACTATGGTGTGCGAGCGCACGTGTGTACTTGCATGTGTGTATGTGTAGTCTTGTGTGTGTGTGTGTGTGTGTGTGTGTGTGTATGCGTGCCCTTGTATGTGTGTGTGTGTGTGTGTGTGAGGGTGTGCACTTTTGTGTCTGTATGTGCATTCTTGAATGTTCTTGTGTGTGTGTGCAATGTTGTGCATGTTGTGTGCGCGCGCGCGTGTGTGTGTGTGTGTGTGTGTGCGCGTGCGTGCGTGTGCTTGCCTCCGCATGATCCTGAGAATCTCTTACTTAACTTTTAGTAAATAGTGTAACTGTCCTCACTGAGAGATGAATGAACATTCACATGCTTAGATGAGGGAGTTAATGATGCAGGTTTGATTTATAGTGATGATGAAACATATTGTGAGAAGATGAGGACTCTTCGCTGGGTAATATCTGGTTTTCTTGCACTATCTGTCCGACATGGGGGACCTTGAAGTGTGTCTCTGTGGCGATAGGCTCGTTTGTTGACCCTGACTGTCGAGTGTAAAGAAAGGTGGGAGCTTTCGGCGTGATTGTTTCTGTCTCACTCGAGCGAGGTTTGGTGTGAGTTCGCTCGGGGGATGGATCTAAATCAAAAACTATTCTTCTGTCTTCAGTGCACCTCCGCGCACGCCGCTGACCAGCGCTAATACAGCCGTACATTAGTGTGTGATTGTGTGCCTGATGTAAGCGCTTTTACCGGACGAAATAGTGGAGTCTGTCAGCAGCCATAAATTTCTGAAACATTCACTACTTTCCAATCGCAAGCATTATATAGCAGCTAATGGGGTGAAATAGCATTAGCTAGCAGCAGGGTACTTCTTTAGCCAGGGAGTGTTGGCAGCAGATTTTTTTGTTTGGTTTTTTACCCCTCAGCTCTCAAGGCTGATGGGGTGTTGCTATCCTTCGTGCGGTCGGGCGGGCGGGCGGGCGTCTCCAAAAACTTCGACATCGGGCTGAGGGGTATTCCGTGTATTGCACGCCTATTTTTTTTTTTTTTTTGTATTCCAGAAATATGGATTTTTTTGCTCAGGCTTGTCTGATAAAAATAAGACTTCAGAAGGCAGCTTTGAGAGAAGGGTTTGTAGCAATAACATGGTCCTGCTCGCGATAAAAAGTTATTGTGGTTTCATTGAATCCTTTATTGCTTAGGCAAGCAGCTTCCATTGTGTTCTGAGTATGGCCTGCCGGTATAAATTCAGGGGTCGGTGTGTGTTGTGTGCATGGCAGACATGGGGCGGACATGCAGCAGAACATGGAGGGGCAGAGGCCGCCGTGTCCTATCTTAGAGACGGCTCCCCGGGGACTTGGGGAGGTGGGGGTCGGACTGTCCCGTTGTAGTCGGCCTTCGGGGGCCTCAAGCAGCCTACTTGGCCTGTCGATGGATGGCCAGATGAGTCCCCCTCTGTCTGCCGAAGCGCATGATCTGTGGGCCGACGCAGCATCACACTGTCTGTCTCACCTGGCCGTCCAAGACCAGACTGGCCACCAGGGGTGCGTTTCCAAAAACCACTGATGCTAACTTACATAGGTGAAACTGTTGGCTATGAATAAACAAACTATGTAAGTTGCCAACTTAGTTAGCAACTGTGCTTTTGGGAAACGTACCCCAGTGCGGATATGCTTTCCTCTCAAGTTTATTCTGAGTTACGTCACATCGTCTTCCTCGAGCGCTTGTCATTACAAGCTAGAGTTAAATCATAATTCAAGTTTTATTAGAGCGAGGATGAAAAGGGAGAAGAAATACGATAACAGAAGGAGGCAAAAGAAGAGATTGTGTTATTTATATTATGACCACTAGGGGAGCTGTGTCGGGAGAATAGTGCTGGCACCGAGGAGACGGAGGTTCTGTTTTGTGTGCAAACGGGCCGCTCACAGATCCTGGAACTGTAGGATAGAGGGGGAAGTGTTGAAGGATAAAGTCCATTTAGTTTCCACTGCTACCCTGGGGTGCGTTTCCCAAAAGCGCCGTTTCTAACTAAGTTAGCAACGTACATAGTTCGTCCATTCACAGTCAGTGGTTCCAACTATGTGAGTTAGCATCTGTGATTTTGGGAAACACTCCCTGGTGCATGAGAGGGAGAGAGAGAGAGTTTTCACTCAAGGAGTAGATGAGAACAGTCACTTGAGGGGACGAATGTGCAGCTGCTAATTTGCAGCTCTATTGTTGAGGTCAGCGGTGGGTCAGCACAATCCTGAGACCACAGAAAACAGTGCCGTCTCTGCTCTCTGCAAGCCAAGCCTGGCCCTAACAGCAGCCCAGAGAACATGCCCTGCATACCCCACACTACACACCCCTTCCACGGAAAACCCTGAGTCAGCCACCACTGCCACGCAGGGCAATCGCCCTCTGCCCGCTGGGCTGTGGGCACTGCCGCACTTGTCACTCATTTTCCTTTTCTCCAGAGACAGAATATGTTCATCTCTGTCATGGCTGGTGCCAAGTAAAGGGTTCTTTGTCTGCTGCTGTGCAGTGTCTCGGTCTAAACGCTGCAGTAGGGGACAGGTGAACTGCCGTCACTCATGTAATCTTGGGATTTCTGTGTTGGGCTTCTGTCTTTGACCTGGATAGACAGATGAGACTTACTGTGCAAATACTCTCTGATGGAGAGATTGCTTGAAAACTAAACATTGCGCGGGAATTGCATTTTAGCCCTCACAAAAGCCACTCTTGGTCAATTTCACTCATTTTAATCATCAACCCATTTATGATTGCTACAGCACATATACTAGAATAATTATCAAGCCAGCGAAGACATTAGCTATGCAAATAGCAATTAGCTATTTTCATGCGAAAAAAGCAGGTGAAATGCGTATCTATCTAACGGCATTAAAACGAATAAAAAGTTGTGCGTAATGACGTCAAATGCTGATATGCGATTAAATTGGCGTATCGAATAGACTTCTGACATTTTTAGCTGTTTCCATTCATTTTCGCAGTGAATCGCAGAACTTTCAAGTTAACAAAAGTAGTGTGTTAGCCGACTAATTTAGCTAATAAGCCAAAATGGATCACGTCTACCAACAAATGATGATAACTGCGCAAGTTGTGGGCCTACGTGCTTATGTGCCCGCTATTAGCAACATAGAAAACCATTATCAGAAGGCAACGACGACATCAAAACACCGTCACGGTGCAGCAGATTAATTCCAAATAACGTTTCCATCAGTATTTATCGCTTAAGCCTTTTACCGATGTGGAGGAAATCCGATCAGATCAACCGCATAAACTTTGTGTCGATATTCTTGAAATCAAGTCGATTTTCACCGTTTCCATAAGGCATTTTTAATTCGATATGACTTAATTCGCATAAGAACGTGTGGATGGAAACATGACTTGTGTTTGATCAGCTCTGTGGCCAGTTTTCAGCTTTTCTCCTTAGTCACGTGTTTCATGAATGCTGAGGTGTCCAGATTCTTTCCTGACCTCCGATACGCTGGTATTTGGTTGAGTTTTTATATATATATATATATATATATATATATATATATATATATATATATTTTTTTTTTTTTTTTTTTTTTTTAATACACTTGCTAGGTTTGAGCATATTTTTTTGCATGTTGTCTGTTGTTGCTGATTTTTTGATTGGAAACGCTTGGCCTTGTCTGTAGGGATATCCCTTTCAACGGACTGCGAGTAAAAAATTGAGCGGGTCCTCCGTGGGAAAAGGATTTTAAATCTTAATTAGTCTCCTAGATAAAAGTAAGTCTGAATAAAATCTATTACATTTTCTTTTTATGAAATTAAATTCGTTTTTCTGTTGAGAAAGATTGTTCTAACTGTATCATTTTTCACAAAGTGCTTCACAACAATAAAATCACCACCCACCCCACCCTCACACACACACACACACACACACACACACACACACAAAGCAAAGACTTTGGTAAAGGTTTGGTAATGCTGAAGACTAAAATAAGAACAGCACGCATTAACAAACAGGAGCGCGGTGCGCATGTGGGCTCTTTCCTATTGCTGATGGTTCTGGTAAAGGCGCACGACGTGTTGGATTGAACTCGACATTATTCCCACCACAGAGGCGAGGAATTTGCCTGTTGCAATGTTTTTAATTTTATCCCTAATTGCAGCATTTGCGAGTAGTACTGCAGGATAATTGCATTTAATGAAAAAAGTACAATTAAAAGATATTGAACCAAATATCAAAATTTCCCCCAAACTTATCATGCGTAATGAATGGCTTGCATACACAATGGTCCTACAGGGAAAAAAAAAACTAGACTGGTTAAAATTGAAAATTACTTCAGATGTGAATGAAGTCAATTGTAGTAGCCTGCATATTATTGCAATTTAGGCCTTGTAGTGCATCTTAGTGTTGTACTTTTATTATTTGTATAATTAATATTTTCATCAAAACAAAATAATATGTTATGATGAACTTGTGCATATAGGCTTAACAAGATCTGAATATTTTAGCTGCAGTAGCCGATGCCAACTGTTTGAATTACACCATTTGCAAGCGGCGGAATACGACATTTAAATGGCCCCCATGCGGCTGTTGCGGTGCAGCAGTGTCACTGCGGAGAACGAAAATCCACCAAGTCTTGCGCTAACAGGCAGCGAGAGCGCGATCCCGCAGTAAGAGCTTATGAAACAACACCTGTTTCTGTTAACTGCTCCAGGTTTCCCCGCTATCATAAGAAAAGTCCCTGGAGTAGGCTACTCTTTGCTGCGCCCCCCATTTTACCTTTTGTTTTCTTTGTTTTTGTTGAGCTGCGTGTAACAATGTCTGAGGACGGCTCAACTTAAAAGTCGTCAGTAAATTGGCGTGATTTATTGTCAGTTAATATGCAAACGTGTCCGCAATATTTACATTTATTGATTCCGTCGATGATAAATTCCCAAAACGCATTCATAACGAAATTATGTCCTCAATATAAATAGGTAGTCAAATGACCCAGTGTTCTCTTTTCTAATGGCATAGAGATAATAGAATAATGTTGGTTAGGCCACGTTAAATCACTATCGCTCGCTGTTAACTGCAAATCATCGGGAAAAAAAGTCAGTCGTTTTATTTTTCTCATGGGGCCAATAAAACGGATTGATTAAAACATCAGAACCACGCAGTTGTTATTGTTTTCTTTAGCTAAAATTTCCGCCTTTGACTCGTGATGTAATATTGCACTTGTTTGTGTTTACGATAGTGTAGTTCAGTTGAAGTATTAACCTACATATTTGCATGTGGATACGTTCGCGCTTTCGAGGTGCACCTCATCAGCGTCACCTTGGACACCATCAGCAGTGCCCGTTTTTCTGGACGCTTCGAACGTATTTCCACGTGATGTATGCCGCATGGCAGTTAAATCAGGTCCACATTCGGTGATGTAGGCTATGACAGGCGACAAGTGTTGAAATAATCTGGGTGGAAACCACGTACTCTTAGAGACGGTTTTATTTTTGCTAGTTTGCTAGTTTTTAAATAAAGGGAATTCATCCTACTCCTTGTCTCATTTTGTTATTGTGAACATGATTGTTTGTTCTTATTATTATTATTATTATTAGGGCTATTATTATTATTAGGGCTATTATTAGTATTATTATCATTATTATTATTATTGTATTCGGCTAAATGGCAGGCATTTAAACGGCTATTTTAGTTTTATTATTTATTATTGTTACTTGTTCAAAACTGACTATTTTTTGTGCTATGAAAGTAGGCCTCTTTGAGATTCAGAGATTAACTCCTGTGATATAACTGGAACCCTTGTGGGCCTTCGTTATTCTGCTTCATGTAAACATTTTAATGCTATATCCTAATTGTGGAGGGACTATCCCAGAAGGGATTATGCCTAAGCCTCCCTCTCTCTCGCGATGGATGGAGTGGATTAACGTCGCATTGTCTTTCTCCTTACAAGTGTCCCTTCAGGCAACTGCTCAATCGGTTCTGTACCCCTGAATCATGTTATTTGACATGGGAGGGGGTGTTGTAATTGAAGATTTCCAACCGACAAGTGAAAGATAACATACCATTAGCAGACGGAGAGAAATTCACAAAATTGTTGACTATCCTAACACACGCAGCGACCACAAAATATTGATAAATAATGACTGTCATGTGCCTTATTTGTTGGGATAATTATGCTTATAAGAGGATGTTTTTCAAGTATTTGCTTGAAAGACGAGTTCTGTAGACATGTATTATATAAATAGTAGGATTACGGAAGCATTTTCTAACTATTTATCCAGTTTATTATATTTTTCTAATTCGAGTCCTAAACCTGTCTTATAAAAGCCGAATGGATAAGAAAAAAAAAACAGATTCTTATGTAGATAATTAATGCACCAATGAGTTGGCGACAGAACGAGTGGCATCTCTCGAGTTTGATTTACAGAAACAAAAATGGAAGACGCCCATATATTTTGGTGTCAATTTTAATAAAATTGTGTGTGTGTGTGTGAGTGGGATATATATATATATATATATATATATATATATATATATATATATAATCTGAAATGACCAGTGGGTTGCGTGTGTAAAAACGTTTCAAGTATCTGAATGATAGTCTTCAAAATTTTAATTATGTATCGTTCCAATATTTTGTTAATTAGTCAATCTTTGGGGACCAAATGGCTACCTTATTGCGCATGCTTATCTATAAAAGTATTAACAGTTATGCGCAAATTAAGCCCCGCAATAATGCTTTAGCAGCCAGTGATAGAGCGAGTTTGGAGGGAGTCGAGTCTGCCGTTTCTGAAAACGGCCTACGAGCACAATGAAGGAGAGCTCTGGGAATTGAAAGCAAAATCCGCTTGTAATCTTGCAACAGTATCGGACATAATTGGCTGAGCAACCTAGATTAAGATTGATGAGACATTAAAGTGGCTCTTCGGAGTTCGGAGGATCGATAAATATCCCAATTTCAGGAGCTTTCTTGTGCACTGGAGACGGATCAGTAGATCTGAGGGCTGAGAATGTAACGACATTGTGCTGTGTTGCGGGCAAAAGATGGAGGATGGAGAGAGAGAGAGAGAGAGAGAGAGAGAGAGAGAGAGAGAGAAGGGGCCGGAGGAAGGAAAATCTCATGTGATCCCAATCAGCTGACCGTGGGTCAGAAAGCCATCGTCATGTTTTGAAATATTAAAACACTGAAAGTACAGTTGACCTCAAATTTAAAAGGTTTATTTCCGGCCTATTATTTGCATCGGGCGTAAATACAGTTGGTTTATTAAATAAGGCTGTTTTAATACCCCATCGACAGTGTAAAATTTAATTTTAAAATACAGAAATAGCAATGTAAAGCGTAAGATATCTTAGGCCTATTTGCTGCCTGTGGCCTCCTTTATTTTTTTATATATATTTGTTGTCATTCTTGCGTAAAATTCCAAATTCACTATCCTTTTGGGTAAGATTTTAATTTAAACTCTTAAGTTTGACCGAGTTAACATGCGACTAAGTAGCGAATTGGGCTGTATTTGAATAGCCTACGTTGTAATGGCTTTAAGTACATCGACGTTAAATACATCAAAAGGTTATTGTTCTAATTAAGAAGGACTAACTAGAGGAATCTCTTTTCCGCCTTTTCGTGCTCAAGGTTATTTTGTTTAAAAAATTGTTTAAAATTGAATTGTGATCCTCTTTTTATTATTATTATTATTATTATTATTATTATTATTATTATTATTATAGCCTTCATATAGGCCTAGTACCAGAAGAATCAGAATTATTATAAGGATGTTGGGACTGTTGGCTAAAATGCGCCACATACATGGTCCATATTTTATGGTCAGCCATACTGGGCAAGTCTGTCTATCAGCTGTTTTATGGCCGATATCCTGTTTCATGATAAACTGATCTAATTTATTGAATTTCAGCATTCCCTTGAAATCCACATGCCTCGGTCAGCGTGTTTTAAATAGTTTAAATTGACTTAATATTCTTAGTTGATATTTTCAAAGACCACATTGGCCTACGTACAGAAAGTCTGTTTGTGTCCCTGCGTGAAAGAAATGTCACCCTGTCACTTGCAGGCCCTGTGGTCCTCAGCACTCCCGCTCAACTCGTAGCCCCGGTGATCGTAGCTCGAGGGACACTCTCCATCACCACCACCGAGATCTATTTTGAAGTGGATGAAGACGATTCGGCCTTCAAAACGATTGACGCCAAAGTAAGTTTCGAATAATTGCATTTTAGATTTTTTGGAGGAATTCGATATTCAAACACGATTGTGTTCTGGGAAAAGCTCGCGTTAGGGGAGCATTTATAGGCGACCTTCCGGCCTCAATGTTGTTTTTATAATTTGCATATGCTCGGACAAACCTCCCTAATTAATTTGTTAACAACGAATCGGTTGTCTTAAATCTTGAATATCGGTGTACCCTAATTGTTTTGCAATATTGTACTGTATAATAATAATGATTATTATTATTATTAGTAGTAGTAGTAGTGGGCCTAGTAGTAGGCCTATAGTAATGTATATGTAAATATGTGTGCAAAGTGGGCTGTTTATTTATTTAGGCTTATTTTGTTTGACAACGGTTTCGAAAGCTAAACTTACAATTAGGCCTACGTTTTTTAATCACCTGAAAACAGTTTATTTTCAAAGTTATGAAATATACATCGCCATATATTTGTACAATTTTCAATCTCCGTATTTTGGGTGTGATTTGAACAGGCGACCACGCGATTCATTGCAAAATAATAGTACACAGTATAGGCCCAGTGCTTCTTTTGCAAGAGAATTCTCGACTGGTGTCTTAATTAAATTTTCCGGGCCTTTTTACTGTCGATGCATGATTTTTGATGTGATGCTCCGGAATAGTACAGAAAATGTTATTTATTCCCGCATCACCGAATGCGATGTTATTCGGGCACAATGTTCGATATGTTGAAGTTTCTGTACATTTCTCTTCTTTGCCGTGAAAACGCATGGTTTTGTTGACATTGTCATGCACCAAATCTGCTTTGTGCATTATGCAGCTGTGCAAATTATTTGTTCTGAACGAGGCAGCTGTTTAACCTAACTTGTTTCCAAGGTTTTTCGTCTACCCATTTAATTGTAATTTATTGCTACTTGTTAACTGGAAACTTTCGAGAACACGAAACATCTGTACATTTGATTCTAATTAACAAACACGGGAAATTGGCTTCTGTCAAAATACTGCTTTGCGCACATGCATATTCTTTTACATACAAGACATTTTGCGTACATATGATGAGCCAGGGTTTGGACACAAATAATACTCATTTTTTTATTAGATTTTTAAATAAATTCAGAGACAAATAAAAAATCAGATCACAAAGTGTTATATTCCAGTGTATTTCAAGTGCATTTTTCAAATATATTTATATTTTTTTCAGGCGTTATAATATAAGCAGAATCAAAAAGATGTTGGTATATATTTTAAATAAAAATTCAAGTATATTTGTGGAATGTTTTAAAATGTAACAAATAGTACCACCAAAATGTAAACTTTAAAATGAGACCATTTCCATTGACAATAGACAGAAGTAGAAGGTTTCACGGATGTAGTCTACTTTAAGTTGATTTACTCTCTAGCAGTAATGTCCTGGAGTAAGCTGATGGAATTGAAATACTACTTACGTGGCACAAAACAACACACATTTTCCGACCACTGGAAGCACAATCTATGAATGTATGTATTTACAGTTTAAACAGGTACAGTTGGATTCTGTCATCGCGTTCTTCGGGGCTTTATTTGAAGCATTCTTTTTTGTCGATAAACTCACTCATTTTGGGAAAACGAAATGACGATGTAATATTAACATTGGTGATACCCACCAATTGATTTTGATTGTTGATACATCTTGTTCCGGAATAACAGCGATATTTCTGACATAGCCTGCTCGGTCTTTCATTTTCTTTTTGGTGACGAATGTCATATAATCCAAGATGTAATTTTTACACAATTTACAAAAAAACTGGATAAAAACAGAACAGCAGTAATAAGGGATTTTTGTCCGAGAATTTCTTGATCCGCGGAATATCATTTAGGCCTCATAACCACCAGTTAGACTAGCAGTTGTCGTTACCTCAGAGTTTTTCCAAGCTTTTGGGATTGGTAAGAATTTCTCTTGCCAGTCGCCATGTCTGTTTTGCTGCATTCTCGAGGGCTGAATGAGGTTTTCCCTGAAATAGGTCTAAATTTGGCAGAAAGTAATGGGGGCATCTTCTGCACTGTAAGCAAGAGATGAGCTGTAGTAAAATTCCGTTAAGTCTGTCCCCGAGACAGTTCTCGTCCCAGTCCGATTCCCGTGGATGTTTTTCACACTCGTACGAGACCAGCGTTTTCATGTGGTAGTTGTTAAGGGGCTGTCCGGGGAGTTCAAGGTGACGGTCGCGTAGTGTCTTAAGCACGGACAGACATTTCTTCCTGCAGCCGCCTAGCAGGAGTCGATTCTCGGCTTCGGCGAATTGTAAGACCCAGGCGTCGCTCTCGGCTGAGCTCTGTTTGCCATTTAAGGAATAGCATTCCTTAGATAACAGGTTAAAACCCTCGGCTTTTACCTCTGCCACTCTGTTTGGTCCCGGCCAGGGGATGTGAGGCAGTGGCCAGTGTGCTGCGCTCCGCGGCCATATTCCTGTGCATTTAAAAGCGGGGGTAATTTGAACTACATATCTGTCTCTTATGCGCAGTTTCACTTCGCTGGTGTCTGCGACCATCTTTACGACATCTCTGTAGCTGCACTTATCCACCGCCTGTGCCACCAGCGTTTGGAAGCGGGACCTGATCTTGCGGGCCGAGAGGTAACCAGAGGCTGTGATGAACTCGACCCACAGGGACATGCTTCTCTTGCGGCCATCGCTGAGTTTGAGCACCGCGCAACCTGGCAGCGAGCCGTCGTCCACGAAGTTGAAAACCCCCATCTGATTTAGATAGAGGACCACCTCGAATTCCGTCGGCGAAATCACCTCCAGACCCTCAAAGCGGTTTTCCATTTCGTTCAGTGAACTGATGAAGCGAGGCTCTTGCACCTCTACCTCCTTCAGGACGTCCGACACCACCTTGCAAACCTCCCGGATTGTCTTGGAGATCGCCGCTTTCCGAGACTGGCACTTCTCATTGTAGTATTTGTTCAGATGGTACACCAACTTGGCCTGAGCCGCTATCATATTCGGGCAGAGATCCGGATTGTATACCGGAGTCTCGCAGTATGCCGAGGGATCCAACGCGGCTGTTTGTACGGGAGCCAATTTTAGAGAAGAAAGGAAGCTATTAGCAGTGAAAAAAAATATTGCCGATTGTTAAAGCAAGCCTATTTAACGATGTGCTCAAAGCACGCGCATAGCAATCTTCTGGATCATTGACATGAGCTCCTGCAATGTGCTGTCCTAAAAAGTTAGTCCTATTTTTTTTTTTTTTTGTCGCGAGTAATTATCAAATGTCCATTGCAAACAGCAGGAAGTTTTGAAATCTGATTCTCGCGCGGCTTTCAGTAGTCAAACAACCCCCGTCTTATTTGTGTTTTCTGTAATGACGGCCCGCAGTTAGTGATCGGGAGGCTGCGAAAAGTGCGGCGTGCCTGTGAATCTGCTCCTGATGACGACTGCCGGTGTCGGCTTGCGCTCGAGAGCTCAGACGCGTTCCCGTGGAAATTAAAAAGGGAGGGCTGGAGACGGGGAGGTCCAATCGCCGTCAGATTCGTCACCGCCTCCAGTTTATCGACAACAAATTAATCCCTGGCTTTTATATACAACTAAACCTAAAGGTAGGAGAATAGTGAACAGTAATACACCCACTTATTCGGACGCGGGGAAAATAAGGCTTTATTTGTGCGTCAGATTTTTTTCATAGGGATGTTTCCCGGATATAATGTCTCGCCTTTGCATATCAGGTATAATCGCGAGCGATTTGGCGAATGGCAGGCTGTCCGGATGTAGCTTATGATGTAATTACGAGCGTTTGGTTTTCTGTAACCTTTTTTAGGATGTTTGAAAATGTGAATGCATTCATTCTCATTTAGAATAGCTACTGTAAACGCATAACCGCTGCGATGTAACTTATTTTCGTGGGGGTTGAGATTCTTTCAAAATTATACGATGAGTTTCAAGAGGTCATCATAGAAATCAGAATTGGTACTTGTTTGTCAGTTTGGCCTAATGCCTTGATTTCGTAATCCTGAGGTGTTGAATGTATACCTTTTTAGGTTTTTCCTTTTTTTTATTATTATGATATCATTTTCTGATAATATTATAATTTTATTGGCTTGACTGAACCTTGTTTTTCTGTCAAGCCCATGGGCTATTTTATGTGTTTATTTATCATCGAATGCGTATAAATAATGTAATGTGCAAGACAGGCAGGTACTCGCCAAGTTTTTTTTCAATCAGATTATTCAATAAATATTTGAAATGTGCTATACAGTTTTACTGTGGTCATATATTGGTGAAAAATATTTTTATATAAATAAAGAGCAATGTAGCCTATACGCAGCCCTAAATTTGGGGACCAGTTCACGATCAGTGCCTTACCATTAGCTATATTATAGCTTAATCACTTTTTAAATGTTCGCTTAAAATTATTACTTTTAGTCTTATTATTATTATTATTATTATTGCCAGGTTTGCAGTAAAATCTATTTACTTCTAGAGTTTGTTACCAGTTTTGCTATCATGGTAGATTATGGCAAAACTTTAACTCCGGCGCGTATTATTTCCAAGTTTTGAAATGGCTTTTGCTATGCTTTGTTTAATCATGAATATTCATATTTCTCTAGCAAATGTAACTGATTTCAACAGAAATTATCGACTTGCCAGCCGATTTTATAGTGATGTCTTTTACTCTTTAATTTAGAATTTGTCTGATGTGGTGTCTTAATTGACATACTACTTATGCGTGTAATTTTAAAAGGCGCATGCCTAATGGAATATAAAATAATTATCCTCGTGAATTTAAGAGGACTCTCCGAGCCGCCGTTCGTCAAACGCCGGTGACATTATTAGCCCTTCATCGACTATGTATAGAGCTAATAACTTCAGTAAGTTATTAATGCCCTGAGCTATTTAATAATCCTCATCACGGCTTGTATGACTTAAACCGGAATAATTTGCCTGTGTATTGCAATGTGATTTAATTGCGTTTTTCAGTCGTAACGACCTATACCAGTTGATATTGTCGCTAGAAGTGTATTATTTGACCTTGTCATGGTTTGGAGACGTTGGCCTACAATCGGGGTTATTTATTTATTTATTTATTTATTTTATTTTTTTGCGGAGGAATGTGTGAAAGGAATTTGAAATTTATCTGTTCTAAACATTCCATTCCCACTCGGGTAACAATTTTAAGAATTCGTCATGTGGGCCTGTGTCGTGACTTTTTTTTTAAATGAATGTCATTATCTTCTACGAAAGTTGCGTGAATTCAGTCGGCTATTTCATTCCTTCTTTCGTTTTTTTTTTTTTTTGTTCTTTTCGTTTGTTAAAAGTACGCAACCATCAACAAATGAAGTAGAGCAAATTGATGTCCAATTTCTTTCAGGAAGTAAAAAAAAAAGAAAAGAAAATAGAAATGTTAATCAAACGATATAAAATCAATATTGTACTGCCATCCCTCTTTTTAATATGTGCTGAGAATGTAACGGGCTTCAACAGCAATTAGTGAACTTCTTAGCTTCAGTCTAAGCAAGGAGCAAGATCTGCGACCGAATTTCTCATACTCTCTTGAATCTTTGATCGCTGCTTTATTAGTGTGTGCTTTTTTTTTTCTTTTTTTTGGAATAGCATCTGAATCCAGTTTATTTTTAATCCCTTTTGTAAAGATAGAATTTAAATGTGTGCATGCCCATCCAATCCTCGGCGAAAAGGCAGGCGTGTATGTATGTTTGCCTGTGAATTTGTGTGCAGCGTCTGTTCCTCTGTGTTTTGTGTGCGCGCGTATGTGTTAGCCGTTTGTTCAAGAGCGCGGAGCGTGTTAGTTTGCGCTTCGTTTGAGTGTCTTGGAGTCAATCTTATCTCAAGTTCAATCCACACTGTAGCGTGGATCCTAAAAAAAAAATAGTATTCTCGATGGCTCATTTGGGATCGCTTTGAGGGGTTTATTCACAGTCAATATGTCCCAAATGGGACACGAATACGCATTCATTTATTTTCGCATTCTCCCTGCGAAAAAAATGGGACAGAATCATCCCGTTTAGCTGGGGGACTCCTTGTCAATCTGGCCATGGGCCGGACCCTTCTCCTCGGAGTTTAACATGCAGCCACATTAAATATTTCCCTCTCGCTCTGAACCAGGAGCAGTACTCATATTGGTAGTGGCAGATTGTTTGTTTTAAGTGTCAGAAAGTGTAAATTTGTGTGTGTGTTTGGAGCGCTGGGCAGGGGTGGGGGAATTTGTAAGCCTGTCAGTTTGGAGATTAACGTGATTGTAAGGCTGTCATACTTTGGACAGTCGATTTCAGCAACGACGAGCTCGAATGGCGGGTCTCAGTAGCTTTTTATCTCCGGTTTTTAAAACATATTGTTCCTAACCAGTATTAATTAATGTATCACTGTAAAATACGGTCACATTACTGCAGATTTTACATGATAAATTTCTGTTCGTATTTAGTCTGCTTAAAGACCCACACGATTTGCTTCCCGTTAATGGTGTATTATTATTATTATTATTATTATTATATTATTATTTTTATCTATGCTGGGTTAAATTAGCAGCAGCAAAGCGAGGGGCAAAGGCCAGTGTATTTTCACTGATGGTGGAGAGGTGAGACCCGGCCCTCTTCATAGATGCAGTACAGAGGCATACACACATGCTTACTCTCTTAGTCTCAGCAGGTACCCGACTTTATTAGATCCAGACTCACCTTACTGTTTGGTATCTCTTAAAATCCATATCAGACGAATATTTTTTTATATTTTTGCATCTGCGGTGGACCTAGGTGCCCCTGTCAGGATTTAGGCCTCATCCCCCACCCGTAATCTAAAGCATGTGCATCCGGTCCTGAGACTTACGCCGTGTTCCCTGGCCGTTATGGGTCTATACCTTCAGCAGACTTTGTGAACCCCATCTCGAGTTCCCCCGCTCGTTTTACCCAGACGCATACCTGCCTTTTCTGTAGGGTCTGTCCCAGGCGTGGGACCTCTAAGCTCCGCACGAGGCCTGCTTTCGAAATGGCACGGTGCGCATTTGCTACAAGGACTTACACTGTTTCTAATTCTGGACCTGTATGGGATCCGGGCATTTTAGCCTTTCATAAAAACCTCCTTATGTTCATATCTTTCGTTTCAGTTGTACATTCAATTTGGACATTTTTTCCCTCCTCTCTCTCTCTCTCTCTCTCTCACCCCGGATCTGTCGTCTCTCTCTCTTTTGGAAGACTGATTCTCCTGTCAAAAGGGTCTGGAATGCTGCTAATAGTTCTTGTCAAACAGCTGAAATATGGTGCACGACACCATGCTTGTGTCAGACACAGAGAATTCTTTCATCATCTGACAACATGGACATCCCTGCATTAATTCAGCGCTGTTTTTTTTTTGGGGGGGGGGTTGTAGTTTTAAAAAATTGGTTTTTATTTAACATCAGAACATTGCAATTGTGAGCGCAATTGTCTTTTTAGGCCCCTCCCCCCAAACACACACACACACACACACACACACACACACACACACACACACACACATTCACACACACTTCATTTCTGTTTCATTTCCCCATTGAAAGACGTCCTACGATTTGGAGGTGTCGGGGCAGGCAGTGGAGACTTACAACGTTTACCTTGTCAGCGGTGATTCCTCTATCTCAGAACGAGGTTAAATGTGACGTTTGTTTTGAAGGGAAGGCTCTCCAATGTCCCGGTTGTTACTGGGAAATGTAGGCGTGTGCAGTCTTGTGAACACAAACTGCCAAGACCCCGAGCTGATCATCAACAAAAGGTACATGCTTATCCAGTCCTGTCAGTGATGTGACGCAAGGTGCCCCTGCCCAACTACAACGAATTCACCCTTCCGTCTGTTTTGATCTCATGCGATATTTTACGCATTGGGATTTAGTTTGGTTATCCTTATTGATCGAATGATTTTAGCCTGTGTTATTGCTCTGGGAAAATGTAACCATTTCACTAGAATAAATAATTTTGGAAACCATCTAAATTAACGTTTTTATGTGTCTTAGTGTTCGTGACTTATGAATGTAATTTATTGATTTTTTTTTTTTTTGGACGGAGGTGAATTAATTTTGACAATGTCATGAAGTGACTTCATTTTCTGAGTTGATGTAAGAAGTTATACATGCGCTCATAGGGACAGAGAGGACACCATATCCATTTTGATATATGAATGAAGGAAACAAGAAGGCGGTAAACAGTGTCTTGTCTCGAAACCTTAGTTTACATGCTGATTAGAATCAATTTGTGTTGTTATTCCTCTTAAATTAATTTCATGGTTTATTGGTAAATTTGAGCCATTTCGTGTATATCATGCACATTGTCTGAAATCAGTGATTCAATCGAATGTAAGAACTATCGTTAAAATGAAGCAGCACAGGTCCTAAGTTTGGTGGCTCTCGAGTCAAATTTCTAATAAACATGTATTAAATAAAGAGGTGCTCTGAGATATAAATTAGTTTAATGTTGCTGCGACTTCAGACTAGCATTGCAGCGACACCAGCGCAGTTTGAAAAATTACGCAGCGCAGTCGCATTGGACAGTGACTAATTAGAGCATATTCCCTTGATTTCTTCTGTGTTGCCCATGGTTATCAACGGGATTCTGTTATTTTAGGCAATACGGCCTCTCTGTGGGAAACTGACTTACATTTTTCATCCCCCTTCCCCACGGCTCATCTTGCCTGACACGCAACACCCCCACATCCCCAACAGGATGGCGTCCTGCTATTTCATTTTTTTTATGTTGCTACGCGCAGTACTGGCTTCACCCTTTCTGGAGTGCAGGAGGGTTTGGGGAATATAGCTAAGGGCATGTGTGGACATTATAATGATCACTATGGTGGACATAAAACATATGTGGCCATTGAAAAAAAAAAAAAAATATTAACGTGTAGGTACCGAAGAGGGGCACTGAACTTTCTTTTATCAGTTTTTGAGAGAGAAGAAGGGCGCGTGAGAGGGAAGGGGAGGGACAGTGCAGCCAGAAATAAGAAAAATATTCTGAGATTAATTAATTCTCTCTGCTTCCTGGGGGCTCTCGTCTCCGTCCTACCCTCCCGTACGGAATGCTTGTCAGCTTTTCTGATAAATGACTGCATACATTTGCATAGATTTTACATTAATATAATTTAGTTTTATTTGCAAAAAACAGTTTACATAATAATGCAGAAAATTGGCGATATGCTGGCTGTTTTCAAAGCCGGAGGATATTTTTTCCCCCTTGGAGACGGTGAAAAATTCTTGCGCCTGTATCATCGGCGTGTAGTGATGGCGGGATACCGCGCTGCCATAGCCGGGCCTGCATTATATTTGAGCTTTGCGAAGCGCCTCACTATCTTCTAAACGAAGACGCTAATCGTCAGCTTTGGAGACTGGGTTATTTCTTTTTCTTTAGTTATTTATGTTCATAAAACCATATAATTTCTACCATATTTTCAATACTTTTCGGTTCGACCTCGCAATATCTTGTAGTTTAATAGTAGGCCCAATAACGTGCGCTCACGTCTCGTCGCCTTCTGCCCAAATCAGGGTGTTTTAGTCGCTCCTTTCAGAATCTTCTTTTCCCGCCTACGCGTGGCGCGCGTTTGCAATTTACTGGCGAGTTTTATTGCCTTTAAACTGGCGCCCGCCGCCCCGATACTCCAGCGAGCGGAGAAAACGGCATCAGTGCCTTAACAGCTTCGTGATTAATCTTAATGTCGAGAAAGACGTCTCCTGTCTAGGGCCGAGGCCCTAATCATTTACCTGCTGACCTGATGCTATTTGACTAGGGGGTCTTCAAAGCCTCCTCAGCCTTGGAAAAACCAATTACAAATTTTCCCTCGAAAATAAATGCACGACATCAGCTCAAATAAAAAAATAAATAAATAAAACGGAAACAGAATGCAATGGCAATGTTCAATAAAGCTGATTTTCTGACCTGGGGGATGGTGGTTGATTTGGTGTTATTTTTTTTTTTTTGTTTGTTTTTTTTTTGTGGGAGTGGGGGGTGTCGTCAATAATTATATGCGGATGGGTGAGGACCATAAAGAAATTAGGCCATGTTCCCGAAATAAGGGATGAAGGCTTCATAATTGCCCGTCCTGGAGATCTGAGGTGCTGGGTGCCAACTGTCAGGGACTGGGCTAATGATGACAAATGCCTCTCTATGCAGATTGCCGAGCGAGCAGCCTGCTTTTAGAGAAGGGGAGAGGGGGAGAGGAGCAGGGCGGACAACAGATATGGTATAGACTCCACTGCAGTACTTACGGATTTACTCACTGCGCGACCATTCTGAATATTATCTCCGGGGTGCACGTTGCTGAAGTTGCATGTACCTCTTCCCTCGTGATTACGTACAAGTCTAATGTGGCATTTTCAGAGGCATTTGTGCTGAATTGTACCTTAGGCCTTGATTGTGGACCACAATGGTCGGTGGCTAAGAACTTTTTCCCTGTTTATGTGAACTGAGGAGCTTGTAAAACATGTCTGTGATGCACCATCATTTCACCGCATCACGTCGGTGCCTCTTTTCAGAGTCATGCAGCTATATGACTGTTTTCTGAGCCCCTCGCTGACATGACCAAAAAAGGCACTGGCTAATGGCTATGCTTTATGCCGAGCCTGGTCGTCCTGCTCATTAAACATCTTAATTTTGTCCCCCAAAAGATTTCTTTTATAACTAGTTAATTATTAGCATCCAGCTGCAGTAAAATTATATTGAGTTGTAGTTTGGCTTTTATCAAGAAAATTGAACATTTTTGCACATGGGTACAGATTTTTGCTATATCTGTTGTAAATTATATTTTTTATCTTATGGTTTGATTTAGGAAATTTTTCTGACATTCATAACATTGAATGTATACTGATCACTTATAGCTCTTAAAGATCTAACGGAAAAACAAAATTGCTCTCAAAACAGTGACAACTTGAAATGGAAGTTGAAGCATGAGGCTTATTCATGGAAAGGACATGCAGTAGATCACAGACGGACCTGTCACCTTTCAGTGTGCAACTTCAGTCGTCTTTTATCCTATTTGTAGTTGCCTTCATGTGAGGATATTCAGGGATGTTAACAGTGTAACTTTTCTTTGTTCAGTATTTATGTTTACTTTTCATTTTTGACTTTAGTCTTCTACTGTTGACATTTATAACTCACGAAATTCTGCCCAAACTACTGTACTTATTTAATGGTATGTCAAGTTACATGGCCAATTGTTAATGGAACAGACATTTGAGTCAAACACTTATGAAATGAAGAAGGTCTTAATATTACTTGTTTTTTTTGAGTGTTTAAAAAAATGCACATCAAGCTAATTTAGACAGTTTTCTCTGCAGGATTTTTGGTCTATGTGAGGAGTTTAATGGCTGACACGCACATTTGCGTACGCACGAACACACACACACACCCAACAACTCTGAACTTTTTTTATTACTAATTAGCAGCTTAAAACCAAAGTCAATTTTTGATTGAAAGGTACTCATTGTAAGTGATAGAATCTCAGGGTTGTGTACCCGGCTTTGGTGGCTGGCTTTGGGAAAGCTACAACGCCTCTAAGAGCTCCTGTCGGAGAAAACAGAGCCTGTATTTCACACGGGGAAGTAAGGCATTGTTACAGAATGCAATAAATCTGATTTCACTTACTGTGACTTAGTGGGCCTGGCGTATAAAAGAGCAGAATCTCCGGTGTGAGCTGCGAGCCCAGATTTCCCCAATTTGTTGCCTGAATGGCTTTTGAAAGGGGTCCCACTTTGTACAAAGGGAGCCTCTTTTTTGTTTGGTTTCGCCCCATCTGTGTCATCTGGTGGTCTGTGCAAAGAGGCCGGTGTCGAGGGCTGGCCCCCCGGAGCGGACGGCAGTTGTTTTATGGACTCGGCGGAGTGGTGCGTGCAGTTCATAAGGTGGTCGGGCCATTGTGCTGCGCGCCCAGCTGACACGTGTGAATTAACTCCAGCATATTGAAAGATAATTTCCATTAATGAACAGGCAGGAGTCCCCCTCGTTTCCCCCCCGTGATTTATTCCCTTTTCCCTCGCTGCTCTTCAAACGGGCTGGTAATCGATAGCTGGTGTTAAAGGAGTTTACCGTCGGGGGGGGGGGAGTTCGTGAGTCTCTCTGTTGTGCTTTTACGGTGCCTCCGAAGTGCTATATTGGTTTGGTGATTCATTGGGAGTTTATAATTTAGGTCTGTAATTTGTCTCTGTGGATGAAGGCTACTAATGTGTTTAAAAATTACATCTCTAAATGTTCCCATTGATATACATCCCAAAGGGACATGAGACACTTGTCTCCTTCAGTTTTGAAAAACATTTCCCAACCAGTATAAGAACTTCGTACTGGGTGGCGGCATCGTTTGTCTCCCTGTCAAAAAAATAGCAAAATGTATAGATCTTTTAGCCCTCCAAAGTTGAAATGAGAGATTCGTGCCTGAGTTTTTGATACAAACTGTTTAACGTGTACTTGGTCTGGGCGATTATGTCAATATTATATCCATATTGTGACACAAGATGAGATATTTTTGGATATCGTAATATTGCAATGACCGTTGTCTTTTCTGGTTTTGAATGCTGTCTGACAGTAAAGAGATGCAGTTTTCTGCTCTTAATAGACTTTTCTAGCTGTTGCCTGTATCTGCTATTTCATCATATCTAATGTTACATTATGAAAGACAGTTTGAAAAATGTCATTGTGAAAGCACCAATATTTATCCCCACAATATCACCTCAATATCCACATCGAAGTATTTAGTGAAAATATCATGATATTTGATTTTGTCCGTATTGCCCAGCCGTAATGTGCACACATTGTCCAGTGAACAGATTGTGGTTCTGTAGCCTGTGCTTTTTTGGCAGGGGGTTTGACATGTGATCCCATTCTCCTAATGCTGTGTCTCAGTACCGTTAGAAGGGGGTAAGGTTTGAGCGGTCAAGCACAGAGTACAGCCGTCACACGCCTGCGAAAAGTGTGTACTCTCAGTCCCGCGCTGTAGAAGTCTGTGTGATTTGCTATGAGGGAGCAGCGATGGTCGCTCATCTGTTTTGTGTGATTTTTGTGACAGTGGTGTCTGTCTTCTCGGTCACGGGGGGGTTGACGCGCGGTGGCTGCCGGCCAGCTCGTTCAAAGCAGCGGTCCGCGCTGCCGCTAGGGCTCGCCGCGGCGCCCCCCTCTGGCCCTGCCACATGGGCCGCGCGTTTTCGCTCCGCCATCTTGTGTTTGCTGCCAGTCCTCCAGCAGACAGAGGCCAGGGGCGGGAGGGAGGGAGGGAGGGAGAGATAGATGGATGAACAGAGAAGATGAGCGCGACAGATTTCGGAGCACAAGGCAGCCGGATGAAAAAAATGGGCCGTGGCAAAACCTTTGTCCGTTTCCATTTGTCACGGGTCCCATTTGAAGCACCGAATATTTCCCCCGTCGCTAATGAAAGTGAACAATGGCGGGGGTGTATCTCGCACTCCCCAATCTGTGTACACCCCCGTACCCCCAAAAAATAAGAAGGGGGCAGCATATGGGGGAAATGGCCAATGTCTCATTTCACACAGTCAGTTCCATTTATCATAAGTGTGCTGTTGATGATGCCTGGTGACACCAGTCAGATGAAGTTCAGGACAGTCACAGGGATGTTTTCTCTGTGTTTCTGGAGCAGTTCTGCTTCAATGCAGCCTGCCTCTCCCGCTGGGCGTGTGGGAAGATGCTCATTTTTTCATGTGGTGCTGCATACTGTAGATTAAGAGAAAAATAAGGGGAAAACTTGCCAAATTCTTCGCCCTTTGAGGTAACTTCTTTAAGATTAGCGCTTCGCCCAAGTCTTAGCTTCACGCTCGTCGCGCCTTTACAGCTCCATTTCGTCGTGGCTGTCCGTCAGAGGGGGCGGAGTCGAGCGTGTGTCAGTTACGTGAGCATTTTTACTCCCCCACCCCCCCCCCCCCCCTGCTGGGATGTCGGGAAGAGGGGATGGAGTTTGGGTTTGTGCTGGAATTATGGGCTTTTGTTTTGTGTACGCGCTCATGCACGTTTAGATGGGTCAGTCTGTACAGTTAGGTCCAGTGACACAATTTTCATTGTTTTAGGTTGGTGTAAGTTCAGACTTTGAATGTCGATTAATGGGTTTTGTCCAAAATATTACATGAACCATATAGGGATTACACCTATTTGATGCACAACCACCTCAGTTTCATGGACTCAAAATTAATTGGGCAAACTGACATAATCACCAATTAATTGGCCATGGTTGCAAAGTCTTTGCAGTCCGTCACTGCCTGAAGTCTGGAACCCGCAGACATCGCCCGACTTTGGGCTCCATCCCTGGTGATGCTCTTCACTGCAGCTATTTTCGCTTCCTGCTTTGGTCTTTGGGCATTTTTCCTTCAGGTTTGCCTTCAGCAAGAGAAATACATGCTCAGTTGGATTTAGATCGTATGATTGACCTGTCAATTGTCGAATATTTCAATTCTTTGCCAAAGAAATATCTTGGGTTGCTTCCTAATCGCCATCCATCTGCACTGTGAAGCACTGTGAAGCATTGTCCAGCGAGGGCTGAATCTAAGCATGTAATATAGCCCTGTACAATTCAGAATTCATCCTCCAGCTTTTGTTAATAGTCTCATCACCAGTCGACGCAGGGGAACCAGCTCAGTTGGCAGCCAAACTCATAGTTGAGGTGTTATGCTTCAGATCACGAGCAGCTCCATCCCTGCTCCGCTGAATTCTCCTGTCTTTCTGTTACAAGTTGCTCTTTGTCTCGTCCGTCTGAAACGTTATTCCCAGTCTATGCAGGCTTTTTTTTTTTTTTTTTTGGTAAATTTCCTGTTTTTGAGTTTATCACTGATTTTCATCTCGTGATAAACTCTCTGAATTTACTCTGGTGAAGTCTTCTCTTATTGCTCACCAGTGTTGTCTTCTTTCGTAAGATTATATCAAATAGTTCAGCTGGCCACGCCTAATGGTGTTACCTCTTCTTCAGCGGCTTTACTTAGATTGTCTATTCTGCATAATGGCTTGGTACTGCAGCAGTGACAGCTCCTTGGATTTCATATCGCGGGTTAACCCTCAAATGCCCTTTGTCATTTGAGGGTTAACTTGTCACATGATTTTGTAGGTTGTCAAAACCACTTACCCCACCTAAATTTTGCAACCTCATGCCCATAGTGACATATTTAGACCATCAGTGCTGCCATCTGATGCATAAAAGTGGAACTGACACTACACTGGCTGCACCAGCTAACCTTTCCAATATGGCCGCCCCCATGGTGGAATCCACACGATAGATTAGCTCCCATTCATCACTGGATAAAGTAGGCAAACAGGTAAGCTAATGAAAAATAAGCTATTCCTAATACTTCAGCTATATGTCAACTACCAAAACAATGATGGATTGAAGTTCTCTTTATATCCTAGAAACTTGGAGTGATATATATGTGTCAAAACTAAAATGAGGGCAAAGGTCACAAAAAAAAAAAATTGCTATTGGGTGGTTATTTGCCCCTTCCTAGGACATATTAACAGAATACATACAGTTCCCTCCATAATTATTGGCACCCCTGGATAAAATGTGTTAAAAGCCTTAAAATAAATTCTATTTTTTTTGCAGAAGCATACTATCACACTGAAATTGTAGAAAAATTTAACCTTCAACTCAAGTGAATTTTAAGGGGGGAAAAAAATCCCTGACTAAGAAATAATTATTTTTCATAAAATCATCTGTTCCACAATTATTGGCACCCCAAACAATTCCTAGGAAATAAATGTAATTGAAGTATTTCTGTCATTTCTATAATGGTTTACAAAGTTGATCAGAGTATCTAGGAACATTTAATTAGTAATTCATCACTTCCTGTTTCCCTGGGGTATAAATATGATGTGACACAGAGGCCATCTCTCTTATCCACTCTTCAACATGGGAAAGACAAAGGAACACACCATTCAAGTAAGGCAGATGTGTGTCGACCTTCACAAGTCGGGCAATGGCTACAAGAAAATATCCACTCTCCTGCACCTGCCCATATCTACTGTCAGAGGAATCATTAAGAAGTTTAAAATAACTGGAACAGTAGTAAACAAGCCTGGACGAGGACGCAAGGTTATTTTGCCACCACGCACAGTGAGGAGGATGGTAAGAGTAATAAAAAGTTCTCCAAAGCTCACTGTTAAAGAATTG
Organism: Gymnothorax reevesii; assembly: GCA_029721435.1. Lineage (NCBI taxonomy): Eukaryota > Metazoa > Chordata > Actinopteri > Anguilliformes > Muraenidae > Gymnothorax > Gymnothorax reevesii. The sequence continues at coordinate 173,357,901 of CM056574.1, forward strand.
CTACAAATTGTAGCATCTTGGGGTCACAAAGTATCCAAAACAACCATCAGGCGCTATCTACAAGCCAACAAGCTGTTTGGGAGGCATGCACGGAAAAAACCTTTTCTCACTCACAATCATAAACGCAAACGTCTGGATTTCGCTAAGCGGTACTGGGACTTCAACTGGAACCGTGTGCTTTGGTCAGATGAGACCAAGATAGAGTATTTGTTGCCAAAAGCTCCAAGTGGGTCTGGTGGAACACAAAAGATGAGTATGCAGAAAAGCACCTCATGTCCACTGTGAAGTATGGGGGAGGATCGGTGATGCTGTGGGCCTGTTTCTCTTCCAGAGGCCCTGGGAACCTTGTTAGGGTGCATGGCATCATGAACGTTGGAAATACCAGGAAATATTAAATCAAAATCTGGTGGCCTCTGTCTGAAAGCTGAAGATGGGTTGTCACTTGGTCTCTCAGCAAGATAATAACCCTAAACTTGTGGCCAAATCTACTCAGAAATGGTTCACTAGACACAGAATCAAGCTCCTCCCATGGCCATCTCAGTCCCCAGGCCTCAACCCCATTGAAAACCTGTGGAGTGAGTTGAAGAGACGAGTGCAGAGGAGAGGACCCAGGTCGCTGGATGATTTAGAAAGATTGTGCAAAGAGGAATGGTGGAAGATCCCTCTTTCTGTATTCTCCCATCTTGTGAAACATTATACGAGAAGATTAGGTGCTGTTTTGTTGGCAAAAGGGTGTTTTACAAAGTATTAACATCAGGGGTGCTAATAATTGTGGCACACATGATTTTATGTAAAAGAATTATTTCTTAATGTGGGATTTTCTTCCCACTGAATGAATGCACTTGAATTAAAGGTTGGATTTTCCTTTTTTTTCATTGTGGTCCTATATTAATTAGAAAAAAACTGAATTTATTATTAGCTAAAGAACACGTCTTAACCAGGGGCGCCAATAATTATGGAGGGCTCTGTAGATTTTTCTTTCAACTTTTACTATAGTTAGGCATTTAAGGGTTAACGGCATCAGATTCCAAATGCGATCGCGTCACGACGTGTGCACTCTGAAATTGAAGCAAAATATATTCACTTTAAACTCAAGTTGGTTGATCAGTTTCAACTCCTCTATTCTATGGCTGACAGCTCAAGTAACAGTGATGATGTCAATGTTTAAATATTTATGGACCAAACTATATGTGAGTAGGGCATTGGAAGACTGCGAATTCACATAATTTACGTCATACGTCAGCTCCTGTGCGCATGTGTGTACGCAGGCCTGCATCAGTGTCCAGTCTTTCTGCCATAGTCGTTAGTCTCCCCAGATCTGACACGATGGATGACGTCATTTCCAGGTTAAGCCCACAAGTCCAGCTGCCCTTCAGCATCGTCCTCTCCCATGGATGGAGCTCTGGAAGTCCTGAGGTGGACTCTGTGCTTCACTGCTCTTCTGCAGGTTTCCTGTGTGCCTCCTGACCGTCTGTCATCTGTGACTAACTGTATTCCTGCAGCCTTTGAGGGACGAGTACAGCATGAATATTTGTGCTCTGTGTACTGCTCTGAGAAGCGATACCAGTGAAGCCCTGTTTTTGGGTCTGTCCGTACCCTTACTGGGCAATCTACAGTGTGCTAGCAAGCACATTTCACTGGGATTCACAATGTCAGTGGTTCAAGCCCCAGTGTAGCGCGATCAGATTAGCATAGCGGTTTCGTCCTTAACTGAGCATTATTGTATCTCCCCGATGATGATAGTCGGGAGATACTATGGTTTAGTTCTGCCGCCGCCGCCGCAGAGATTTTCTGTTCCGGGCTCTGGAGGCTTTAAAGTTTATAGGATTTTTCTCTAAATTTGCAGAGTCAAAGATGTTTATTTGGCACCCCTCAAGATGAATTCTCGACAATTTCCCACATCCAATATGGCCGCCGCCGCATTTTGCAGATTTTGTGTTTTCTTCTCATTTTGAGTCACATTTACACATATATACATGTACAGGGATGCATATTAATGTCACAGCAAGAGTAAAAAACGGTAGCGTTGCAGCTGTAAAAATTTGAAAGTGATCTCTCATGGGGATCAGGGAGATGCATGACTTGGTCCCTTTGGCGACTGAGTTATCGAGTTCTGAGAATGACTTTCTCCCGTTTCGCAGTGACTGTAAGTAGCCTTGGACAAAATCTGCAACACCGGTATAACTGTGATGTAACCTGTGATTTAGGCATGTCGGAGGTCGGGACTGTGTCTTCAGTCGGCCTCAGGAATTGTGAGCTCCGCTCTTGGGAAACCTGACCGCTGACTCGGTTAAAATAGCGGTCCAGCTCCGCCGCACTCTCCCGTGAGCCGCACTTCTGTGCCGTTTGGTTGGTAAGAAAAGAACAGAGGCGGGAGAAGAAAAAGGACACAAATGAGCCTTCGCACGGCGAGGTGGGAGGAGGTTCGTCAGGTTAGCGGCACGAAGGCATAGCGGGAGAGAGATGAAAGCAGAGGTTTTGCGCGTCGCCTCGTTGAAATTCAAAAGATTTTATTGCTGTGTCAATTCCCGGGTTGCGTCAGGGCGTCTGAGGCCCGGCCGCGGCGGGGGCCACTGTTGACACCGCCTAACGAACGGGGATTAGGCGTTTACGGGAGCTGTAATATGATAGGTCGAGCAGGAGCGGCACTTCACCGCCACACTCGGCACCGTAATGAATGATTGACTCGGCTAGAGGAAGCTGCCAGTCGATGTCGGGGCGCTCGTCCTGACGCCTTTCGCGCCGATCCGCCGCGGCCCTTGATCACATTCGGCTGCGTCTCTCATCTGGAGGGAAGAGCTGCTCTCCCTCTCACTTCCCTCCCTAATTTACACATTTAAGACTTTTTAGTTGCTTATTTACTATTCCGTTGTCTGGCTGAGAAACTCCTTTTGCTCTGTGTTACTCCTGCTGCATTCCCTTTCTCTCACTCTCTCTCCATCTGTACTATCCTCTCTTTCTCTCTCTTCCTCTGTCTATGTTTTACCCTCTCAATCTCCTTCCCTCTTTCTCTCTCTCTCTCCCCCCTCTCTCTCTCCCTCTCTCTCCCCTCCCTCTCTCTCTCTCTCCCCCTCTGTGTGTGTTTATTCACTCTCTCTGTTTGCCTAGGGGCAATGAACTAATTTCAGGTTCTGTAATTACGGCTTGTTGTACACCTGTCTGCTATTAATTCTCAGCCGTCCTCCATCTTTCCCTCCTTAATTAGATATTGTTGTAATTGTTGTTATTATGGTGTTTGCCGTAATTAGCGTGATTGATACTGTTGTTAAAGGAGTCTTTATTTGTATTTATTTAAAACGCATAGCGCTGCGGGCCGGGCTCGGCCTGCCCCGTCCGAGGGCCCGATTGAGAGCTCCGGATTCAAAGCTCTTGAAAGGAGAAGTTTGTTTTCAGACTGTGTCGGCGAGAGCTCCAGAGCTCTTTCCCCACTGAATACATCCCTGAATGTAGCCGTTTTAAGACCATTAAGACCAATGAAAGGCCTCGCAGTGAGCAGCAGGCTTTGTTTCACACCGTCGGATACTGGCTGTGAAAGGGTGGCCTAGATATGAGATTATACATGGGTATTTTCTTACGATAAATACTGAAGGACTTTATTCCGCATATATTATTTACGATGTGATTCTTGACCCAATGATGGTGCCCTTTGGCACTTTGATAATGATGGAATAATTGATCTTGCTCAGCTAACACTTGTTATTAGACGTGCAATAAAACCAGCTTTTCGTTAAATCCATTTTATGTTATTCTTATATTCTTGTTTTCTTTTTACACTATTAGAAATCACACCATCAATAATATGATATATGCACACTTTAAGTTCTTCAGTATACAAAAATTTTTAGTCAGTTCTTGAAATGACTGATTTCACAATCTGACTGTAACACACACACACATGAATGCGCACAAATAACATTCACAAATATTTTTAATATTTCATTTCTGTGCACAAATCTGAATTTATTTAATTATTTATTTGAAATATTTTTGTAATATCCGAAATAGATGCAGGACATCTGAAGGCATATTACATTAATACTTCACCACATGGAAGTGTGTGAGGTTTGCCTTGTGTGCGGAGCTGCGTTTGTATGGTGTGTACATTTGGTGCTCTGAGCTTCATAACTCTTTGCGTTGGTGTGTGAGGTTTGTCTTCTGTGCGGAGCTGCGTTTGTACGGTGTGTACGTTTGGTGCTTTGTGCTTCATAACTCTTTGCGTTGGTGTGTGAGGTTTGTCTTGTGTGCGGAGCTGCGTTTGTATGGTGTGTACGTTTGGTGCTTTGTGCTTCATAACTCTTTGCGTTGGTGTGTGAGGTTTGTCTTGTGTGCGGAGCTGCGTTTATATGGTGTGTACGTTTGGTGCTCTGAGCTTCATAACTCTTTGCGTTGGTGTGTGAGGTTTGTCTTGTGTGCGGAGCTGCGTTTGTAGGGTGTGTACATTTGGTGCTCTGAGCTTCATAACTCTTTGCGTTGGTGTGTGAGGTTTGTCTTGTGTGCGGAGCTACGTTTGTATACGTTAGGTGCTTTGTGCTTCATAACTTTTTGCGTTGGTGTGTGAGGTTTGTCTTGTGTTCGGAGCTGCGTTTGTAGGGTGTGTACATTTGGTGCTCTGGGCTTCATAACTCTTTGCGTTGCTGTTTTCCCAGTGCAGCTCTGAGAGAAAAAGGCTGTTGGTATCAGATTCTGCTCTTTGGAGGGCAGACAAAGGAGGGGAACTCTCTGCTGAATACACTGTGCCGCGCGCTGCTCTCCCGGCCCTCTCAATCCAATTAGGGGCTTAATAAGGGTCACATTAAGGGGGCTTTACGCTGGGGGTGGGGGGGGCGTTACCCGTGAGGGGGCGGAGGGCACGGGGCGGGGCCGGAGCCGACACAAAGCTGTCATTCTCTGTGACAGAAAGGCCTCGGCCCCTTCGCCTCGCGTGTGTGTTTGTGCTTTTATTTATATCTGTGTGTTAATGCATGTATCGATATACAGTTAGCACCATAATTTGTTGGACAGGGATGCATTTTTGTCCCCCTCCATGAAGTTGGACGAGGGGATATTCGATTTAGGTCTGTCCGTCCATCTGTGCGTGCATCCGTCCATTCAGGCCTCAATGGGGACAAGATTTCTCTGAAACTATTATACCTAAATATAAGAAATTTTGCTTGGTTACTAAGCTACTCATGATCTACAGTACGTTGAGTTCAAAAATGGATGTCGAAGCATATTTTTTATGCATATTAGTTATGGCCCTTGATGGTGGACAGGGATTGTGATAACACTGTCGTCTTGTTTATTTTGGGTCTATATGCTAGCACATCGGGTTTGGAAGGAGACGGTTACAATGTGGTTGAAGTGCAGATTGTCAGTTTTAGTTTGGCCATTTGTTCATCCATAGTGGACAAACTGTTTAGAAATGACTGCACACATCAAAAATGATTTGACAGTGTAACTCTGCAGAGAATCAAGTAATAGTTTTTAACATTTGTTCCCAGTCTCTTTGTAAGTGATGACTGCTAGAAGTCTGTGACACATAAACATCACCAGACCTGGGTATCGTCCGTGGTGATGCTGTGCCAGGCCTTTACTGCAGCCTCTTAACTTCCTGCTGGTTTTGGGGACTTTTTGCCTTCAGTCTCAGCTTCAGCTTGTGAGATGCACGTTCATTTGGATTCAGATCCAATGATTGCCTTTGCTAACTGGAACCAAAAAACATGTCATTGTCCAGTGAATTATGGTTCTGCTGAGCATGCATTTGTGTGTATATCTGTGATTGTGCATTTGTTTGTGTGTGTCTGTGCATATGAATATATATGTATGCAATGTGTGTTTTTGCATGTGTCTGTCTTTGCGTGCGTGTCCATTTTTTATGTATGTCAGTGTGGGTGTGGATTTATACATATATTTGTGAATTTGCTGCTGTATATTTGTTTGTGTGTTTGAACTTGGGAAAGCATATAAATACATTTGTGCATAACCTTTAGGGGACTGGAGAATACCTCGCTCATTGTCCCAAGGGTTTCTGGTCCTTCTGGGTCAGCTCCCACTGGGGGGTCACAGGTGTTACCTGAGGCCACAAGCTCCTCCCCTCCTACCTGCACCAAAATCCTCACCGCACTCTCATTATCTTTCAGTGTCTGAAGCACCGCTCTCACTACACTGCTGGCACCTTTTTCTTTGAGCATCATTGCTCAGTTGTTGCTTTTTTAACAAAATGCATTTTCTTTTGTCCAGAAGGGTCATATGTTGTTCCTCTGTGTGGCTTTATTTATGAATGGGTTTGCACATCTGGCCCTTGAAATATTATTTTGTTCCGTTTCCTCCCAACTAAAAGAAATTTCTGAGCCATTAGCTGTGGTGTGAAAAAAGTGCTAAACTGTGTGGCTATAATCATAACCATATCTATTCATTAAAATATGGTTATACGTTCAATTTATTGCTATTTTATTGCCATTGAAAGTTCACAGTCTGCTTTCATTAAAACACCTCCAGCATTTTGAGGATTTCATTTCTTTATGGAGGGTTTTGAAATGGATCCCTGGGCATATATTGTATGATTGAAGGAATAAAGGAGGTTAGCATAAAATCTACCATTGTCTGTCAGCGTAGCGACTTCTCACTGGCTCCAAAAATTGGACTCATCGAATATTTAGACTCTCCCTCTGTGTGAAAAGGTGGAGAGGAGGTTCTTGAGAGCACTTTCTCAGGGGTCTTTGTGGGGTTTGGTTCACATGCTGAGGAGCTTTGAGTGTCTGACAGCCATTTAACTCCAAACGACCTGTTCCTCAAGGGCCAGAACTTGGTCCCTTTCGAATCCTGTTAGGAGCCACAATTACAATTCATGCACTCCCAGCCTTCTTTTGAACTCTGAGAGAAAGCCCAAGCCAAGCACGGCCTTGATCTCCACAACAACACTGAAGCTCTTGGAACTTGTGAAAAATTTTGAGAATCTCTACACTTCTTGTGGGCGCTCTGAAATTCTCAAAAGTAGCGCATTAAATGCTGATGTTTCCAAACTAATGTCATTTTGTGGTAGTCTATTTGCATCACACCTGGGCATATATTAAGTGTATATTTTTGGATTTATCTTTTTTTTGGCACCAAAAAATATTGACTGCTCACTTCTGACTCAGGAAGAAACTAATTTTTTTATAGCTTCTTGAGGGAACTATCATTATGCGCAAATGCCTCCGCCACCTCACTGAAAATGATTGAAGGCCAGAGCACATTCAAACGGCTTCAAAGGGGAGAAGAAAAAGGCGGGAGCACAGTGCTTAATAGGTGCTTTAGTAATTTCAGAGTTTTCATAGCTTAATCCGTTCTGAAAAGCCGGGGAGAAGAAAGGCTGAAAATGGCTCTCAGTATTAATTTGATGTGACTTCTGTACAATAAGGACCGCGGATCCCAGAAGCACATTTTGCAGCTTACCTCCTTTCATCATATCTAGCCCTTGGAACTTTAGCCTAAATGTTTCATGAAATGGCGCTGTAAGCCTCTTTGGTATTCTCTCATTACAATGCAGCCACTAAGACTATTATTACACACTGTTTGAGCTAAAAAGATGGATACAAGTAGTGTGGATACTTCTTCCTTTGCGTTCCTCTCAGATTGATTTAGGACAATCGCTAGAGCAGTTTTGTTTAAACACACATTCATTCAACCGCTCGTTTTTCAGCTATAGCCATTGTCACGCTTTCAACTTAGATTTTTTTCTTTCTATCTTTTTTGTCTGCAGCAATTGTAGTCATTTGTTCAAGCTGGTTTAATTGTGCTAAAGCTTTGGGTTTTTATATGTTAAAGGGGATTTTTAAAAAGGAAGGATAAACATGATATTGCTACTCAATATTTGATAGTTTATTTGCTGGTAATATGACAATGGTTTGGACTAAATTCGAGTTTTTGACTTTACCATGCTTAACGTGTCAGTCAACTAGAATGAATAATTCATGAACATGGATGTTGTATCAATGATCATAGAGTATATTCAGTTCTACTTATTTGCTAAATAAGTTTGCCATCTTGTTAAGCAAATCTACATTGTTAATATTACTTTAAACAGATTTATTGTATTGAATATTTTTATCACGTTTTGTCAAATAGGAGAATTTTATGCCGGGGGTTCAGCGCATGAGTTCACCTCTACTTCGGGGTTAGACCTCTATGTGTTGCCTTAATTATTACAAACATGTGAGCTGCATGCTGCATTTAACTGAAAATTTTATTAGGAAGAATTTGGCGAAGATTCTTAGGCTAATGCTACCGGTAAATGATGGAGAGAAGTCACACACACAGTCCCTTTTATGGAATTTGAAATCTGTCTGAATACCCAGGGATTGGAAAAGTTTATTTTTATTTTTTTTTTTAAATTTCCATCAGTTCGCTGATTTGTGCTCCTCTGTGATGTGGGCTGAGATATGGGGGGGGGGTGTTTGGAGCAGGGCTTCGGGGGCCGGAGAGAGGGGGTGGGGGGGTTCAGTGCAGACTGTGTGTCGCTGGTCGTTTGCGCTGCTGCAGTTTGATAAACTCATTTACTGATCTGTGAAGACACCGGGGAGAGAGAGGAATGCTTTTCTTTGTGTGGCGGAAAAGTGCGGCCTTCTTCTGTTCCCCCCCCGTCCCCACAGTGCGTCTGCAGGGGAAGAGTTTGCTGGAGCTGCAGTGGGGTAGCAACCCTGGAGAAAACCCCTTGCATTAATATGCTCTGGCCCAGTGTAATTAGTCAAATTACGGCACGCCAAGCAGCTTGTCACTGGCTGTCAGGTTTGGCAAGCGTGCAAGATGCCTTGGGGTCCCTTTGCAAGAGAGAGAGAGAGAGAGAGAGAGAGAGAGTGACAGAGGGAGGGAGAAAGAGAGAGAGGAGAGAGAAATAGAGACCCCAAAGGCAGAGGGAGGGAAAAAAAACAATGGTGGTCACTGACATCCCTCGTTTTTGCACAAAGGGGAAAGTGTAAATACAGACATGAACGTACGGTCTTCTCTCCAACTCGTCCTTTTTCCTTGCCTTGGGCGTTGGATCGAGGGCGGCGGTAGGGGCAGCTGTCCTTCATTCGATGTCGGGGTACGACAGGAAGTTGGATGGGTGGGTGGGGGAGGGCCTCGGAGTCAGAGGAATTACATCGACAGATCTCCCCTCCCTTTTCTGTCGCTACGGCCGAAATCTGGATGACGTGCGGGATGTAGGCCGGCTAACGCTAATGCTAACGCTAGCACCCGCCCCGCTCCACGCTCACACACGGTCTCACTCAGCGCGGGATTAGCAATGGTTAAGAGATTTAAACTATATAATTACAAGGGGATAAAACACAAATTATCTCCCGAGCTCAAGAGCCATATTGTCATCCTCCTCGGCTGGCTCTGCCTCTGGGGGTAAGCCAACTACAGAAGAGGCTCATTAGCATAAATTTACAAGTGCCTCCGTTTCCGCGGAGCTCGCGGAGCGAACCTGTTCTACCTTTGCATTAGCGCTGAATGGCTTGTTGTGCTTTTGGCAATGACAGATAAGTCAGGATAATTCCGCTTTACGCCGCAAAAAATGATGCTCCAGATTCTGGCTGCATCCCGAAGGTGTCACCCGCGATAATCCTCAAAGACCGTCCGGCGGAGGAACGGGGGCCGTGTGTTTTCCGGATGATATACTGCAAATGACAGGAAGAATTATACCGGGGAAGACAAATCTGCAGCATATTATTAAGCAATTTGGAGTGAATAACAGGGATAAAAGGATAATGGATGAGGGTGTCATTATTTCTGTCGTGTAGAGAGGGGAGCCAAAGCAAAGGTAGAGAGACAAGATTAATTGAGGACGAGCGAAACGCTCATTGCTCATCAGGTCCTCTCCGCCACTTGCCTCTGTCCTGTCTCTCCCTCCCTCTCTCTCTCTCTCCCTCTCTCTCCCTCTCTCTCTCTCTCTCTCTCTCTCTCTCTCTCTCTCTCTCTCTCTCTCTGTCTCCGCCTCTTTTCTCCTGTCTCCCTCTCTCACTCGCTCTTTCCCTCCCTCTCACTCTCCACCTCTTCCTTTCGCTTTCTTTCTCAGCCTCTGTTCTTCCTGACCCCTCGGAGCCCCCTCTTGGTTTGTTCCCCCCCCCCCCCCAAAGAAAAAAAAATGAAAAGAGAGAAATGTCAGATTTAAAACCATCAGCTCTGTGCTGCTTATGGCAGTGGGGAGAAGTGGGTAGTCAGGCCAGGGAGATTTCAGTCATCTTACGGCTGACAGGTCCCTGCTGAGGCCTATTAAGGAGGCTGCGTTAAAAGGAAGGGCTACAAAATTACCCCCATGTCTCCTCTCAAGCACCTTAAACAGGGCTCTGTGTGTGTGTGTGTGTGTGTGTGTTTGTGTGTGTGTGTGCGCGTGCGTGCGTGTGTGTGTTTGTGGACCCATGTATTTATGTGAATGTGTGGGTTTGTGTGCGTATATTTTGGGACCATGTATACGTGATCGCTTGTGGGTCGATGTCTGCTCATTAACATGGGGGCGAATGTGTGTATTTTAGCATGTTCACGCATGAGTACATCTTGGTATAAGTGTATGTTAGTGTGTGCGCGCACCTGCGTGCATTTTAGTGCGTGTGTGTGTGTGTGTGTGTGTGTGCCTGTACACAGTGCTGTTAGTTTCTTTTTAATAGGAGGGATAATTGTGTGGCTGCCCTGATGCCCGTGTTTGTGTTGGGGCTTATGTTTGCTGGTCGTGTTGCCATACGTTCAATGTTATTCTATTTTGTACCTTAAAATGAATTTATTAGGAGAGCGATCTCTTTTATAGCTTTGAGAATATCAGTAATCATGCCAAACCTTAATAACATTCCCAGACAAGTGAGTTTTTAGCTTATCGGCCCTTGCTATTGTCGTGGTGTGGCGTTCGTCGTCCGTGGTCTGTCGTCCAAAACATTTTTTATATTTTTTTTTGGCCTGATGAATTTTCCTGTTAATTTGCTATAACATACTACTAGACCGTATCTCCAGACGCGTTTTTTCAGATTTTTGATTGAATCATTTTTGTCGGTTTTATGGGTCCTTGAAATTTTGGTCCCAATGATAAAGAGAGGACTGAGAAATTTTAAGAAATTATTTCTCAAAAACTGCACGTTTGATTTTTTTTTTTTTCCTAAATCAGGCAATCAACTTACCCTAGTACCGTCAATGTACAGTGTGAGGACCATATTGATTGAATCGCAGAAGTAGGTCTCGTGGGGGCGCTGTACTTTATGAATATGCAAGATGGCCTGTGGAGGCCAAATGCTTGCAGATAGAAATTAAGTTTGTATTGTCTACATATGGGAATATATATGACCTATATATTGGATACTTTAATGTTGACCTCAGATTACCTTGAAAGGTCAAACTTGAGCTCAAGTAAAATGGTACAAATTTTCAAAGGCTTCCAGGCTTGAAAATATTGAAGACTGGGAATATTTGTGTATTGAACACTTATAGGAAGTCATGTATGAACTTTCATTTGGTGGCCAAAAACCTGACCTTCAGTGACCTTGGAAGGTCAAACTTCACATAGTAAAATTTGAATGACTTCCATCACCAAAACTATTTCAGATAGAGTTTGGTTTGTATTGTGGGCATATAGGAAGTGATGTATGAAGTTTGATGTGGTGACCTTAAACTTGACCTTCAGTAATCTTCAACAGTCAAACTTTACAGTGAAATTTCAATGACTTATATGAGCAAAATTGTTACAGATGGAGCGTAGGTTTGTATTGAAGGCGTATAGGAAGTCATATATTTTATATATAACTTTCATTTGGTGACCTTAATATTGACCTTCAGAGGTCAAACTTGACGTAGTGAAAATTCAATGACCTCTATCACTAAAAAGGTCACAGATGAAGCCTAAGTTTGTATCACAGACTTAAAGGAAGTCACATATGAACTTTCATTTGGTGACCCTCAACTTGACTGTTGGTGACCTTTGAAGGTCAAACTCGACAAAATACAATGACAATGAAATGTATTGCCCAAACAGTTACAGATGGAGCCTAAGTTTGTATTGGAGACATATAGGAAGTCATATATAAACTTTCATTTGTTGACCTTCGTATTGACAAAGTCAAGTGAATATTCAATGACTTGTATCACTAATGCGGTCACAAATGGAGCCCAGGATTGTGTGTCAGACATCTAGGAAGTCTCATATGAACATTCATTTGGTTACATTCAACTTGACTGTCAGTGACCTTTGAGGGTCAAACTCAACAGTGAAATTACAATGACTTGTATCACCAAAATGGTCACAAATTGAGGCAAGGTTTGTATAGTGACATTTAGAAAGCCATATTTGAAGTCCATTTGCAGATGTGGTCCTATTTTTTCATGTTGCCCTCTTAATGATTACCTTTTCATAGAGGTGCAGATTGTAGATGCTAGCATCTATGGAACTGCTCAAATGATGTACTCCATTGTCATATTCTATGAATAGGTTGTACATCCACAATGGATAATGAATATTCATGAGGACGTAGTGCCAGCAAAGGATTTAGAAGATGGATGTGGTAAGTCCCATCACCGTTTCCCAGGAATGATATGAATGAAGTTCCTCAACTAAGCCCTATCTGCAAACAGCTGGACATATTTGCTAATAGTATCTATCTAGCAGGTGTTAAAAATGATCTATTATGGCAAAAAAAATTGGTTCCATTGTTGCAGTCACAATAGCTCAAAGTTATGCCCTTTTATCGATGAAAAAAGCAAAAATTCGACATGGTACTTCTGGGATGCCATTCTAATGTCCTTTCTTGCCATCAGATACTAAATAAGCATATTACCCTATCATTGCTTTTCCCATGGATACATTCCTTGCAGCATTCAGTGATCAGTTCTCGCTGCAAACAGTCTTTCTTGAAAATAGTCTGATTTATAGCTGCAGATATAGTGCTGCGTAAAAGTACACCTGTAATACACACCAACATTAATCTTTCTCAATAATTGTCTATTCATTCACTCACGTTTTATACATTAGAGGACCGACTGACCTTTCCAATGATAATTAAAAGAAATTAATTGGGCCTCTGGAAAAAAGTATATAAACCCTTGGGTAACAGCAAATTAGGTGGCGTCCTCTCAATATAGCACATTTGAATTACTGGAGCGCACGGAAACACGCAATCAGAGAAAGTGCTCCCTTCGTATTTACAGGATGGAAAAGCTAAAAAGACGTCTTACAGATATAGACACTGGAAATGAGTCGAAGCAGACTGTACTGGTGGGCTTTCTGAGCCTCACAGCATTGATTCATTGGAGGAGGGGGCCTAGCATTATGGGTAAGTCTGTCCCCTCAATGTATTAGTATTATGGTTTGCTGTATTTTTTATTTAGTTAGCTATATAGGGGGCCGCCAAGCCAATGTTGACATGGAGATTAAAAAAACTTTTTGAACTATGTATTATGATTGGTCATTATAAGTGGAAAATTCATTGTAATATATTGCTAAACCGTAAAAATGTTAATAATTATGTATATATGTAAAATATAAAAATACATTGAAACTAATTAATACTATTGTTGTCATTCCGTGACAATTTGCCTCTTGTAATTCCGTGACATTGACTTTTTGAATTTTTTTGGCCATAAAGAAGGGTTAAAGTCAATATTTGTTTCTATAACTCACAGTATTAACAAAAAGCACCTTAAATATGAACATATTGAACTGAACTATGATAGGAACATCACTTTCTGGATAGTTAAACACAACATTTAAAAAACCATGTCAATTTTGTGTAATTCCGTGACGGAGTAGTTTTTGCTTGTTTCTTCTATGAAAATTTCTCAAAAAATATATTTTCACTTAATGATATTAAAGAACAAGTTAATACCTTCAATATGACATATCACACTTGATTTTATCTTATTTAGTTGTGGAGTTACAACCCAAAATGTAATGGGACTGTAATTCCGTGACAGCTTGGCGGCCCCCTATAGTCTTTCCTGTATTCCACTGTTGCCATAATTTTGATATAATAATACAGTCGTCACATGGGTCGTTATCAAGAACCGTTAGCCTTTGATGTAACACTGAATACTGCGGGATATTTCATGATGTGGCCATCTGTTTTGGAATTTCTACTGAATTCAACTCAATGAAATGTCTTTCAATTGGTGTACACTATTTTATTTTGCTGACTACTTGAGGACGTGTTTAGCTGTTATATTAGATATATTGATTTGCATTCAAAGTAGAGTATCCCATTGCCTGTTTTTTTTCTGATGGTGAAATATTTTTTCTGTATATATTAGGTATATTTTGGGCATTACTGACAGTGAGTTATACCTACACCTTATAGAGCAGTTAAAGTACTTACACGGGATTACCGTGCAGGTATGTACTTGGTGTATACTAGCAAATCAGCATCATGGGTCTGATGGAACTTTGTCGGACTGTCTTTGGAAGGTAGCGAGAAGGTCGTTTGCTCATCACTGAGTATTTCTAGGCAATTGCCACAAATGATGCTTACTGTACAATATAGGGAAAAGCATTCAAATACAGGGGAGTATGATTGCAGATCTATGTTACTGCACCTTTATGCCATTTAATCTTATTCACACGTCACCACATGTGCATTATATACCCCGGTGTTCCTTGGTTTTCACTGTTTTTCTTCATTTTTCATACCCCCTGAAGTCCAACCCCTCGTCCCTGTCACAGGAGGTCTTAACAGCACACTGTTTCCTTACAAGGTCAACATTCTGACCGTAAAATAAGCTTTTTTAGGGTGTGTGCTGGAAAATGGCTTTCTTGTGAAAAATGAACACTTTTCAAAGCTTTTTGTGTCTCCTGCGAAGCATAGCGGCACATAGGGATCACTTTGTCCGGCGTCTGTCCGTCCGTCCGTCCGTCCGTCCGTCCGGTAGTCACACTTTCACATAAGCTTTGCAGGCGACAAGTGTTCACCTGAACACTCTTGTTAATGGAGAAAAAGCATTTTTTTGAGGTTAGGAGAGCTTTATAGAGACAATTGATGTCCATCCTCACCTGTATTGGAGTTATGCCAATACCCACTCGAAAATCGTGAATTCACATTGGGCTTCATGAGTCAAAACAGTTGATCTGTGGTAAAATTATGACTTTTTTATGATTTGACTGCACAATTAGCTGAGCCACTTGGAAAGCTGCTCGAAGAACTTTGGGAGCTAATTTTGATCTTATTTGGCTCATAGACAGTTGGTAATTTTGAATATCACACTCCGATGTACAAGTGTCGTGAAAAAGTATGTGACCCCTACCTGATTTTTTTTTTATATATTTCTCAAACTTAAATGTTTCAGATCATCAAACAAATTTTAATATTAGACAAAGACAACCTGAGTAAATACAAAATGCAGTTCTTAAATGATGATTTCATTTGTTTAGGGAAAAAAGCTATCCAAACCTACCTGGCTCTATGTGAAAAAGTAATTGCCTCTTTGACCTAAACCCACCCTCGGCGACAAAAACTGCAATCAAGCATTTGCGATAACTGGCAATGAGTCTTTCACATCGCTGTGGAGGAATTTTGGCCCACTGTTCTTTGCAGAATTGTTTTAATTTAGTTTTAATTTAATAGGAGGTTTTTTGAGCACAATCGGCCTGTTTAAGGTCATGCCACAGCATCTCAATTGGATTTCAGTCCAGACTTTGAATGAGCCACTCCAAAACCTTCAATTTGTTTTTTTAAGCCATTCAGAGGTGGACTTGCTGATTGTTCTGCTGCATAACCCAAGTGCGCTTAAGCTTGAAGTCACAAACTGATGGTCGGATATTCTCCTTCAGGATTTTCTGCTCGAGAACAGAATTCACTGTTCCATCAATTACGACAAGTTGTCCTGGTCCTTAAGTAGCCCCAGACTATCACACTACCACCACCATGTTTGACTGTTTGTACGATGTTCTTTTTATGAAATGCTTTGTTAGTTGTAACCTGGATGTATCAGGATGCATACCTTCCAGAAAGTTCGACTTTTGTCTACTCAGTCCACAGAAAAATTTCCCAAAATTCTTGGGGATCATCAAGATGTTTTTTGGCAAATGTGAGATGAACCTTTGTGTTCTTTTTGGTCAGCAGCGGCTTTCGCCTTGGAACTTTTCCATGGATGCCATTTTTGCCCAGTCTCTCTCTTATTATTGAGTCATAAACACTGACTTTAACTGAGGCAAGTGAGACCTGCAGTTCTTTAGATGATGTTCTGGGTTCTTTTGTGACCTCCTCGATGAGTCATCGTTGTGCGTGAATTTGGTAGGCCAGCCTCTCCTGGGAAGGTTCAACACTGTTTCAAGTTTTCTCCATTTGTGGATTGTGGCTCTCACCATGGTTCGCTGGGGTTCAAAGCCTGAGAAATGGCTTGGTAACCCTTTCCAGACTGATAGATGTCAATGACTTTGTTTCTCATCTGTTCTTGAATTTCTCTAGACTGCAGCATTATGTGTTGCTTTTTGAGATCCTTTAGCCTACTTCACTTGGTCAGACAGGCTCTATTTAGGCGATTTCTTGATTCAACAGGTCTGGCAGTAATCAGGCCTGAGTGTGTGGCTCGTGAAATTGAACTCAAGAAATGTGGATAATCACAGTAAATTCATGATTTAACAAGGGGGGGGCAATTACTTTTTCAAATTGGGTCGGGTAGGTTTTGATAGCTTTTTTCCATCAATAAATTAAATCATTTAAAAACTTCATTTTGTATTTACTCGGGTTATATTTGTCTAATATTAAAATTTGTCTGATGATCTGAAACATTATAGTGTGAAAAATATGCAAAAAAAGAAATCTGGCAGGGAGCAGATACTTTTTCACGCCACTGTATATATGATCCCAGGAATATATTGTTTTGGCTCCCAGCAATTTTTCAATTCTCTGCATTTTTTTTGACAATGCTGAATTTTCAAGAAGACCTTTTGTGTTTGCAGCCCTTATTCTGTACAAAAATTATGAAAATAAACTGAAATAAGATGGTATTCTAAATGCCACAAGTGTCTTGTTTCAGTTAAGCCATTTTACACCTCTCTTTGAAGCTCAAATCTTGAATTATAAAGCCTTAAGTAGGGAAACGCATAAATTGCCAGATCTGGCTCCTGTGCAAAGGGGTTATTCTAACCATTGACTGGAGCACAAAATCTAAATACACTCCAGCATCATCTGTACCAAACCCACTGAACTGAGAAATAACCATAAAAATGACATTATTAGAGGAATGAATACTTAAAACAGCAGACAAGAGTCTTAGAACTCGCCGCAGTACAGGCTGCCCATATGTTACTCATTATTTAGCTGATTTTATGTATTTTATTTCATCATATCAAAGAGGCAGCTTTGTGAGGTTGTTCAACTGAACTGAAGATACTATTGGGGGGCGGGGAAGTTTTAGAATGCAAGTAGACACTGCGAGTTTTATTTATGAAAAAGTATGTAGTTTGCACAGTGAACATTTGCCAGCCAGAACAGGCATGAAGATTGCGAGATTGATTTTCAAACGTGGTCGTAAACACTTGAACACTCAGGTGTCTGAGGGTTAAAAGCTGTGGTTGAAATATTCGAAATTTCTTGTTTTGCACCACACAAAGCCTATCTCTGCTTTTGTCCTGTTCACATTAGCACCTTACCGCTTTTTTCTGAGGGCGGAGAACTGTGTGTTTCCTCTTGACATCAGTTTATTGGATTCATGTGTGAATTAAAACAACCATTTTTACAGTCAATTTTGAGGGCCTGAATTTAATATGGACCTCAGTGGCAGGAACACGCATCTCTGTTCTGTCCGGATAGTAAGTCTCCTGCTGCCTCCGAATGCGATTTTCCTTCAAGTCACATTGAAACGGTTTGTTCTTTGTCTATTTACCAAACATTTTTGATATGTAGGCGTTTGTATGTTTAAATGATGTATAGTTGATAACTGAGACTTATGAGTGATCAGACCTTTTTTCCCCAAAGTACAGGATAAAAAACAGAAGCGTTACCAACCCTCGCCCCCCAGCTGAAAAACCCCCGCCGCTTTACATCCTCGCCCTTTGACGTTTGAAATTCTCCCGTAAACATTATTGACAAACTCAGCTGGACGTTTCAGGCTCTGATCTCCCCCGCACTCAGCCCTTTATCTCGCTGGTCTTGCCGAAGCCATCGAGAGCGGTCTCATCTCGCCACACTCCAACTGCCGCCCAAATGCGCAGTGACACTGATTATGCAAATCTGAATCTTATTTTCCTCCCAGTACCTGATTTTGGAGGCAGCTACTTCATTGAAGTTGAGATATAGCGCTCCGCGGTGGGGAACCAAGGACGGCGCCTCTTTAATGATAATCTGAAGGAATTTTAAATGCCCCTCTCCACCCCCGCCTACCGTAACAGTTGTCAGAAATGTGAAGAATCAGATGAAATGCGTGCTTTTATAGTTTAGAATATTTTACTTTAAGTCTGGAAGAGGGCTCAGAAGGATTACGGCTCCAACTTAAATGTCTGAGATGCTGACATGTTTCCTTCAAGGCTCTGGGGCTATCTGTTCCTTCTTGTTTATCAAGCGATGGCAAATCAGGTGGCTCACGAGCCCGCTGTGCTCGAGAGTGTACGCTTTCAATGTTTCTGACCAAAACAAATGCGACGAGCACCCTGTTTTTCTGCGGCTCGCTGAGTTATTTATTTATTAATCGCCCACTCCCCCCCTCCGTTCACTGCTTCATGGATGTGCCTCCTGTAACAGAAATGAGATTCATATTTTAAAAGCAGACCTCATGCTGGTTGACACGAGAAGAATGGAGTTTAGTTTGCACAGGAGAAACACTGCCTGGATGTGGAAATTGAGGTCGCGGAAGGGCAGGGCTTAGCTTTGGCTGGATGGGAATTAAAGAGGGCAGGCGTGGTAAACGAGTGACAGGGCTTCGCTCAGGCAGGTGGCGAAGGGGCCCACGCTGTTGTACCTGGAGCTGTATGGGTACAGGGTTGGGTTTGGTACACCTTATCAAGCCCGTTTACCTGCTACTCATGTATTTCTGGCATTTTGTCTGCTATTTGGTGTATCTTTACTGTGTTAATCCATATGTCATGCAACCAGTTAAAATGTATTGTGCGGACATTGATAGACTTGATATTCTGCTGGTGATTGAGGCTGGTATCGGTGCGGTAGTTTCTCTCGTTCAGGCACATGCGTCATTCAGACTGGTTGAGACATGGGATTCAGAGCACTACGTGTTACCTCTGGGCTGTTGCAGTGTGTGGGCTGGTTTAGATTTGCTTTTAAACTTTGAATGGTGTGTGCGAGTGTGGGGGAGAATATATCTGTACGTGCTCTTGTTAATGAGTTTAGGCAATTATAACTTTTTTTTACCTAACTGCAGTACTTTTCTCATAGCCCAGCTCATTACATATTTTTGATATTACCCCAGGGCAGTGGTTCTCAAACGCGGTCCTGGTGCCCCACTGTGTATGCTGGCTTTTGCTCTGACTACCGTTGCAATCTTAGGACTTAAACAAGGTGTTGATTTGCCTTAATTGGGTGCATTCATGTTTAGAGCAGTTATTTGTCCTCTTTAGCCACATTTGACAAATCTGCACATGCCATGAAGAATAAAAATTTCATATGCACAATGAGATATCTTAGAAACCATTATGAATAACTGCAGAGGGAAACGATTTGACCAAACCCTTAATCAATGTGAACAATCAATAGGTTCCTCATAGGTGAAATTGTCAACACATGGTTGCGAAAACCAACAATTTATTTGGAAAACAGTAAAGTCACACCTGTTTCATTTCATGTTCAATTTATTACGCTCAGGCAAATTATTTTGAAAGAATTCAAAACACCTGTGTTCAGCAACCCAACTTGGAGCTTAATGGTTTTCTCAGAATGAAACTGATCTGTTTAGAAATTTTTTTACCTGCAAATCCTCACAATATGGAAAAATAAGCATAACATGTTTCAGGGTTTTTATTCCTCATGGCACAGTGGATACGTCCATAAAAAAATGCAGCTAAAGGTGGTAAATAACTGCGCTAAACATGGAATGCAGCTAATTAAGAGAAATCGACACCTTGTTAAAATTCTAAGATTGCAGTTGTGGTTGTAACAAAAACCAACATCACAGTGGGGCACCAGGAACGAGTTTGAGAACCACTGCCCAAGGGTAATATCACTTTTACAAAAATTTCATTGGCTGAGAGAATGGGAAAAAAATCATATCGTTTTACAGCATGCTTGTTTAGCCAAACTGAAAACCAAGTGTAATGTCGACTAAATTGCTATGGCTCAGCGCTGTTGCAAGCTAGCTATGTGCCACTCCCATATCTAAGTTCACGTTGCTTAGCTAGCTAGTCAGCGTGTAAGCAGTACATTTTCATATTTGTTATGTAACATTTGTTTGTTAGCTAGAGAGCTAACGATAGCTAGCTACTCAGTTAACTGAATTTGGAAACCGTTGCTAGTTCAGCTGCGAATGTCTGTGACTCAGTTGACTGGCTTTGTTAGCAGGGCAATGGAGTTAGCTCAGTGCTAACAAACAATGGACGCTTACGAAAATTACATTTTTTTTCTATTAAATTACGCAATTCAGATATGTGATAAACAGAATCTTATACTCTTGGTTGCGTTATGAGAAGGTTATGAAACTCGTTGCGGACATTTTGGGTTTTTTGATCGCTAAAACTCGCAACAAACTCAAAAAAGACTCAACTTGTTCCATAACTTTCATATGACACGCCCACTCGTGTAAAATCCTCAACATAATTTGCATGGAGGCACGCGCTTGTGTTAACAAACAGTATGTGAGTGTGTACCTGGGTGTATGTATGGGACTATATTCTGTCCTAACCTAAAGAAATAGTGGTCCTTTCACCCAAAATTATGCTGGGTTACCTCTCCTCTTTCTCTCCTTCATGTCTCTCTGCAGTCTGTTTTCTTCTTTGCTCTTTGTCAGGTTTTATACAGAAGTGTGGCTTTGCCCTCAGATGCCTATTATCCAAATCTGAGGAGAACGCAGCAGAAGTGCTATCATAGCAGGTTCTCTCCGCTTTTAACGTCCCCATATGAATCTATCAGTCATGCTGGCTCAGGCTCGTACAGAATCATCTTAGTGGCCCCTCGCAATAGCAATGTGACATGGGTAGGGATGGTGCACATTTCATATGGGGAGGAAACTGCATCTGCAGAAAGGAACCATGTCTTGGCGCCAAATGCAGTCCAGGTTTTAGCGTTTCCTGTCCTCTGAAATATTAAAAATGCAAGAACCTGTGCTGAAGTGTGATTATAATTGTTTTCACTCGGTTCAAAGCGGCAGGTATCTCGTTTTGGCGGCTCGGTACCTTGGATTCACCTACAAGCATCTCCCTTTCTAAAGTTTCTCAATATTTTCCACAACCCAGAGCTATTTCAGGCGCATGGACCCACTCACTGTCACACCTGCCTTTTGGGTGGGGAGGGGGACGAACTGGAGAGGGACAGGGAGAGAGAGAGAGAAAAAAATAAAATGGAGGAAAAGAAAAATTTCACTAGGGCCTATTCAGGAGGAAATTGATCAGCATCAGAAACATTGGGCAACCAGTCTCGTTTAACTGGCACGGATGAGAACAGCATCTATGCTGCCCGCACCTTGAAAAGCATTAATATGAAAAAAGCAAATGGGCCCAAAACAATAGACCCCCCCCCCTCGCTCCCCTGGCCCCAGCAGTGACAGGCCGGCTGCAGCCTGCGTCGGGGCCCTTCCCGGTGGCGTGATTAGATTGAGGCCGAAACCTCCAGCTGCGGGGCCCGTCTGTGACTGGAGGCGGCCGTCCCTCTGCTCGTGTCAGCGGCTGACGCGTCTGACAGGCAGGGGACAGCTTCTCCAGACAGGTTCATTACATGCCATTTTTACCCCTCCCTCCCCCTTCCCCCCTCCCTTTTCTTATTTATTTATTTATTTACTTCCTCTTTTACATGCAGCTGGGCCACAGAAATGAGGGGTTCTGGCCTTGTCAGCAGTCCCCAGAGTGCATGCAGGGGGGGAGGTGCTGGTCCAAACCCAGAGCTTTGTTTCGACAAATATCCATGATCTGGGGATCTGCGTTTATGCTCCTTTTGTTTTTTTTCCCTCTCTTTTCCTGTTTCCCCGCCCTTTTCTTTTGTTGACATGGTTACAAGCTTTGCCCTGTAGTTCGTCACCTCATATCAAACCCCAGCCCACGCTGTGAAAGCTGGTAGCTGAAGGAAAAAGGTGTCCAGTTTGAAGTATTATCCAAAATGATACTGACTAACGGGGATTCTTCATGAGGGTGTACTGACTTTTATTTGTTTATTTATTTGTTTATTTAATTTTTGAGAGATATTTGTACTACAGTGATGCGTTGGGTTTTAACAGGCAGTCGAGGAGAAACTAAATGTATTCAGGCTTTAGGGTTGGTTTTTAGTCGAAGAGTAGTCTGGTGTTATGATAGACGTCCTCAAAAGCAATGTTCAGAAATTGATTCTGGTGTTTGTTCTGCGCACTGCAGCAGGGTTTTGAGGGTGCGGTTTGACAGTTTCAAGTGAGAAATCCTTTGCAGACGGTTTTTTAACTTTTAACACAAAGTTTGCTTACCGCCCAGCCTTTACATACTTGAAAAGCCTAATTTATGTGTGCTCTTCACACTCAGAGCTGTTTCTTCCTCTCTTACTGCGGCTCAGCGCTGAACTGAAGACACACACTCCTATTTAACAGACTTTCACGAGCAACTATTTCTGTTGAGCTCTAATAGACTGAGTTGGATGAGGACTTATCATGTGTAGCTCACATGAGTGGAGTTAAGCCCCCTGATTAATTTATTTATCCAGCTGTATTGTGGCACACCTGGAATGCAACACGACTGAATCCTCTAAAGACCATTTCAGAGTATCAAATTGGTAAACAAATCCAGGCCCACAGACAACCTGTCCTGAGACAGCAAACTTCTGTGGACCACAATGCAACATTCCATGCTCAGACAAATGCCATGATTACAACAGCATTTTGGGCTGCAATGTTTGAGCGCTGAACTACCTCCACCAACTTCCCCCCCCAAAAGAATCCTGTCATTGCTGTTGTTTTGGCTGCCAAGAGATGATGTCACTGGATGAGAGGAGAAGTCCAGAAATTTTGAGTCGTGAGAAGGACTACTCATCACTCATACAAAATGTTTGTTCTTTGATGGTTCTTTTTACATTATTTTGAAATTCTCTGGACTGTTATGCTATTTTGCCATGGGAATGCTTAAATGTCTAAAATCTGAAGATGCAAATCCTCAGATTAAATTGATCCGTAGTAATGTTTATCATAAATTATAAGATGATGTTGATTTCAGTGAGTATGACTTGGAATGCCATGAGAAAGGCTATGCGTGCACCTCTCTAGTTATTGCTCAGTTGTTCAAAACACTATGTTATGCTTAAGTCTGCAGTCCCTAACTTTGGAGAAAAGAGCTAGAGAGAGCAATTATTATCATAAACACCACCGACCCTCCCTTACTTCCTCTCCCTCCTATAGCCCCTCCCTCCTTGCTCATTCACGAGTTCTGTTCAAAAGCTACAGAAATATATGAGTTCCAGTATGTCTTTTTGCGAAATAAGAAACACTGGAAATAATAATTAAACACTAGGTAGGTACATGGTACTCACAGACGCATACCATGCCATGTTAAAGTCATTGTAACTGTGCAAGGTACATTGATCGAAAGATGAGAGAAACAAGGTAGTTTATCAATCAAGCAAGTGAGCGAACTAACATTACCTAAACGAAGTTAGCGTTAGCTACTGAACTGATTGAAACAGGGCTTTATATTAGCTGAGCAAGTGAATGAACTAACATTACCTACATGACGATAGCATTAGCTACCAAACTGAGAAAAGTGAGGCTCTATATCAGCCAAGCAAGTGAGCCAACTAACCGCTCCTACATGATGGTACCATTACCTAGCGAACCAAGGGAAGCAAGGCTGTACATCAGCGAAGCGAGTGAGCGAACTGACATTACCAAAACAACATTAGCATTACCTCCTGTCCCGATAGTAACCAGGCTCTAGCTTAATCGGCCTCACAAGTGAGCAAGCTAGCTGACATTTTCTGCACAATATTAGCAATAGCCATTGAACCTAGTTTTGAGCAATTTATAATGCAAAAGCTGGCTATGTAGTAACAAATAGCATAAAAACTTTTTTACATAATTAGACTGTGAGAGCCTTGGCTCCAGTGATAACTGACTTGGCTACACTGCAGATCAAACCACAGGACAAGGGAAGCCGAAAAACCACGAAAAGACCAGCTATTTTGCATCCCTTTACATTAAAGTCTGCTTCCCAGCTGCTAGCTACCAAATGATAGCTACTGATCCGGTTCTATGTTGACTATTATTTTCATCTCCTCACCAGGGTGGGCTATGCAAAGCTACGATGCTACCCCTGGCTATTAAACACATCTAGGCACAGGTTATTAGAGCAAACTATTTCTAAGCACTAACGACATGCAGAATTGCCTTAGCTAAGACAATTACAGCTAGAGTCCAGTCACTATAAATAAATGTGTGAACCAATGTTGTAGTGCTAATGTAGAAGCATGTCAACAAGCTCCTTACCAACACAATGCTAGCAGATCTTTTAAACTCATGCCCAGATTATTCGGGTTGCAATTATTACAACTAGACTCCACCTCCTTGGTTGACTGATATCTGCTGGTGTCTTTGATTTTTTATTTTTTTTCCTACGAGTAAAGTCAGCTATAATGCTAATAGTTATGCACCTGTTCACAACAGAGGTAGTGGAAGTGTAGATGGAGGGATTTTGAGTTTGTAGATTTTCAACGTCTCTGTTATCATTGAGAGATCCAAATTTACTCCGAGACCACGTCCATCACTGATTGCCGAAAGGTATTATGACATTTTTACCAAATAAAACGCAAATCAACTGTAGCTTTTAGCTCCTCCAGGAACTGGGCATAGATGATACTGGTCATGACTGTAGACAAAGAAGAGAGCTTGCGCGGAGGAGGATGGCTTAACTGCAAGAGAAGTGATTGACGCTCCATTAGAAACTCCTCCTTGCTCTGATTGGATAATTTTGCTCGGGCACAGTGGACTTTTGTAAAAGCCATTAGAACCACCAGTAGGAGCCAAATATTCTTTTTCTTTAGAGATTACCTGTGTCATGTACAACTGTCAGTATAGGGTGACAATTTCAGCAAATATGAAAACAGTTATCTTATATAAGTTACCTTCTGCACCTTTAAGTCACCCATACTGCTTAACGGTACATCGTGTAGTCTAAACCCCATCTGTGCCTGCATGTACCAGTGGACTCTTGTTGTGCATATTCTGGCTTTATCTGTAATTGATCATGAGTCTTGTTGTTCTTTTAAATCATCAGTGTTTATTTTTCATCTGTATTTTGATGTATGGTGTGTACAGCTGCACTCAAACCTCAGCGTAGATTTTCCCTTCAGTTTTACTCCGTATTTATTATGCGCTTCTCAGCTGCCATGGAAACTTGGCAAAAATATTCTCAGTGCTGAATATAATAATTCAGATCATTCACTGAATTCCAATGCTGGCAGTGGAATTATAAGAGAAACTGATAATTTATGAGTTTTGCTCATTTGTAGGTTTGCTTGAAGCCCCTGGAGTAAAAGCAGCCTAAATATAGTATTTATGATGGAATATTGTGAATATGTATTATGGAGATTTATTTTGGCCCTGTCTCCCATCTGCAACAGCAAATTACTTCTCTGTATTCACATCAGAATTGGAAAGTAAAATGCACTGTCTAGTGGAAGAATAATGTATTTTAAGAAAGTGATATTTGCAATATTAAGCTCTGCATATTTCTATATTTAGTGAAGCTTGGGAGCTGTTTGTCAGAGCTGTTAAACACTTGCTAATATTATAATGAGTACTGGGAACAGGACAATATTGGCATTGGGAACATTGTTAGGTGATTCTGTGAAAGCCGACCCAGCTGAGAGCGATGGTGGGGTCGTCTTTGGCGAGAATCGTCCGCCGCTGGACAGGTCTGTTCCAGCCCGTTAGTGCCCACTCTGCTCACCTGAGCTGCCTGGTTGTTCACCCTTCCCACAATGCACCTCTGGGTCACTAATGTTTTCCCACCCATGACAGATCTGTTTTACCTCCTTCCCCGCTTGTCTCTAGGCTGTTGTTTTAGGCACAGCTGATTGGTGCATTATTGTCTCAGGCTTCGACTGAAAGTAGATGTGCTCCATTACGGGTAAAATCACACCCTTTCTCACTACCTTACTGCCAACCATGTAGCTACTCTGGCTGGACTATGTTGGATACGGGACGGCACAATGTGTCAGTCTCCTGTTTAGTTCAAGCTTTTATTCAGATCAGCCTTTTATTTTGTGCTTTATTTAGATAAATGCTCTCGTCTGTCGGCAGGACTTGTTTTGTACTACATTCTGAAGGCAGGTCTTTTCATCGAATAGTCTGGGATCTCTTTTTCTCTTCATCCGTCTACCCCTAATGTCAGGCACTTCAGCTAACTGCAGAATATTCTCCAGTTCATAATTATATTTAGTTACTTTTCAATTTTTTTTTCTTTTTTATTACTTTTAACAGTTATTTTTTAAATAATAAAACATTTTCTCGAACTATTGCATACATTACAGCATATTCCTCTGTTCCTCTGCCAGCTAGGTACAGCCATTACGGCGCTTGCGTATGGATTGTATAGCACTAGTGAGAACACGCCTTCAATGATATTGCTAGTTTCCTCATAGCTGAATTGCGTAGGCTACGTAACGCAAAGGAGGAATTTGTCCTTTGCGGCGCACAAGTGCATTTGGTTCAGCTGAGTTCAGAAAGTTTTTTTTTTTTTTAGCCTAATTCTCTACTGTATGACATACACTGCGAAAACAAAATCTTACCACATGTTTCAGTCCTGTATTTAAACTTAAAAACTTAGTTGTATTTTTTCTAAGAAAAAGAAATTCTGCAACTAATTTGAAGTCATTTTGACTCATTTGACTGATGAGATAATTTCACTTACCCCTTGGAGAAATCTAGAAATTAGGCAGAATTTCTTTTTTATATTTTCCACTGGATTTTAATTTTGATGATTTTGATACCCAGATAGCTCGATACCTTAGCAGTTTTTTTGACAATGCTGACCTTGAGAATTTTTGATAATTGGGAGGGGTCAGCATGTTGTTTGTATGTGAACCGAGGCCCCTCTGCTGGAATAGTTACTCGTGCGGTGCATCTGTGTGCAGGCGTCTGTGGATGCAAGCGTTCGTACGTGTGACAGTATTATGGGTTCTTGTTCTTCGGTACTGGTAGAGAAATGCCTTTCTCAGAGTTTGTCTGTTGTTTTCCCCTTTGGCTTCGCGTGCCAGTCCTCCTTACGTGTGGAATCGGTGTGGGATCATAAAGCTGAGAACAACATGTGCTGCTCGGTGGTCTGCGGTCTGTCCACAGTACACAGTGTCTGGCTCATGCAGTACTTTCCTGTGATAGACTCAGTATGTGTTTGTTTGGTCAGTCACTCGAAATGCAAATATCAGTATTCTGTTTGTGCGGAGTACGAGAGAGGGAGGTAAACCGTTGGACAGACTGCAGGAAATGGAAGCAGAAAGCGATGGAGACGGAGGAAGAGAGGACAGAAAAAGAGAGAGAGGGAGAGAAACAGTGTGGAGTAGGAGATCGAGAGAGGAAGTGAAAGCCTTGGTGTTGTATTACTCACTTCCTGTCTTTACACAGCCGCCCTACGCTCTGTAGTGAGCTCTTCACTGTGTCTCCTCCAGAAGAGAGTAAATAAGAGATTTACACACACACACAAGCGCGCACACACACACACCCTCCCGCCCGTTTGCTGCGGGCGAGCCTCTCCTCTTTAGCTGTCCGTATCTCTATGACGACCGTTTGAGCGGGGATGCTGAACTGTCAGGCAGGGCATTATGGGAGTGGGGAGCTCTGGCAGTGCAGGCCGGCCGCAGATACAGCACTTCACCATAATCCAGTTTTAATTGAGCTCCTGAGACTTTGATGTGGCGGAGAAGGTCGGCGCGGCGATATTCCAGGGAGAAATTAAAGCATCCCGGCCCAGCTCCCCATCTCCCGCTGCCTGTCACCGTTTTAAATTAGCGTTAGCGTCGGACCTAACCTAGCCCAACGGACCGCCCCTCTCCACCCCCTCCAAAACATACTCTCCCCGCCGCCAAACGCGACCCCCGCCCCCCCAAACCACCCCCCCGTCTCTCCCTCTCCTGCCCAAAAGCTGAAAGATTTTCATCTCTGTCTCGCACCTCCTTGATTGAGTTTGAAAAGTGTGAGCGTGACCCGGGGAGACGTGTGGCTCTGCTCTGTCATGCGGGGGGTTGGGGGGGGGGGGGGGTTGGGGCGAGGAAGAGGAGGAGATTATTTTCACCTGTCAGCGATACGGGCTTGATCTCCCTCCTCATAGCCCGCGGTCACGCAGGTGTAGTGCTCTAATGATGCTCCGTCTCGCTCCCTGATTCCGCGTCCGTCTCGATTATTTATGTGTTTGGGGTGCTTCGGGGGGAGAGGTGTTGAGGAGCGGAGGGGCACCTTCTTTGAAAAGGGGGGCGCCGTCGAGGGCTGCGAGCGCGAGTACCGAGGCCTCCTGCTACTCCTCGCTCTGGGTCTCCTGTTTTTCGCTCGTTCCTCTGGCTCCGTTCGACTCCGTTACGGCGAGTCGATTGGGCGCCGCTGCCCTACCGCCCTCAGCCAGGAGCCATCTGTTGAGATGCAGCTCTCTCATGTTAGGGAGTCTTCAGACAAAGGCTGACCGCACCTCTGTGTGTACGGTGCACGTCCGTCAGCTTTCACCTTCTGCTCCGAGCCTGTCGAAGGCCCCGTCTTCTTCTGTTAATCTGTGATTTCTGCCCTGACATTCACTCTATCCCTCCCTTTATCTCCTCTTACATCCTTCTTTCACCCTCTCTCTCGCCATCTCTTTCCCCTCATCTTATTCTCCATCATTCTGTCCTGCTTTCTCTACCTTACTCCTCCTCTATTCCTCCTCGCTTTTCCCTCATCTTTTCTCACTTTCTACCTCCATCTCTTCCCTCTCTCTTTCTCTCTCTGTGTGATTGCTGCACCAGGTCTTGGCGTACTCTGAAGGTCTGCACGGGAAATGGATGTTCAGCGAGATCCGCGCCGTTTTCTCCAGACGCTTCCTCCTGCAGAACACGGCCCTGGAGGTCTTCATGGCCAACAGAAGTAAGGCCTCCCCCCCTTTCATCTGGCTTTCTTTGGTACTCGGGCTGTTTCTTTTGCTGTCGTTTGCGTTGGCCGTGTAGTAAAATTTGACGCGATATCATTGTGCTCTTTCTGCCACCAGCCTCTGTTATGTTCAACTTCCCGGACCAGGCCACGGTCAAGAAGGTGGTCTACAGTCTACCGCGGGTGGGAGTCGGCACCAGCTACGGTTTACCACAAGCGAGGTGAGTCATTTTTGAGAGGAAAGAAAGTAGGAACTACCTTCACTCCAAGAGCGGAGCTCCACACAACACAAAGCAGCAATAGAGGTCGTAAAAATACAATCTGGAGTAGTCTGAAGAGGAACATGAATTCAGGGCATAACCGATGTCAGAACTTAAGGAGAGATTAATTAATACGATGACGATGAGGGGGGTTTACATTTCGAAAGTCAGCTTTTATGCAAGCCTCGGAAGGCTGAGGACGGGGTAGTATGTTACAATGTTATGACTTTGTAATTTGCGCTGTGTTCCCGTACTGGGCCTGTGTAGAGAGGAGCCTGCAGCTGAATTTATGAATCCCACCGTTCGTGTCACCAGAGCGAGTGGCAGTGACCCTGACCGTACTGCTTAATTCACGCTCCGCAAGCTGTACCTTACCACTGCTGCCCTGGACCCAGCTACTATGGAGATGGAGAGCATCTGTAAATCGCTCTGTGTCAGTATCAGGAGGCCAGACTCCAGCCAGCCTTAAAGAGACATTAACACCAGTAGGTCCAAGCTAGGTAGCTACTCCACATAGGCTATGCACGCTAGCACAAACACAAACACACGCGCACACACACACACACACACACTCCAAATACGCTCAGAGTTAAATGACTCTGGTACACTTATCGCTCACTGCCATTGTGAGGGCTGCGCGCCCGTATGTTTTCCCACAATCCTTTGCGGTTTTCCGTTGCCTTCAAGTTGCAGCTAAAAATTTTTCTAATCTGCGCGTCGACTCTCTCCCTCGCTGAACTCCCCGACCTGTCTCTCGCTGGCTTTTGATCAGTGATTTTCGCAGAAAACCCTGTCATCTTTCTCGCGTGCGCGCCCCCTCTCAGGACGCTTCGCTCCCGATGTAATTTGTTTCCTCGTTAAAATGGCAGCCAGCAGTAGCGGCAGCGGCGGGATAAACGTACGGGAAACCGCAGAATGGCGGTGCGGTGTGACGGCTTTGTGAGGTCTATTACTGGCAGTGAATGTTCCAGCTCCAGCTCTCGCCGCCTGCGTCTCTTTCCTTCTCTCTCTCTCGCTAACAGGAGTGCGTTAGCGCTCTCTGTGAGGAAGTGCGCACGGCGCGTGTTCATAGTTTACGGTTTAGTTCCTTTCTCTCCTGTCAGACACTGCTCTGCTGCCAAAATGGGTGCCTTTCGTCAAATCCTTTTCAGCTTCTGAAGGAGCCTGTAGTATGGGGCCGAGTGAATCAAGTCTCTTTTCATTGAGTTAATCCAAGTAATGAGGCATAATTGAATTTATTTTATTTCTAAATTCCTCTGAGAACATTGCTGAAGTGCATCAGTTTGCAATTTGAATCTCTGCTCGTTTCCTTGATAGAATTGAAAAGTGGCCTTTTGCATAGTGGAAGGTTCTATGGCGTGTGTGATACGATTATATAGGGCACCAGGGTATAGGGACTCCAATGGTTGGTGGTTCAATCTCCTATGTAGCTGCAGTAAGTTGACTGCAGCTATTTGGCCCTTGAGCAAGGCCCTTAACCCCCCTCCAGGGTGATTGACCCTCGTTTAGTCCAGTAAACTGCAAATTGGTTTGGATAAAAGTACCAGCTATAACTGTGATTTGATGTAAAATTGACTCTGGCTCTGAGTGTTTGCTGTGCAGAGAGACGTTTCCAGAACATTCTAACGAGAGCGTTCGGTTCCCCAGGCGAATCTCCCTGGCGACCCCCCGACAGCTCTTTAAGTCCTCGAACATGACCCAACGCTGGCAGAGGAGGGAGATCTCCAACTTCGAGTACCTGATGTTCCTCAACACCATCGCAGGTGAGCTGCCGCACCTACTCCTCAGCTAATGCACTACGGTGACCTCTGACCCCTCCACTCCACCACTCCGGACTTCAACTAATGAACCCGAGTCAGAATCGTGCTAATGTATTTGTGCCGCATGAGACCTAACCCTGTCACCTGACTGCCTGGGCTGTGTCCTGTGAGCCTGGGCTGGTTGGGTGTGAAATATTTTCATGCGGCCCAAAATGCTTGGGTGCACCCCTGGTCCCTCGTGACGACAGTGTTGCTGCAACATAAACCAGAGGAATTACACTCAAACCGAAAGTATTTGGGTATGAATTTAGAGAAATGGAAAGATATTTTGATCGAGAGAAATAACACATGGATAATCTATGTATAGATACAAATGTGTGAATACCTAGAGATGATGGATGGATGAATATTTCCACTAAGATGAGTTCAGATACGCCGTCCTCTGACTCATGAGCTGAAGGTGAACTGGGTGCTAATATGTGTTTAGATGCCTCATAAGGGCAGAAAAACCATTCATGCGTTTCGTTCTGCTCCTTACATCGTTTCCTGGCTCGTGGCCTCTGTTTGTTTACCTCTGGCGTTATTTGAAACAGCCGGGCTCCTCTCCCCTGGGTAATCAGCCCTTCTGAGAGGCGGTGGGACCCTGTCGTCGGGCCTCAGATCTGAACTGTGATGAAGAGGGAAGGAGAGAGGGAGAGAGAGAGAGAGAAAAGGGCCTCGCACCGCTCAGAGCACCTAGAGGTGCCATCCTCACGCCGCATAATTATACATATTTATATTTAGCCGCGGCGGCGCGTTCGATACATTATTGTCAGCTAATTAGATCTGAGGCAGGCCGCGAACATGCAGGAAATTCATTAAAAATTCCTGGTAATGACCTCGGCTGACAGGAGTGTCAGAGCGAGCGCCGTCGGGCTGCAGACTGTCGGAGAGGAAGAGCAGCAGCGGCGACGGCGGCAGCGAGCGCTAACGCGGGAGCGAAGCACCGCTCTAATTAAACACTATTTCACCATTATTAACATCTCCTGCACCCCGGCGTCAGCTCCACCTCTGTCAGCCCGCCGCCGGTCTCACCTCCTACCCCCCTGCCTCTTTCCGGTCTGCGTTATTAACCTGTTTAATTAAGCCATGCGCTCCGAGCCACCCCGCCCGTACTCACCAGAGAGACTGTCTCCGAGGGGTAGGGAGACTGCAGTGTTCTCGCCTCTGGTACAGCTCTGTCGAAATGTGTGATGGTGCTTTACGTGAACTCGAACAGTCAGAGTCTGGACCACACCTCACTTACGCTTAAGAGCGAGAATGCACTACCTCGCCTTACCCAGACTTATAAAAGCAATGAAAACCACTCTAAACTGTGTTGCTGTTTACCCCTTAAACTCAGAATTTTTCTCTTGAGTTTTCCCTTGAGTAGGTTTTTATGTCAGAAAAGCATTTTATCCATATTGTAGGACAATTTCATGTACATGTCCTGTATCTGCTGGACTGAAGCTACATCACAGCCAAAATGTCATGTTTTTATGCCCTCAGCTTTGCATCAAATGGAAAATATCTAGATCCTGAGCACCATTTTAAACACATTTCCCTGTAATTCAGCAGGAGGTACGTGGGATTGTTTAAGATCTTGGGATCTCCTGTGGAATTTAAATTAGGCCTGAACTTCTGCTGGTTTGAATACGGTAGCTCCATTTGATGGACCCATTTATAGGTCCTTAGGATTTAAGGAGTTGTCACTGAAGATTGGACTGATGTCTGGGATTTTTTTGGTGAAGAAGAGCTTCTTGGACGAGGACTGAGAAGTACACTGCGTCGAAACGAGGACATCACATCATGCGTGGATTTCATTATAGAGTTGTCTCTCATTGTGCCACAGTGCTGAGACAGACACGGTTGCTCCTGGCACTCAGCGTCTCACGTCCCGGACCCTCGTGGCCACTGCTTCCATGCCTAAGCGTGCAGTCACATGTTTACAAAGTGGGAGTGTCAAAACGTCATGATCCATTCAGTCTCGTGGAGATTTCTTTGCCCAGGGAAGAGAATTTTTTTGCCCTCTTCATGCGGGCGGGACTGGACTCTGGCACAAAGTTGAGTTTTTCCGTCTTACAGATGCTAATGCTGAGCTACACGCTAGCTGGTTGTGATCTCCTCGGCATCAACTTATGAAACGGCATTCCAACCGCGCTCTCAGGCTACATCCTCCCGAAGACATTTTAATTTTAAAAACAACATTTTAAAACAAAATTGATTGCCATCCACACGAAAACACAAACCCGGAGAATTCAAACTGAAATGAGGTCAGCAGCATTTTCAAAAGTCTCAGTTTTAGGGGTTCAAAAGCATTGTAGTGGTGTGGATGCTAGGCAAAAGCGCAGCAAAAGTTATGCATTTTAAAATTAAAACGTATTGGTGTCGACGTCACCTCAGAAGAGAAGTCAAATTGCGTTCCAACCACTGGAAGTCTGGAGCTGACTCTGGCTGTATTGTGACCGCTCTCTCACGACAGGAATGGAATTGAGCGACATTTCAGAAGCTGTCTTGAGCAAGTCGGGTTCCAACCATCGTCAGGCCTCCTGTAACACTCGGTAACACGATGAGCTGGCTGGGTAAATGAGCTTATTCAAATTAGCGCTGTGCCGTGGGATTATAGTAATGTAATTTCCCATGACTGTAACCCACACGGTGAGGCACCACCCAGGTCTGGCGGACTGTTATTCATCGGTGGGAGAGGCTGGCAAAAGGACAAATAACGACTTCCTCTCCTGAATGTGGGGACTGTGGCCTCTCAGATTTATCAAAAGCAACAGCTTCAATATTTTTTCAGCTGAAATAAAAGTTTGAATTGTGGGGGCGAGGGTGTGGCCGAATGGCGGCTGGGCTTTGGAGGCGAAGCAGCTGGCAGTAAGGGTACTGTGACTGGACAAACAGAGCGGGGTTTGTGCCAGTGGAGGCCAAAGCTGATGGGGAGAAGACCTTCAGGAAATGCTGGCAACTGCCCGTCTCCTGTCAGGGAAGTACGAGGAGAAATGAAATAGTTCAGGTGTGTCCCACTCTTTATGTGCCCTTCGTCACGCCATGTCTCTCACCTCTCCCAGAGTGAGTGCTATGCTTGACGCCCTTCACACTTCGGTGTGGCGGGGTGTTAAAAATCGCTTGCGGATTTGCCGGTTTGGTCCACGAGGCTTTAGAACAGCCTCGAGGGAGCTAACCTCACTACAAACCCGCCTCAGCTCAAAAATAAAGCTCTTCTGAGGGTTTGAATTCACTGGAGAACCACTCACTGTTTTTCTTTAACATTCATTCTTGCTGTCTATTGTGGAGGAAGGAAAAATTCTTCACCTCCAGCGCTTCTGTATCCTGACCTGCCTCGTCTCGCCTTTCCCCTCCTTTGTTAGCATTTGAATTTCCCTCCAGAACTTCCTGTTGGTCATTCATTGGTTTTCCCATCCATTCATTTTTTGGTGTCCAATCAACATGAACTTTATACTGTGATGAACAGCCCACTTTACTCTGGTATACAGTTCTGTGCAAAAGTCTTGGGCACAATTAAATCAATTTCGTTGGGCAAATATGCTTGCAAAAATGATGAAATAAGAAGATTCTAATAACTGAGAAATGAACTATACAGAGCTGTAACCTATTTAAACCTAAATAATATCAATATTCGATGCAACTACAGTTTGCCAAAAAATTTGGGGCACTGTCCTCCTGTGCTGTAGTTTTATAAGATTGGTATTTGTTTGTTCTAAGCAGAGTGGGAAAGTTGCCACCATTCTGCTGCTGATGGACTGTCCTACTAGTGTCTGATGTTGACATCAAGGCTGTAATATCTGTATTGACTGTTTATAATGGAATACAAACATCTATTAATGAAACTTGACTTTAAATTAGCATTTGGAAATTCAAATTTACTTTCTATCTTCAGGAACTCTAATATGGAATCAAAAAGTAAACACATAATAAAGATTTAAATAAAAAAAAGTGCAGGGTGCTGGAGACTTTTGCACAGTACTGTAGATTTGTAAGGAACCGATCTGGGGCCTCGTTTTCTGGTACCAGGGAAGCCACAGACATCAGCAGTGTTTTTGTTTTTAAAGCTCCATTTTACACCAGAGTTACAGGGCTGTAGAGCGGATGCGGTGTTTTACACCAGAGTTACAGGACTGTGGTGCGGATGCTGTGTTTTACACCAGAGTTACAGGGCTGTGGTGCGGATGCTGTGTATTTTACACCAGCATTACAGGGCTGTGGTTTGGATGCCGTGTTTTGCACCAGAGTTATGGGGCTGTGGTTTGGATGCTGTGTTTTATCCTAGTGTTACAGGGCTGTGGTGAGGATGCTGTATTTTACACCAGAGTTACAGGACTGTGGTGCGGATGCTATGTTTTACACCAGAGTTATGGGGCTTTTGTTTGGATGCTGTGTTTTATCCTAGTGTTACAGGGCTGTGGTGCGGATGCTGTATTTTTCACCAGCGTTTCAAGGCTGTGGTGCAGATGCTGTATTTTACACCAGAGTTACAGGGCTGTGGTGCGGATGCGGTATTTTACACCAGATTTACAGGGCTGTGGTGCGGATGCTGTATTTTACACCAGAGTTACAGGACTGCGGTGCGGATGCTGTGTTTTACACCAGTGTTACAGGACTGCGGTGCGGATGCTGTGTTTTACACCAGTGTTACGGGACTGCGGTGCGGATGCTGTGTTTTACACCAGAGTTACAGGGCTGTGGTGCGGATGTTGTATTTTACAACAGTGTTATGAGGCTGTACCTCCAGCTGCAGAATCTGCCATCTGAGAAGCATCATCCCTCACTGAGAGGGGAGGAAGAATAAAGCAACGAGAAACAAAAGGAATAAATTCAACATCTGGCATCCCTCAGCACAGCTGCATGTGGGCACCATCGCAGAGACCCGCGCTGGTCTCCATGGTTACCGGCACCGCGCCAGCCAATCGGGAGCGAGTCTCCCGTGGTGATGGGAAGGGCTGGGAGCACGCTGTGTCACAGGGCGCGGCCCGAGAAGAATTTAAATCCCTTTAATGTGCCGCGCTCCGAGATTGCATTCTCACTCCTGCAAAAAAAATAAGTTTGTGATTCCTAGGAATGTAAATATCTATTACCTCCGCAAGACTTTCTATCCGCAAGACGTCTGGTGTGTGGGTGGCTGTTTTTGCAGGGGCATGTGTGTGTGCAGTGTGTTTATGTGTGTGCTGAGTGTGTGTGTGCTGGCCTGTGCGTGTAATATCTGTCTGTATGCACACGCGAGGCACTCTGAGACGGACACGAGCGGCTGGGTGAGACCTGACCTCACAGACTGAATTCTCACGTGTGTCTGATACTGAAGTCTCAATCAGGGCTGTGGAAACAGGAAGTGCCTGTGAGATGCTGCCTGAGTGAAAAGTCTTATAAAGAGTGAACTGTTCCGCACTGGGGGTTGCCACGGTAACCCTAACCCACAGGCCTCCTCTCAAATACGCTCTTTCATTGCTCTCTCTCTGTCTCTCTCTCCCTCTCACTGCAGGGAGGACCTACAATGACCTGAACCAGTACCCAGTTTTTCCCTGGGTTCTCACCAACTACGAGTCTGAGGATCTGGACCTAACTCTCCCAGGGAACTTCAGAGATCTATCAAAGGTGCTCAGCTCCCCATCCCATCAGTCAGTGCCTTTGAGGTCACCGGGGTAGGGGGTATTGGGTCGGGCGGGGGTGCAGCAGACTGTAACGTAACACCGCACTCTTAGAGGAAGTAATGGAGACATCATGTGCCGCGTGCGTCTGTCTAAAACCCGGCCAAGAATCCGCTCCAGACCCCAAACCGCTCGCTCGCGGAGAGCAGCGTTTCGTCACCACGCCCCTTCGCTCACCCCCGGTGTTTTTCTGCTTGTGTTTTCTTATCAAACCTTTGGGTTTCTTTGTGTATTTAAGAAATGACCGGCTAATCGTGGCTTTGCTTTCCCTATAACAATCGTCTGGAGCGTTGCGGGCCGATATTTTGTTATTTTTATGCTCCTAGAATTACCCGTTCGCACGTCCGTCCATCCGTACGGGATGTTGTTTATCCTCTTCTCCTCAAAACTACTGGACAGAATTCAACCAGCTTTGGTAACTGCTTTCTTGATCGATCGCAGGTGTGCCTTTCATTTTGTTTGACATAATTTGATAGGTTCACAATTTTTTTGTTTTACACAAACACTCAGTGACCGAGCTTAGGACACAAACTTTATTTTTTGTCTTTTTGTTTTTTTTTAGTTTGGGTGTATATCAGTTATTACCCTTATGAAGAGATAACCCCTTCAGATGAATAACTTTGGTTTTGGAGGGGTTGTGAAAAAGACACGGGCATACAGTAATGCAAATAAGACAAAAACAAACAACATAAAAATACAAAAATCAATCAATTCATGTATAAAGTTGTGCTCGCAGTAATGACTCACTCGTGACAGTTATCCTGATAACAGCGACTCACCACTCCCCATCCCCTACTGCTGTGGGACTGTTAGCGCAGGGTTAGACAAATGCATAGTCCAGGACAGCTCGTACCGTGAGTATTTCAGCAGGTGTTTGAACATGCAGTTTACTTTCGCCCGTGTAATTTTGCCAATCTCCTGCTCTCTGAGCAACATGACCAGCCTGTCTCACTCGAGCAGGGAGCACTGTGCCAAACTTCATGGGCCTTGCGCGTCTTTACACAAAACAAACCAGCCGATTCAAAGTCAAAGAGCCGTCTTTTTTGCTCATGTCCTCTGCGCATGGACATAAAATTACCCATAATTCCATTTGGTGTTTGTTTGACTGTCGTATCAGAATCTTCTCTGCTTCGCTGCGCAGGGCCTGGGAGTGTTGGGATGCGGGTTGTAGAGTGAGCAGTGCTGAGATCTCGCGGCCGTTTGCTGCGAAACGCCGTGATTAATATTCGAGCAGAACTCAGTGCCCAAGCCACAACCTCAGTTCACCTCTGCTGCCGAAAGGAGGGACTGATTCCAGTTAAAGCTGGATTTCTTAAATAAAAAACGTTTACATTTCGTGCCCTGCATGGGGGATTTTATAGTGCTCCTGGCCTCCCTTATTCATCTGCCATGTTCTAGCCTCTCCTCTCTTTTTATCTCTCTCTCTCTCTCTCTCTCTCTCTCTCTCTCTCCTCTACTGCTCTGATTCACTGACCTGAAAACAATTACATTCCTGTCTGAAGGCTGTTTCTCTCTCTATTGCTCAGTCTCGCACGCGTTCCCTCTCTCTCTCTTTCATTCTTTCGCTCCCTCTCTCATTCTCTCTCTCCGTCTTTCCATATCTCTCTC
Organism: Gymnothorax reevesii; assembly: GCA_029721435.1. Taxonomy (NCBI): domain Eukaryota; kingdom Metazoa; phylum Chordata; class Actinopteri; order Anguilliformes; family Muraenidae; genus Gymnothorax; species Gymnothorax reevesii. The sequence goes on from CM056574.1 coordinate 173,396,331, forward strand.
TGCTCAGTTCTCTCCCTCCGTCTACACGTCACTCTCTCTCTCTCTCTCGGCGCTGGCCTCTCCTCTCGGGTTTGGTTTGCAGAGTGATGCTGTTTCTCACTCTGATTTATCACTCCGCACTGCTGGCTCTGCTGTGACACCAGGTCCTCATCCAGCGATGAGAAAAAAGGAATGAAATGACATGAAGATGCGCCTGGGTCCGGCCCAAAGTGCTGATCAGCGCCACGTCGAATCAAGAGGGACGGCGGTCAGGCTATTTATGTGTCGGGCTGAGGAGAAGATGGCTGCGAGTGTCGCGCGCGTGTGTGTGCGTGTATGCAGTGTGTGTGCACGTGCGGGCATGCATTACTAGCCTTACAGGGACCAAATGCCCCCCCCCCCCCCCCTTTCCGCTGAGGGGGGTAGATATGCGCTAAGGTGGGGCAGGAGGGGGTGCGATCCAGTCCGGTCTCTGTCTCCCACCGAGACAGGAAAGGTCTCTCCGCCTGTTACTCTCCTTTAGATCCTACTGACACCCCAGCCTCACCAGGGCACAGACCGTTGTAGAACGCCTCCGCATTCCTTCCATCATCCTCACATGTGCGTCAGTTAATCAGTCCGTGGAATCCGCTTTTTTATATTAGTGTACCGCTGTAAACACACAAGTGTGTCCGGCCAAGTGCACACACACAGCCCCCTTCACCCCGTTGCATACAGACTCCGCTGAGGTGCAGATGCAGAGGAGTGTTTTCAGTGAGTGTTCAGCAGTGCCCACCGGTCGTGCAGCTCCGCTCTCAGGTGAGAGAGCCCCACGGACGGAGAGGGGAGCTCATGAAGCCTCTGTGCCCAGCTGCTGTGAGCCGCAGCCCTGGAGAGTCACACACATATACAGACCTGAGCTGCTCCTATCCAGTCAGATCCGGGGTTCACCGCAAGTTTAAGTTTCCAGCGGTTCAGTAATCATGTGCACACAAACACACGTGTGCACCCACGGACGCACACACTGCTAATGTACGGACACACGTGCACACGAATGTACGGACACACATGCACACAAATGCACGGACTTGCCCATACATGCAAATCAGCATAATAGCATGGAAACACACAATTTTATCAAACAATATGCACATTTAGTTTATCTCAAACAAACAATGGCGCTCTGTTCTGGATTTCTGGCTCTTTGGGATTGCATGTGTGTGTTTGTGTGTGTGCACGTGTGCGTGTGTGTGTGTGTGTGTGTATCTGTGAGTGTTTATGTTTATATATGTGTGTGTGTGTGTGTTTTTGTGTGTGTGGGTGTGTTTGTGGGCCCTTGTATGTGTGGGTTTGTGTTTGTGTGTGTGGTGTACATGTGTTGATGTGGGTGCGTGTGTATGTACAGTATGTGTGCGCGTCTGTGAATGTGTGCGTACATGCCTGTATGTGCGTGCGTGTGTGTGCGTGTGTGTGTGTGTGTAGGTCTCCAGGTGTGCAGAGTTGAGAGGGCAGCCCCTGTAGAGACAGTTATGTATTGTAATGTATTCTGCTGACATCCTCCCAGCCTGTTTACCGGGCCCATCCGCTGTCATTAGCATGAGTTCACAGCCCCTGTCTCCTGACGGCCGTCCTTGGGACCTCTGGGGTCTGGTGTGAAGATCAAAGCTAATGCAGCGGGGGGCGGGGGGGGGGGGGGGGGTCGGGGGCGTCGGGTCGGTGCTGCTCTCTCTGCCCTGTGCTGCCAGGCTGCTCTTTTGTTCTGTTATGTTCTGTGCCAACGAGTCTTCTGGGGCCATGTTTCTGTGTGTGTGTGTGTGTGTGTGTGTGTGTGTGTGTGTGTGTTTGTGTGTGTGTGTGTGTGTGTGTGTGTGTGTGTGTGTGTGTGTGTGTGAGTATATGCTCGAAGTTCAAAGTAGATTTTTCTGTGTGTGTGTGATTGTGGTCCTGTGTACGTTCGTGCTACAACCCCATTTCCAAAAAAGTCAGAAAATGCTGTGAAAATGCTATAATGCAATAAATTGCAAATAAATTTCAATATTTAATTGAAAATAGTACAAGGACAACATATCAAACTTTGAAACGGAGAAACTTTGATTTTTCAAAAAAGTGCTCATTTTGAATGTGATGGGAGCTTCGCGTTTCAAAAGAAATGGGGACGAGGGCGTGTTTACCACTGTGTTGCATCACCTCTATTTTTAACAACACCCTGTTTGGAAGCTGACTGCTGTGGTTATAAGAGCAAAATTCTCTCACAATTTTGCTTGATGTAGGTTTTCTGCTGCTTAATACTTTGTGGCCTCCTTTGTCAGATACGTTTTTTAAATTATGCGTCAAATATTTTCAGTGGGTTACAGGTATTACCTGCAGGCAGGCAAGTGTCACACCCAGACTCTTACTGCAGATTGTTGTAATACGTACAGAGTGTGGTGTTTGGCGTGATCTTACTGAAATAAAGGTCACTTTATCTCAAATCAACCAGGGGGCAAGACACTCCTTCACAGATTTCATTTATTTCTTTATGTATTGTTGGTAAATGTGCGAAAAGCAAAACTCCCAATTTTTGGGGGTCGTTTTTCACTTTCCTTCAAGTGGCGACCATCTTCAAGATGGACCTCTTGGACCTCGGAGTAGGAGAGAAAACTGAGGCCTCAGACAGGAATTTGTGATTGTTTTCAGGTTAATGAGTTACTTTAGTCCTTCATTGCAGAATGTGCTGAGGCCCAAATTCAAGGTGGCTGCCACTCGGAGGGGAGAGAGAATTGATGCCCAAAAATTGGGAGGAGTTGTTCTCAACACATAATAATAATAATGATAATAGTAGTAGTAGTCATTTATATGTGCTTTTGTGATGCATACCCTAATTTCTCCTCTGGATTATTTGAGTGTTTACCTGTCTGTATATGTGTGTATGTGTGTGTGCGTGCGTGTGCGTGTGTGTGTGTGTGTGTGTGTGTGTGTGTGTGTGTGTGTGTGTGTGTGTGTGTGTGTGTGTGTGTGTGTATGAGTCATTTTGGGTGCGGTGCTGCTCACGGTCTGCTCTCACAAAGTCCCTGGTGAGCTCCCGGGGCCAGTAGAAGTGTGGAATACCATTAGACTGTGTGAGCAGGCCATGTGACCGCTGAGCCAAAAGCACCTGCCAATCAGAACAGCCGCAAGAATGGCCCGCAGGTTTGCTGTCATTATGGCCATGATCTGCAGCCATGGAGTGTGTGGCGGATATGCGCCTCCGTACTGGTGTTTCACACACCTACACTGCTGCAGCATTACTTCCAGCTGAGCACTCCGAACGACGTGACTAGCAACCGCCAAAAACCGCCAGCCGTCATCGCCGGGGGGGCATACCAAGCGATTCTTTGGCCAGCGGGGCCGTTCCCACGTCAGCCTCCATCTCATTAGACGTGTTTGTACTTTCTAACGATTATTTCCTCTTCATCAGAGACCCGCTCGTCAGGAATAAAAACATGAGGGAGAAAAGAGGGAGGAAGTCGTCTCCACGGTAGCCGTTTTAATTGCCAAACGTGTAAATGAGAGAAACGCGGCCCCCATCCCCCTCTCGCCGTTTCCTGGGCATGCCCACTGCGACTTCAAGACTTATAAGCCTCATATTTTGTGAGTTTTTTCACCGCAGCTAGTGTGTATCTCTGGTGAAAATAAGCTGAATATCGGCAGCAGGAAGTACAGCTGTGATCAGGACCTGCCAAACTGACCGCCACAGTTCTCCGCCTATGAGGTTTCATTTGTGCTTTTCTGTCTTTTAACAAGATAACTCAAAAAGTTACAAATTTACTGGCATGAAATTTGGTAGGATGGTAGGTGGTAGTCCAAGGATGCGTCGATTCAATTTTGAAAGTGATCTGGAACATACTCTGGATTCTAGATCTGGAAGAAGTTTAAAATATACCTCAATAGAATCATTGTCCCTAATGTAATGAATAGATTTTCATAAAATTTCAGCGTTAAATGGAATGCACACTAATGCTGACATGGCGTGGCGGACGTATGCGCTCTACTGAGTGCCCTTCTAGTATTGCTTTTGCAAAAACTAGATACAAGTTCTCACTGCGTAAACAGTAAACGCTGTGTTTTTTATTTATTTGTGCTACCCGCGCATCGTTTTCTCATTAATTCCTGGCTGCACTGCTGCAGAAGGCCGCGTTCATATGCCTGGTGCCCAGAATAAGGAGCAGTCGTCCCGCTAATAGAGGGACAGGAAAGCGTGTGTCACTTTTACTCTTAACGTTGAGGCCATGCCTTGTGCTTTTTATGTGGAAACGATAAAAAGAAAACAGCAGTTTGTCTCCGATGAGGCGAAAGCGAGATGCTGATCGTCCTCCTCTTCGTCTCGCGCGTTTTATTATGGATGCCTTCCGCCGCGATGATGTCACGCGCAATACGAGCTCGCACCCTGAGGACCGCGCCACTTCAGAGAGACGCGGTTCGGGTACTGCAGACCGAGGCTGTCTGCTAAAAACGAATCCTCTTCATTCTGATCTTCCCCCACCCCGAAAAAACAATCCCTACATCTGAGCGAGGCTGCTTGGGAGCACCGCCGCCTTGTTTTGACTCCTGAAGAGCTGGATTATATTAGATTGTAACGGTGCTCGGCTCCTCTCCTGACAAAGCGGGCGAAAACAAGCGTGGCCTTTCCTGACGCTGCGCCGCTGTAATGTCATTTTCTTCTGAAAAATGAAATGCAATATGCTCACTTTAGAGAGAGGAGGCCTGATAAGACAAAAACAAAAAGCATTTCTGTTCTCCGTTCCTCAAACACGCGCGCGCGCACACACACACACACACACACACACACACACACACACACACACACAGGAGCACCCTGTTTGGGGCTGTTGTTATTCCGGCGGATTGTTTTTTGAAATAAATAAATAACCCTGTCCGGGAAGGAACGCTAGCCCTAATTATCTATGATGGGAGCGATTCGTCTTCGGTTTGAAGCTGACACACGGGCGATTCTAGCGGACGGGTCTGTCAATGCTTGTTTTGTTGGGCGGCTGTGCTTTTAAGCGGTCAGGTGTAATTCGGCCTGTGCTGCTCACACGTTAGTGAACTGTTCGGCGTACAGATCAAGTATTACAGCAGATTGTTTGTTGTGGTCAGTCTTGGATAACGTCGCTATTGAAATAGAACCAGAGCTGCAGGCTCAGGATGCAGAGCAGACTGGCTACTCATTGGTGGCCCTGTGGGACTAATGGCAGATGCAGGTGCCGATTTATATTTATTATTATTATATTTATCTAAGCTCAAACACCGTTGAGTTTTGCACATTTTTACTGCTGTTGAGCTAAATTTGTTCACACTTGTCGTTAAGAGATGCTTTATGTTAGTTGTGGTCAATGTCGGCCATAGATTGGACCTTGGAGAACATTTTTTTAACCTTTATTTAACCAGAGAGGTCCCATTGAGATTGTAATCTCCTTTTCAAATGAGCCCTGTGGGGTTGAGGCGGAGGGGGAGAGGACAAGTTGCATCGCCAATTAGATCAGGGGATGATTGGGTGGCAGATCGAGTCCGTGTCATGGCTAAATTCCCAACCTGCCTCGACTCTTCTCAAAGCGCGTCACTCTCACCTCAGAGAGTCAGGACCTTGGTTTAATGTCTCATCCGAAGGACAGCGTCTCCTTCGGTACAGTGTCCCAATCACTGCACTGGGGATTATTCCACCGGAGGGAAGATCGCAACCTACTGGCCACCAACACCTCTTCCAGCAGCAACTTGGTTTTCTCAGGTAGTCTCCCATCCAAGTACTGACCAAACCCAAACCTGCTTAGCTTCAGCCACGCGGCTTGAGCAGATTGAATAGCAAAGTCACTGCATGAGTCTTTCTTTGGGGAAAGCACCCACTTGCAAGAATGCTACAGAATTTTACCCACCCAGCTCGTTGAGGTGCGTGACGCGATTCCATTGGAGCCTGCTGTGAGGGTTGCCATATCAGTGGAGCCCCTGGCTGAATATGAACAGCCTTGAGAGGCTTCTGGAAGGTTCCATGCACGGTTAGGCTCCTCTTAGCCTCTGTACCTTTCACCTCATCTTTTATTCACCTTCTCCAGTCTTTTATATTTGCCGCCTTCTGTCTTGCTCTCCACTGGAAATATAACATCCTATTTTGTTCTGTCTGTTTTCTGCCCTAAACTCCTTATCAGTTGTTATTTAAGTTCAAGAACATTCTTACTTGAGAGCTGTCGTCGATAAATATTGGACATTGCTGTAGTTTGTAGAGAAGTGATAACCTCAGAAGTAACCTGTCGTATATCGTAAATGTATTTTGCAGTTATTCATATTCATTTTAGCCCAGCAGTATGCCATACGGTTCATTTACCCATTTCTGTCATGTTGCCTTGACAAACCGGTTTACCACCTGTGTACTTCTCCGGATGACAAAGACCCAGCAGAGTTTATATCATCGAAGGTTCGATAGCTGGTGCTGTTTGTCAGCCGTTTACAATCTCGAATCACATTCAATTGGCGGGTTGTCTTATCGATTTTCTAGTGTATGATGTACACGTGAAAAAGTTTGGGGCTTCAAAAGATGCACTCATTGGTAGCCCAGAGCATCATGTGCTAAAGCCGATCAACACTTTTTTCCTCCATTGTTCTTGATGGAATATTAACCCTAAGACTGCTGAAATATATTTTTGAAAATACATACACTTGATTGTCTTGTGCTGTTGAAAACCTATCATGTGGCGACTTGTTTCAGCGGGAGGTCTTTTTATCTAGTCGCCACATGATAGGCTTTCAACAGCTTTGATTTTGATATCTTGCATCATTGAGCAACAATAGCTGCACTTAACGCTCTAAGGATTAAAGGTGCTTTACGCAGCGTAAGAATGTACTCACAACAAACACTAATCTCGGTAAAGTAAAAGGCAACAAGCAAATGTAAATTTGAGAAACGCGCCACAGTCAATGATTTACTCAGCTTCTGTGATTCGCCATCTGAATCACAGCTCACTGTCCTACCTTATCTTTGTCCCTGCGGTCCGTCAGCCCGTCTTCTGTTGCTTTGCTATGCCATGAGGTCAGTAAAGGCCTCACTCGTGTTACTTGCCAAGGCGATGGTCCACTAGCCAGACCCTTCGTTTTTTATTTATTTATTCTCATTATTTCTTATTCTCCCTTCCTCTCTCTCTCGCTCAATCCCTCCATCCCCTTCTCTCTGTGCATCTCCGTATTGACTCCTGCTGCGCACAGTATTCTGTTTGTTTGTGTGTGTGTGTGTGTGTGTGTGTTTGTGTTTTGTGTGGTGTGTATATTCAGGGATACTCATGTTGGCTGTGGGCTGCGACCTCAGACCCTGCTGGTTCCTGAATGTGAGTACGGAGGAGAGCTGTGTGAATGGGGCCTCAGGGGGTTGGTTTGGCGGGTGGGGGGTGGGGGGGTTGGGGGTACAGTCTGCCCCCAGCTCTCATTTCAGGCCCTCATCTGCAGTGAGCAGAAAGTTTTTAAATTGGCTGCATTAACCTGACTGAAAACATTCCCTGTTTTCAAATGCAGGGCCTCCTGGGAACTCAGGCAGCCGGTTTCCGCTGTGGTTGGTTTGTCATATTGAAATGACCGTGGAAAAAACTCTCAGAGATCCATGATGCTTGTAATCAACATATGACACGGTTATTTTACTGTCTTGCCTAATCTCAAATTATTGACGGATGTTGGCCTCTGTAGGTGAGTTATATTTAGAATGGGCTTTGTTTCTGTGTGTGTGTGTGTGTGTGTGTGTGTGTGTGTGTGTAGATGCGTTTTTGCTGCGTGCCTGTGTGTGTGTCTCGGCCTATTGGGTGTGTGTTTTTGATGCGATTCTTTATTGTATATTGCATCTGTGTGCTGGTATTAGTGTGCACACACTTTAATGTGTGCGCGTGTTTTTTTCTCATGGGTATTTTCATTGTCTATTGTGTGTGTATGTCTGTCTAGTGTGTGAATGTGTATTATAATTGTGTGCATATTTTATGTTTTGCTTGTGTGTGTATCAGTGTAGTGTGTGTTTGTGTGTCTTTTATTGTGTGTGTTCATTGTGTATTGTGTGTGAGTGTTTGTTGTCTGTGTATCTTGTATGTGTGTGTACGTGTGCGCTCACACGCATGCACGTGTCGCTCTACTGTTAGTGTCTGTGAGCTTGCGGTCCGAGCTGGACCTGGCTGCTATACAGTGTGAGCTCACTCCACCAGAGCTCTGTGGCCGCAGTCGATTACATCAGTTCGCAGCCCATCGCCCCCCCCCAATACTCCTCCGACACACCCCGCCCCCCGTGACTTCATCTGGTCTTAGTATATTAATATTGACTGTCGATATACCTCCAGGGCTCTCTTATTGGATTGCTTGATTGAAGGGACGGAGAAGGCAATCTATCCCCTACTAAATGTGTTTTTAAAGAAGCAATTACTATGACTTAAACAACGACTGAAAAAGCACTCGTCACCGGGGGCTAAAAGCTGAGCAGGAGGGCTGGGCTCTGATGTATTTAATTGAAAATGAGGGAAAAGTGAAGGTGGCCACAGATCAATGCTCCAATACTGCTGCGCGCCATGACTGAAACACTCCAGCCTCACATCTCCAACACCGGTGTCATTTTCACTCCTGTGGCTTTTCCCCTCCGTTTACTGAACAAAATTCAGCTTCGCTCTTTTATTTACCTTCCCCACCTAACACTGCCCTCTATGGAAACCGATCTCATGGCTGCCCCAGCCTCAGGCACGGACACCGTTCTCCCAGAGACTGGAGAATTTTCTGAGGTTTTAGCATGTATGGATGTGAAGTGTCTTGTTTGTTTATTTATTTGTTTGTTTGTTTGTACTCACACTCACTTCAATCACTCACTCACACTCACTCACTCACTCACTCACACTCACTTCAATCACTCACACTCACTCACACATGCACTCTCTCTCTCTCTCTCTCTCTCTCTCTCTCTCTCTCTCTCTCTCTCTCTCCCTCCCTCCCAAAGGCTGTGGGTCATGCTTATTATCTCACAGGGCTGCTGGCTCATGCAGCCTGAGCTGTGCCGTCGTTGAATTTTGGTGCTAAACTGCTTGACCCTTTGCTAAGTGAGGACGGAACACACACACTGAAGTGAGGACTGTGTCTCTTCCCCTCAGCATGTCAGTTCGGCCCTGCGCCGTGCAGCAGCCAGCTGCTGTCGCTAATGATGTGGCAGGATCCGATACCTGAACACCTGCTGAATTTCATGGATTGGTATTCAGAGGTTGGGATTAACGTGACTTGGACTGTATTCCCAATGTCTGTCAATTTATTCTCCTCAGTGTACTTCAGCTCCTTGCTGTCAATATCCTGAAGTAATTGTTTCATCATCATTAAAATCTTCTGCTAATAATATTCAATAACCTTTGATACCATATTATCTCCTTAAAAGGCTTACGACAGAATTGAACTTTGGGCTTTGTTAAAAGGATAATAGGTTCTGCAAGCGCTTGGCTACTAATGCTAATTTTCCAAAACCATTAACATTGATTTTTGAAGCAAAGGTACACTACTTGGATTCACTGGTCAAAATTAAGAACAATTTTTGAATTGACTACATGCCATCGACTTGATTGTCATTAAAGAGCCAGCAGATGTTTGATGTTCATCTCCTCACATTGAAAGTCTTTTAACAGCAGTGAGCTTTGATGGTAAAGGAGCTTGGCTTGAATCACTGAAGTTGTGGGATGTAAAGTTCCTTGAGAGAGATGATTCACCCTCATTGCTTTAGTAAATATCTGTCTGAATGAGTGGACTGTACACAAAGCGTGTGAGTTACACTCGTCGCTCTGGGTAAGTGTGACTGATGTGCCTTTACATCATAAATGTACAATGCAAGTGTTTCAGCCATTCATCTGTAGCACAGAGGAGTTGGGCATTGTAAAATTTTTATGTTATTCGGTGGCGATAAAGGGTACACTGTGGCCTAATGTAGGGCTTTGGTGTTGATGGAAGCTGCGTCGTCTCGGACAGCGTTTCGTAACACGGGCACACGGGGTGTAAACCGTCTTAGACGAGGTTAATCCTGAAGGATTACCTTCAACATTCTGTCCTCTCCACCTTATCACACTGTCAGCCCCTTCTACCGCCTCAACCGCCCATCCCGTAAATATGGCGGCGACACCTCTGTGGCCCTCAAAGTTTTTTGAGCTGAAGGAGAAGCGATGGAGTCTGACGGGTGAAATCCAGGGTTAATCTCTGGTTGTTTGGTAGTACTTATAGAGGAGCCCTGTGGAGCCTCGGTGTGAAGCTTCGATTGCAGTGATTACCCAAGATACAGTTTACATTTAACGAGCACTGAACCTTCACTCTATGGCCCGCCTCTGGATTCCACAGTCCTAGAACAGTAGAGAGGTTTTCGTAGCTTTGTGTGTTCAGGTCTTTTCTCTGACGGAGATGTATTGCAGTTTTGTTGAGAGAAAAACTCTCAAACCCGCACGCTGCAGAAGAGAGGAAGTAACTATTTGCCATGTTAGTTGTTCAAAACTATTTTAATATATGTATAAATTATTTATTTGTCATGTCATTGTACAGTATCTCCGAAACAAGGGGTTCGGGGAAATGTCTTTAGCTCGATCCTCCTTGTAAGTGTGATAATTCAAACAGTTTTTTTATGGGAATCACAAAAAAAATGTATGATCATTCCTGGCGCTTAGAAGATGAACCCTGTAGTGTCAAGTGATCCTACGTCCTTTTGTGTCGCGCCACCACCTGGTCAAATGCAGTAACTACCAGTTTTGTGGGGAATAAAGTCACACTTCTTGTGATTGTTTCTGAGCCAGAGAGAAGGCTTGTTATTGATGTTGGACACCCTTTGACCTTTGCTTTAGCGCCACCACCAGGCCAAACTTTTCACTGAAGAAAACAGCAACAACTCGATCGTTATTATTGGAATTACATGAAACATCTTGTATTCCTTCCTAATGCTCACAGCAAAAACCTTCTTGTAGTGTGACCGAATGACCCCTCCTGTAGCGCCACCACCAGGTCAGACTGTGCATTTCCAAATAGAGTGACTCCAACAGTTTTGATGGGAATCACGTCACATTTCCTTTGGTCATTTCTGGTGCATAGGGAAGGGACATTATCGCTCTTCGTCACCTCTGCTGTAGCGCCACCATGAGCCCAAACTAGTAATATTTAAAAATTGCAATAATTTGAAAAGCTTTGATGTGTTTCTTATCAACTCTGCAGTCAGCATTCCTGGGGCAAAGAGACAAACGTTGTTGCAGCTTTGTCGCGCTCCCTGTCGTGCCACAACTTGGCAAGATTTAAAATTTGCAAATGCAATAAATCAAACTGTTTTAATTGGAATCTTCTTTTACTTTGTGTGATTGGTTCTGGCGCGTACAGAAGGGATGTAATTGATGTTCGTTACACTTTGACCAAATTTTGTGTTAAACATTCCTGCAGCCCTGGGTAGTTCTCCTTTTGATGTACTGGACCCTGTACACTCTCCTGTCGTGCCTCCCCGAGCCCCAACTGTGGACTCGGCATATGGGGAGAGTGCTGTCTTAGCGCATTGTGTGGCTGTTTTTCACCCTCGGTCTGTGGTTTGCTCTCCTTTCCAGCCAATCGGAGCGCTGAACCCCAAACGGGCGGTGTTCTACGCCGAGCGCTACGAGACGTGGGATGAGGACCAAACTCCCCCGTGTCATTACAGCTCCCACTACTCCACCTGCGCCTCCACCCTGCGCTGGCTCGTCAGGATAGTGAGTACCGGCCTCGGCCCCGCCCCAGCTCCTGCGCTCGTGTGAAACACTTCTTCAAGGTAAAACTGGGGCTACAGTCTTTCACTCAAATCCTTAAACCCAATACTCCCAAGAAATCTGCCTTAAACATAACACTTGTCAAACTGTTCATACCACAGCCATGGCTGCTGCCACTCTTACACGCTACGCTGAAGTACCCGTCTCCCTGAATGCTCTCCTAAACGTCTGGAATCACGAAAGCCTGAAAAAAGCTTGGTAGGGTCTCAAAATCAATTTCAACGGTAAACAGGAAGTATTTTTGCTGGGGATAATTCTGTATTCTCACCGTACTCCTCTATAAACTGTCCACACTACTCTTTGTACTGAGCAGCAAATTCACGGAGACTCCCTAAAGTGGTCATTACTATCATAACTTTTGTCTGTAACTCATTCCCTCACAAGTTTTCCTGGGAAACGTTTTTTCGAAGTTGCAAGCAAGTCAGTTGAACACCTTTGGGTTAAATTTAAAGTCGTCATTAGTTGGGGAGACTGGGCTTCGATTTTCCGTGGCGACTAATGAGCCATATCGCTATTTTGCCTATTTCAAGCAACTCTGACTCCTATTGGTTAGCAATATGTGACGTGGCTCATTGGTTCCCATGGCTGATCAGACCCCAGTCTCCCCTGTATGCACTTGAGATCCTTGATAGTTTAACTTTGGAACAACTTGCCTGACCTGTACTATGAGATCATGGTAACATTATGATCTGTCAATGAAAAACAGTTGTTTTTTGGACCCACTAAAGTGGGACTTGGGAGGTAATGGGTTAAACATCCTCAAATTACTGACTGGCGAACATCAGGGGGCCAAAAGCACCTACTGATTGAGAATATAGCTGAGCCTTATAACTGATCATGAGTGAGAATAAATCAGCTGACCCCGGCTGGTACATCATTAGCATTCGCTTGAAGTAACTGTTTGCAGAGTTTTTCAGGAAAGTTCTAAGGTTCACAACAAGAGGAAATATGAGGTGGAATTACTCCAGACAAATTTCGACAGCTTACTTTATGCAAGCAGGAACAACATGGCGCCCTAGAGACACAAAGCGCGATGCAAACATGTCAGAAGTTCAGAATTTTAGCTCTCATCGCAGAGTTCTTAATAAAATGAGTTCAGTCATACTAGATAGAATTTTACCCAATTCTCTTCTCTTTGGTTTGAAAAAACGTTCCGCTCTAGTGGCGCCTCTGGGCAGTAAACTGCGGATGCACTGACTAAAGGAAGAGCGCTGATTAATACACGGCAGACCTGCTCTTGATTGGTTCATGTGAGCTTCTTGTCGCAGATGGTCAGGAGAAAGCTGCTCGATCCTTGTCTCTCCGAGTGACGGAGATTCAGCCTGTTGGCCGCGAGGGACGCAAGATTGGGCACATTGTCCTATCCCTTTCATTCATTTCAAAATTCCAGTTTAATATTTTAATTGAAGGTTGCTACACCCCCTCTCCTCCTAATTAAGAGCAGAGTCTGAAGGAGGGGGGCGGTGAGGGTGGGGGGGGGGGGGGGGGGGAGTTCTGCCGGTTTTATGCGGCGCCTCATCTCTCACAGTCTCTCCGTCTCTGCTGTGCTGCCGTCTCCATCCCTCGTACACTACAGTACTCCCGCAGACTGACAACCCCAAACGTAAGCCAATTAAAAAAAAAAACGCTCGCAGAGCACAGCCGAGGAGATGGATAATGAATTCGGCCCTGGGGCTTGAATCGTAAAATAAGGCGAATTTCCACACGCTCTTTGTCTGCAGCGCAAACACCCCCCTCTCGTGAGTGTGGATTGGGCAGACGATCACTGAGTTTTAAGGCTGTCCTAGTTTTTGTGTTTTTTTTTTCCCCTGATGTTTTCTGTCCCTGAAAAAAAGGGTAAGTGAACGCTCGGTACGCGGGTGAATGTTACCGCTGTCTTCTTCTTAAACCAATTTTTTGTTCAGCCGTGGTATGGATTTCTTGCGGTGTTTTCTGTCTCGCTTTAAATAAACGAGGCAGAGGTGTGCATTCGGGTTCGTGCGGCGCATCGCGCTTGTACTGAGGAGACGAGGCCTTCGTCCTTGATGCGGAGCGCGTTCGCTGAACCGAAGGGCCCTTGCAGTAAGACGGTACGTCTTGTAAGCACAATGACAAGTTTGCTCCAAACTATCACGAGCACTGTCCCAGAACGCAAAGCTCCGCAGCCGCGGGATGCTTAAATCTCATTGGCCAGGGAGATGGGATGGGTGTGTCTATGTGAACCACAATGATGGGGCAGTTTTGTGGAAGCGTCCCACCCATCATCCAGAGAAAAGACTGAATTTCGTCCATGAGATGGAGGAAAGAGAGGTTTGTACGAGCATGTTCAGCTACTGGTCACTGCTGGCTCATCAAATGCTGATTCTGACACAGCAATGGTATCAGTAATTATATTTCCTCAATATGTGACCACTTAGGCTGGTACATTGAGTGCTTACTGGACCAGTTTTGGGAGATTGTCACCACAATTTACTGATTGATTGTTGTATTTTGTCTTTATTTTCAGGAAATATGTATTTTTAGTATTAAGTGATAGATTACCGTTTTTGTAAAATGAACAAGCTTTTGTCAGGCATGATCCTAAAGGTAGCGCTTTATGCTAAGTGTCCACACCCACACACACGCACACACACACACCCACACACCAATGAGTTTTCCTCTAAATATAATCATTATTATACTGCAGCTCTGTTGAATACTTAGTTGTGATTGGTTGAAGGAGGTTGTAAGAGTTTGCATTATTATCCTCTCACTGCAAACCTACAAATTAGTTCTAAATGTTACCCTCTTGATACTTATTTGACTGAATAGACACAGACAATAATATACGACTGACAAAATAGACACAGATGACATGTTTGAGTTTTCCGAAATAGGTATGTTCGGTGATAATGACAGCTAAGAGGAAACACAATAAAATTAAAATAAAAACAGCTGTCTAACTGAAACTATGAGGCTGTGGAACTAGTTACTGCAGGTCTTTCGTAGCAACAAAACGAAAGGCAACTCACCACTGTATTCTTCTACAAAAGTATATTGCAACAGCCATTTCATCTGTTTCTAAGCAACATAATCGTGGCGCAGGGAAATATTTCATATGAATGCAATTTTTGGATGAAAATATGAAAATGAGTATTCTTTAAGTGTGGTATAAGTGTGATGAACGACTCTATGCAAGTCATTTTATGAAAATAATTTCACGCCTAGTTATTTCTCCGCTTAGATGTGCAGTTGTTTTCGTACAATGACCGGCATGTTGTTTTACTTTGCGCACTTAGCGTGTCTGTTTCCATATTCATATTTTCAGTTCCAGTCTGCTGAATCGCCCTGTGCTGTACCTGATGACCCTGTGATTTCACGCTAGAGCAGCTCTGTGAAACAACATGGCGGTGATGCTGTATGATGCTGTATGATTGCTGTACAGGGTATTTGCACAGGCTCAGATGGTGTCTGGACAGCTGTACTGGTCTCAGAGCCTCTCAGGCGTGGAGGACAGACCCTGTCCCTGTGTCTCCCCCGCAGGAGCCCTTCACCACCTTCTTCCTCAACACCAACGACAACAAGTTTGACCACGCCGACCACACCTTCTCCTCCATCGCTCGCTCCTGGCGGAACTGCCAACGCAACACCTCCGACGTCAAGGTGAGCCCTGACCAGGGAACTGTTTTATTTATTTATGCATTTATTTATTTGATAATAATAATAATAAACTTTATTTATTTAAGCACCTTTTGTACAAAAAATGCAGCTCAAAGTGCTTCACAATTAATCAAAACAATTACAAAGTAAAAAGACAAGAGAGTTTAAGAACAAATAATACAGAAGTCCATGTAAAGAAAATAATACAGTTTAAATAATCTACACATTGATAAAATGGAAAGATTAGAACCGTGAAACGATAAAAATCATCGGCACAATAAAATGATCAAGCAGGGAGAGGGAAAAAAAAAACAGTTAAACAGTGTTGTTCATTATGCTTTAGAAGAAAAAGGTTTGTTTTTAGTTGCCATTTAAAAATGTCCACTGACCGAGCCACTGCGATGTGTTCTTCGGCGGGCGTTCCACAGTTTAGGCCCATACCAGTAAAAAGCGGCACCTCAGTTTTCTTCTGTGTGGCCCTATTTATTTATTTATTTCAATACCTTGTGCCACTACTATGAATAAGCCACCGTATGTGTGTGCTTGTGCTTTAGTCCTTAACTGAAAGACTACAGTAAGGTTTTGCTTGTACAGAGTGTTTAGGTTGTGGCCCTGTGTACAATAGTGCAGTGATGATGATGTGGCTGTTTTTGTGGGGATTCACACTGCCATGTACCACGTTAGCCTCTTTTATACACCGTCACTGCATAAATACATGTGGACTGATGTACAGCTATATAAATCAATTATATACTAATCAAATGAATATACAGTGCATTGAAATAGTATTTGCACCCTCCCTATTTCTTCACTTAATTTTAATATTAGATTAATACAACGTGAGTTAACACACAATGCAGTTTTGTAATGATTGTTTCATTTATTGAAGGCAAAGAGCTATTCAAGACCTGTATCACCCATGTGAATAAACAATGCCCCATTTAACTGGTTGTGCCACCCTTGGCAGCAACAACTGCATTCAAACATTTGCAGTAACTATCAATGAGTCCTTTACATTAATGCGGTGGAATTTTGACTCACTCTTTTCAGCAAAATTGTTTTACTTCAGCCGTATTGAAAGGTTTTTGAACATAAACTGCCTGTTCACAGTCATGCCATAGCATCTCAATTGGGTTCAAGCAAAGAGTTTTACTGGGTCATTCCAAAACTTTCACTTTCTGTCATTTTGAACCTTTCATAGGTGGAGTTTTTTGTGTGATTCGGATCATTGTCCTGCTGCAAAGTGCAATCAGTCTTGAGCTTTAGGTCACTACACATTGGCTGGACATTTTCCATCAGGATTTTCTGGTAGAGGGTGGATTTCATGATTCCATCAATTATGGCGAGTCACCCGCGTGCTGAAGCAGCGAAGTAACCTGAGACCATCGCACTACCACCACCGTGTTTGACTGCTGGGATGATGTTGTTATTGTCAAATTCAGCATTAGCTTTACAGCTGATGTAACAGGGCCCATCTCTTCAAAAAAGTTCCACTTTTGACTCATCAGTCCATACTATCCCAAAAGTCTTGGGGGATCATGAAGATTGTTTGTGTTCTGTTAGGTCAGCAGTTGTTTTAGCCTTGCATCTTTCCCATGGATGCCATTTTTTGCCCAGTCTCTTTGTTTTTGTGGAATCATGAACACTGACCTTAAATGCCGGCCTCATTCGCCTCAGTTCTTTAGAAGTCATTCTAGGTTCTTTTGTAAGTGCCTGGATGAGTCGTCGATGCGCTCTTGGAGTAATTTTGGTAGGCTGGCCAGTGGCCACTCCTGTGAAAGTTAAACTCTGTTCCAAGTTTTTTTGATTCGTGGACAACGGCTCTCACTGTGGTTCGCTGGAGTCCCAGAGCCTGAGAAATGGCTCTGAAACCTTTTTCAACAATTTTGTTTCTCATCTGTTCTTGAATGTATTTAGATCATGGCCTCGTGCTGCTTTTTGTCAACTTCACATTTCCAGACAAGTTCTATATAAGTGCTGTTTAGATTGAACATGGCTGGCAGTAATTATGTCCAGGTGTGTCTAGTAAAATGGAAGCTAGTTATCAATTAAATTTGTTTCATTGGTTGACTCACAAACTGCGGGGGCAATTATTTTTCTGCTCACGGGGCCAGGTAGGACTGGGTAGCTTTTTCCCCTCAGCAAATGAGATCATCATTTATAAACTGTGTTTTTTTCTTTACTGAAGTTATTTTTGTCTCATGTTAACATTATTTTGATGATCTCAAATATTTAAAGGGCATGTTAAACCTTACAACACGAACAACATTTTAAAAAGCTGGAACGTATCAGGAAACAAATCCGCATTTCCTCTGCTGAAATCAATCCCCAATCAAAGATAATAAATATTATTGACAGTTTGGAACGGGAACCGCCGACCACATCCTGAACTGTACCGAGTAACCCATTACATCAGCGATAGAAAACACAGACACGTGCCAGTTTATCAAATATGGAAAACAGTGGATGTAAGAGCGAGATTTTGTATTCCGATTTGGGAGACTGGAGTGAGGTCGGATCAGATTATATTCGTGGAAGCGAAGACTTTGGTCTTAGTGAGGTGGGAGAATATGCAGGTCTACAGCCCCTTGAATCTGAGCTTTCAAGAAACTGGAGGTGATGTGGGTCCAAGGGGATTCACATAAGTCAACAAATATAATATATACTGAGAGGCATTAAAAACGCACAATAAAATATACTGTTTTAAGTGGTGGTCAATGGTTTTCGTAGTTGCTAACGCGGTCTGGGGAAACTGTGCTTTTGGTGGAGACACTTGCTCTCACTGTTATCGTTAGATTGGCAGTCAGTTCAGCAGTTCTTTTGCATTATCTGACATGGCAGAAGACGTTTTATGGGATGTGTTTTAGTGGCGTCACAGATGACGCACTTTGTCGGGGACGACAGCTGACACTTGTCACTGGTCTGGTCATTCTGTGTCATCCCTGCAGTCTGGATACAGTCATTTAATGGACATCAATATGTCCAGAATCTTTTCTTTGAGACTGGCCATCATTCAACATTCAAAATGTTTGATTCCTCTGAGATTCATTTGTTTGTGGAATTTGAAGTGGGAATGATGGGACTTTCTTAATGTGTGTTTCTATTGGCCCTGAGCTTCAACTTTTCATGTGTGAAATGACTTGTCCCAATGTGATTCACGACCATGATCCAGGGAACTGTTCTGGATCTCGATAATCATAATGAGGTGTTAAACCAAGAAAGGATTCGAACCCAGACACTTGACATTTTGCAATGCTTACCATACCTGATGGTCATCATGTCAATCAACAAAAGGAAAAACTATCAATTTTCAAATTAGACGATAAAAATAGGCGTGCAATGCACGGAATACCCCTCAGCCCAATGTCAAAGTTTTTGGAGACGCCCGCCCGCCCGCCCGACCGCACAAAGGATAGCAACACCCCGTCAGCCTTGAGGGCTGAGGAGTAAAGACCACTTTTTGTTTTTAATGCCACTCAGTATATTAATATATAATTTGCAGAACATGTCAAAATTATCATGCAGAATTATTTCGACACATCCATTACTGATAACCAAGTCCTCGTTGTGGTTAACATATGAAGTTATAGCCTTAATAAAAACGTTTCAATCGTGGTGTTTAATCACTATTTAATGCAGTTCACTGCATATCCCAAATACTGGCCCCGGATCAGTGCTTCAGGATCATAATAATCCACAAAACTTTGTTTTGAAAAATCGTGAAGCAGGCGGGCTTAAAAAAAAACATTTGAATTGTTGATTTCATCATCAGTTCGATAAGATTTTATGAGGGTAAAGGAGCAGGAAATGACATCACTGCCATTTCTGGAAGGGAGGAAAACGCTTGAGATAGGAAGTGTTCTGACGTTGATGTGGCGCTTCAATGGATGAAATGTTTATCGCCAACATTACATTTGATGACCATTTAATCGATCCCTGAGGTAAAATCAGATTGTGAAACAGGGTTTACATGCCCTTTAATGTGACAGATGCGAAAAAATTCAGGAAGGGGGCAAATACTTTTCCATGGCATGATATGTTATCAATTAATACAAAACACATGTTTCCTCAGGACACAGTGGCATGTTGTCACATAACTGAATATTAGATACGAGCTCTTAATGTCCCAGAAAGGTCTATGAAAACCAAGACTGC
The DNA here is from genome assembly GCA_029721435.1 of Gymnothorax reevesii. Classification (NCBI taxonomy): domain Eukaryota; kingdom Metazoa; phylum Chordata; class Actinopteri; order Anguilliformes; family Muraenidae; genus Gymnothorax; species Gymnothorax reevesii. The sequence goes on from CM056574.1 coordinate 173,415,824, forward strand.
CAACAGAGCAATAACTCCTGTCTGGATTCTGTTCACAGGAGAAAATCACCCGTTACATGTCAGGGAACAGAAAATATCATTTATTTTTTCAATAAAATAATATTTTTGAATTGATAAAGAATAATGAACAGAGACGCATCCAACGCAGACTAATTATTTTTCAGTTTGCGGAGTGAGAGAGTGTCCTTTTCCCCCGAGCAGACACAAAGCTTCCGAGAGGAGAGAGAGAGAGAGAGAGAGCGACGGCGCGGCAGGCGAACCCCGCTGATTCTCCTGTGTCTCTCCGACTCCATAACACGCAGCAGGAATAGGCACTGACCTCAAAGTGTCATATTTTTCTCGCACACCCAGCATTGGGTTAGCGTTGCCTTGGGCAATTAATAAAGCATTAATGACAAAAGCTATTTAAAATGTAGTCTGTTATGCGCAGACAGGGCTTTTAGTTGCCAGAGCCGAGGGATACGCAGCTAACAACGAATTGCGAGCGGAGTTTGAATGAGCAGAATGCACGTAAGCAGCCTAATATCATCCAAATGCCACCCTGTTAACAAATACAGTCTACTCTAAACCCTGTGTATGTCTGTCTAGATCTGTTTCTACACAGATTATACTGGCACCTATTAGCTTTAAGTTGGGCTAAGGACTGCGCTGTCGTTTTGCACTTGAGCTGGAAATATTTTCCATAATGTATAAGTACCAGGCTTTCTAGTTCGGTTGCAGGTTCTGTTTTGCCTTTCAGTGCACAGAGTGTAAGGCTGAATATGTGAGTAGTGGTGTTTGCAGCCAGTTTGGTTGACCTGTGTTTTTAACAGGTGAAAAATTCGCCTCTGCTCTAGACTATGAATAGGCCATTATTTTGGTTCTGTGCCGCCATGCTGACAAAAGAAGTGTGCGTACATATGCCAAATATCCACAGACATACCCATGCCTACCTACAGACACACACAGACATACGCTCACTCTCTCACAATTATACTCTTACGTGTGCAAACACTCGCATGCAGAAACACAGGCATGAATGCACACACACACACACGCATGCTTGCGCACCTACGCACTCATACACACTCCACTCACAAAAACACGTAGACACACACGCACTTGCATATTCCACTGTCTTTCATACCTGCACACACAAACACACACGCACACTCTCACACATAAGCACACACTTGCTCTCTCTCGCACACATACCAACACACGCACTCTCACACACACACACGCGCATGCATAGACACACTCTCACACATAAGCACACACATGCTCTCTCTCTCGCTCTCACACACACACACACACACACACACACAGGAGATGTCAGCCCTCCTCTCTGGGGTTAAGATGTGCTCTCCTGCGGGGTGAGTGTGTTGTCAGGGCTCTGATTAAAAGGCCGCTTGTTTTAGCTGGGTCACCTCTTTATTAACCCAGCCCTCCCTCTGCAGTAATGAGTACAAGCTGGGAGAGGAGGCTCTGTTAGCAGGGCCAGCTCTCAAAAGAGCAAGTCAATCGGAAACGACCTCTGACCAGCCTCCCTCTCTCACTCTCGCTCTCGCTCTCTCTCTCCGCCTCTCGTCTTTTCTCTCCCTCTCTCTTCTCTTTCCCTCTCTCCCCTCCGTCTCTCTCTTTTCTCTCCCTCTCCATCCCTCTCTCTCACTCTCTCTCTTTTTCACTGTTATTTTTTCTCCACCTCTTTCCCTTCTTCCTCTTTATCTCACTCTTCCACAAAATCATTTAGACTTTGCTTGTCTGTCTGTCTGCCTGCCTCACTGCCACACACAGTAAGAGTGGGACGGCTTGCTCTCGCAGAAACTTCCTGACAGCCCTTCCACCCTCTCTCTACTCACACACACACACACGCACACACACACACCAGGGAAAACTGCCACAGTCTCGTCTGAGGGAAAATCCCGTCACAGAAGGATTTTTTTGCAGAAATGCCACGGAGGTGACACAGTGGAAATCAGCGAAGTTAATGGAGGCTGCTCTGATTGGCTCGTTAGCCCGTTATGGGAGTGTGGCTGAATTGATGGCTGCTAGGGGAGGGTGGGCTTGGATGTTGAAGCCGGCAGTTATAACAGCATGAAGCCAGGTTCAGGAATGGAAGTTTACGAAGTGCAGCGTGTGCAGGGACTGGGCGTGGGGCATGGGGACCCCTGCCTGTGTTCCCCTGTGGCATGCAGGCCGTTAGTGGCACAAACGTTAGCACCACCTGTCCGTTGTGCAGTTTCCCTGGGTTCTGCCTTGCAGTTTCACCATCAGAGATGGACATACGTTTATAGCACTTCATGGTTTTTCCTTGTTACCTGCATCCGGAGTCTGCTAAAATCTTACTGCATTGCTGAACAGGAGAACACCATTTGCATGACTACAGCCAACATCACAGATGATACTCAAAGCAACAACAATCCACCGTGCATGTAATGAGCATGTTGATGGTGGCAGTTTTTGAACATGAACACCTCAAAAGTCCGTCCTGAGAGAGAGCGTTTGCAGTGAGTCGTGGGGTCACATTCCAAATGTGTGCTGGGGCATGTCACCTGCAGCATTGTGGTAATGCGGTGAGAGAGCTGAAAGCTTGGCAGGAATGTGGCCACCCGGGCTAATGGGGGACAGCGAGCGCCACAGGGGGCAGGAGAGAGTGATCATTAGGGAAGCGGGGTACAGACGGGCGCCGGCCTCCAACTGCGGGACCCCAAAACTGGGGAGCACATCTGTAACGACCTGCAAAGGACCGCAGGGGGAAACGAATGCCGTTTGGCTGCCCAAATTCACCTTCTCACCTCTCTCCACTTCACTATTCCTGTGTCTACATCTGTTTTGCAGGAAAATTCCTTTAATTTTCATTCCTGTATGACTTGGTTTCCAAAAAGGCTGGGACACTGTGTACAATGTAAATAAAAACAGAATGCTTTCAAATTGTTTAAACCGTACATTTGATTGAAAATAGGACAAAGACAACATATCAGATGTGGAAACTGAGAAATTTTATTGTTTTTGAAAAATATCTGCCCATTTTGAATTTGATGCCAGCAACACGTTTCAAAAAAGTTTGGACGGGGGAAACAAAAGAATGAAAAATACGATAGCTAAGTTAAAAAAATACACCTGGTGGCACATCTCACTGCTAGGTAGGTTAATTAGCCACAGGTCAGTAACAGGTTGGGTATTTAAAGAGCATCCCAGAGAATGAGAGTTATTGAGAAGAAAAGATGGCGAAGGCTTCACCTCTCTTTGAAAGACTGTGTGGGCAAATACTTCAATAATTTAAGAATAACATTTCTGGGCACCAATAATTTGGGGATTGATCATCAGCGGTGCTTAATATCAATGAAAGATTCAGCTGATCTGGAGAAATCTTTGTACGCAAGGGTCAAGGCCGAAGACCAAAACTAAATGGTCATGATCTTCAGGCCCTTAGACAGCGCTGCATTAAAAAAATCAATGGAAATCACTGCATGGGTTAGGAACACTTCTGTAAACCACTGTCAGTGAACACAGCTTGTCGCTGCATCCACAAATTCAAGTTAAAATTTTAGCCTGTAAAGACATAACCATATATAAACAAGATCCAAAAAAGTTACTAAGTGTTGAGCAGCTGAAATCCCATGTAATGCAAGCTTGTAAAAAAATATTGCTTTCAAAACTGCAGCAGTTGGTCTCCTCAGTTCCCAAACACGAACGGAGTGCAGTTAAAAGAAGAGCTGATGCAACACAGTGGTAAACATGCCCTTGTCCCAAATTTTTTTAAATGTTCTGCATGCATCAAATACAAAATATGCATTTATTTTCCAGAAACAAGAACATTTCTCATTTTCAGCATTTGATACAATGTCTTTGTACTATTTTCAATTAAATATATAGTTTACATGACTTGCAAATCATTGTGTTCTGTTTCTATTTACATGTTACTATGGGTCCTAACTTTCATGGACACATTCTGTAATTTTTCATTATTTTGGTTGTGATGCAGTCTTTGTTTCGTGATCTTTTCTCTGACGTCTGACTCTGTAGCAAATGCCATGTCACTTTGGTTGTTCTCACTTATCATTTGGCGAGCTCAAACTACTGATCGACATGATTTTTTTTTTAAAGTATTATGTAAACTCATTGAGTTGAGGTATCATAATGTTTCTGGCTATACTGTAGTATACTAATCTAGATATTACTGATATTTTTGTTACCTCTGCCCAGGAGGTTATATTTTTTCTGGCATTGGTTTGTCTGTCTGTCCATCTGTTTGCGTGTAAGATAACCCAAAAATGTTATGAACAGATATGTCTGAAATTTTGTGGGTGTGTTGTGATTATATCAGGGATGGACCCTATTAATTTAACCGCGATCAGTCAAACAATATGGCCGCTACGGCAGCCATCTCAAAATCCTATGTTGCAGATACCTTAAATTTCTTATGTTCTCCTGATCTCGACTGCGCTGCCTCGGTGGAGGTTTGCGCTCTCAGCTGATGTAATGGTTTGCAGTGTTGCAGTTGTTAGTATTGTAGCTGCTCTGTGTTCTGGCTGCAGTGTGACCCCAGTGTCGGGGGCGGTGGGCTGCCGTGGTGCTCGGGGCTGAAATCACACCAGGGAGCATCCGAGGGTTCGGTTTCAGCACCGACTCTCTGGGAATGAGTGGGAAATGAACCCTGACGAATGACCTGGGAAAACATGGGAAAGTGAATCAGAAACTTAACCCTGAAGTAACAGCTTAGGGTTCTGCCGACAGGATTTTTTTTTGTTGTTGCTTATTAATTTGTATTTATTTTTACATTAATTTTAGATGACTTAAAATTTCCTGTTATGAGCTGACAGAAATATCACTCCTGCCTACTTCCACTCTTGCTGTATGCAGGGGTTGAATGGAGGGAAGATTATTATGAAATTAAATTTATTACTAATATGCACCAACAGGTGATAAATTAATGGAAAAATCAACATAAACAGTCTTCGTAAGGTGTTGGTCCTCCAAGTGCGCTCAGATCAGCTTTAACATGCCTTGGGATGGGAGTCTACGAGTGTACAACCCTCCTGGTGGGAGGGAGTACCTTTCCTCTGAGAGATGCAGTATTCCTTTATTTGATTTGATGATGGTGATTTGAAAACACACTCAAACACATTATTCCAAAATCTCCCGAGAGAGTTCAGTTGGTTTGAGATCTGGTGACTGTGAATGCAGTGGCATATGCTTTGGATTATTAAATACTCATAAATCCAATCACTGGCCACTTGGTCTATTGTCATCCTGGAAGAGACCCCTCCCATCATGATAATTGTGCTTCATCACAGGATATAAAGGTTATCGACCAGAATAACTCTGCAGTGACCCTTCTGCCTTTAAGGGGGCGAGTGGCCCCAAACCGCACCAGGACAATGATCAGAAGCGTCTGCATTTTTATACACCCACTCCACCGCATGAGTGTTTATTGCAATCGCCCCTGTCCGTCCGTCAGTCCGTCTGTCAGTCCATCGACAATTTATTATTCTCACTCTTCACTACTTTTTTTGTTGGTTTTTTTTTTCATTATTGCTTTGTGGATGAATGGTGATATATGCAGGGGATCCTTATTGATTTTGGGTGATAATTGGAAAAATTTTAGTGAAATAACACGTCATCGACAAGGCTGCTCTATGGGCATATTCAAACGCTCTGGGGTGCGTCTCCCGAAATGACAGATGCTAACTTGCATAGTTGGACCGATTGACTGTGAATGGACGAACTATGTAAGTTGCTAACTTAGAAAGCAACTAAGCTTTTGGGAAACGCACCCCTGCACGGCTGTCTTTAACGGGTGTCCGCACACTTATTTAGGGATTTCTTTTAAATTGTCACCCATCTGTATATTACAGGATTCTCTGAATGAAGTCTGCGATTATGTGTCATTACGCCTTGAAAAAAGTCCATGCTCGTAGTGTTTACGTTAAGGATGCTGATCTCGAGCTGTTGATCTCCTGACTGCTGTGGTCATGTGACCGGACTCTATTCCTGTTTCCCTGCCCGTTGCCTGTCTGTCGTTTGTCTCCGGAGCTCTTTTCTGGTGATTAAACAGAAACGTATCCTGGTCTCAGGGAAGAAAAAAATCCAGGGTTACACAGGAGCGCAGATGTGACGGCAGGAGGGACGATGATGTCAGTAATAATGCTCTCTCTCTCCTCCTCTCTCTCTCTCTCTCTCTCTCTCTCTCTCTCTCTCGCGCCCTCAGGAGCTGATCCCAGAGTTCTACTACCTCCCGGAGATGTTCGTCAACAGCAACGGCTACGAGCTGGGAGTGAGGGATGATGGGATAGCGGTGTGTGACGTGGAACTCCCTCCCTGGGCCAAGAAGCCAGAGGACTTTGTTCGGATAAACAGGATGGTGAGACGAAGCTGCCATCAGTGGGTTTCGGTTCTCCAGCTTGCCTCCCGGTTTGTGCCGACCGCTGAGCCGTTGGGCTCTTGAGCCAGTGCAGTCGCCCCCGGTGTCGGTTTTAAAGCTGCCTGTTCCACTGCAGGTCTGTTGTGGTGACGTTCTCTGTTACCCCACCGGGAAACACACAGATCTGCTGCAACACTGTCTGATCTTTGTCAGTCCAAATGTTTATTTTTCCAAGCCAAGTAGTGGTACTGCTTCCGCTCTGAGCACACTTCAGCCAATCAGATTGTACCTAATTGGAATTGTAAGCCAATCAGATTGTATGTAACTTTTGTATGATTGTATGAATTTTTCCCTTTCTTGGTGATGAAAAACAATCCGGCTGTCAGTCCTGGTTGGCAATGTGTGTGCCTCATATTTGCTGGCTGAAATATCTTAATGGTAGATGATCTTGAATTTTGCAAATGATGACTTTTTTGGGGGCTGGGCTTGTGTTTGTGTGTATTCAGCTTAATAACTGCGTTAGCACACTTGGGATTCTACGTCTTTATACATGCAACACATGCACATACACATCTGCAAACTGCTGAGCGCATATACTTAAGCCCTATACACACACGCACACACACACACATACCCGCATCTGCATTCAGGTCCTAATGCTCATATTTGCTTCCACACACATGCAGGTGCATGCACACACACACACGCACAGCCAAGTCCAGCCCGCCTGACTTATTCATGAAGCCTCCTAATAGAGTACGCTGCTCGATACTAATGCAGTCTGGCCCTGACCTGAGTGATGTCACTGAAGGACGGGGAGGTAAATGTCCCCTATAATGTTACCTTAATGCTGCCTTCATCAATCATAATTTAGGCCTGTGTAGCAGGGTCCTGGGCAGTGTGTCTGTGCAGATCCCTACTGCATACTGCACACTGAAGAGCTTAGGAGGTGGGGGTGGAGAGGGGGGGTGGAGAGGCAGATGGAAAGAGAAATGGAAGGATGGGGTGAAATAGGAGAGAGAGACTGAAGAAATAAAGGGAGATGAGAGAGTGAGAGAGGTAAAGGATGATTGAGAAATGGAGGGAATGAGAGAGTGAGAGAGACCGATGGAGAGGTATGGAGATGGAGAGAAGAGTCTGATGTAGAGAATGGGGTGAAGGGAGCTGAGGAAGTGAGAGAAGGGGTGATGGAAATGGAGGTAAGGAAGATGGGGTGAGAGAGATGGAGAGAGAGGGGCCTGTTTGTGCTGCTCGCTTCTGCCTCAAACCTCAGAGCTTCCGCACGTCAGGTCACATCACTTCACATCACACCACACTGCGACCACATCTCACACACACACACACACACACACACACACACACACGCCCACACCGGCCTTCATGTGCTGTCCCTTCACACACACGCAGTGTCTGGCTTCATGTGCACAAGCACCTGTTTATAAAAGCACAGCAGTAACACACTTCCATATACTCTGCACCTGCGCTGCCTTCCTCACCGAAAAGCCTCCGGCCGCCGGAGCTCGCCGTACTCGCCGGAGCCGAGCCGCTGCGGAGGGGGACAGGGGATTCTGTGGCGGGGGACGGAGGATGGCGGTATTTCGCGAGCGGGGCGCGAGGGCGTTCGGGAGGGTTACCGCGGAAACACACTTGACCTTTTCAGCTGGAATGACGGCGCTGGCCCGGGGAGGCTGTCTGAGAGAGGTGACCTTTCCCCGAGCCGAGCTCACCCCTGTTCTGCTCCAGCGGGCGCCTCCGACAGACGGGGGGAGGGGGTGCTCTGAATCCTGAGTGGGGCATCGGGGGGCGGGGTGGGGTGGGGTGGGGGGGTATGTTGTAGGGTTAACTACTTCTTCAGGAAGTACAGAGCTGACCGCTGATCTCACTGCAGACGACCCTGTTGTTATTTTCTCTTCGTGGCGTCAGCTCGTGCGGATCAGTGGGACAACATTTGTTTTTCTCCTCTCCCCCTCTCCCTCTCTCTCTTCATTCCTCCTCCCTTCCTCTTACTCTCCCCCTTCCTCTGTCTTTCTGAGGTCATGTTAATTTCTCTTGTCTTGTTCTCTCCTCTTACGATCTCTGCCACCTCTCCGTCCCGTCCGTATACTGTGCTGCCGACCTCAGTGTACTCCTGTCCTCCTCTCTATCGCTCTCTCTCCCTCTCTTCTTCTCACCTTCCTCCTCTTTCTCCATCCACTCTCTTCCTTCCCCCATCTCCCTCCCTCCCTCCCTCTCCTTCCCTCTGCATTTTTCTCTCTCCCTCCATCACGCTCCCATCTTCGCCCGTGTCATTTGCAATTGTAATGATGTGCCCTGGGGCTGGCTGGGCCCCAGTGTATTGTGGGTAATGGCTGGTGCTCCTGATGTGAGAGTGAAGAGTGCGAATCTCCGCTGTGATGGTCCGAGCTGCGGCCGGAGCCGGGCGAGTCGCCCTGACGAGTCGCAGGAGAGAGCCTTGATCTATGTGCGCACTCCCACTAATAACGCTCATTTATTAAACCGCTATAATCATCGCATTAGTAATGAAACCTTTGCCCCTGCGGAGACGCTCCTGCCTAATGCGGCCCTGTGCGCTTGGACAGTTATTGGTGGCACTGCGAAAACCATCAACTAAATAGATTGTTTTCATTGTTAGCGCGGAATAGCGTGTGGTATCTGCACGTATTGAGGTAGCTAGACGTTCAGACGAGCCGTTGAGCATTTTCCCAACTGTGGTTGGTGCCGTTGTGATTTGTCGTGTAGCAGATTTAATTCTTCCGTGTTGCGAAGTGTAGCCAGTGTGAATACTGCGGTGTTTCTTTCTCTCGCTGTCTTTTTCATTTCTGTTTTGATTTGTTTCTTCCGCATTTGCTTTGAGTGTCTGACTGCGAGTAATATGCTTTGTACTATTGTTATTGAATGTTTGCAGTTTTTTTGTTGTGTGTTTTTCATTGCACCGTTCATGTATACTGGTGTTTTCCTTTTGCTTGCAGAGTTGCAACAGTGTTGTTTTTACAGTTCACCAACTATTTTTGTTTTGTCATTGTGATCTGTTCTATTGTGTTATGATTGTTTTGTAGTGGTTATTTGCGTTTTTTTTTTTCATTCTGTGCGTCATCACATTACAATTTTGTATTAGCTGTTCTGTTATTGTTGTTATTACTGTTGTTTAGTAGCTGTGGATTAGTGTTGCTTCTACCATTGTCAGCGGTGTGTTGCGTTGCAGTTCGTCGGGTCTGGGGTTGTGTTTTGTGCGGCCTGCACCGCCCCGGGCTCTAATTGCCCTTCTCCTCGTGACAGGCCCTGGAGAGCGAGTTCGTGTCGTGTCAGCTCCATCAGTGGATTGACCTTATTTTCGGCTACAAGCAGCGCGGCCCGGAGGCCGTTCGCGCCCTCAACCTCTTCCACTACCTGACGTACGAGGGCTCCGTCAACCTGGACAGCATCAGCGACCCCCTGCTGCGAGAGGTGAGTCACCATGCCGACCATACGCCGCTGGGCCTGAGCGCTGCCCGCATTCTCTGCCAATGCCACGGCGACCAGCGCCACATCACTCGCAAGGCGCAGAGCAGCTCAGTGCAGGGCTGAAGGGCTGTCAGCTCAGCTGGTTGACTGACATTAAGTATGTGTCAGTCATCACCTGCTCAGGTATGTCCTGAGGGAGTAGACTTATCTGCTGACTCACTAACTTCGCATTCAGGTTACGCCACTGACTTTAAAATGACCCGAGCGAAGTTATTTCGCACGAACCACCGTCTGATCTCCCTGTGAGAATCTGCGCTGTGCAGGATCCTAAACACACTTTTCCTGAACTTATTCAACATTTAGCTCCCGTTTCGAATACACCACATGACCTGGGGCTTAAAAAAAACAACTGCCTTCTAAAATTTAGAGATGGTAGCTTGGGGATTTGTTTGTTTTGTTGTTTCCTATATATTAATTTAAAATTTTATCACTTGAATTTGATTAGATGTCAAGGGCGATGTGGCGGAAATGAACAGTACAATTCCGGTCCCTGCCTAATTAATACAGGGAATATTCGCCGCGCATTTTACCGATGTAGTTGTGAATGGCTTAATTGAAAAAAAGCGGAGATTGCAGCAGCTGGTACGCAGTGCATGGCTTCCACTGTGAGCTCACATCTCCCTGTGATATCAGCCATCTGCTGTATGCAAAAGAAGTCATTTATATACTGTCAGCTCCAGGAGAGCTTTTATTTATCAAGTGACCGGAGCGCACATCACTCAGAGAGCGGAGCTTTTTTAGGGGGCTAATTACCGAACGATACTCAGGAAGGATTTGTTTCTCCATTATTTTGACTAAGTTTTCTCACCCCCCACTCTTCTTTTGGAGAATTATGATAGATTGAACCATAAAAGATATCTGCAATTTCCCCTCCAGTGTTTGCCTTTGTGTATGCAACGGTCTGCTAATTCATGTTACTTGCAGTCACCTCTCAAGCGACAGGCTGGTGGTGCATCATAGAGCGGGCCATGTTGGCTCCTGTAGGCTCATCCGCTGCGTAACATTGGCTCGCGGCAGTGAGCGTCTGGTGCGGCTCGCGCTGGAGGGGAAATGGGATCGATGATCCATCGGAAAAACAGACACATCTGCTGCGGTTGACGTTGATTTTGGGGTAGTAAGCCAAAAACGTGCGTTTGTGGGAAGGAGTCCGAAATTCTGCCTGTCCCTCTCCCGGGGCTGTAGAGCTGTTGGGTTCTTTACAGAGGCTGATGGGGAATAAGTGACAATGGGGCCAAAGCAAGACTAATTCGAACTGTACTTGGTGGAGGGCCCAGTTCATTGGTTATTCAAACCAGGAAGTGGAGAGCTGCACAGGAAGGGGAAACAGACGTGTCGGCGTGACGGAATCCAGCCCCCAGCCTCTGAAATATCATCACTGCATCAGGCCAGAGTATCTGGAACACATTACACAAGTATACATTAACGATAAATATCTGTGTTACTCTTCTGACTGTACTCCTTGACAAATATCTGTTTAACTTCAGACACAGTCGTATGTCATACCGTCGACAAAAAAGGCAAACTGCATCAAGGCTTTTGAATGTCTCTCCTACACGGGGGTCGAGCGTATGCTGTGCTGCTCAATGGCTGTTCGTTGACTCTTGAGCGCAGGTGCATGGTTTAACGCCCTGTGATTCGTGTTGGGGCGGAGTCCTGTCTTTGAGAAGCAAGTGGGGGTGAGCGGGGAGTTTTCAGAGCTTCTCCAGCAGGCAAGCTAAACCGCGGCCCCGGGGCCCCAGGCTGTTGATTCATTCCTGCCTGACAGGTGAGACCGTGGCCCTGGCATTAAGCACGGCAATTATGGTATTAAAATGTCAAGAAATTAGAGGTCAGAATAAGAGATAATTTTCCTCCTCTTGTCAAATTAAATGCGAGCGACGCCTCCCTGACAGGTACAGCCGCTCCAGTTGAGGGCATCGTGACAGCTCTACTGAGCGCGCTCCCGTAAGCACGGCAATTGGCCCTGATGCGTTCCCTGACAGCGTTCTCCTATGGAAGAACATGACAGAAAACCTCTTGATATGGACGGAACCTGCTGCTTTGTCAAGATGTAAACAGACAAATTATGCATGAGTGTTTCCTCTCTCTCTCTCTCTCTCTCTCTCTCTCTCTCTCTCTCTCTCTCGCCCCCCTTTTTGTTTTTACTTCCCGCCACCTGTGCCCTTGAGTTGAAAGTCTCCTGTTGTTGTTTACGGCAGGAAATGTACTAATGGAAAATATGTTGACTACGTGAAGGAATTATATCAAGTAGAAGTGAATTTATTCAATTTATAATAGAGGTTTAAATAAATAAAATGGAGATTAACCCCTCCCCCCCCAAAAAAACTGCAATTTTGACTTATTCCTCAAATATATTTCTGTGTGTTTGCAGCATAGTCAAGTTCCTGATTTAGTTTTTCTTTATCCTGGATGCAGACGTTTGCTCCCGTTGCTACACATCGTTTGTTTAAATGAAGTCTTAATATTTAGTTTCTTCTTCTTTTTTTGTTGATTTTAATACAATTCGGCTGGAAATAAGGATTTTTTGTGGGCTTGGCGGACTAATTGACAGATAAAGTTCATTCTGCCAGCACTTTTGTTCATTGAATACCCTTTGGAGAGCTGACAACTGTTTAGTAAGATACGTATTTTGGCGAGGACGCTTGTTTGCTGTCGAAAGCAATATTTTTGGGGGTCTCCTTTGTGTCAAAGGGTCTTTTTCTGGGTTCCGGCTCCCCATTTGCCCAGTTGAAGCTGTGAAGCGTAACATTGGTTAAGGAGGCCCGACCTTGTTTCCAGGCGAATGCAGAGTTGTTGCGGTGCGTCACTGAGTCACCTAGTTGGAGCGCGCTTGCAGATGTTTTGTCACGAGGGGGGCGAGGGAACACGGACTTGTTGACCTTCGAAGTTCGCCGTGCGAACTGAGAGGTCACTGGAGCTGACGAGCGCTGCGCGTTCTGATGGATGTTTTCTGTCCTCCGAAGCATGTCAGCTTATGCTGAGAGGAGAATCGGCATGTGACTCACGCAGTTCGCCGCCGCTCTTATCTGCAGAAAGACAGGGCCTAACGTGCTTTAAACTAATTAACGTAACGGGCTGGTAGGTTCAGCGGTTCTTCGGAGATAGCTGCAGTTTTTGGACACAAGCCTGATGCGATTAAGCGCATTGACATTTCGGAAATATTGACGTGTTCTGACAGCTCGTGGAAGCCGAATCTGTTCTCGAAATGACATCTGCGCACCTGACGCGGGCTGACGGTAAGCTCCGAGTTTCTCACACAGCTGATTTGGTAAAAAAAGGTGCCCCCCCACCCCCACCCCCACCCCTTATGTCTACATGCGCAGAAATCAGTCAGCAGAAACACCCTGATGTTTTCCACATGGTGGGTCTTGCTCTCTGATTTGCGTATCAGATTTCCTATTCGAACGCACGATGTCACGACCCTCGGCCTAAATCAGGCCCAAAATTGCCGTAATGAAAATTGGTGATCATTACTCTATGGTAACGTGCTATTTAGCGCAGCAGTTTGACACTAAAATGGCAGCCACATGTGAGGTGGTGCCACTCGACTCCTAACCGCGCAGTCCAGAACTCCGGGATAATGTACGCAACTGAACACCGCTATTTTTCATTCAAAAGTGATGCTTAGTGTCAGTGTTCTGTCTGCATATGTCGAGAGCTTGCACAGTTTGACCTTCACACTGGCTCTCTGATTGGTGCGTTTATAGAGCAGGCTGTGCCTGCCATCATTGCTGTGAATGGTGACGGCTGTATGAGAGCTGCAGCATGTTACAGGCCTCCCCCTGACGGTGGAGTCGGCCCTAAATCACATCAGTCACTCTCTCTGGTGGCCACCCTCTCTTGCTCCTTTCCTCCATCTCTCCCTCTCCCTTCCTCTGTTTCACTCGCTCTCTCCGTCCATCTCTGCTCCCCCCCCGTCATCTCTTGTTCCCTCTGGCTCAGTAGCCAGGCTGAACTCTTGGTATATTTTTCCGTGATTGTGTAGTGATTGTGTATGTGAATGAATATGTTACCCATGTTTAAGCCTTAAGCGTCCTTACTTTCCACATTCCGTCTCTCCGTACCCCCTTCCAGATACTTCCAGACCCATATTTCATAAGAAACCCGTACTCTTTCCTCCTAAAATCTTCAGTCATTGAGGTACACTCTTCGTGTCTTCTTTTGTAAATATTTGTGTCAACTTGCATGCGCACCAACCAATATTCAAAAGTGTCCTGTTTATGAGTCAGTTTGTGCGTGCACTAATGTATTTGTAATATATGCTAACGTTCGCTCACTTAGCCCTTGTTTGCTCACTGCAGTGGTTATTAGAGTTTTTGTTGCCGTTCTGTCAGCTCGAACCAGACTGCCGTCTTTCCTCAGACCTCCCTCATCAACGAGACTTTCCCGTCGGCAGACCCGCTGCTTACTGGATTTTTTCTGTTTTCACACCGTTGTGTGTAAACTGTTCTTACAGGATGTTGTGGAGGAACATGTTGGAGGATGTTGGAGGAACATCCCAGGAGATGATTTTTTTCTGAAATACTCAAATCAGCCCACTTTCACGGCCAAAGTCACCCTTTTTTATTTCTTTATTGAAACCCTCAATAAATGAGGAAGTAGTATAAAGAAATTTGAAAATATAAAAACAAAAATAAAATCATTATAAAAATATGATTTAAAATGACTGTGTAAGCAGGTTGACCAAAGTACACCCTGGAGACGATCACTTTATATAATTGTTATAGTAAGATGGCATGGAGAATCTATGACTCCATTACATACATACTGAACATGAAATTTTTAGAACTGTATATGCAGTCTGTAGGATTATGTCCAGATGAAAGAGCCCTCTCCAGTAAAGTAGTCTTTAAAACTACTGTTGTTTAACATATAATGAGCTAAGAACCCTGCTAGCATTGTTTTAAAGGAGAAGTGACAGTAAGAGTCTCATTATAAAAGTTTTAAGTACTTTGAAGAATAGAATCTGAGACTGCAGTTCAAATGTGCAGTAAACGCATTTATCCCCATATGGATGTTTTAGTTGAACATTCATGAAGCCTCTAACCTATATATGCCTGTGTTGCTCTGCTGCCACATGACTGGAGAGTTGCATGAATGTGCAGGTGTTCTTAATAAACTGCTTGGAATGTGTGTTTGTCTGAGTTTGTGCACGTGTGTGTCTTTGTTTGCGCGTGTGTGTGTGTGTGTGTGTGTGTATGTATGTGTATGTGTATGTGTATGTGTGAGTGTGAGTGTGAGTGTGAGTGTGTGTGTTTTTCCTTTTGTTTTAAACACAAAAATATATAAGAGGAGGCTGCCTCGGCCCGAGCCTGATGTCACTGCAGGTTAGGCGGAGTTAGGCCGGGGACGGGCTGGGTAAGTGAGGCGTGTTAATGGAGAGAGGCCTGTCTCTTCCGTACTAACACTCCGATGATTCTGTGGTCTGGGGTGGGGGGGGGGGGGGGGAGGGGAGGGGGGCGCCTGGGTGAAGTGGGAACGCAAACCCCCCCCCCACAAACCCCCACCTCCTCCCACAAACCCCTGAGGCACGGCTGAGTCCGGATTTGCTTGCATTGTCAAGTAACGCATTGACCCATCACTCTGATGCATATCGACTGTGACAGCAGCTCTCTCTCTCTCTCTCTCCCTCTCTCTCTCTCTCTCTCTCTCTCTGCAGGCGATGGAGGTGCAGATTCAGTCGTTTGGACAGACTCCATCTCAGCTGCTTATCGAGCCACATCCTCCACGCAGCTCCGCTATGCACCTGGTGAGGAAAGGGGGCATGGTGTGTGTGTGTGTGTGTGTGTGTGTGTGTGTGTGTGTGTGTGTGTGTGTGTGTGTCTGTGTCTGTGTCTGTGTCTGTGCATGCGTGCGTGCGCGCATGTGTGTGTGTGTGTGTGTGTGTGTCTGTGCATGCGTGCGTGCGTGCGTGCATGTCTGTGTGTGTGTGTCTGTGTTTGTGCGTGCGTGCGTGCGTGCGTGCGTGCATGTGTGTGTGTGTGTGCGCGTGCGTGCGCATTGTCGGTGCGTGTGTGTGTGTGTTTGCACGTGTATGTGTATAGTATCTGTAAGACCTGGGTGCAGAACAGTGACTGCATCATTACTGCGCCTTATTTATATGCACACCCATGACACAGAGAGCAGCCCACATGTAGGGACACAGAGCTCCTCAGCTGGACGTGAGGACATGTGGGCGTCTGTCCCTCTCCCTGCGCCCTACAGCCCCCTTAGCAGCGCGTGACTCAGGAAACGCACAGCAGGATCAGCGGGAGAGAGTGAGGGAGATCCGCTCCGGGTTCTGCCAGATTTTTGCTCTGATTTTAATTCTTCTTCTATTGAAACTGTGCAGTAATGCACTTCAGTCTGTACACATGCAGAATAAACCCATCTGTGATGGAGCGCACATGTGCACTGCGCTGGTCCTGAGGCTGTATGTTTATTTGTGCCAGTCATCTGTGTGCATTCGCTTAAATTCGGTAAATAACTCAGTCGTGACCGCCTCATGTTATTTAGTGCCTCTATTCTGCACCCGGTCGCTTCAAACAACTTCTTCGGCTGTTCTTATTGCGATGGGACAGAGAAGGGCAACCTTTGTTCCCCCCTGAAGACGACATCCTGCCAATGAGTGCACTGCTGTGGTCTCATTCAGATTTCAGAGGTGAATGTGGGTGATGCAGAGCTTCATTACTTAACCCTTTGAGCACCAAATACATTTTCAAGGAATTAAAAATGCAGTTTTCCTGAGCTGTTGAAAACCTATCATGCGGCAACTTGTTTAAAAGAGCTCCCGCAGGGCAGCTCAAGTTGCCACATGATAGGTTTTCAACAGCATCTGACTTTGATATCTGACATCATTGGGCAACTATAGTTGCCCACGGCACTGAAAGGGTTAAGAATACAGAAGAAAGTGCGGGAGCAATAACTAAAGAAGAAGAATTTTCTTCTCGACCTTTGTCAAAGCTGAAGCCACAGGCGCTCATGCGCACCATTCGTCAGCAGAGAAGTGTTTAAGCCTAACTGCCAAAGAAACACTCTGACTGGGTCTGTGTTGTAGCAAAGCTGGAGGCCCTGCGGTCAGTTCATAAAGCAATATACAGAGGCCATATTTCTGCAGGTTTATATAAACAGGCTAGGGATTCACCTGCCATAAACATCCGTGATGACAGGAAGTGACATCACAACAATCTAACACGTGCTATTGGCTCCTCTGGTTTCCACCTGGTCATTTCCCAAGCCAAAGTCTCTAAAACTTTGTGCCCTGAAACTCGGAGCGGCGGGGTATTTTCTGACGGGGAGCAAACATTCCCAGTACACTCTCTCACGCGTCTTCACCAGTGCGGATATCTGATGAGTCACTGGGTTTGTACCGCCTGTCAATCCTCGGAAGCACAGCAGTCAGGGAAACGAGTCATGGCTGCAATTCTGTCATTTATCATTATAAACAGGGAAAATATGTCAGGCGAGGAGAGCGTGTTTTGGCATGCGGCCATCACCCTGTGCCAGAGACTCCTCAGCCTCACCTACCTCACCTGTCAGCCTCACCTGCCTCGTTCCGCCGGTCCGCAGAGAGACGCACGGACCTGTCACGTCTCTCCGTGATTGGCGTGGCAGCGCTCGCCTCTTATTTGCTTTAACTGCATGCATCATCTGGCCATTATGCGCTACATTTGAGTTACTCGCCTACATTGTGCCTCGTGTGTTGTTGCTGTAAGCAGTTGGATTGCTGATGTTAGCAGGATTGTCTTTACTGCGGCTCCTGCACATGCAGTCCTGCGCTTCATCGCTGAAGTGAAGTCCTCCCTCTCCGATTATATCATCGCCTAACATCTGACATCCGATTCGGGGGTCCAGACCCCGTCATTCTCTGTCCCCTGGTGTCTGTCCCGGGGGGCCCTTTCGGGGTCCCCTACAAAGACCCGCCCATCATCTCCCCACCTGCCCCCCCCCCAAGCTGTGCACACGGTCTCTTCCTGTGTCTTTACCTCGATTTTCCTTCAACCACCACACTAATTACCTCTCTCCATCCTGTCCTCTTCTCCTCCTCTTTCACTCCATCGTATCCCCACCCCTCCCTCTGCCCTCCATCCCTCCCCTCCCCACCTCTGTTTTTCTCTCTTCTGCTCATCAGTGTTTCCTCCCGCAGAGTCCGCTCATGTTTAAGGACCAGATGCAGCAGGACGTCATCATGGTGCTCAAGTTCCCCTCCAACTCGCCCGTCACGCACGTGGCGGCCAACACGCTTCCCCACCTGACCATCCCGGCCGTCGTCACTGTTACCTGCAGCCGGCTCTTCGCCGTCAACCGCTGGCACAACACCGTAGGTGGGTGGAGTGAACGGTTGCTTGGCGTGTGATTGAGCACGTGGATATTGCGCGTGTGTGCATGCGTGCACAGGCTTACACACAAGCAGACACATGCGCATGTGTTCCCACAGACACACAGACACACACACACACAAAAACATTACTGTTTAGGACATTTGCTTGTGCGCCTACACACAAACACACACGCGCCAAAAGAAACAGGCTTTTTAAGAAGCCAGCTCGCCGCACAGTCTTCCCCTGTCACATGTCATGTGCCGATCGCTCCTCTTATAACCACCAGCTCTTAGCGACACTGAAGCGGGGTGCCTCTGGGAGATTCTGATGTGAACTACATTACCCAGACTCCTGTGTTAGCACTTCTGGGTCTGTGGGACGCAGTGAAGGGTGAGAGGTAACCATGACAACAGTCAGTCTCTCAGAGCCCCACCCCTGTTCTCTCACACAGTCTCGGTGCTAATGAACGCAGCGACAACACCTCCGTCCTCAGCTGAACTGTGGTTTGGGTCAAACTAATAACGCCTGATAAAATGGCCCCCTCCTCTGCTGCAGGGGTGCTTTTCTGGTCATGAAACAGTTGATGAATACTGTGCGAGCGAGCGAGCGGGCGGGCAAGAGTGTCTGCGGTGGCCATTGGTTGTGGACTCTGTTTTGGGGATGTGTACTGACACAGGTGTATAACTTCAGTGTATTATGTGTTTTTTTGTTGGTTCTTGGAGACCGCAGTGACTGTGTGTGTGTGTGTGTGTGTGTGTCTGTTTGGGTGTGTTTTGTAGGTCTGCAGATTTACAATGGCAGACGTGTGTGTGTGTGTGTGTCTGTGTCTGTGTGGTGTGTGTGTGGGTGTGGGTGTGTGTGTGTGTGTGTAGTTCAGATTGACAGTGACAGGCCGTTGTGTGTGTCTGTGACAGGTCTCAGAGGAGCACCAGGATATTCACTTGAACAGGCCCATCACCTGCCCATCGAGATGGACCCCCTGATTGGTGAGTGACCCGGACCTGTGTGGGGTCAGAGGGGAGAGGGGGTGGGGTTATGCAGGGACAGGGGAACATCTGGAGACACAGTGAGCTAACTGGGAAAATACATCACAATCATACGAGGGATGTTTCACTCTTCTGTGGTCTGCAGTGTGGAACATGAATTGCATTGTGTGCAGCATCACAAACAGGAAGGACTTTAATCTTGGACAGTATGTTACGCAGGTCTCACAAGGCATGTAATTACATTCCTTACATGATTCTTTTTTTATAAACACATATTGATGGCGTAAGATGATATCATGGAGCGTATTTGGCTATTTCTAAACCACTGTATTTGCAGTTTTAACTTCACCTTATCAGCACCCATTATCTCACATGACATCAGTCAACCAATCACCTGTGAGGTGTTGGCGACCACAGCTGGTTAACTCTTTTTAGGAGGCGTGCAATATATATGTGGACATGGTTTACAATCAGTACACATGCGTCACATCCCACATAACCTCTATGAAAGCCAACTTCTGCAAGCTCTGCACAGAAGCACAGAGGCAACCTTAACGAGCTTCATTTTTCCAGAACTCATTAGAAATTTAGTTTTGTTTAATTTTTATTGTCTCATATTAGCCAATAACTCCGGGACAAACAAAAGGCAAATCACAGACCTCGTGGACCAGAGCATCCGGATCAACACACACTGTTTCGTCGTGACGGCTGACAACCGCTACATCTTGGTGTGTGGCTTCTGGGACAAGAGCTTCAGAGTCTACTCATCTGAGACAGGTACTCGCTAACTGCTAATTCTGCGCTCTGAGAGATAACCACTCATAATTCTGTACCGACACCCTTGTACCCGCTCCTAATTCTGTACTAGCAAGGTTCACAATCCTAATTCTCTACTGAGACACATATACCCAATCCTAATTTTGTGTACAAATACGCACACTCTTAATTCTGTACTGATATCTACGTAAAGGCTCCTAATTCTGTTCTAAGCGAGGGTACTCAGTCCTAATTCTGTGCTAAGTGAGGATACTCGTTCTTAATTCTGTACTAAGTGAGGGTACTCAGTCCTAATTCTGTATTAAGAGAGGGTACTCAGTTCTAATTCTGTATTAAGCAAGGGTTCTCAGTCCTATTTCTGTAGTGAAATAGTGAAAGTGAGGGTACTCACTCTTATTTCTGACCCATGTACCCACTGCTAATTCAGCTCTGAGGAGACTGTGTAATTGTGCAGTCAGGGAGGTACGAGCTCCTCTGATGTAGCGACACAGGTACACACAGATAATTCTAGAGGGGCGGAGTCAGTGCAGGAGCCAATCAGCACCTCCATTTCTCCCCCCCACCCCCTCACCCACAAAGGCAAGCTGACCCAGATCGTGTTCGGGCACTGGGATGTGGTCACATGTCTGGCCCGGTCCGAGTCCTACATCGGGGGTGACTGTTACATCGTCTCGGGGTCGAGGGACGCTACACTGCTGCTGTGGTACTGGAGCGGCCGGCACCACATCATCGGAGACAATCCCAACAACAGTGAGTGTGAGCAAACCAGTGCCGACCCGAGGACAACACTACAACTCTCAGACACACACACACACACACGCACACCTGGGTGAAGAGGGAACAGACTGTGCATCATGTCTCCGCAAAGCCTAATAGTGCCTCAGGTTGTCAAGGTCAGTGGTATGTGATAAGTGTTCTTCGCTAAGCATTCAAATGCTGATGTCTCCAACTCTCCATCGTTACACTGGCCTACAACGCTGAGAAGATCTTGCAATGATACCTCAAAAAAAAATGTTCTAAACCGAAATTGAGAGTCAATTCTGTCGGAAACGATGACCGTATTGGCAATGATACGATTACAAAAAATGCTTCCATTTTGACTGAGTGAGCAAAATCTGCTCTAAAATGTTAATCCTTAAAATAATGAAGGCATCATATTACACAGGTCACTTGGTTGCCAGTTATCCGGATGTGAACGACTGTCTCTCTGCGGGTCACTCGCCGCACCTCCTTCTGAACTGTGTTCTCTTCCTGTGTTGCTTCTTGTCTCTCAACTAAATTCAAAAACGGACAGACTGTCCGCCCTTCCGATGGAAATGAGTCCTAAACATGGACATTAATCAGATCATTCTGATTGATTTTTGCAACTAAACCTCCAGTAATTTAGTGCAGCCATGGGTGACTGTTCTTGTGTATATTTGTTATAGATGATGCACTGTAGATGCAGGCTGTACCCTGAGCCTCACATCCGCTGATATACAGTCACCGTTACAGTTATGGGTCCCTGTGGAGACGCGGCCCTTAATACTGGAACAGGGGGCTGTTGACACTAAGTGCAGCAGTTTGAGTAGCTTTGCTGAGGCCGTACTGTAGTACTGCCCTGTGTGACTGTCCAAACAAGTGCCACTATGTCCCCCTGTTTAATGCTCTTCGCTTAATTAGCAGACCTACCCTTACAGAGGGGTCTTCTGGGAAATGTAGGAGTTAGAGTGAGTGAGTAAGAAAGGCATTGTCCATAATTACAGAGAATGAATCCACCTGTCTATTCTTAACGGGCATCCTTATCGGACAGTGAAGGGGGTTCAGAATTAGATTTGTATGTGTGCAGGTGTGTTCATCAAAGTCCAGATGCCTGCTAGCTGAATGACCACCTTAGTTTGTGTTGTGATTTTCAGTGTTGTGTGTTAGTTCCGGTTCTCAACTGTCCCTTAAGTTACTGGCCAGGAACACCTATGATTGGTGTGTTAATTAATGAAAACGGTTATTTCTTCTGTGGCTAACAAGAGGAGAGCTGGAGATGGAAGGAACACAGGGAAAAGTAATGGTAGCGGAGTGGTGTGTGTGTGTGTGTGTGTGTGTGTGTGTGTGTGTGTATTGTGGGGGGGTTGTAGTTGTGTGGTTTTTCCGAGTGTCAGATGTTACGGGCGCTCTGCTTTGGGTACCAGCATTTTTATAATTAACTTCACTGCAGCTCAGACAGTTAATTAAGAATTTCAGCTTGGTTGCTTCCAATTAGCAGGGGGCAGATTCACTCTTGTTACCGGAGAAGGAAAACAGAATCCCCCTGATACCTACAGAGAGAGCGCGCTACCGCGCGGCTCCCAGACACAAAGACAGGCCCGCGGACATGCGGAGAGCAGGAGGGGGTCCAGAGCCGCGGACGAGCGCTCTGCTCCCCTTCAGCTCCCGGGGATGCCATGCGAACTGTCGGCCGAATGACACGCACCACGATTATTCAAGGTTTTATCGTTATAATTATGATAAAGTTATAATTAATGTTTCAAATGTATTGATCATAAAGTTAAGTATGTCAGTTTTTGAAGTCTTTCTTCAAAAGTGAGTGATTTACTGACTGAAGATAGTCTGCCAACTCACTCGGATGACTGGAGCGATAGTATCGTTCCTTTATTATTTAGTTTGCACAATTTTATAATAATTATAATAGTAATAATAATAATAATTATTATTATTATTATTATTTTGAAGCTAAAGAATCACTCTAAAATCTGAAACCTTATACCTTGAATCAAACGGAGTTTTCTGTTGCGGTGAAAAGGTTTTATTACAGTTTAATATTCGAGCTCCCAGGTCTTAATGAGCGCAATTGGTTTGAAAATTTAGAATTATTGGAACGAACAAACTCCACGTATGCGCTAACCGTCCTGTTAATATTTGCGATCTGCATTAAGACGGAGAGGAAGACAATATAAGCAAATTAAATTTAAGTCCGGCACATACATTTCCATAGTTTGGAATTAATTTCCCTGAAGAGACTGCTTTAAACAGCTCCCTTGACTCGTAATACTTCTGCAAAACTGCCTTTAAAAATAAACACGTTCAACTCCATTTAGAGGGCTGACTTCATAATGCCGTCGGGGAAGTAAAGCAGAAGCTGACGAGTGTCCTGTGAGATTTTGAACTTCACATGGTGAAGTACAGCGCCCTCTAGTGGCTAAATGGAAGAAGGAAGGACAACATGAGGGAAAGTGCATTATCGAGCAATTCCAAGACAGCTTTGCTTCCAAAAATCACTAAAAACGCCGGGGCTTTGATTTAGAATTTGTATTCCAATGAACAAATTGAACATGAATACTAAACCAATGCATTTGTTTTCTGTGAAATTATTCTAATTTTAAGGCAGTGCTGCATTTAATTCTAGTCCAAGATTGTTTTGTACTGTAGATGATTTATTTTCACATCCTGCTATGGCTTAAGGTCTGTCTGAGGATTATGAATACACACCTTTGACACAGTTTCTAATGCTCTTGTGAGAAGATAACATATATAATATTAAATGTATTGATAATATAATTTTCTGGTGGTGCACCCTGTTGGCACTATTCATTATGGAGACACTTGTGCAAGACAAACTGCTCTTGTGGAAAACAGTCACTTCAGCATGAATGCAACATGGCTTCTTGAAATGGCGTGTTGTTCATGCATCAGTAGCTGCGTCCAGTCCTAGAAGAAGCGTTTGTTTCTGTAACTGTACAGCGAGCGCCGCTCCTTTACGACGCCCATGTTGGTTGCGGTGCTGAGGCTACGCTAACCTCCACAGCGCTGTAGACACAGAGGAGCGAACAGGAGAGGAGAATATTTTAGAGGTCTCTGGGTATTTGCCCCCATAGTACTCAGGCCCGGTGCAGAAAATTGATTTTACAGGGCGCAGAGAAAGGGCTGCGTGTGCTGTAGGCCCGTGATAATTAAAATGACTTCGGCTCAATCAGGAGACGGCCGGGACCCCCCTGCACCCCATTCGCCCTGCTCTGGCGTCAGGGCTGAATTTGCACAGTGTAATTGCGGTGGCGAGCTGCGAGCGGAGCGCGGGAGTACGGCTGGGTGTGTCCCTCGGGCCGGGGGGGAGGGGCTGATTAAATCTTTTGTCGGGGTAGGTGTGCTGGACCCGGCTCACCGGGTGTCCCCTGGGCCCCTTCTCCTGACACATGTTCCATTCAGGCCTGGCTAGCGCCGGGCTTAGCCGCGTCATTGTCGCTCACGGCGTGGTCTCTACGGGGCCCGCTGTCTCCTGATCTGGTCCTGTGTGGTTACTGGGCCTACGAGGGAGATTTGGCCGTACTGAACCCCCCCCCCCCCCCCCTCTCTCTCTCTCTCTCTCCCTCTATTTCTGCCCCCCAGCTTTATCTCGATCTCTCTCTCTGATCTCCCTTTCCTGCTTAATATTGTCTCAGAAAAGCAGTGTCCTATAACTGGGGGTTATTAGGGTAGTATGGTCAAGGTACAATGACTTTCAAATCACACCAGCCAGTATTTTATTCACAATAGAACAGAGATAACAGAGCAAATGTTGAAACTGAGAAATTTTATGATTTTATCCACAAATTGAGCTTTCAAATTTGATGGCTGCTACAGGTCTCAAAAAAGTTGGGACAGGAGCCGGTTTACCATGGTGCAGCATCCCCTCTTCTTTTTACGTGGAGGTGTCTGGGCATTGAGGAGACAAGTTTCCTGAGTTTAGCCATTGGAATTTGATCCTACTCTTGTTTAATACAGGCTTCCAACAGCTGGAGAGTTTTTGGTCTCCTTTGACTGACTTTTCGTTTAATTATGCGCCATATGTTCTCAATCGGTGAAAGATCAGGACTGCAGGCAGGCCAGTTCAGCACACGGACTCTTCTACTACGAAGCCATGCTGTTGTAATAGCTGCAGTATGTGGTTTTGCATTGTCCTGCTGAAATACACTAGGCCTTCCCTGGAATAGATGTCATCTGGAGGGATCATATGTTGCTCTAAAACCTTTGTATACCTTTCAGCATTCATGATGCTTTTTAAAACATGCAAGTGTCCCACACCATATGCACTAATGCATCCCCATACCATCAGAAATGCTGGTTTTTGAACTGAACGCTGATAACAGGAGGGGTGGTCTTTCTCCTCTTTAGCCCGGAGGACACAACGCCCATGATTTCCAACAAGAATGTCAAATTTGGACTCGTCTGACCACAGGACACTTTGCCACTTTGCTACAGTTCATTTTAAATGAGCCTTGGCCCACAGAACACAACAGCGCTTCTGGATCATGCTCAACAATGGCTTCCTTTTTGCATGATAGAGTTTTAGGGGGCATCTGCGGATGGCACGGCAGTCTGTGTTTACAGACAGTGGTCTCTTGAAGTATGCCTGGGCCCATTTAGTAATGCCAATGACAGAAACATGCCGGTGAGTGATGCAGTGGTGTCTGAGGGCCCAAAGATCAAGGCCATCCAGTAAAGGTCTTCAGCCTTGTCCTTTACACACCAAAATTTTTCCAGTTTCTCTGAATCATTTGATGATGTTACGCGCTGCCAATGATGAGACCTTCAAAGCCTTTGGAATTTGATGTTGAGTAACATTTTTTTTAAAGTATTCCACAATTTTTTTACGCAAGCCTTCACAGTTTGGACATCCTAGTCTGGCCATCTTTATTTCTGAGACACTCTGTCTCTCTAAGACATGCCTTTTATTGCCAATCATGTTACACACCTGATGCCAGTTAACTTAATCACTTGGTAAATGTTCTTACAGCTGATTCTCTTATATATTAATTGCTTTTTCAGCCCTTTATAGCCTGTGTCCCAACTTTTTTGAGACCTGTTGCAGCCAGGAAATGTAAAATTTGCTCATTTGTGGATAAAAATGTAAAATGTCTGTTTCAACATTTAAAATGTTATCTACTTTCTATTGTAAATAACATATTGGCTGATGTGATCTGAAAGTCATTGCATTTTGATTTTACTCACAATTTACATTTTGTCCCAACTATTTCGGAGTTGGGGTTGTACTATTCTGAGGTCTGTTTATTTTAACATGGCGGAAAGCGAGAGGACGGTACTGAAAGAAGGAGATTGATATTGTGTGGCTGAAGTGCCCAACAGCCAGAGCTGTATGAGTACATGCTATACTCCAGAGCTGTATGAGTACATGTTTTACACCAGAGCTGTATGAGTACATGTTTTACACCAGAGCTGTATGAGTACATGTTTTACACCAGAGCTTGTATGAGTACATGTTTTACACCAGAGCTTGTATGAGTACATGTTTTACACCAGAGCTGTATGAGTACATGTTTTACACCAGAGCTGTATGAGTACATGTTTTACACCAGAGCTGTATGAGTACATGTTATACACCTGAGCTGTATGAGTACATGTTTTACACCAGAGCTGTATGAGTACATGTTTTACACCACAGCTGTATGAGTACATTTTACACCAGAGCTGTATGAGTACATGTTTTACACCAGGGCTGTATGAGTACATGTTTTACACCAGAGCTGTATGAGTACATGTTTTATACCAGGGCTGTATGAGTACATGTTTTGCACCAGAGCTGTATGAGCACATGTTTTACACCAGAGCTGTATGAGTACATGTTTTATACCAGAGCTGTATGAGTACATGTTTAAAACCAAAGCTATATGAGTACATGTTTTACACCAGAGCTGTATGAGTACATGTTTTACACCAGAGCTGTATGAGTACATGTTTTACACCAAAGCTGTATGAGTACATGTTTTACACCAGAGCTGTATGAGTACATGTTTTACACCAGAGCTGTATGAGTACATGTTATACACCTGAGCTGTATGAGTACATGTTTTACACCAGAGCTGTATGAGTACATTTTACACCAGAGCTGTATGAGTACATGTTTTACACCAGGGCTGTATGAGTACATTTTTTACACCAGAGCTGTATGAGTACATGTTTTACACCAGGGCTGTATGAGTACATGTTTTACACCAGGGCTGTATGAGTACATGTTTTACACCAGAGCTGTATGAGTACATGTTTTACACCAGAGCTGTATGAGTACATGTTTTACACCAGAGCTGTATGAGTACATGTTTTACACTAGAGCTGTATGAGTACATGTTTTACACCAAAGCTGTATGAGTACATGTTTTCCACCAAAGCTGTATGAGTACATGTTTTACACCAGAGCTGTATGAGTACATGTTTTACACCAAAGCTGTATGAGTACATGTTTTACACCAGAGCTGTATGAGTACATGTTTTACACCAGAGCTGTATGAGTACATGTTTTATACCAGAGCTGTATGAGTACATGTTTTACACCAGAGCTGTATGAGTACATGTTTTACACCAGAGCTGTATGAGTACATGTTTTACACCAAGGCTGTATGAGTACATGTTTTACACCAAAGCTGTATGAGTACATGTTTTACACCAAAGCTGTATGAGTACATGTTTTACACCAGAGCTGTATGAGTACATGTTTTACACCAGAGCTGTATGAGTACATGTTTTACACCAGAGCTGTATCAGTACATGTTTTACACCAAAGCTGTATGAGTACATGTTTTACACCAAAGCTGTATGAGTACATGTTTTACACCAGAGCTGTATGAGTACATGTTTTACACCAGAGCTGTATGAGTACATGTTTTACACCAGAGCTGTATGAGTACATGTTTTATACCAGAGCTGTATGAGTACATGTTTTACACCAGAGCTGTATGAGTACATGTTTTACACCAGAGCTGTATGAGTACATGTTTTGCACCAGAGCTGTATGAGTACATGTTTTGCACCAGAGCTGTATGAGTACATTTTACACCAGAGCTGTATGAGTACATGTTTTACACCAGGGCTGTATGAGTACATGTTTTACACCAGAGCTGTATGAGTACATGTTTTACACCAGGGCTGTATGAGTACATGTTTTACACCAGGGCTGTATGAGTACATGTTTTACACCAGAGCTGTATGAGTACATGTTTTACACCAAAGCTGTATGAGTACATGTTTTACACCAGAGCTGTATGAGTACATGTTTTACACCAGAGCTCTATAAGTACATGTTTCACACCAGGGCTGTATGAGTACATGTTTTACACCAGAGCTGTATGAGTACATGTTTTACACCAGGGCTGTATGAGTACATGTTTTACACCAGGGCTGTATGAGTACATGTTTTACACCAGGGCTGTATGAGTACATGTTTTACACCAGAGCTGTATGAGTACATGTTTTACACCAAAGCTGTATGAGTACATGTTTTACACCAGAGCTGTATGAGTACATGTTTTACACCAGAGCTGTATGAGTACATGTTTTACACCAGAGCTGTATGAGTACATGTTTTACACCAGAGCTGTATGAGTACATGTTTTACACCAAAGCTGTATGAGTACATGTTTTACACTAGAGCTGTATGAGTACATGTTTTACACCAGAGCTGTATGAGTACATGTTTTACACCAGAGCTGTATGAGTACATGTTTTGCACCAGAGCTGTATGAGTACATGTTATACACCAGAGCTGTATGAGTACATGTTATACACCAGGCCTATGGATGCATGTTTCCCCCAGGTCTCATTGTGAATGCGAAATGGGTCAAATTCGTTCACTGGCAATAAAATAACTCAAAGCTGAACCGCATTGAGACTGCAATCAATGCGTCACGAGTTGGGCATTCTTGGACCCAGTGACAATTTTACAGGGAAAATCAGTGTATTTCTGGTGGCAGAAAGTTTTTTTTTTTTCTTTTTCCAAATTCTAAAAAAAATTTCATTGTTGCATATTTGAAACAACAAAAAGCAGGAAAATATTTTTTTGTCACATGCACTTTAAATCAAAAGATCGTCCAGGATTGTTTGTTTAACTACTGGTATTTAAAGCTGCTTCTCAAATCTATCAATGGCCACCATTTTCCCTGACAGGGTTAGAGTTTTTCATTTGTTTGTAAAGGTTCATTTGTGAAATCGAACAGCTGGTTATTATGACCCTCGTTCAGTGGCAGCCGTATTCGTCTCCCTGGAGCTCTCACCCGAAGCCGCCTCTGTTTTTCTTGAACGGACGATGTCTGCCTCTTCCCTCCGGTGCTGTATTGATCCCTACAGCGCAAACAATGGTTTGGTTTCCGATAGCGGTGATCATGTTAATTACACTCTGGGCCTCTTTAATTATTGTAATCTGCCCGGGTGATTGTGCGCAGTAATGCCGAATCGCCAGAAGGGGGCAGCTAAGGAGACTTCAGATCCTGTTTGTTGGCAATTTAATATTCACGTGAAGGAGCGCGGAGACTGTGCATGTTCGACGGGAGGTCAGTTACACAAACCAACAGCTAGTGACTATACAATGCGTCCTCTTAAGTCAGCTGGCTGTGCAAGTGCACTTTCCGCAGGCTCCCATGTAAAGCGCAGTTATGCCCCGCCGCGAAGTGCAACGGGGGACGTTAGATTGGGGTCTGTCTGTGCGTCTGTCCGTCTGGGATATGATTTCTCTGAAACGGTTACACCGAGATGCGTGAAATGTTCTATGCCTCAGAAGCTAGTCGTGATCTGGATTGAGTTATAAAATGGATGTTGAAGCTTTTTTTTTTTTCCCTGATTTATGGCCCTTGATTGTAGTGGGGGATACTGATGACGCTGTCGTCTTGTTTATTATTATTATTACTATTATTATTGTATTATCACTTTATTTTACAGTCTATGAATCACATAGTATTTTCTGGGTAAACGAAAGCAGCTTGGACACTCTTTTACAGTACGATATGGATGCGCATTCTCGTGTTAGGATCGTGATTTCATTGGTAAGTCTGTTGTGTCGTCCCTGACTGGAATCTGTATCCCTTGGGACCCAGCTAAATTTTAAACGTGGTTTTGCTCTGAACCAGGAGTTCTGCACTGGAGGGTGCATACTGTGAGATGCAAACTATGAGGTACAGCTCTGTGAGATGCATACTTCTCAGCAAACAGGCTGGGTGGAGAGTAGTGTGGAGAGAAGTTGTGAGGTCCTTATTGTTGGAGCTGAACACCTTCATGAAAGAAGACTGACACCGTGGAGTGTAGTGTTGAGTACAGAGGCGCAGACTGAAGGAGAGAGGCGTATGGAGGCCAGAGAGAGAGTCTGGTGCCTTTAGTTAAAGACTGAATCTGAGAGAGAGGGAGGACTGTTACACACTTTTTTTACAGGCCTGATAGAGGAGTCAGCTGACCTGAAGTGCCCCTGCAGTACCTCCCGCTCCTTATTGACCCCTCCCCCCTCCCCGTCATCAATCACATGACCCAGACAGGGAAATCCATTCACTTCCCACACATCGCTGGGTCCGTTGGCATTTACTTGACAATTTAAGAGGGGAAGAGGTCTGGGAGGTGTGTGCAGTTTATGAAACACAGTCCATCACTGAGTACTGATATGGGCTGAGTATGTTGACCATTTGCAGTCATAGGTGTTGGTTGCTTTTTTTGATTGATAAAGACGCTGCCCACACACACACACACACACACACACACACACCACTGCACTCAATTTAATATTTAACATATGGTTGTAATCCAAGCGGACGGGTGTGTATTTTCAGAGTAACAGTTTGGTTTTGTGTTCTCTGGAGCTCTAGGCTGGGTGTTAATGGTACTCACATGTTCAGTTTTACCTCATGAGGAGTATATTTAGCGATTGTGTGCTTTAGTCCGATGGACTGCATATGCGGTGGGGACTGGAGGTGTCGCGGCCCTCCTCAGGTGTTCCAATCAGAGCCCAGAGAGACTGAACTCTTCACCCCAAACGCACAACTTCATCAGCAACCTTTGACGTTACCTGGTGGCAGCTTTTGCCTTCCCCCACACCGACCCAGGCTGGACGTCCCAGACAGGCCTGTGAGGGAGCTGACGGCTGGCAGGCCGAGTGCACTGCGCCCGCGTGAGGAGCCGTCATTTTCCTGGGGATAAAAGGCACACCTTCCTTTTATCCTCTTGAGGCACTTTTATGACTTTTTATTTGTGGGGGTAAAAAAAAAAAAAAAGTGACTTTTTTTCCAGGCGTGGAGGGCGGGTCAGCTGGTGTGTCCTGCCTGCCGGATTATTTTTCATAGCCAAGTTAGGGGAAAATTCCAGTATTGCACAAACGTACAATCTGATTGGCTAGTAATTTCAGTTAGGTACAATCTGATTGGCTGAAGTGTGGTTCAGAGCGGCAGCACCACCACAGCTAGGTTAGGAAAAATGAGCAGGTATCCCGCCCAGCTTCAACATCTCGCTCCCATTCTTTCTTTCTGTTTATTTTTGTTCCTCCCTCTCTTTTCCTCGTTTCCTGTGTTGCAGGTGATTATCCGGCTCCCAGGGCCGTCCTGACCGGCCACGATCACGAGGTGGTCTGTGTGTCCGTCTGTGCAGAGCTGGGTCTGGTCATCAGTGGTGCCAAAGGTCAGTCCCGCCTTTCCCCTCCCTTAGTGGTCTCTGACTGGACAATCACATGAAAGTCCTGTGTCTTCATAATGTCCAAGCTGTCCATTTAATGGATGTTAATGCTCACATTGATGGCTGAAAGTCTGTTTTTTCATGCTGCAAATTTTTAATTTGGTCCCATTTCAAGAAGTGAGGACCTCACTGCAGTACTGCGCTTCTGTGGCCGTCATCTCCTGAGTAATTTAGATTTTTATGAGCTGCTTTATTGTCCGCGCTGAAAGAATTTGAAATGAGCAGCGTGTATATCCGTCCGTCCGTACGTCCGTCCGTCCACCAAAAATGCTAACCCGGTACATAATTGATCCAATATTTTTTCGGGTTCAATACGGCTGAATACAGACAATCCAACCAAGATTGAATCTGCAACAAGCATTCGTGAGCCCGAGTCCGTTCGCTTATCCGACCTTTGGCTTCACTTGTGCTCATAATGAATCCTGGTTAAAGAGTTTACTTAGAAGCTCTCCCATAGCTCTGTTACTGTATTACTTTTAATAAGCTGATGTGTTACAATCGATTTACTTCAAAGAAATACTCGGCGATCTTCGATCTGATCTTCGTTTGATTATAGCAGTGAACAGACTTGGACATAGTAGTGAAAGTACAGTTTGCAGTAGCGAAAGTGCAGAAGCGAAAAGCCAAAGAAGCGAAACAACCAGTTGCTGCTGAGGGAGCTGCGATTGATGGGGGGTCATGTGTTTACAGAGGGCCCGTGCTTGGTGCACACCATCACTGGGGACTTGCTGCGGGCCCTCGAGGGCCCCGATAATTGCCTGTGCCCGCGGCTCATCTCCGTGTCCAGCGAGGGCCACTGCATCATCTGCTACGAGCGCGGCCGCTTCTGCAACTTCAGCATCAACGGGAAACTGCTGGCGCAGATGGAGGTCAACGACTCCACCCGGGTGAGCCGACCGCCCAGTTTTCCTGCGCCCATCACTGAGGGTTTGGGGCAGTGGTTGGTGGGTGGAAGAAATCTGATACTTGATTGCTTTTATATCCGAGTTCTGAACTCAAATCCACATGCTGAGTGTCTTCCTTCAGAATGTTCCGCCCCGTGATACCAGTCGATTTTGGTGACCTTGAAGTAATTTTCAAGGTCACAGCGCAATTACATAGATTTTGCCTTTGTAAACCTTGTTAACATGAAATCTCAAGAATGGTGCACCAATTCTGCTCATATTTAGCACCAACATGAACGGGTGGGAGTCCTCGACTTAGCAATATTCGATTTTGGTGACCTTTGGTGTCATTTTCAAGGTTACAGCATTATTGCTTAGTTTTTGCCTTTGTAAACCTTGTTAACATGATATCTCAAGACTCAGTGGGCCAATTTTGCTCATATTGAGCACCAACTTGTACTTGATAGGGGTCCTGCGACACCAGTTGATGTTGGTGACCTTGAGGTCATTTTCAAGGTCACAGCACAATTATATAGGTAGATTTTTCCTTTGTAAAACTTGTTTCTCCTCATTTTTTCCCACATGGTTGTATGAACAGTCATACTTAAAATTTGATATATGTTGGATTAGATTTTTTTGTCAAAAGATTTTACATGCAGCGGGGGGCCACAGTCACGTTAGTGACAATAACTCTTTAACTGGACTTAAATGATCCCTGCAGGCCGAACCCTATGCTATTCTGGGTCTTAAGTTCACACACTTTGAGAAACACTGCTCTAAACCATGCAGTACGTTCTGCTTTGGTCTGCTCTCAACCCTAAGACTCTGACGGACTCTCGCACCCCCCGTCCCCCTGTTCTTAGGCTGTCCTCCTGAGCAGCGATGGGCAGAACCTGGTGACGGGCGGGGATAATGGGGTGGTGGAGGTGTGGCAGGCCTGCGACTTTAAGCAGCTCTACATCTACCCTGGCTGTGACGCCGGCATCCGCGCCATGGACCTGTCACATGACCAAAGGTGAGCGCCCCAACCCCCCCGCCTGACCTTCATCACTATGGGGCTGTATTTTCAAAACCATGCGGCTCTTCCCGGTGTATCATTTTGTCTGGGCATGCTCGGTTCAACTGAAAAATGACCAGTCATTGCTGAAACGCGATCAGGGTATTCAGCAATGACCAATCAGATAGCTCCTTTAAGAAAATGTCTGTGTAATTTTAAGATATTACCAGCCAGCTTTTTGAGCACTGTTGAGAGCATTCAATTCTAATTACTGAGTGGAGCTTATCATGGGTGATAATTGCACACAAATGCATTATTTATACAAGAGTGATACGCATTTATTTTTCTAATGGTTGCTGGATAATTTTACTACATCAAAGATAATCGTATAGATTTTATCATGAAGTGCTGAGGCATGGGGAAAGCTGATGTGGAATTATGAGCTGGGAAGGAATGTGTGTTACTCTGGATTGCATTGTCCATGAGATGAGTAGAGATGCAGTGTGTGTGTGCGTGTGTGTGTGTGTGTGTGTGTGTGTGCGCGCTCCTGCTAAAGAGCCCAGCACCGCTGATGTGTCTCTCAGCTGTCAGCTCACAAATCGGGGTTAGTTGCGGGGGGATCTCCGGCCTGCCTTTGTTTTCCTTAAATAGAAAGGGGTTGCTATAGAGATGGCGAGAATATGTTGTGATGCTGGCAGTGTGGAGGCATGGATTGTCATTACCATGTCAAAACACCTGCACATTTGTACATAAACACGCACACACACACACACACACACACAGCATGATTGATTTCAGTATGGTCTTGTATAGGAAAAAATAGGATGTATAGGATCTTGCCACTGAAAAAATTAGTGAAAATTGCGCCAGAGAGAAACTGAGATAAATACTCAGAACCCCTGTCCGTGGGGCAGAAGATTCGTTCAGCTTTCAATCATAGCGGCTGCTACGGGTTCGGCAGATTTGATTCTTTACGAATCTGCCGGTGATTTTGATTTGTTGTGCAATATGAATCTCAAACTCTCATTATGATGTTAAATGAAAATACAAAAAAATTCTGCCTGCCTGCCCCAGAAAATTGAGGTTTCAAGGATGCTAAGGATGCTAATACATTTTTTTATACGGCATAATGCTGGTC
The DNA here is from genome assembly GCA_029721435.1 of Gymnothorax reevesii. Classification (NCBI taxonomy): domain Eukaryota; kingdom Metazoa; phylum Chordata; class Actinopteri; order Anguilliformes; family Muraenidae; genus Gymnothorax; species Gymnothorax reevesii. The sequence goes on from CM056574.1 coordinate 173,450,195, forward strand.
AGATCTCCTTACGTTGTGAGCAGTGGAGGGGATGTGGGGTTTTTGTCGCACAGCGGTTGGATTGGAGCAGTAGTGGGAGGGACAGAACAGCACGGCCTGGTTCAGATGGTGCCCTGAGGGTTACAGGTGGCCCTGTGAAACGGCCTCTCCGAAACACCAGCGGCTCTCGGACAGGGACCCTGATGGAAAGAGTCTCTCGCTGGAGCCTAAATCTTTTCCAGAGGCTGCTGTAAATCATCCAGGACCTTTATGCCTTTTTGCTGAATTTCACAGTTTACTCCCTTTGTAGAACCACTAGAATTTTAGCTTCTGCAACTGTTTGCAAGACAGTCATATTGTTTCATTGTTTTCAAAAAAAAAATTAAAAGCCCTTATTTGACGTTTCAGGTTCTTATTTATAAAATGCTGAGAATACAAACAGCCTTGGCGACTCGCTGCTCTCTAATCACACGTGTTTTTACATGATGGACCTAATACTGCACCAAAGAAGGGCGTATTGCCGATTTACTAAGAGAATTCAAGTGTCAAGATATTTATCTGAGGTTTATTGAGGTACTGTTACATGGTAGAGAAATAGAAAAACTTCACAATAAATCTTTCAATAATTTACACCAACTGTGACTGTAAGGGCGATCAGAGACATAAGTGCTCAGAAATCTTGTGTATTTTATTTTAGTAGCTTCAAGGCTTCAGAAAAAAATGAAAACACACATTTAGGAAAAGTTGTTGGCTGAAAGGTTTGTAGTTCTTATACAAACTGAGTTATCGCCGTCATAAAATCCCAAATGGTCCGTCGAGACCGTCTTGGATGTGCTTGTGTTAACAAGCTTTCTGATGTCTACATTAGCAAGCTCTCTCTCTCACCGTCTAATGCACGCGGTGTGTAATATCCACTGTAGTTGAATGGCTGGCTGGTTATAATTAATCAAAGCTTGGAAGAGAAACTGTAAAACTGGTCATTTTAAGGTGATGCATCAATTTAAGTTTGTGTGCTGTGGGCAGCCGAATGCTTTTACTGAACAGATAAAGAACGGTTGTGCGCTGCAGCTGTAGTCTTCGGGTGGAGCTTGTGGAATCAGCTCTGTGATTATCATTACTGTACAGTCTGCACTGTTAGGTAATCTTTGTTTTACACCTGAACCGATTAGTCGATTAATCGATTAGTCCATTGTGCAAAAAATTTGTCCCCAACTCTTTTGATGATTCATCATTTCTGTCACTTTTCAAGCAAATATGTCAAGCAGCTTTTTACATGTTAGGATCTGCTGCTTTTCTCTGTCATTTATTTCAGTAAATTAAGAGTCTGTGGGCTTTGGACTGTTGGCAGGACCAAAGAAGTAACTGGGTTCACTTTGGGCTCTGGGAAATTGTGAAAATAATCAGAAGGTTAATCAATAATCGGGGAAAAAAAATTATTTGCATCCGCAATTTGTATGTGTTTGATTTAACTGACAAACTGTCCTCCCTCTCTCCCCAACTCCACTACCCCCCCCATCCCCCCTTTCAAATCCCGACAGGACTCTGATAACGGGCATGGCCTCTGGCAGCATCGTGGCGTTTAACATTGACTTTAACCGATGGCACTACGAGCACCAGAACAGATACTGAGAAAAGGACCAAAGCGAAGCTGGCAGAGGGAGAGGGGGGCGGTGCCACACCTTGCCCCACCCATGCCTCTGCTCCTGGCCCCGCCCTTCCTCCATATGGCAGGACACAGGCCGAAAGGGGCCGAGCTAAGAAACCGCAGACAGAACAAACTGCAGAAGAAGAAATGAAGAATGAAGATGATTGAGAGATGGAACACTGAGAGAGTCTGACCGACACTGGCCTCTTGTCTCTTTTCGAGCCGCCCAAAAAAACTTGGCAATAGACGAGCATTGTAGTCAGAACACCTATCAGCTGTCATTTTTGTGTGATTTTTGTTGTCTGTTCATTTCTTTACTCGGTGAATGGGTTATGGACCAGTGGCAGGGTTTTCTGCTGAATCCTGATTCGGCGGAGCATGAATCATCATCGCAGTGGAGAGATATGGAAATGAAGAAAAATTAAACATAAACACACAAACTCTGTGCTTTTACTGTAGTTGCTTTTGGTCTTTTTTTTTTTTCCCAGAAATTAAAAATACATCATCAAAACACGGCCCTCAGTGAACGAATTTGATACCCTGTATGGCGGACGCATGCCTTACGTTACAGGGATGGCTTTTTAAAAAGACCAGGTCAGACTTAAATAAGGATCATTTCATGCAAAGATGGGAAATGTCAAAAGACAGCGTTTTCACGGCTGAACTGTTATTACCTGCGACAAGCTCTTCACCGGACAATAAAGGCCTCGTCCTGATTCCCGTTCAGAGACTCTCCCCTGCGCGTTCACAGCTCCCTTTAATAACATACTTGTTTGATAACATATCCATTCCCATTTTATTACCTAGCAGTTATGATGAACTATTGAGTTTAAGTTCTTTTCTGTTAAAACGAGGCCCTAATAACCCACACAGTGACACACACACATGTATAAACGGTACCTTGTACATAGTTCCGCAGAAAATAATTTCAGTAGGAAATTTGTTACGGTAAAACCGCCACATTCACCGTCGTGGCCATTTTGTGTTTGTGTATAATCAGTCCCATGAAAATGAAGTGAGGAAAATAATCGGTTGACTCCATTTTGTCTGGGATTAAGTGAATTTTCACAGCACTGGAACAGCTTGGTCTCCTCAGATGTGTCAAAGGGACTGTTGTGTTCCCACTGTCCTCATCCAGGGTAAAACGGCTCCATGTCCTTCATGTTCTTTGTATATTTGGTGACTGTTTTGTCTTAGTTGTACATATTGTGTTAGTACGGCTACGAGGCATGTTATGGGAATTTTTCTCAAACAAACAGAAAAATATGATGTTCACTTGCAGTCATCTATTGAAGGGAATTTAATGGAAATCTCTGTATTGGCACTTTGCACCAGAAACACATCATTATTTATTGCTGTGGTTTCACTGATTTGTTATGCACCGTGTATTAGTCAGTTTTAGCACTGAATTCTTTACTCATTGATATTTGTATTTTAAGACTATAGAATTATGGGAAATCAGTGTAGTGAAGATCTACGACTACAAATACAGAAAGCAATATGAGTCTATAGCCTGTGCGGCGATGAGGCGTCAGATGGGTGACTTTTCCATGTCTGGATTAAATGCGTGTATACACACACACACACACACACACGTACATGCACGCACGACACATACAAAGCTCTCAAACCATTTTACAGAATAGTGTCATCCAGAAATGATGGTGAAATATTTTTGGATAACAGGTGGTCATCCAAAAGTGATGGTGAAATATTTTTGGATATGAAAAATCTTAAATACTATCATAATCATGTTTTATTGCAAAGATGTAAAATATGCCACCTTTGTCCACATTGAAACAAAAAGATAAAAAAAAGAAAAATAAAATATGCAAAGAATTTGATTATCGCCTTTTTATTTGCCGTGAGTGTTGGTACAGATGCGCATGCGCAGATCCATGAGGACGACAGGTTGGTGCTTTATGTCGGATTTTATTTAAGTTATGCTTTTTGAAGTTTTTTTTTTCCATTCGCAATGTAATTACAAGTGTGCACATACTAATGGTGGAGTTAACAATTATTTACATTCAGAAGAATCGATCAGTTATGTTAAATATAAACATTTTTTCCCCTCATTTTTTACTCAGTTTGTTTTCATAAGTTAATGTCCACCTGCTGTTTTATGTGTTGCAAGTTAAGGCAAAATTTACAGTGTTTATTCCTGACCGTTTAACATTAACTTATGCCAATATATAATTGATGACTGTAAAATAAATACAATGGTTTCCTTTTTTGTCGTATTTATAATAAAAAAACCCAAACCAAATACAACGCTGATCTTTGGTTTCTTTTGTTCTTTGTTTTTTAACATAACATAACATGAATGGCAATAACAGGCCTTTCAGCCCAACTACGCTCGCTAGTTTCTTTATACTATTGTGAATATATCCCTTCAGATACTCAGTGACTCAATGGTATCTAGCTTTAGGTCAAGCCTGCTCTTGAAAACCCCCAAGGTCTCTGCCTCAACAATATAGTCAGGCAAGCTATTCCACATTGAAATTACTCTTTGGGTGAAGAAATATTTACGAATATCTGTGCTAAATTCACCTTTGGTCAACTTCCATTTGTGACCACGAGTTTTACTCACAACACTTGGTAGAAGGAATCCTACATGATTCACTTTGTTAATCCCTTTAACACATTTAAAGACCTCAATCAAATCACCCCTGAGTCTCCTTTTCCTAAGACTAAAGAGATTAAGGATCTTCAGCCTCTTCTTGTAGCTTTCATCTTTTATATCTGGAATAAGCTTGGTGGCTCTTTTAGAGCCTCTATATCTCTCTTAAAGTATGGTCCCCAGAACTGTACACAGTACTCCAGGTGTGGTCTAACGAACGTGTTGTACAAAAGAAGCATCACCTCCTTAGATTTGTACTCAATACTTTTGGCAATGTATCCTAGCATCCGATTAGCTTTTGTAACTGCTACGGCACAATGGCTAGAACCAGATCTTTCTCTTGTGCAGCACATTCCAGTTTTAAACCTCCCATGAAGTAATCCCCTCAAATGTTTTTATTACCTACATGTACATCTTTACATTTTGCTAGATTAAATTTCATTTGCCACATTTCTGCCCAATTCAGGATTCTATCCAAATCGTCCTGAATCACTTTAGTGGACCCTAGACTATTTGCCAAACCCCCCAATTTAGTATCATCTGAAAATTTAACCAGCCTGCTCTCGATATTCCTATCAAGGTCATTAATGTAAATGAGGAACAGCAGGGGTCCCAACACCGATCCCTGGGGGACGCCACTCCCCACCATGCCCAGCTCAGATGAGATATCACTGACCACTACTCTTTGTGTTCTGTCCTGAAACCAGTTTTGAATCCACTTCAGAATACCTCCTATAACTCCAATGGAGCTCATTTTAAAAATTAGTCTCTTATGCGGTACTGTATCGAATGCTTTCTGAAAATCCAAGTATATGATGTCATCAGCCCTGCTCTGGTCGTAAGTCCTGGTGGCCTCTTCAAAAAATTCCAGAGGGTTTGTTAGGCATGACCTTCCCTTCCGAAAACCATGTTGGCTATCCCTCAAGATACTGTTAGGTTCAAGAAATAAGTCCAGCTCATCTTTTATGATAGATTCGAATATTTTGCACGAAATACAAGGTAAACTCACTGGCCTGTAGTTTCCTGGCCCGGTACGGTCCCCTTTCTTATATATTGGTTTTATATTGCCCTGTTTCCAATCATTTGTTATTTCTCCTGTTTCTAAAGACTGTCTGAAGATGGCGTATAGCGGCTTAAAGATGATCTCACCAACTTCTCTGAGCACTCTAGGACATAAGCCATCAGGACCCGCCGCCTTATCTGCCTTTAGTTTATGCAACTTGTCTAATACTTCGTTATCTTGAACCTCAATTTCCGCTAAATAATCTTGAGCATTTGACGTGCCCTCCGGCCAAATAAAGACCCCCTCTGAGGTAAAATTCTCAACAAAGTAACTGTTTAAGGCATCCGCAATATGCTTGTTATCACATAGCAGCGATCCATTTTTATTCTTTATGCACTTAACCTGCTCTTTAACTTTCCTTTTTCTGCTACAGTACTGAAAGAAGCGCTTAGGGTTAGTTTTTGCCCCCTCTGCAATTTGTCTTTCATACAGTCTTCTAGCATTCCTCAGCTCTTTTTGACCAGCCCGTATTTTACAGTATTCAGCCTTAGTGTTGTCATTGTTATCCTTTATGTACATCTTATAAAGATTCCTCTTTTCCCTCAACATCCTACGAATACTTTTGGTCATCCACTGAGGATTCTGCTTTTTCAGCTTACTTTTGGACACCTTTGGAATGAATCTGCATTGTGATTCAAGTAAAACCCCCTTAAATCTTTCCCACGTCTCATTTACAGACTCACAGTCCAGGAGTGTCTCCCATTTTATTTCAGCTAGACATGAGCACATCCTGTCAAAGTTTGCTCGCCTAAAATTGAAAATTTTTGTTTTAGAATACACCTTTTTAACTTCCCATGAATCATCAAAATTAACAGCAGAGTGATCACTTGTCCCAAGTGGCTCCAGTAACTCAACATTGCTAATTCTATCGGGGTCATTACAGGGCACTAAGTCTAAAATTGCCTTCTCTCTGGTAGGTTTATTAACATACTGCACCTAGAAATTACCATTTATAACATCTAGAAATTCTTCCTCCCCCCTACGCTGTCCTTTCACCATTTCCCAATTGATACCAGGATAATTTAAGTCTCCCATGATAATAGTCCCACCACCACTACAAGCTTGCGTAATCCTCCTAAAAAGCATTTCATTGATTGTACGGTCCAAAGCTGGTGGTCGATAGCATACTCCTATGTTTAAACCTGTCTCGTGTTTGCCAATGAGCCTGACCCAGATATCTTCACAGGACAAGGAATGTTCAATTTCGGGAATTTCCTGTACATTAATGTTTTCGTTCACATAGTGTGCTACGCCCCCTCCTCGCCTATTACATCTATCCTTCCTAAAGCGCTTATAACCTTGTATATTATATTCATCTCCATCCTTTTCACATAGCTGTTGGATACAGATTGAAATGGAAATGTCATGAAATATTGCCACAAACACCAGTATGAGTAACTTTAATGCTTGTTGATAGAAAAGTAAGTCATTTAAAATTGATTTTTTTGGAATATCAATACACTCATGCTAAAAGGGTGTAAGTGACATTTTGGGCAAAAATGATTTTTACAAAACCCAAAACCAGTGAAGTTGGCACGTTATGTAAATCGTAGATAAAAACAGAATACAATGATTTGCAAATCCTTTTCAACTTATATTCAATTGAATACACTGCAAAGACAAGATGTTTAATGTTCAAACTGAGAAACTTTTTTTTTTTTTTTGCAAATAATCATGAACTTAGAATTCTAAGGCAGCAACACATTGCAAAAAAGTTGGCACAGGGGCCTTTTTACCACTGTGTTACATCGCCTTTCCTTTTAATTACACTCAGTAAACGTTTGGGAACTGACGAGACCAATTTTTTTAGCTTTTCAGGTGGAACTCTTTCCCATTCTTGCTTGATGTACAGCTTAAGTTGTTCAACAGTCCGGGGTCTCCGTTGACGTATTTTACGCTTCATAATGCGCCACACATTTTCAATGGGAGACAGGTCTGGACTACAGGCAGGCTAGTCTAGTACCCGCACTCTTTTACTACGGAGCCATGCTGTTGTAACACGTGCAGAATGTGGCTTGGCATTGTCTTGCTGAAATAAGCAGGGGCGTCCATGAAAAAGACGTTGCTTGGATGGCAACATATATTGCTCCAAAACCTGTATGTACCTTTCAGCATTAATGGTGTGTTCACATATGTGTAAGTTGCCCATGCCTTGGGCACTAATACACCCCCATACCATCACAGATGCTGGCGTTTGAACTTTGCGCCTATAACAGTACGGATGGTTCTTTTCCTCTTTGGTCCGGAGGACACGACGTCGTCCACAGTTTCCAAAAACAATTTGAAATGTGGACTCGTCAGACCACAGAACACTTTTCCACTTTGTATCAGTCAATCTTAGATGAGCTTGGGCCCAGCGAAGCCAGCGGCATTTCTGGGTGCTATTGATAAATGGCTTTCGCTTTGTATTGTAGTGTTTTAACTTGCACTTGCAGATGTAGCAACGAACTTTAGTTACTGACAGTGGTTTTCTGAAATGTTCCTGAGCCCATGTGGTGATGTCTGTTACACACTGATGTCGGTTTTTGATGCAGTACCGCCTGAGGGATCGAAGGTCACGGGCATTCAATGTTGGTTTTCGGCCTTGTCGCTTACGTGCAGTGATTTCTCCAGATTCTCTGAACCTTTTGACGATATTACGGACCGTAAATGATGAAATCCCTAAATTTCTTGCAATAGCTCCTTGAGGAATGTTGTTTTTAAACTGTTCAACAATCAGCTCATGTATTTGTTCACTAAGTGGTGACCCTCGCCCCATCCTTGTTTGTGAATGACTGAGCATTTCAGGGAAGCTGCTTTTATACCCAATCATGGTACCCACCTGTTCCCAATTAGCCTGGTCACCTGTGGTATGTTCCAAATAAGTGTTTGATGAGCATTCTTCAACTCTCTCAGTCTTTTTTGCCACTTGTGCCAGCTTTTTTGAAACATGTTGCAGGCATCAAATTCCAAATGAGCTAATATTTGCAAAAAATTACAAAGTGTACTTGTTCAAACATTAAGTAACTTATCTTTGCAGTGTATTCAATTGAATATAGGTTGAAAAGGATTTGCAAATCATTGTGTAAATCGTTAATAAAAACAGAATACAATGTGCCAATATACTTTCTAGATACATCCATGTAGGACCCAACTCCTGGCAAAATTCTTATCGTAAAGGGGTCAAAACACCTTTTTTTTTTTTTTTCAAAAGACTTGTCTGCAAGTACAATTTTCACGAATGTTCCTTATTTGCTAGAAGGGGGTATGTAATAATTCCTATGTTAAATGGGCGTACGTGGGAGTTGCATCCTTTTTATAAACAATATGCATATAGTGATTGTCTATCTGCCTCTTGCACCTTTTTTGCATATTACTTGTCCTAGCAAAGCATAAGATTTAAAAACAGGTGACTAGAAACAAAATATGTAATATCACAACAAATCAATCAACTACTACTGACCCTGAAGAAATAAACTCAACCTTTTAATCATATTATGAGAACCTTATAAGTCAGACATTACTGATCCATCTGAGTCACTCATTATTCAAAGATATTACACTTCCATCTATATCTGAGGGAGAAAGAACTGAACTAGAAAAAGCATTTACTATATCAGAACGCGATCTACCTGGACCTGACAACTTAACTTCTAAATGACTTCTATCAAACATATTGCAAATTTGATTTTACTCCTTGAAACCAAACATCATTCAGTCATGGATCCTTCTCTCCTACTATTAATTATTCATATGTCCCATAAATTCAAAGAAAAAGTATGTGCGTGTGGGTTGGGGGTGGGGGTGCCTCTACAGGTCGGCATCGAGGGCCACATCTGTCCCTGCTTTCCACACCCACTTCTGGCCTTAAATTTGTTTGTTACCTTAATTAGTTGCCCCATTGATGAAATCTGATGTTTCTGCTGCATTTCTTAATATTATCACGAATGACCACTGAAGGCTGTTCTCGTCTCCGAATATAAACATTTTTGGTTGATCGAATCTATGTGCCAGTCTTTGTTCGTGTCCACTGCCAATTAGCTCAATTAATCAGGGTAATTGGTAGAAATAAAAACCTGCATACACACTGGCCCTCCGAGACTGAAATTGCTGCTTGCCTGCTTCCTTTAATTGTATTGAACCATCATTTTTCTCCATGTGAAGAGTGGCCTCCCTTTTCGGCGCATCACTTCCTTCTTCCGGTGTAAACAAACCACCACGTGGGTAAGCTGTCAATGCATCCTCGTAGGAGTTTGGAGTAAGAAAATGAAGGGGAAATGTTGAAGCGCCTGTAAAATATCTTTGTCATGCACTGAGTATTTTGGGCCTGAGGCCTATTGCTGAGTAAACTGTCTGACTGACCATGTGAAGAGAAAAAATATATACGTAATTCAACAACTGGCTGTCATCGAATTTTAGAGTAACGGTAAGAAATAAAAAAAAGAAAAGAAAAACATAGTGTGCATTTTTGAAACTGCCTCGCCTCCACTGTGCCAGAAATTAGCCGTTTGTGAAGCAGCATTCATGCTTATTTCATGGATTGTAGACTTGCAATGTTTAAATATACTGAGACCCCATCACAACTGCACATAAATTTGGAGAGCACAATATGGCATCAAGATGCATTTTTTAAATTAGATTAGATAATGCTCAAAAGATTTAACCACCCTGCTTTGATTTGTATTGGTGCTTCAAAGTTCAAAATCTTGGCTGGAAATGTTTTAGGCAAAGTTTGTGTCATTCTCGCCACTATTTCGATGCCGCCACGAGCGTACTTATACTGCCCTCTATTGTTCACTTAGTCGCACAGCAGCTGATTGGCTGAAGAAGCACTGCAGCCCATGTGCTAATTTTTCATTACAAGTTGTGGTACCACTTCCGTTGTGAGCCACACTCCAGCCAATCAGAGTGTGCCTAACTGGAATTTTCAGCCAGTCAGATTGTACGTAAACAATTGTAAATTGCAAACGTAAATTACCCCCTCCCACCCACCAAATTGATTATTAAAAAATAAATAAATAAATATCCTGGCGGCCCCAGTTCTTTTTTTTTTTTTTTTTGGCAGGTAAAATTTTATGGAGAGCAGTTGGTCGCCCAGCGGTGCGGGGGGAATATTTTGCGATATGTCCAATTTTAAATGCTATCACAACCATGTTTTTTGCAAAGATGTGAAATGTGCCACCTTTGTTCAAGTTTCAAACAAAAAGATAAAAAAGCAAAAAAGTAAAATATGCAAAGAATTTGATTGTCATCTTTATTTACCTACCATATGTCTTTGTACAGACCATGCTCGAGCAGATGCGCATGCACACATCCATGATGACGACAGACAGGTTGGTACTGTGCATTTCATTTTAAGTGATTTAAGTGATTAAGTGAACAAAGGTTTGTGATTTATGTGATTTTACAACATGATACATGTTGTGTTGAAATTGTCATGGAACGACTATACAATCATGCCAAAAAAAAAAAAAAAAGTTTAGAGTGTTGTTTAACATCAACTTACGCCAATATGGAAAAAAAAAAATTGGCAACTGTAATATAAGAGGAGTCTTTTCTTTATAACAAAAAAGCCAAACTAAATGCATTGTTGGTCTTTTTTTAACTGTTGGATACTGTTGTGGCCCCAATTTTTTATGACATATAGGACAGCAAGGGATGACAGACAAAATTGTAAAACTTTAACAGATTTAATAAAACAAAGTCTGACCAAGATTGAAATAATAAAGAAAATGAGATATTTACAGTCCCTTTGGCGGGGTTGCTTTGTTGTGATGTCCTGGGACAGGAAAATGTTCCAACACAGGCAAAAATCCGCAAAAAGAGCTTCACAGGTCTTGTAAAGAGTGACAGGTCTGGTTAAATGTGTCCTTCCCCTATTTCGCCTTGCTATTTCGCCTACTACTTTACTCTCTCAATTTTTTACCGTATATGCTCTTTTCTCACCCCCTCCCACCTTCCAGACTTTTTTTCAATCCTCTGGGACTTTCCCCTCTCAGACATGCCCAGGACATGCCCAAAACCTAGCTCCAGACTGGGCTTAACAAAAAAAAAGTCAATACTGCCATCTAGTGGCTTTTTTCACATTACACCTGAATTCCAAAAGGGAAAAATTTTGACTCAAAGGCAAAATTTTTCTTTTCAATACAAAAATGGTTAAGTAGACACTTGTATATATATGGTGAAAGGACAGGGTAGGGGGGAGGAAGAATTTCTCGATGTTATAAATGATAATTTCTTGGTGCAGTATGTTAATAAACCTACAAGAGAGAAGGCAATTTTAGACTTAGTGCTCTGTAATGACCCAGATAGAATTAGTAATGTTGAGGTACTGGAGCCACTTGGGACAAGTAATCACTTTGCTGTTAATTTGATGTTTCATGGGATGTTAAAAAGGTGTATTCAAAAACAAAAAATTTCAATTTTAGGCGAGCAAACTTTGGCAGGATGCGCTCATATCTAAGTAAAATAAAATGGGAGACACTCCTGGACTGTGTAATGTGAATAGAGGCCACGAGATGGCAGCATTTACCTTTTTTTTGTTAAGCCCAGACTGGAGCTATGTTTGTACATGATCTAGGCATGTCTGGGGCAAGGCCCAGAAAATTAAAAAAAAAGGTCTAAACGTGGCTGGGGTCTACAAAAGAGTATATTAGGGGTCGAATTGAGACAGTAAAGTGGTAGGAGAAATTGCAAGGAGAAGGATGCATGTGACCAGACCTGTCATTCTGTTCAAGACCTGTGAAGCTTTTAGTGGATTTTTGCCTGTGTTAGAGCATTTTCCTCACCCAGGACATCAGCAAGGAACCCAACCAAGAGGGACTGTAAATATTTCTGTTTTTCTTGTTAATCAATCTTGGTCAGTAGATTAGTTAGTAGTTAGTTGCCTTTGTTTAATTAAATGTGTTTGAGTTTTAAAATTGTGTCTGTCATCCTTTGCTGTTGTAAATGTAATAACAAATTGGGGCCATGACAAATTGGGGGCTCTTCCGGGGGAGACCATTGTGAGAGTCATTTATTGAAAATCCAACATTTCAAATTGTAAAATTGTTTTTGTGAATTTTCCTAGATATATATTGACAGACAGCAATGTATGATTTCTTGGCATCACCAACCGTTTTGAAGTCTTTTAAAAAGACAGAACTGCTAGAAATTTGCAGACATTTAGAGCTGACAGAGGTAAAACCAGCCATGCGAAAAGCAAGACTGGCTAGAGAGATAGTTGAATATTACATTGATGATAATGTGTTTGCACCAGGAGATCTGGAACAGTTTCCAGTGGAAAATCCAAATATAAAAATGGAACTCAAAAAAAAAATGATAGAGATTGAAAGGGACGAAAAAGAAAAACAAAGAGAATTTGAGTTAGAAAGATTAGCAAGAGAAGAGAAAAAGAAAGGGAGGAAAAAGAAAAACAAAGAGAATTTGAGAGAGAAAACTAGGAAAGAGCAGAAAGAGAGAGACAGAGAGATTTTGAATCAGAGAAATTCAATCGAGAAGAAAGATTTTAATTAAAAATTAAAATAGCAACGGAAAATAAATTTCGGCCTAGCCAGGAGGTAAAACTGGTGCCTCCATTTGCTGAAAAGGATGTTGACAACTATTTCCCGTCTTTTAAAAAGGTAGCTAAGAGTTGCCAGTGGCTAAAGGAACACTGGTCTCTGATTTTGCAAACTGTCCTTAAGGGTAAAGCTCAACAAGCCTATTCGGCTTTGTCTGCAGATGATTCCTCTGATTATGAGGTTGTCAAAAAGGTTATTTTGAGAGCTTATGAGTTGGTTCCAGAGGCTTACCGACAGAAATTCAGAGGTCTGAAGATATCTGAAAATCAGACTTATGTTGAATTTGCTAATGAAAAGCAGGTTTGCTTTGAGCGCTGGTGTACTTCTATGGAGGTCAAGGATGATTTCAACTCACTAAAAGAGATGGTGTTAGTTGAAGAATTCAAGAACTGTGTTAAGGATGATGTTAAGACCTACCTTAATGAGAAGCAAGCACTGAATTTGCAATCAGCTGCCAAATTTGCAGATGAATATGTTCTCACACATAAGTCCAAATTTCAGTCTAGCAGTAACAATAGATGGTCCCAATTTCAGAAAAAAAGGTAACGGTGATACCAAAGATTCCTCACCCAAAGACAAAGATAAATCTGGTGATGGTGCTCAGAAATCCAGTAACAGGTCTGATCAAAGTGTGAAAGCTGACAGTGACAAAAGTGGTCTAGTTTCCAATTATTGCAAGAAATCTGGTCATGTTACGACTAACTGTTGGTTCCAAAAAGCTAAGAAAGAAAAAGAAAAGGATACCAAACCCAATGCCTTTGTGAAAACAGGGTTAGAAACCCCTGTAGTTGATGATCGATCTGCTAAATTGCCTGCTCCTTGTGGGGCCAAGAAGCCTGATACTGCTGACTTTGTGAGGGATGAATTTCTTCCATTTGTGTCAGAGGGATTTGTGGCTCTGAGTGAGCATTCTCCTCCAGTCCCCATATATATCCTCAGGGATACCGGAGCTTCTCAGTCACTTTTGTTGATGGACTCCTTGGAGTTACATGATGAGACCGCTTGTGGGGATTTCATACTTGTACAAGGTATTGAAGGGAGGACTGTATCTGTACCTCTGCGCTCTGTATTCTTGATGTCAGATTTAGTTACAGAACAGGTAAAGGTGGGACTTATGTCAAGTCTACCTATAAAGGGTGTTTCTTTGTTGCTAGGCAATGACCTGGCTGGGGGCAAAGTAGTTCCCCCTGTTCATCTTACTTCACAGCCAAGCACTGAATATGGTGATGAAGACCCATCTCTGTATCCTTCCTGTGCAGTGACCCGTGCTATGGCCAAGAAGGCTCAAGAAGAAGATGTGGTGCCGTCCAGCACATTGAACAGTCATGACTCCGGTGGTTTGCCTCATGACTCTGTTCAGCCTACTATGGTTTCTCCGTTTGAGGACTTATCAGACACTTTTATCAGTTCTCTGTTCAGTCAGCCAGATGGGTCTGGTGATTTTGATGTGTCTGGAGACTTGTCTCTGTCCAGAAAGCAGTTGATTCAGGAACAAACCAATGATCCTTAAATTTGTGTACTAGAGAAGAACATCTGAAAGATGTAGAGACGTTGTTCCAGTGCTTGACCCAGGCTTACCTGACTGTTAACCTGAACAAGAGTGAGTTTGGTTGTGCTGCTGTCAGGTATCTTGGCTACGTCACAGGCCAGGGCAAGGTAGCACCCATAAATGCTAAAATCCAAGCCATCATGGACTTTCCAGTTCCTGACAACTAAAAAGCTTTGCGCCGCTTCTTTGGAATGATCGGGTACTACCGCAATTTCTGCGAGAACTTATCTGAGATTGCTGTCAGTCTCACCAACCAAGTGAAGAAAGGCGTAAAATTCACTTGGCATGCTTCATCCCAAAGAGCCTTCAATCACCTGAAGTCTCAGCTGTGTCACTTCCCTGTGCTCAAATCTCCTGACTTCAACAAACCGTTCTCCATCGCGGTCGATGCTAGCTACCAAGCTTGTGGATCTGTACTCCTACAGAACAGTGACTCTGATGACATTGAGCATCCCGTGGCATACTTCTCCAGGAAGTTCAATCACCACCAAAAGAACTATTCCACAATTGAGGAGGAGCTGTAGGCTCTGGTTCAATCGGAGATTGTTGAATTGGAGTTTGATTTTACATGGGTTCGACTTGGAAATTCAGCATGCAAAGGGTACTGACAATGTAATTGCTGATTGTTTATCTCGTGTTTGAGTATGTGTATATATCACATGTTTATTAGTATATTTCATACACACACACACACACACACACACACACACAAAACAAAAAAACGCGTGCCTACATAACCATTTTTGTATTGAAAAGCCACTAGATGGCAATATTTTTTTTGTTAAGCCCAGTCTGGAGCTAGGTTTTGGGCATGTCCTGGGCATTCCTCAGAAGGGAAAGTCCCAGAGAATTGGAGAAAAGTCTGGAAGGTGGGATGGGGCTGCAAAAGAGTATATAAGGAGAAAAATTTAGAGAGTAAAGCAGTAGGAGAAATTGCAAGGAAAAATAGTAGAAGGATACACTTGACCAGACCTGTCACTCTTTACAAGACCCGTGAAGCTCGTTTTGTGGATTTTTGCCTGTGTTGCCATGGGACAGGAGTATTTTCCTGTCCCATGACATCACAACAAATCAACCCCATCTCAAGGGACTGTAAATATCTCATTTTCTTTATTATTTCAATCTTGGTCAGCCTTTGTTTTATTAAATCTGTTTAAGTTTTAAAAATTGTGTCTGTCATCCCTTGCTATCCTATATGTCATAACAAACTGGAGCCATAACAGTTGTAACATCGAAAGAATCTCTTTAGTATGAACTTCAAACCGTATGGAATGGTTTAGTGAGTGAGGAAACTAAAAATGTGAAAACTATGCC
The DNA here is from genome assembly GCA_029721435.1 of Gymnothorax reevesii. NCBI lineage: Eukaryota > Metazoa > Chordata > Actinopteri > Anguilliformes > Muraenidae > Gymnothorax > Gymnothorax reevesii. The sequence goes on from CM056574.1 coordinate 173,465,906, forward strand.
TGATAGATTAAATTCTGTAGTCAAACCAAAGGATGGGCACACTGACCTTTTCACTCAAAAACACATTATTTTTGTTTTTACTGGATATTATATGTTTACTCATATTCGTCTACGTGATCCAATTTTACATGAAATAAACTGAAGAGGAACATTACTCTGTTTCTGATTAAAGTATTTAAGTGTATAATCATCACTGTACACTGTGTTCAGCTCCTCTGTAAATAAACAGTATGGCCATGTTTATTTGCTGAAAAGCTGTGTGATTAAACACTGAGGCATTACATTACACGTTCTCAGTAGACGCTCTTATCCAGAGCGACGTACAAAAGCGGCCCATGTTATTTACTTGACAGTGGCTATTTGCACAGCACCTGTACTAGTAAGCAACGTGTCCATACTTTTTACACAGTGGTTGTGCTAATAAGTGACATGAACATACTTTTTTGCACTGCTGCTGTGTGAATAAGTGCCGTGGCTATTTTTTTTGGCTGTGACTATTTGCAGAGTAGCTGCGCAAAGGAGCAGTGTGATCATCTCATGTCAACGCGAACTTTTAATGCTACTCAAACTTACAGCCTACAAATCGCTCTGCACTTTAACCATCAATACAACTTTTCTCTAGTTACTGTTTAATAGTGGTATAGTAGTGGTATAACTTACGTCTTCCGCGGTGATCAAGGCCTGCATTTCCTTAAATGTTGATCTGAATTCTTGTGTTACTTCCTCGATGATGCTCACTGAGGATTTTTGGTAGGCCGTCCACCCCTAAAAAGATTCATGTCTGATCTGATATTTCTCCTCAGTGAGACCATCATCTCCGAATGTAGAATAATCGAAGCAGTCGTGAATCTTTGCAGAAGCAGTGGTTCGGTGAAGTCCCAGAGCCTTTGAAATGGTTGTGTAGCCCTTTCTCATGTGTTAGGATTTATAGCCTGATATATGGTTTCTGTAAGGGATGGTCATGCCTGACAAACCTTCTGGAATTTTTTTGAAGAGGCCACCAAGACTTATGACCAGAGTAGAGCTTATGACATCATATACTTGGATTTTCAGAATGCATTTTTTTACAGTCCCACATGAGAAACTTATTTTTAAATTGAGCTCCATTGGAGTTACAAGAGGTATTCTGGAGTGGTTACAAGACACACACTGGTGGTCAGTGGTATCTCATCTGAGCTAGGTATGGTGGGGAGTGGCGTCCCCCAGGGATCAGTGTTGGGACCCCTGCTGTTCCTCATCTACATTAGTGACCTGGATAGGAATATAGAGAGCAAATTAGTTAAATTTGCAGATGATACTAAGTTGAAAGGTTTTGCAAATAGTCCACTAAAGTGATTCAGGATTATTTGGATAGAATCCAGAATTGGGCAGAAATGTGGCAAATGAAATTTAATGTAGCGAAATGTAAAGTTCTACATGTAGGTATTCAAAACATTAGACAGGATTACTTCATGGGAGGTTTAAAACTGGAATGTGCTCCACATGTAAAAGATCTGGGAGTAATTGTTGACCAAACCCTTACAGGCTCTAGCCATTGTGCCGTAGCAGTTGAAAAAGCCAATCAGATGCTGGGATACATTGCCAAAAGTATTGAGTACAAATCTAAGGAGGTGATGCTTATTTTTTTTGCAAAACATTTGTCAGACCACATCTGGATTATTGTGTACAGTTCTGGGGACCATACTTTAAGATGTTGAGGCTCTAGAAAAAGTTCAGAGAAGAGCCACTAAGCTAATTTTGGGTAAAAAAGATGAAAGCTATGAAAAGAGGCTGAAGATCCTTGATCTCTTTACTCTTAGATAAAGGAGACTTAGGGGTGATCTGATGGCGTCTTTAAATATGTTAATGAATTATGTAGGATTCCTTCGACCAAGTGTTGTTAGTAGATCTCGGGGTCACAAATGGCAGTTGACCAAGCGTAAATTTAGCATAGATATTTGGAAATATTTCTTTACCCAAAGAGTAATTTTTTTTTTTTTTAATTTGGCATCTCCAATTCCACCCGAATCTGGAATGCCCAATTGGGGAACTATGTACAAAGCTTGCTCGTATGCGACCCCTTGCTGCCAACTCAGGATAGTGAGGACAGTTCATGGCTCTCCTCCGAAGCACGTGCCCGTCAGCCACTGATTCTTATACGCTCATTGCTTGAATCCTCATAAGTTCAGAACGAGGGCGGAGGATACCCGGACATGAACCAAGCCGGAGTCTTCCTGACGAGCGCCTGTCTGGCCAACAGGAGGTGCTGGAGCAACAAACAAAGCTGTTATCGAGGACCCAAATCCGGCAGTCCCTTCCCAATTTGTAACCCTGTAGCGCGATGGCAAATTGTGCGCTACTCTGAAAAAGCTGCAAACCCCTGCCGGTGGGTACGCCGAGGCTCGAACCCGCGACGTGATCGTCAATTCTGCACTGCAGCGCAGTGCCTTAACCGAGTGAGCTATCCGGCAGCCTCCAAAGAGTGATTTTGATGTGGAACAGCTTGTCTGACCATATCGTTGAGGCAGAGACCCTGGGAGTTTAAGAGCAGGCTTGAGTTAAAGCTAAAAAAAACAAACAAAAAAAAAATTTTTATTCAGGCTATTACTGGGCAAAAATCAGAGGACCTGTATACAAGGGGCCAAATGCTCCTCCACAGTACAGTAGTTAACCCTTTGTTGCGCAGTAGTCACTACTCAAACCCACCCACTATCCTTAATGTGCAAAGAAGAGAAGAGACATGCAATTAAGGGTTAACGATACTTCATACCATCCACTCATAAAAATTACAGTGAATGAGATGTCAACAACATATTTCATTTTCAACTTTCAAATAAACTATTGCGGCACTGTTTTCACTGAGGGTTACCACAAGCATATAACCGGCATATATTTCCATCAGCTTCTAAAATTAGCAAAAATTGAACCAATTGCAGTAGGAAGATGGCAAATTAGTGGACTCCTGCATTCTCATTGAAAATTTACTGCATCTATGCTTACAAAATATAAATACATTGCCGTGCCTGATTTTTTTTTTTTTTTTTTTGGCATATTTTTCACACTTAAATGTTTCAGATCAAACAAATTTTAATAGTAGACAAAGAACCTGAGTAAATATAAAATTTGGTTTGTAAATGATGATTTCATTAATTAAATCATGAATTAACTGCAATTACCACATTTTTTGAGTTCAATTTCACTAGCAGCAGCCAGGCTTGATTACTGCCAAACTGGTTCAATCAAGAAATCACTTCAGGAAGGGGGCTAATACTTTTTCACAGCACTGTATACTAAGAGTGGGAGAGATAAATTACACAGTTCTGTTTTTTAGCTTGTTGTATATTAAAACAAACAAGGTGATAAGAAAAAGTAATTTGTTCGCATTACTGGGTACTGCATTTTATTGATTTATAAAGCAATTATGACAAGAAGATTCCCTTTAAGTGTTTTGTACCATCTGTCCCCAATTTGTTTTTCCCAGGCATGAAAAAGACAAACAGACTATTTCAGTACGTTATTTATTCATGGGTTTGGCTCGCTGTCTGATGATCACAACTCACCAGCAAAGACATCTCACTGAATAAAGTAGCCAATCAAACCCTTTCCCCCAAACTGAAAAATCTGACCTTAAAAAAAAAAAATAAATAAAAAAAACTATCATTCATATCAATTTCTTCACATTCAGGAAGTGTTATATACAGTACATATAAAGCATTTTATATGGAGCATTTATAAGCTGGTTTAAATCAAGTGACACCATCACTCATCTGCGCTGCAGCACAACACTGGCCACCATTTTGTCTGTTGTCTCTCTCTCTCCAATTCCAGATCATCTCGTGTTGCACACTCCATAAATCAGAATGAACTCCAATTTGCACTCATACAAAAAAAAGAAATAACTCTTATCTACACATAGAAGAGCTGGTCAATGTAGCCAAGCCTATTTTGCCATTTCAGTGCTTTTTGTTTATTTTACTTTAACCCTCTGAGAACTGTAAATTAACCCTTACACAGACTGACCATTCAAGAGCAAAACTAAAAACAAAAAGTATACTCACCTCATTCCTAATGTTTTTCGTTTATTTCTTGATTATTAACATACACACTAAGCCCTCACAAGTTTGTTAGCAACACAGCCATTCAAAATGGAAAGCAAATGCTCTAGCAACAATGAACCTTTGGCTTTTGAAAAATACGCCAACCTAAATATGTAGGAAAAAAACAATGATAATAAAATACACAGACATCAATTCTGACCAATAACTTGATCTGAATAATATTTAATAACTTTCAGCACAAACCTTTTTATCAATCAGAAGGTAACAGATTGACACACAAAAGACAATCTCACATAAATTTTAAAAACATGCCAGCGGGGAGAGATCACACAAAAGACTGTCGTTTTGAGCACCTCAGTAATTGAGAGACGACACAGAGCATGGAGCCAGAAAAATCAGCATTTGTGCAGTTTTAGTAGCATTGAGGCCACAAATAGAGGAAGATGTTAAAGGTATTCTGAGTGTCTCACGCCTCTCCCTCATTCCACCAAATTGTAGTAAGCAGCCCAAAAAGACGAGAGTCTTCGCTAAATCATCATTTCCACACCTTACATGCCATGGAAGAGCCAATTCTCAGAGGGTTAAATTGTGTTGAGGCCAGTATTCTGCTCATAAGTACCATTTTATTAGCCACAATGGCGCCATAAATTCAAAACAGCATTTTCTGTTCTGTGTTACATAAAATGCCCTCTCTTTCCTCTGTAATTTAGAAGTTGATAATTCTTCAAAACCCAATCATAAAGAAAGCACCAAACAAAAATTAAATTTTAATTTTTCTTTTAAAACAAATTCAGGACATAGATCACAGAGTCACAGATTGAAAAGGACAAGAGCACAACCATTGCCAAAATAAGCATTTCCCCATACCGTGAGCAGATCAAGACAGCATTCAAAATGCCATGATGAGTTTGTTTTGTAGGTCTTTTCTTTGCGTATGCTGCAGCAGAGCAAGTTTAGGAGATGCCATTTACATCAATAGTCGTAGTGTTAAGCGGTTAACTGCCTGCTGCAGTCAGATGTATACTGAACAACAAGAAACGCAAGTTAATTAAAGGCAGACTGGAAAATAAGTTTAGAAAAATCAAATTTATTACTAGCGCGTGCACATTTACACTCGTTTCATCAAACTTTTCTTTATTTTGCGGTCACTTTGACTGCGTAACCATAAGAGTGCATGAACTAACTAGCTAACTTGCGTTTCTTTTGTTGCTCAGTATATAATGTGCCTTTCGGCATGTATTTTGAAGGGCCATCTGCAAGCTGCAATGTAGACATTCACCTTCTCACCAGCAGATGGCAGCACTACTACACAACTGGCACAGACTACTACTGAATCAAACACTTGCATCTCCATTACTTCTTTTTTACATAGTAATGTATCGTGTATGCATATCATTTGTATATCATCATTATTAACTGCTGTATATTTCAAAGCAAAATGTGAATAAAACTTTGCAGTAGTTCACGTGATCAAATGTGCACTACGGAGTTTTAAAAAGTGGCTACATCTTTGGACCTTGGGATCAATTTTGACCGCTAAAACAACAGGCTTCTGATTTCTGTATTATGATGCAACAGTCCCCATGTTAGGAATAGTGGTTATTGCCACTTTTCATTGCATGTTTCCACAACAAATCTTGTTTTCCTCGCTCAGAAAAAGTGCAGCCCATCTGCTTGACACTCACAAAACTCCATGCCCATATTTTCGCGTGGCACAATAGAAAATGTTACAACCGATTTTCGCAAGCAACAGAGCACCAAAATAAATATTTTTCAAATTATTTACCAAAACAGCATGTGTGTACGAGATTTAAACTCCTGTAATCCTGTATATCCAAGTGTCCAGCTACATGTAATGAGTTGAGCAGCTGCTGTTCTTCCAGTAGTGCTTCACAAGAAATTAAGACTAAATAAAAGCTGGTCATTTGAAAAAAGGAATAAAATGTGTATATACACCATAAAGCAAAAACCTCTTCGCTCCAACTGTTACAACTGCCTTCTCAAGTTCCGTTTAATCTCAAAAAGCAAGAGACCATAGAGAAGGGTCCTGTTGCGGAAACTTGTAAACTGAGGCATCTTTCAAAACCCGTGCACATACTAGTTTATCTACACAGTGAGCACCATAATTCATTGGACAATGGCCGACTCAATGGTTAAATCAATAGCCGGCTTTGAATCCAACTACGCACGCATTTTACATGCTGAACAGGAGAATGAAAGCAAAAGGTCGCAAAAGCAAACAGGAATTGAAGTTGACTGCTGTACTGGTAGATCACCACAGAAAGTTGATGTCTACACACCACAGACTTCAAGCAGTCATTGCTTGAAAAGATGTGTGACCAAATTTTAATAATGATTGATGCGATACGCCCAAAAATGTGGGGGAGAGGGATTATTTTTTCAAATGAAGTGACTATTCGCACTTATTTAAGCGTGTCCAAGCACAAAAATTGATCAAAATTTGCGTTTGACGCACTTATAAGTGTGGCCAGGATTTGCATTGCTCCATTGCCCACACTTAAAATTTTATGTCTGTCCAAAGCGAAATTTTTTTTTCTTCTCCAAACTTATTTTTTAAGCTGTGGCCAAGGGAAAATTTCAGCATTGGCCACACGTATAAGTGCAAATATCATCGGCCATTTTCAAAAGGTGCTGTCATTTTTGAATGGTTCATCTGATATGGATGAAAAAGGCCTCAAATTATAGCTGCCTGTCTGCACTTCAACCATATTGTTTTTGCTCCTTTTAAACACGAAGCTGTAGGGGGCAAAACCAAAATAAACACGGCGTCGTGTTTAATAAATTTCCCTCACCTCCATGGAATTCCGTTTTTAAACTCCATCAAGGTCATGACAGTTGGCATAGACACACAAATGTTTATCTATATGAAGTAGTTTCTGAGAAAACTTGTCTTTTGGATGAGTCCCCAAAATATTAGTCAACACATTGATGGACAGATGGACAAATAAATGGAGAGACAAACTAACTCCATTGCAATATCCCCGCTCAACTTTGTGTCGTGACGGAGGTATGAAAATGTCTCCGCCCAATGAATTGAGGTGCTCACTTTGTGACTGTAATTATTCCACAGACACACCACAAATCTTGTTTCAAGGCAAGAAGAGGTGCAGTACATGAACTAGATAGCGATCTGTCCAGAGCCCATAGACTTCAAAACAGAGAACGAGAATTGGGTCACAGAGGAACGTCAAAGGGCTCAGCAGCTCTCTCCATTTTAGGCGAGAGCAGGGATGCACACATTAACGCAACACATTCTAGGCTCCAGACCAGCGAAACTGCAGGCCATTCGTACTGTAATGCTGTGTTCAAACCTGCTATTAGTGACCCTGACTGACAAATGACAGAGAGAAACCGTTGTAAAATTAATCTACATGCACACAGACACCTGAAACATCTGGTGACGCACTTACAGATGTTTCTATTCTTGCCTGGTTACTTCTATACGATGCCCAGTCGGTGACGTCCGCATTAAATCCACATTACGCCAGCGCCCCCTTGAGGACACCGTCTTAAGAGCGTTGTTTTCTGGTACACATTCCGCGCGCTGCTGGCTCTGAAATAGGAGCTTTCAGATTTGCTCTTTTCCCGTCCTTCATCTCACCGCTTTATTTAAAGCACCACAGTTGACATTACATAGTTTCCCAGCAACAAGTAAAATAGGTATAAAATACATAAAAGAAAACTAATGGTCAGTGGACAAAATTTTGGTTATCTTTGCAAATAAAAAAATGCTACATGTGCACTCCTGATTGCATAACATTCCCACACCTCCTGTCCCAACAGCTGGGGCAACAGGCAAACCCTGCTCCGAAAGTTACTGTACAAAAACAGGACCCCAACACCACATCAAATCATATCTGTCATTCTGAAGGATAACTCTGGTAAGAGGTGAGTTCAAACATTGTTAGAATATTCTTTTAACATTCTAAAGCCCCTTTCACACCTGACGCGAAACGAATTTTTCCGCGCGATAGATTACATTCTAAGTCAATGTCAAGACGCGAATCTTTGCATTGACTTTGAATGTAATCTGTCGCGCGAAAAATTCGTTTCGCATTCGGAGGGAAAGAAGCTTAATGCGGATGCAAAAATCACGACTGCTAAGTGTAAAGCAATGAGCTCAAGAAAAAAAAAAAAAAAACTTTTGAAGGCAAAGAAACACTTAGAAACCTAGTTTCCAAAAGGTAAAAAAAAAAAGTTCGCAAGGAATTCTGGGAGATGGAGACATGTCCGGAGTTAGGAGTGTCTGTCAGAGGAGGGTGGCGTTACATTCAATTACTCGCCCTTCTAACAGCTTTTATATTGTCACAAAGCACGGCGACAAGTATACTGGTTGTCTGGCAACTGACATTGTGCTCTGTGGCCGGTACAACGGTTTACTGGACAGACAAGCAATAGGAAAAATTAAATAAATAAAAAGAAAAAAAGTGGACGACAGACAGCTGTGCATCGCTGTGAGTTCTGAAGCTTTGCAGAGGATTAAAAAGTTCTGAAGTACTGAAAACAAACTTTGATAAAATCCAGATAGCATCAACAGGCAGTTCATCACAATGATGGTACGCCATTTTTGTTATAATCAAACATGCAGGAAATGGTGTGATCAGATTTTTATTTTTTATTAAGCATTTAGTTCCCCTTGATAAGAGCGCCATGCATTGAGATGAATTGATGCTTAAAATACTGGAGTAAAATGATCTCTATATATTACCAACTGTACACGGCCCTTCACAGAACACCAGTGAAACCATAGCTAAAGGAAATTGTTGTTCCAAGTCTCAATCCAGCTTAAATTTTACCCCAACCAGGAATACATTTTTACTGTTCCCATCAAAAAATGTCCACAGAGGGGCAGCCAAGCTACACCTGATCTTTCCAAGAACAACCAACAACTGGAACTGCCAAATAAATAAAAACTAAGGCTTAGTAGGTGCTTCATATTAAAAAAAAAAAAAAAAAAAAAAAATCAACATCAACAGAATCATGAGGGTAACAAACTTTTCTGAAATGGTTTAACAGCCAGGGAACATAATTATCCGAAGACATGCATTAATTATCTCATACAGGCGGATAATTGGGAGGGGAGACAACAACGAGACAAAACGCCTCACTTCAGCACAACCCTAAGTTTTACATTTGCCAACAAAGACAAAGAAATGAATCAATAAATAAATATTAGGAAAAGGAAAACCAATACAATAATATACTCAGGAGTCACAGTAGCTTCCTGACACACAGCCACTATTTACCGGAACACGTCTGGTTCGGCAAGATAAAACAGTGCGCATCACTGCGTTTCAAAAATGCCGCTGGTTCTTATCCAACGTCCTTCCCCACGGCAGCCTGCCTCGCCGCCTGGGCCGACCCTCAGCTTGGGTGGGGTGGGTGAGTAGGTGAGGTGGGTGTAGCTTCTGCCAGTGGGTCGTAATTTCTTGGGAGGGGATAGTGGGGTTTAGAAAGGAGAGTTGGGCGAGCGGACCGTCTCGGCGGAGCTGGGGGAGTAGTCCTCGGACTCGGAGGTAAAGTCAGCGGGTGCGAGGCTGGTCGGGGCGGCGGCGGCATTGGGTTGAAGGCTGCTCTGCGGTGGCCGGGGCGCGACCTTCACATCCTGGTGGCGTCTTCGTCGGAAAACCTGCCTCTCCTTATCAAGAGCGGTGGTCTGGGGGGGACAGAGGGTACGGGTGAGAGCTCTGAGGAACAAAGTCAAGCGAAGGGACTCACTCCTGTAAGTGATGTAAGGAGGCGTTTTTTAGTGGTGCTTTTTTGTGCAAATACTCCAGTATGAACACATGGCCGACCACAACACGCAACACCATGGAACTGCAGCGATACCAGTCAGAATGAGGATAGGGCCAGGTAATAGACTGCATTTCCCTCACAGTTCACTTTGTGTGGATACAGGCACCCAAATATTATAGCTCACTGCGTAAAGTGTGCTTCCATCTGGAGTGGACCCTTCACTGGGTAGAGCTCTTCAAACTACAGCTGCAGAAAACTCCCCAGCCATTACTTCAAGAGGCGCTTTACAGGTTCTGTGGCCTCATGGTTTCAGCCCAACGTGTTTTTAATTCTGGCCAAGTACACTGCTGTACAAGGTGTCCCAAAAAATGTCCTAGCCAAACTGGGCAAGTTCAGAATACACATTTCCCTGGATCCATTAGATGGAAAGTTCTTACATGAATAGTATTCTTTATTCCATCAAAATCGGTAGAGTGTATCATGCGTAACGTCAGCTTTGCTGCAGCAAGGTCAGCCCCTAAACTATGAGTGACCGACTAAGTTGACGTTTTTAGAATTATTTCTTTTCTTTATTCTTTTTTCTCATTGCTTAATTTTTAATAACAATTACTACAACTCCAATTCTGAAATAGTCGGGACGAAGTGTAAATTGTGAATAAAATCAAAATGCAATGCCTCAGATCACGAGCCAATATGTTATTTACAGTAGAACAGAGATAACATTTCAAAAGTTGAAACTGAGACATTTTACATTTTTATCCACAAAATGAGCGTTTTCAAATTTTCTGGCTGCAACAGGTCTCAAAAAAGTTGACACAGGCAAAAACGGGCTGAAAAAGCAGTTAATATACATTTGTGAATATTTTCTTCAAACTTTTATTAAAAGAGTTTTTATTATCACAAGGGGTAAATGCGTTGTCAAAGACATCATGACACATCACCTTCGACGTGCGAGGGTACTTTAAGCTAAAACCATGTTTTCTCTTGTTCCTAATCAAATGACCATATGAGAGATGTGCAACTGAGCTCACGTTAGCACGTTAGAGTGACATCTCGGAAAAACAAGTTTTTACAGTTAATTATTCTTTGATTTTCAATGCCATGGTTGTCAAACATTCAGCGTGAACGTGCCATTGGCATGCTGAATACGGAAACGTCTGTCACTGACATTACAAGGGTTATGGGATGCAGTTGACACACTATCCATGATCTTCGGACACGTCTCCAACAAACTGGGACCACAGCTGACCGACCTCATTCTGGTAGCCCACGTGTGACGTCAAAAGCAGAAGACCGACAAATTGTCTTATGCCATTTGCATAATCGATTTGTCGCTGCAACGTCCACTAGGAATGATTTGTTTAGGGGTGGTGTGACTGCCCAAACCATGCGTAATCGCCTGCGCGCTGCTCTTATTCAAGTTTTAAGTTACCATTTTTATTGTTGGACATTTCTGTAGCATTTCTGGTGGAACTGGTTACATTATGGACATTATTTTTATGATACACCATCTTTACTGAGTACAGAATTAAATAAAATCATTATTTAAAACCTCATTTCTTGTATGTTCAACTTATCGACCTCCAAACGAGTGTGAAGTTTTTATTTTGGCTGAGTGTATAAGAGAATCAGCTGAAAGAACATTTAGCAAGTAATTACATTAACTGGTATCAGGTGTGTAACATGATTGGCTATAAAAGGGGTGTCTTAGAGAAGCAGAGTCTCTCCGAAGTAAAGATGGCCAGAGGCTCTCCAACCTGTGAAGACTTGCGTAAAAAAAAAAAAAAAATTGTGGAATACTTTAAAAACAATGTTCCTCAACATCAAATTGCAAAGGCTTTGAAGGTCTCATCATCTACAGTGCATAACATCATCATAACATAACATGAATGGTAAGAACAGGCCTTTCAGCCCAACTACGCTCGCCAGTTTCTTTATACTATAGTGAATATATCCCTTCAGATACTCAATGACTCAATGGTATCTAGCTTTATGTCAAGCCTGCTCTTGAAAACCCCCAAGGTCTCTGCCTCAACCATATAGTCAGGCAAGCTATTCCACTTTGAAATTACTCTTTGGGTAAAGAAATATTTCCGAATATCAGTGCTAAATTTACCTTTGGTAAACTTCCATTTGTGACCCTGAGTTCTACTCAAAACACTTAGTCGAAGGAATCCTACATAATTCACTTTATTAATCCCTTTAACATATTTAAAGACCTCAAATCACCCCTGAGTCTCCTTTTCCTAAGACTAAATGGATTAAGGATCTTCAGCCTCTTCTTGTAGCTTTTATCTTTTATACCTGGAATAAGCTTAGTGGTTCTTCTCTGAACTTTCTCTAGAGCCTCTATATCTTTCTTAAAGAATGGTCCCCAGAACTGTACACAATACTCCAGATGTGGTCAAATGAACGTGTTGTACAAAAGAAGCATTACCTCCCTTGATTTGTACTCAATACTTTTGGCAATGTATCCTAGCATTCGATTGATAACTGCTACGGCACAATGGCTCGAGCCTGTGAGGGTTTGGTCAACAATCACTCCGAGATCTTTCTCGTGTACAGCACATTCCAGTTTTAAACCTCCCATGAAGTAATCCCGTCTAATGTTTTTATGACCTACATGTACAACTTTACATTTTGCTACATTAAATTTCATTTGCCACATTTCTGCCCTATTCTGGATTCTATCCAAATCATCCTGAATCACTTTGGTGGACCCTAAACCATTTGCCAAACCCCCCTATTTAGTATCATTTGCAAATTTAACCAATCTGCTCTCAATATTACTATCAATGTCATTAATGTAGATGAGGAACAGCAGGGGCCCCAACACCTATCCCTGGGAGACGCCACTCCCCACCATACATAGCTCAGGTGAGATACCAATGACCGCCACTCTTTGTGTTCTGTCCTGTAACCAGTTTTGAATCCACTCCAGAATACCTCCTATAACTCCAATGGAGCTCAATTTAAAAATTAGTCTCTTATGCAGTACTGTATCGAATGCTTTCTGAAAATCCAAGTATATAATGTCATAAGCCCTGCTCTGGTCATAAGTCCTGATGGCCTCTTCAAAAAATTCCAGAAGGTTTGTCAGGCATGATCTTCCCTTACAAAAACCATGTTGGCTATCCTTGAAGATACTGTTCCGTTCAAGAAATAAGTCCAGCTCATCTTTTATGATAGATTCCAATATTTTGCACGCAACGCAAGTTAAACTGACTGGCCTGTAATTTCCTGGCTCGGTAAGGTCCCCTTTCTTATATATTGGTATTATATTGCCCTGCTTCCAATCATTTGGTATTTCTCCAGTTTTTAAAGACCACCTTAAGATAGTGGATAAAGATGATCTCACCAACTTCCCTGAGCACTCTAGGATATAAGCCATCAGGACCCGCCGCCTTATCTGCCTTTAGTTTATGCAACTTGTCTAATACTTTATTATCCCGAACCTCAATTTCTGCTAAATAATCTTGAGCATTTAACATGCCCTCTGGCCAAATAAAGACCCCCACTGAGGTAAAATTCTCAACAAAGTAACTGTTTAAGGCATCCGCAATATCCTTGCTATCAAACAGCAGCGATCCATTTTTATTCTTTATACACTTAACCTGCTCTTTAACTTTCCTTTTTCTGCTATACTACTAAAAGAAGCACTTGGGGTTAAGTTTTTGCCCCCTCTGCAATCAAAAGATTAAAAGAAACTGGAAAAATCTCTGTGCATTAGGGACAAGGCCGAAGACCTTTACTGGATGCCCGTGATCTTCGGGCCCTCAGGCGCCACTGCCTCACTCACCAGCATGATTCTGTCATTGACATTACTAAATGGGTCCAGGCATACTTCAAGAAACCACTGTCTGTAAACACAGTCTGCCGTGCCATCCACAGATGCCACCTAAAACTCTATCATACAGAAAGGAAGCCATTGTTGAGCATGATCCAGAAGCCCCATCGTGTTCTGTGGGCCAAGGCTCATTTAAAATGGACTGTAGCAAAGTGTCCTGTGGTCAGACGAGTCCAAATTTGACATTCTTGTTGGAAATCATGGGCATTGTGTCCTCCGGGCTAAAGAGGAGAAAGACGCCTCCTGTTATCAGTGTTCAGTTCAAAAGCCAGCATCTCTGATGGTATGGGGATGCATTAGTGCATATGGTGTGGGACACTTGCATGTTTTATAAAGCACCATGAATGCTGAAAGGTATATAAAGGTTTTAGAGCAACATATGCTCCCCTCCAAATGACATCCATTTCAGGGAAGGCCTTGTGTATTTCAACAGGACAATGCAAAACCACATACTGCAGCTATTACAACAGCATGGCTTCATAGTAGAAGAGTCTGTGAGCTGAACTGGTCTGCCTGCAGTCCTGATCTTTCACCATTTGAGAACATTTGGAGCATAATTAACCGAAAAGTCCATCAGAGACCCAAAACTCTCCAGGAGCTGGAAGCCTGTATTAAACAAGAGTGGGATCAAATTCCAATGGCTCTACTCAAGAAACTTGTCTCCTCAATGCCCAGACGCCTCCACTCTGTGTTAAAAAGAAGAGGGGATGCTACCCCATGGTAAACAGGCCCCTGTCCCAACTTCTGTGAGACATGAAGCAGCCATCAAATTTGAAATGAGCTCATTTTGCGTATAAAATAGTAAAATTCTCAGTTTCAACATTTGCTTTGTTATCCCTGTTCTATTGTGAATAAAATACTGGCTGGTGTGATTTGAAAGACATCGCATTTTGATTTTATTCATAATTTATTTACAGGTCATTTGCTTCATTTGAACTGTTGGCTAACCACCTTGACAATATAAATACGTGGGAAAAATGCTATGAAAGAAGTTCCCCAGCACGATAAATTGGCCGACATGAACACATAAATTACGCAATCAGGCTGAAATTGACTTTGGCCAGTAACTGCCAATCAGATCTACTTTGTAAAGATGGGTGTTACTTACCTGCACAAAAAAATGACATAACTTCTGGGTGGCTTGACTGATTTTCATGAAATAAAGACTTTAAGTAAGAAGATTTCCTTTCAGGATTTGAAGAAATATAAATTCACAGGTTTTTTGGGAGGCCCTGTACACGTATAGGAGTTATTCCGAGCTGTGATTTGTGTCCTCATTCCTATCCGTTACCAAGAAAATTTTAACAGCAAATCATAGGAATGATTGTGTGTCAACACAGGATGCATTTATAGTGCTAACTTTGGCCTGCTATGTTTGAGTAAACACTAAAGGTTCCATTTAGAAATGCGTGACCATCTCCCCTACCCAAACCCTTCCGCAGGCAGGACGGTGGGGAATAGTCAGGCCGGAGTGTGGTGGGGTGGATGCACTTTGGGGGGGAGGGGGGGGGGAGACTAGGTTACGAGTCATGCAGACAGCCAGGTGGGACTGGTGAGTACTTGCGGAGCAGACAGCTCAAACCCGTCCAAACTCAGAGCAGGAGGCCAGTCCAGCTCATACAGGGGGTTTAGCAAGAGCCAGTGACACAAGGACTCTCACTCTCAACAAATACAACATCATGAGCATCACAGGAATCCAGATACACAATGCATGACCTCACAAGTCTCAAAAACTGCAAAGTGTATCAACTGCCGCTCATCCCATGTGAACTATAGTGACGTAAACCTGCAGGCTTGCTAAACTAACGTGCACTTGCAAGCGCACGCGCACGCACACGCACACACACACGCGCACATAAACACAGACACACACACACACGCACGCACACAGACACACACACACAAAACCACTCGCGCACTCACACAAACCATTTTGACTGCACGTGAGGATCTGACCAGAAAACCAGTGAGTACATTAAGCCGCCAGGTGAGATGAAGGAAGCTGGTAATGACAAGACATGGGTGTGTTCAAATGTACCGCCAATGCAGCATTACGAAGCAACGCATGACCTTGGGAGGGGGTGGGGGCAGTTTTAGAGGTAAGAGCTCAGAAGCAATGTTTCAGCCCACTGGGGGGGAGGCTGGGGAAGGGGTAGAGATGGGGGATGGAGACTGCCAGCACGTTGCCATGGAAACACTGCGTGTTGGCGTTGCTCTGCAGCGTACCTTATCCAGTACATCCCTGGGTGCTGGAAGAAGTCCAAAGACCCTGATCTCTGGATGGTAAAGCCGTGGTCCAGCTGAGCAGAGAGAAACGAGCGCAACTCTTTAACCCACAAATCTGTCCCCCTATCCCTCTCTTCTCTCTTTCTGTCATTGTAAAACTCAGCAGAATTCAAGTGCAACTGCAAAGCAAGATAATCTGCCAGCCCGTAAGCACAGCGGGGCCGTGCCGGCTCTCCGATTCACTTTTACCTTTTCTAATACGGGACTAAACAAACAGGTGGGGGAATAACACAAAAACTGCTAAACAAAACAAAAAGTGAAAAAAAAGAATTAAGTCAGTGCTCAGATGCCGCATCCATCAATAAATCAATGATTCCCAAAGCTTTGAACTGGTTCAAATTCAAGTGTGAGAGACAATACACGTATCTCAGTAAAATTTGATTTCTAGAATACCTTAAAAATGGCCGTCGACAAATGGCAGCTGTTCACAGACGTCACAATCTGAATCTGTGGGAGTAGGAGTTGAGAAACTAGCAGATGTAGAGGATTTAACGACAGGGCAACATATTTTTGTTTCAAGGAAACTGCGCCACGGTCAATGGTCATAATTCTTACCTACTCTCATTAGGCACTACGGAATAAATGCTGTCATATGAACTCAACATCAAGGCTAGGTGTCAATAGTTTTGGAGAAATGCACCAGATACCAGTTTCAAGGTCAAGATTATTGATGCAAGTTTAAGGCTCAAATCTGGCATTGGGATCAACAAAATAAGTTCCATGACCCCTCACAAGAATGTATTTTCATCAAAATGAAGCATCTTAGCTGAATATACTTGGCAGAAAATGTGCTGGAAAGATTTTTAAGTTTGAAGGTCACAGTGCCAAGGTCAAAGGTCACAATTTTTAACCCTCAATAGGCACAACTACGGAGTGAATACCTTTGTCTGGGCCCATTATCAAGGCTCTTGTGTTAACAGTTCCTGCAATAGGCTCTGGAAAGTAATTTCAAGGTCACTATTACTGATTCAAGGTCAAATCAGTCTGGACAAATCTATCAGACATGTTTCCCTGCACTTAAGGTATACGTGTGTCCGATAATAAAGAGATGGCATCAATAGTTTTCTAGTTATAGCTCTGCAAAATCTGATATAGTGATGGCCAATCCCCAGCCTGGACATGACTAAAAAGGCCTGAATAAAATTATTACATTAAATGCAAAGCCATTAGTTAATTGAGGCAAAGTAAAATTTGCAGAAATGTTACATAATATTAGTTAGGGAACTTGAAATCAGGGTTTTAAGTTTTATTTCAACTGTAATTTGAGCTCAGGCCAGTCTGGTTGTAAGTCAAGCCCCTGACAACAGTGCTGACAGTCCAGAGAACAGAGGAGGAGGCGAGAGGAGGGCAGGTCGAATCGGAGACGCACGCGGCGGCGGGCCTCGCTAGAGGAAGAGGATGGTAAGCGGACGATGAAGCCTGCGAGGAGTGGAGGAGTTAGCATGGGAGTGCGGTCAATGGGAGACAAAGCAGCTCAGCCTGGCTGCATGACTGGGGTAGGACTGAATGCAGAGGATGAGGGTGGGAGGTCAGGGGTCAGGGCCGGAGGGTTGAGGACTGATTAAAGGGGGGATTAATGGGACTCACGATAACAAGCCAAATCACTCAACGAGGAGCTGCGATAGTACTGTTGGTCCATCCACAGCAGCAGGGCTACTCTACACTAACCTGTTTGAGCCCCTGTTGTACATTACAGGCTCTTTAATAAATGCCTAAAAAACCCAAGGACCGGAAACCTCTGTCAACGAATGGTTCGGAAAAACCAACAGGAGGATGATCTGAAACAGCACTAACCTAATTTAGTGTTCGTCTAAATGCCTTCTGAATGTAATGTTGTGGTCAATTCACACATTATCAGCAGTATTTCTAATATATCAAAAAAGTACATATCAATTCCATCCATACTGAATGCAAAAGCGTACTGAGAGCTGACCAAAAGCTTGAGTGAAGATTTCCTGTCAAAAGAAATAGCCAGTAAAGTGCGAAAGTGGGTGGCCGAGTGCAGGTGTACGCATGAGCAGCCTCAAGACCAGCCTCAGTGTTACCAGCCAAAATAAATTGCCAGAGGCTAAAAATCAGTGTTTCAAATAGCTGTGTGGGTTTATGATAGCAGCATGCATTTTAAGCTGGAGAATAGTCTCAGTGTGCATGGATCACTGCATAGCAAGCAGTTGATGCAGACAGAATCTCTGCGGGTTTTCAAGACCAGATTTGATATTTCATACAGTACTAGATGCTATGTTTAGCACAAAGTACGTTTAGTGGTAGGAACATAAGTCATTCTTGGGCTAAATAGTCAGTCCTCTAACAGGAATGCAGATGAGTGTGTGAAAGACTTACGGTAATGACAGACACTCCCGCTGTGGTGCTGTGGGGTTTGGGGCCGGTGTTAAAGTGCTTCTTAATTTTACCAGCCACAGAAAGCTGGCGTTCGTTCTCCGGCAAGCCGTCGTCCTGGGAGAGGGGGGAGAGTGAGGTCCTGATGTTATAAAATCCCCACCAACGTACCACACCAATCCAGCTTTTTACACGGCATATAGACTACGGAAGTCAAGCTGGTAAGAGTGGAAGGGATTTCTTTTGTCAGTGTTGTTCGCATTCGTTCGCCTCTGAGCCAACCATCATGACCGTTGACATACAGTATATACAAAGATGTCGCCTTGGTCGCTGGGTTGTGCGTCAACATTGTTGTCATATTTTCAGTTGTATTTGGCCATTATAAAATCATTTTGGGAGCCAACTACCTGTAGTCGGCCACCAGAGTCAGCCTATCAAAAGCTTATGTT
This sequence comes from Gymnothorax reevesii, assembly GCA_029721435.1. Taxonomy (NCBI): domain Eukaryota; kingdom Metazoa; phylum Chordata; class Actinopteri; order Anguilliformes; family Muraenidae; genus Gymnothorax; species Gymnothorax reevesii. Next base: position 173,484,619 of record CM056574.1, read on the forward strand.
AACGATAACACTAGCTAGCAATGATAGCTGAGACTATCAGAAATTATATAAAGTTAACATCAACCGTTAAACTAATGGCTCAAAATGAAAGATATTCATCTGAAATAACATTTGTGCTAGCTATGCTGGCATTTTTCGCCGAACTGATTTTTCGTGACAAGCTACAGGTACTTGTATCGGCTAAGAAACAGACATTATGAATCTTAGTGTAGCTAGCTATTAAATTCTTTGTTGTTTGCTCGCTTGACCGGAAGTGTATTCCACTTCTTGGGTGTCATGGCAGTGCTCTTTGAATGGCCAATAAAGAGATGGATACTTGTCTGAACATGGAATAGCGTAGGTAATCCAACCCCGAGTTCTTAAAACTTATGGGAAGAGACCGAGAAGCTCCAGGCATGTGGAGATTTTTACAGACATTTCATAGATGGAACATCAGCGCAGCATTACACGGCATCAGTTAACATCTTTCCGAGCAGCATTGCCCAATAGTATTGCTAGAGACGGTCAAGAAGTTGTTTGGTTTGCTTTTCAACCAATCACGACACCAGCTGATTTGAAGCACAAGTCCCCGTCTCTCAGGAAGATGATGTGTTAATCAGTGAAACAAGGGGGCGCAGTGATTGGTCAAACTAAAATTTGGTATATGTGTGGTAGCCTATGGCCTACTTGCTTCTAGCTCTTCTGGGACACAAAATCAGTGGTTCAAGCATCACTGTATACACAAAAAGATCACAGCAGTTGTTGGGTTCTTCAGAAAGACCCTTAACCTGACATTTTTGTGGTGGGGACTAGGCCTTGCTTAACCTAATCAACTCCTCACATTGGGCTTAAAACATAAGCTGAATAACAGTAATGGAAGCTATACTCTCCATGGCAGATAAGCAGGCGCTATAGAACGAGCGTGTTGCTCATCTTTAGTGCAGAGTCTGTATTCAGCAGAGCTAAGCAGTCACTCACGTTTACCCAGGGATGGTCCAGCACCTGTAGAGCAGAGCATCTCTTATCCACTTCCACCTGCAGCATTGCTGTGATCAGCTCCTGTACAGGGGAAGTGACAAACATGCATTCAGAACATACAGGCGCGCGCACACACACACACACGCGCAACTGCTCACCCATCAACATGCCAGAAGAATGGCACAAGGACACCGAGGGAAAAGCGACCGTTCCCGTTTCCAGTAAGCAATTTTATTCATCCGGTCGAGAAACTTCTCACCTTTAATAAACATGACTCCATTTACCAGCAAATCCCATTTGGCAAAATAATGAAAATTAACGCGAAAACCATTTTGTTCTCATCATCCCGTTCAATAAGGGTAGTGTGATCTCACCTACAAATCTTGCACAAATAGCAGAAATAATTTGAGCCTTTGCCGAATATCGCGGTCCCTGACGAGGGCTGATGTGGCTCTACGCGTCACTCATACACAGAAGCATAAGCAAGCAAACCCATTTTCTCAGAATGTAATGACCACCAACCAGAGCCGGTTAATAAAGGTGACTCATTCATTTTGTAGCACCTGTGTTCCGAGAAACAGCAACTCCCTCGCAAACATTCCCAGAACTCAAAGCAAAAACAAATACCGCACACGCGCACACACAATCATTGTACTTCTATCCTTGTGAGACTTGACTTCCATGTATGCCTAACCCAAACCTTAACCTATCCCTAATTCTAACCTTAACCCAAACAGTTACCCCAACCTTAACTAATAAGTAACAATTTGCCTGTAATTGTTAGGACACATGACAATGTCCTCACTTCCCAAAAATATCCCCACTCTAAGGAAAAAAAAAATCATTTTCTGGTTCTCTTTTTGTAGCAAGTACAAGAACACACACACACACACACACACACACACACACACACACACACGCGCGTGTGCACACTGGCTCACACACACACACACACACACACCTTGGCAGAGTCTGAAATATTGTCCCAGTATGGCGAAGGAAAATCAAGCTGTCCTGTCAAAATCTGGTCAAAGAGTGCCTCTTGATCCTCACTGCAACTGAAAAATAAAATACGAAAAAATTACTAACTCATTATTTTCAACTGTTTATCTACCTTATTTCCTGGATTTATGAATAAACAGTAAATCAGTGCTGATGATATGCGAGGCAGTCGGCTCTTTACTGTCACTGAAGAGCCTGCAGTAAACGGGCTGTGAGATCTGGACACCCGCCAACTGTTCTGCCCACAACCAGCTGATACACCACCATAACTATTTCAGACATTTATTATATCAATCTCCTTGCTACGAGAGCACATTGACCACAGAGGAATGAACTGACTAAAACTTCAGAGTATGTACAGCATAGTCATCAATCTTGAAGATAACACACTTTCTTCTACGAAAATATAAACAATAATACTGTGGAAATCAACAAAACTAAATAAAGAAAAGTTATGAATTAGAGTGGGAACAAATGAAATGAATTCACCAAATGTATCAAAACCAGCAGTTGTCGGTAACTGGCTAGTGAAATGCAGCAGAAGTTAACAGAGTGAGAGTAGCTGACGCACCCCCGGAACGGAGGGAATCCGCAGAGGAGGATGTAGGTGATGACGCCAGCAGCCCAAATATCCACCTTCAGCCCATACCTGAGAGAGGAGAGACAAAATGGAGTCTAAACAGGAAGTAGATGAGGAGACACCGGAGGGGAGCGTGGGGTCTACGCATTTCCACACCACTCAAATTCCTCCTCCATTTCCAGCACAAATACATTCTCAATATCCATCAAATGGAGGTTAATTACAACATGAATCAAATACAGGTAAACATGTCTGACCAAACCAACACCCAATGACCCCCTAAACGGATAGACTGTATGTTAGGGCTGCGTCACGATTACTGCACATGCTCAGGGCCTACATCCCAAGAAAGTGAATATGCTTGACTGCAAGTCATAATCTGATTCCATCCTAGCCAATCTGCCTTTTGTATTTATACATTTTAGGTACACCGGCTTGCCAATCCACCTTCGTTTCGCATTGCATTTACAATACATATTTTAGTTCCTCTGGTACTATGCTTTTTATATTCAGGAAAGTTGAGGATTCAAAGTGCTAATTTAAGCTTTGGCCAAAGGATACGAAGAATGTAGGCAGGTCCCTATTGCCAATAAGAAGAGAAGAAAAATACACCCTAGGCTTTGACCTGCAGTTGAGTGGATTTACTCAATTCAAAGTTGTGAGAATGTGCAGTAATCATGACAAAGCTCCTTTAAATGTTTTTCTTTAACATTACTAACAGCATGCAAACACCAAAGCTCTTCTCTTCACGACAGAAAGCACCACTATGTCTCATTCAGGGCCTGCACGCCCAGCTGGAGCCTTCTAAACTCACCCGGTCTCCGCTACAATCTCTGGTGCTACATACGTAGGGGTCCCGCACACGGTGTACAGGGGCCCGTCCACCAGTGTGGCCAGGCCAAAGTCCCCCAGCTTCAGGGACTTGCTTCCATCCTGGTGTTCATACACCTGGAAGCACAGAGCGAGAAACCTGCTCAGCAACAGCCATTCATAGTCTCCTTTTTATGGAAGAAAATATGTAAAATATTATTTGTGAATTATCTTTTTTAAGGAAGAAAATTCTGAACTCATATTGCTCCTTATTAACATTCATAGAATTTGGTCCTCCAACTTTTCATAGAGCAGCTGAAGACCAGCACTGTAAAATACAGAATTAATTGCAGCATAAAAACTAATACAACCCAGGGACAAACAAGACAGAACTGCTCCAATTTCACTGAAAATGACCCTTTTGCAGAATACCAATCTTATTTGTTTAAACTACCAGGTTAATATGTTTTATATGCTTAAATGTTAATTTATACTACAACCCCAATTCCGAAATATTTGGGACTCAGTGCAGAATGAAATCAAAATGCAATCACTTTCAGATGCATGAGCCAATATTGAGCGCTGACTGCAATAAACAGTTATGTCCAAAAAATAACATCTGGACATAACTGTTTATTGCAGTCAACCTTCGATGTGTTGTTCATAACAGAGCATAGATAACATTTCCAATGCTGAAACTGAGACTATTTACATTTTTATCCACAACATGAACTTATTTCAAATTTTCTGGCTGCAACAGGTGTCAAAAAAGTTGGGACACAGGCAAAAAAAGGGGCTGAAAAAGCCACTAATATATCAGAGAATCAGCTGAAAGAACATTTCGCAAGTAATTAGGTTAACTGGCATCTGGTGTGTAACATGATTGGCTGTAAAAGGGATGTCTTAGAGAGGCTGAGTCTCTCAGAAGTAAAGATGGCCAGAGGCTCTCCAAACTGAGGGCTTGTGTCAAAAAAATTGTGGAATACTTTAAAAACAATGTTCCTCAATTTCAAATTGCAAAGGCTTTGAAGGTCTCATCATCTACAGTGCATAACATCAAAAGATTCAGAGAAACTGCAAAGATCTCTGTGCGTAAGGGACAAGGCCGAAGACCTTTACTGGATACCCGTGATCTTCAGGCCCTCAGACACCACTGCATCACTCACCGGCATGATTCTGTCATTGACATTAATAAATGGGCCCAGGAATACTACAAGAAACCACTGTCTATACCATGCCACACAACCACAGCTCACTATGCCATCCACAGATGCCACCCAAAACTCTATCATGCAAAAAGGAAGCCATTGTTGAGCATGACCCAGAAGCGCCGCAGTGTTCTGTGGGTCAAGGCTCATTTAAAATGGACTGCTGCAAAGTGGCAAAGTGTCCTGTGGTCAGACGAGTCCAAATTTGACATTCTTGTTGGAAATCATGGGCGTCGTCTCCTCTGGGCTAAAGAGGAGAAAGACCACCCCTCTTGTCATCAGCGTTCAGTTCAAAAACCAGCATCTCTGATGGTATGGGGATGCATTAGTGCATAAGGTGTGGGATGCACTTGCATGTTTTAAAAAGCACCATGAATGCTGAAAGGTAAATAAAGGTTTTAGAGCAACATATGCTCCCCTCCAGACGACATCTATTCCAGGGAAGGCCTTGTGTGTTCCAGCAGGACAATGCAAAACCACATACTGCAGCTATTACAACAGCATGGCTTCTTAGAGCAATGTACTGTATAATTATTACATTGATGCATAGATTGTTGTGCAAAATGATATGATGAGAGAGCAGGGATTAGTTGCATTGGAACCAGTAGGAGTGCTTGAGAAGGAGTGGATTCAGTACTGGAGGAGTGAGCTGTCAACATTGGCACCATTTTGACTTTATACTCTGCTCTGGTGGGACTGAGTGCAGTTAATGATTTTTGAAATAATGCAACCAGCTACAAGTAATCGTCCATTCTGAGAGGCTGAATTTTCTGTATTACCTCATTCGAGCGACACTCCAATCAAACTGCGCAGGCCAGATTAACCCTTAGAGCGCTAAATACAAATAGTGTTGCCCAATGATGTAAGATATAAAATTCAAAGCTGTTGAAAACCTATCATTTTGCGATTTGTATAAAAGAGCTCCCGAGCTTTTTTAAACAAGTCACCATATGGTAGGTTTTCAACAGTACAAGATAATTTCATTCAGAATTTTTTTGAAATTTTTTGAAAAGGGTTAATAGGAGAATCTTGCTGTGATGAAGGTTCTCAGTTGAACAAGGTTTAAGGTACAACTTGTCCGGGAAGTAGATTTGGCACTTATAGCACCATAAAAGTGTCATGACAGCAAAGTTCAAGCAAACTAAAATGCAAAAAAAGAACAACAACAACAGATGAAAAAAGAAAAAAAAAATTAGTCATGACTGTTTGAGTCATGACAGGTGTAACTCTTCGGGCGCGTTTACATTTGGTTTAACATGCATTTTTGGTGATCAGATCATAAGTGGTCAGGCGAGACACTGCTGTTAACACTGTCGTTTAGCTGACCTCTTATTTGTATTTTGTTGCTTTCTAAGCAACTTCCACTGAAACCCCAGGCGCAGTTAATGTCATATAACAGTAATGGCAGTCATTCCTGACAGAAGAAGCCATGACCTTGACTGCGTTTCACGTTGTTTTTTTTGGCCAAGCTGTCATATTTCCCCCCCCATAGTTTACATTCTCGGGATATTTGAGAGATTAGCCGGACTGGCGCAGTTACAACTCGCAAGAGCACACAGGACTACACTCAAGAGGAAACTCTTATCGCAAGTTTACGACTTACACAGATGACGTTTGCCGGTTAGGTCCACATCAGGGACGCGTCAGGACAGAATAGCATTTACACTACCAAACATTAGTGCTCAGATATGCAAGTAGTCTGAGTGATCAGGTCTCAGTGCGCCTTGGACCCCATTTACACTTGTATTTAGTGCAGTTTACTTGTGATCAGACGACCCAAAATGCACGTAAAAACCTAATGTAAGTAGGGCCTATAAGTGCATTCTGGAGAAAGAAATGTCCAGTTTCACGGAAATAAAGGAGAGAGTAGAGCTCTTGCAGCCCTGAGCATTTGGCTCTGTGCTGAGAAACAGACTATTGCCGATCACTGATGTGTCTGGTCTGCAGTATGACTCAGTCCCTCCGCAGATCAGATCACCACTGCGACTGGATTTAGAAGCTGGCCAACTGCGGTCTCTCTCTGTCTCTCACATCGGGGGGTTGATCAGCGGATACAGGGGGTCGCGCTCCTCTATGACCTCCCACCAACTGAGATGCGCTGAGGTGTGCGGGTGGGGAAAAAGGCCCAGAGAAACTTCCTGAAAGAGAGCGATATGAAAGGGGCCAACCGCATCTCTAAGAAAAAAGCCAAATCTCGTCTCAGGAAAGACTAATGACTCAAGCCTCGATTCCGCTGCTGCTCTCGATCAGACCTCATCACGGCCTCTGCAGGAAGTAAACAGCCTCAGATACTGCTTTACTCGAGCGAAGAAACAACTGACCGACTCCGTTCCTGGTAGAGAAGCCTAAACAAGAATAACCTGTCACCACTAAAGATGCTGAATGGATTCATTTATCATTCATAAGCATCATTACTCTGAGAGACATTCAATATTTTCACATATAAAAACACGCACATATGATTTATGTGCAGTTCTTTATGTTAGTATATATGCAATCCCATTGGGCATGAACACAACATTTATACTCATAAAAACACATGCGCACACACACACACACACACACACACACACACACACACACACACGCGCGCACACGCAAACAAACACAAGCACGCTCACACGTACATAAACACACACACGCACACGCGAACGCGCGCACACACGCACACGCACGCGCGCACGCACACACGCACACGGCACTCACCAGCAGGTTCTCTGGTTTGATGTCGCGGTGGACGATGTTCAGGCTGTGCAGGTACTTGATTGCACTCGCTAGATTGTAGAGCATACCGCTGGCATCGCGCTCAGTGTACTTGTTGGTGGAGGTGATTGCATCAAAGAGGTCACCACCCTTTCAACAAACACAAACAGAGTGCCAACCAATCAAATACCCGAGCAGAGGAACTGACACATTCCTGCCAAAGGTGTAATCAAAACAACCAAAGTTCACAGCAGTAAATTGTGCATCTTCCTCATCCAGACTAGCTAGTCGTTTTACGGCAGTTTATGTTTGCTCGAGTCTACCATTGGATGGCTGTTAATTTGTGTATTCTCGTCAAAGCGAATTTATTACACCGTCCACAAATCTTAACAAATAGAAGCTCTTTAAGTTGACTACGTTAATATGCATTTACGATGATTTCAGGCCAGTGGTAGGTCAATTCAGAACCTACATCAGTCAGACTCTTTCATTAATACAGCTACTATGAGACGCTTCAGAACTGAAAAGGTGTTGAATGTTGTCACTATTTATTCTGAAGGTACCACATTCTCAGACCTGTTTTAAAGATGCCATCAAAGGCAGAGATACTGTTTGTGGCATCTGGGCTGTTTTAATGGTTGCCTGCTGCCCCTTTAAATCGCTTCACACACGACCAAATTGAGCAGAAGCTGTAAACGGTGATTCTTCTCAACAGGCGGTTGTTCTTGTCTGAAAGCAGTTATTAACTAGAAAGCATTTGGAGAACTCATACCTCCGCCACGCCATATATCTGTTCTATTGGTTACAATATGTGTTCCGGATCACTTTCATAATTTACTCAACTCATCCTACCACTCATCCTGCCAAATTTTGTGCCAAACCGTTCATAACTTTGAGTTCTCCGGTCAGAAATAACACACAGACCAGCGTTAGACAGAAATATTTTAATTCTTCCGGATCCACAATCAAGAATATGTTCAATATCACATCCAATATTGTATCAACTCATTCTTGGACTACCACCAATCATCCTACCACATTTCGCGCCAAACCGTTTGCAACCTCTTGAGTTACCCTATTAAGACTGACAGACAGACAAACTAACAAACGGGGTGAGAACATCAACTCCTTGGCGGAGCTAAAAAAAAAAAAAAAAAAGGATGAGACCGGCAGGGAGGTGGTTGCGTAGAAATGCTTTATAAAGAAAAATCCAGCCCTCTCTGGTCTAACCACAGTATTTCTCCATCAAAACAGGGGACAGAATGCACTGACCAAAAACCTATCGAACAGAAGAGTTCGCTCAGTATGAACAAATGAACAATGATTAGTCATCCATCTGAGAATCCAGGTTTCTGCCCATCGACTGATCAAGACTGATTACTCACCTTTTTACACTTTAAATCATAACTCCCTCAACTTCGTTTTGCCTTACAAACACTTCCAAAGCATTTGCTGAGGCAGTCAGTTCCTGAATAGCACAACACTTCAAAATTGATGCAATCGTTCTCTCGCTATTGACTTTTAAATGAACCTCACTTCATAACGACTCGAGGGTATGATAATTGTTATAGCTTTGCTTTACACAGCGGAACGGTTCCTTGATAGTGTGCCAGTTACCTAAATGAACGTGGGTAGCTGTACAAACTTTACACAAAGTTATAAAATGGAGGCAAGATATACAAGTTAGCAGTGAAGGAAAGGTCCTCGGAGATCCTCACAGACGTACGGGGCCAAACTCGGTCGTACCTTCACCAGCTCCATGACCAGGTAGAGCTCACTGTAGGTGTCCATCTCCTCGATAAGCAGCACGATGTTGGGGTGCTTCACGCGTCTGAGGATGGACACCTCATTCTGGATCATGTGCTCCTGTGAGAGAAGCTCATCATTACTGCCGTGTTGCACATTCATTCCTTCCTTTTTATATCAATTTCTCATCTTGACTTGAAATGGCCGGACAATGAAGGTGGAACCCTATAGCAATGAGGAGCAAAGAGCTTTCTCAAGGGCCCAACTGCTTCATCGAGCTCATTGAGGTACTTGAACCGGCAACCACCTGAGGCTCAGTCAAACACATTGGGCACTAGGCTATGGGTACTTCCCAAAAAGCGATCCTACCTTTCCTCGACATTTTCCTTTGTTAATGATCTTCAGAGCGTACTCCCTCCCTGTAGATCTCTCCACACACTCGCGCACCACCGCAAAGTTCCCGTCCCCGATAGTCCGCCCGACTTTATAGCGTTCGGCGATGGAGGCGGGCACCTGGAGGCACTCTTCCATCACTTCCGCTGAAATCAAGGGGAGCAAGACTGATACCGATACAGCTGAAACATCCATCCATCCTTTCAGAATACTAATTCACCCGTGGAATACTGTGCCATCCTCCCAGGACATGAACGTTGGCTACAGCCCTCAGATTGTGTTTCAGTCAATTTTTTTACAATGTTTTAACATCCTTGGAAGACGCCCAATTTGTAAATTAAATAGCTGAATAGCAGAGAATCCCTTCCGCCAACTAATCCATCTGACAGAAAGCAAATCAATTCAGGCCAAAACAAAATCTCTGCTGGGATTTGAGGTCAATTCCATATCCATCCAGTAGGTACCGGAAGTTAAGTGAAATTGTAAAGCTGAAATCTACACTGCATGAGATGGTCATACTTCAGTGAATGTTTATTAATAACTGTACCTTCACTTCCTGCTCCATCCCCTTCATCCATGGAGCTACAGACCTTGGTGGAGGCCAAGGACAGAGAAGAGCCACTGTGCTGCGAGCTCTGGGGTCGAAAAGTAAGAGAAATCCAGAACGAGTCACTGCTATGGCTAACAGTCAAAGCAGTACTACCAATATACCAGAGAAAACGGTGCCCCCTCCACAACTTCTACTGACTGAAATTTGCTACTTCGCATTACAAAAAGCTCCACTGTCTTTTGAGTGGAGGATTACGGTCGCTCACTGAGACGAGCCACACAGGAGGCAGTGTAACAAGGTTTTACACGAGCGCTCTCACATCCGATTGCCACAGTGGCGTAGACAGTCATGGGGTAAGGCAAAGCGAGTCGGATTTCTCTTTTTACTTTGCTTCCGGTGGCAGCAATTTTCATGGAGCCTTTTGAGTTCGACACAATACAAGTCTACTGAGCATAATGCATTTCCACACAGAGCATTCTCTCATTGGCTGTCGAGAGCTCAAACATTACTTGGGTCCCAGCATGCAATGGGATCACAGCTCCTGAGTCAGACAGGTGCCGATAGGCCGGCAGAACAGCAGGACGCAGCTCAGAAAGACCAACTGTGTCTGACAAGCACCGGCTTTTCCAGCTTTCATGCGACTCCATTTCTTCATGCTCCAGTTGAGTCATAAAAACTGAGCGCATAAGCAACATTCTCTTTTAATTAATTTCAAAATAAAAATACGGCCAACAGCAGTAAAGTAGGAAGACTGGCACCACCCAGCTGGAAGTGTCTGCCACAGAGCAATAACAGGTCTGACCCTCACTCGCCACAGAGGGAACCCACTGAAGATAATAAAACTGGTTTCCATGGCAACTATTTATGGAAGGGGCACTGATAATAAAAGTGCAGCCCAGAACAGGCAGGTTTCAGATGTAGCTGGATATTACTCCATATACCCACACCTTCTATTTATTTAATATTTATTCTCGAAAACTGCCAGTTATTTTTCTGATGCTCAAAAAAAGATTACATTTTCTGGAAAAATCTGAATGTGTCATCAAATCAATGTATCCGGGTTTGCATCATATTCAATATAATGCTCACTATATTTCCCTTAATCACAGAGATTTGGGTCTTACATATTTTTTTTTTTTGCCACTGTTCTCATCTGAAACCTCTGTTCCTGTCTTTATGATCCTGTCCTAATGAAGTGTGTCGAACATTAAGCCCCTGATACTGTCAGTCTATCAGACTGGGGAATCTCATCCGCTGACCCATTTACACTCGTTACCCGGAATAGGACGGGCTGGGATTGGGGAAAAGATTTCCTAACCATCTTTAACACCCTGCCAGAGAAACACCAGCACAACTCACTTAGACCAGCTAACCTCAACGAGTCCTTCTGAGATGAAATACACTTTGAAAGTTCATTCAAACCAATCGACCCCAATACTGATTGGATGTCAGACAAAAACGTAAATTCAAAGCATAAATGAATTTCTCATCAGCCTTCCTTGGTTTTGGAATCATTCTAGTTAATTAAATATTAACTGCGTATGACCCCAAAATACAAATACAGGTCATGCGAACCCACAAAAATGGGAACAATGAAATCTACGACCATAAGTATGCCTTGCGCTTGTATGCATACCCGGCCAATTTCAGAAACTAGGCCAAGCTCCTGACATACAGTACATACAAATGCTTCCTACAACGGGCAATGTATTCGCCAGCGAAAGCCTCTCGGAAGTTAGTGTTCAGCTGGATGTTGAAATAAATAATAGAAACAATGACGTCAGATGAAGTTCCAGGTCCACAGAGGTTTAATATGCGCACCCTACCTCGGCTGAACAGACCCGTATCCCCCGTCTGAGAGCAACTCAACTCTGCCCGAGATGATTTCGCAATTTTAAGCCATTTCAAAGGCTAAATCATTGCTCGTTCAATGTAAATTGAGTGACTGGCGTTCGGCTATAGAAGTGACGCTCAGTTCATTTCATCCCGTTTCTTGCATCAGCTGAGCGCAAAGCCCCAGAAGTTCACTGAAAGGAGCCCTCATTTAGACACAAAGGGCGGCGCGATTTCACAGACAGGGGCAATTCCTATTTTCGGCGGAATGAAATAGACTTTGAAATCTGCCGCTCCGCCGAGGGTCCCTTTGAGGTTGTCGCGCTGACCCGATGTTGCGCGAGGTCTGCGACAGCCGGGGAACAGCTGCTTTTCCAAGATGAGTTGGACTGACAGACAATTGCGGCAAACCGAATTTAATTAAAGGAGGCTTTGAACAAGCTTTTATACTCTCGGATTTGTGTGGCGTTGTCTGAGAATGAGCGGACCGGCAGGCAAATTTACTGAGCTTAGATTTCGGGTGATGGCATTTTCAATGCTCATACCTCACACATAGGGAGTCTATTTGAAATATTTTTGAGGCTTATCAAATGCATTTTTTCAATATAAATCTCTTTAATAGGGTTTGTTCATTCCCATTAAAAATGAATAGCTTTGCTGCACACCGCAGAGATACTCTCATATAGGTCACATACGGCTTCGAGGAGCAACAGACCGCAAGATTTATGAATACGATCCATGGGTTGAAAACTGTGCCAACAGCGCCATAATGCTCCAGAATAAGACCAACTCATAATAAAAAAAACTGTAGAATTACATGAGACAAGAACTGCAAAATTACATCCATGTTCATTTATTTGTCTAACAACGGTTTTCCCTAAAGTGACTTGCAACTTAATAAGAAAAAGCAAATACCACAGGAGATATGCAAAATACCCACAAGCAACAAAACTCTGTCATAATCTTGAATCTCCCTCCATTTTTGAAGTTAAGGACTCGAGAGGATGAAATTTGGGAAATGTGGGTTATACCCCGAGCTTCACCGCTAGTTACTGCAACATTAAGGCAATTGCTGTCGAGCTGAGTCATAACACTATCTGTCTAATAAATGGCACAATAGTGTCAGTGTGAGTAAACTCGTATCCTAATTACTTTGCAATTTCAGCAGCCCATTAAACGCAGAGTCTCTCTTGGCCTCTGACAGAATCGGGAGGGATGAGAAAGATCAAAATCAGTGAATCATTTGTGTTCTCAGTGAAACATCGGCGGCACCAGCAGAGAACACGGAGTTCGGATTCTGCGTGACAGTGGTCAGGTGACGGCTCAGAGCAGTGATGAGCTGATGGAAACTAAGACACAGGAAGCTATTCTCTCACTTCATTACTACTTGTTCTTGAATCTCATCTTATTTGCCGCAGACACAAATAGAGGAACACACGCTCACGCACTCATATATACACCAGCACACACGCGCATTTATTATCTTCACTCTTGCTTGCTCTTGCTCTCTCTCGCTTTCATTTTACAGGTCACACAGAAGCCTCAATATCCCAGTCTCCATCTCTCTATAAGAAAATACCTTCGCACTCAGACATACAGCATACTAGCTCTATACCGTCTCTGTCCCATTTTCACAAAAACGCATACGTGTGGCCACACTCACATGCACGCGCGCACACACGCATGCACAAACACACACACGCGCTCACACTCTCATCCACACACGTGTACGCACACACGCAGACACAAACACACTCCGTCACATGTACACATACGCACGCACGTGAATGTTCTCATGTTTTGTGGGGACACTCCATAGACTTCCATTCATTTATCAACCCCTTCCCCTGACCTTAACCCTCAACAGTACAAACCTAACCCCAACCTATCCTTAATCTAACCCTAACCTTAACCCCTAACCTTAAAATAGCTTGATTTCTTTGTGGGGACCTGAAAATGTAACACGAGTACAATTCCAAAATAGTTGGGAAAATAGTTGGGAAAGTGAAATTTGTGAATGAAATCAAAACGCAATGACTTTCAAATCACACCAGCCAGTATTTTACACTCAACAAAAATATAAACGCAACACTTTTGTTTTTGCTCCCATTTGTCATGAGATGGACTCAAAGATCTAAAATTCATTCCAGATACACAATATTACCATTTCTCTCAAACATTGTTCACAAATCTGTCTAAATGTGTGATAGTGAGCACTTTTGCTTTGCTGAGACAATCCATCCCACCTCACAGGTGTTCCACATCAAGATGCTCATCAGACACCATGATTAGTGCACAGGTGTACCTTAGACTGTCCACAATAAAAGGCCACCCTGAAATGTGCAGTTTTTGTTTTATTGGGGGTCTGGGGACTCAGAACCAGTCAGTATCTGGTGTGACCACCATTTGCCTCATGCAGTGCAACGCATCTTCTTCGCATAGAGTTTATCAGATTGTCAATTGTGGCCTGTGGAATGTTGGTCCACTCCTCTTCAATGGCTGTGCGAAGTTGCTGGATATTAGTGGGAACTGGTACGTGCTGTCGTATACGCCGGTCAAGCACATCCTAAACATGGTCAATGGGTGACATGTCCGGTGAGTATGCTGGCCATGCAAGAACTGGGGCATTTTCGGCTTCCAAGAATTGTGTACAGATCCTTGCAACATGGGGCCGTGCATTATCTTGCTGAAACATGAGGTGATGTTCATGGATGTATGGCACAACAATGGGCCTCAGGATCTCATCATGGTATCTCTGTGCATTCAAAATGCCATCAATAAAATGCACCTGTGTTCTTCGTCCATAACAGATGCCTGCCCATACCATAACCCCACCACCACCATGGGCCACTCGATCCACAACATTGACATCAGCAAAGCGCTCACCCACACGACGCCACACACACTGTCTGCCATCTGCCCTGAACAATGTAAACCGAGATTCATCCGTGAAGAGAACACCTCTCCAACGTGCCAGACACCATCGAATGTGAGCATTTGCCCACTCAAGTCTGTTACGGCGACGATCTGGAGTCAGGTTAAGACCCTGACGAGGACAACGAGCATGGAGTTGAGCTTCCCTGAGACTGTTTCTGACAGTTTGTGCAGAAATTCTTTGGTTATGCAAACCAGTTGTTTCAGCAGCTGTCTGAGTAGCTGGTCTCAGACAATCTTGGAGGTGAACCTGCTGGATGTGGAAGTCCTGGGCTGGTGTGGTTACACGTGGTCTGCGGTTGTGAGGCCGGTTGGATGTACTGCCATATTCTCTGAAACGCCTTTGGAGACAGCTTATGGTGAAGAAATGAACATTCAATGCCCGAGCAACAGATCTGGTTGACATTCCTGCTGTCAGCATGCCAATTGCACGCTCCCTCAATGCTTGCACCATCTGTGGCATTTTTCTGTGAGACAAAACTGCACATTTCAGAGTGGCCTTTTATTGTGGGCAGTATAAGGTACACCTGTGCACTAATCATGGTGTCTGATGAGCATCTTGATGTGGCACACCTGTGAGGTGGGATGGATTGTCTCAGCAAAGCAAAAGTGCTCACTATAACACATTTAGACAGATTTGTGAACAACGTTTGAGAGAAATGGTAATATTGTGTATCTGGAATGAATTTTAGATCTTTGAGTCCATCTCATGACAAATGGGAGCAAAAACAAAAGTGTTGCGTTGATATTTTTGTTGAGTGTAATTACTATAGAACAGCGATAACATTGCAAATGGTGAAACTGAGAAATTTTACAATTTTATCCACAAAATGACCTCATTTCAAATTTGATGACTGTGACAGGTCTCAAAAAAGTTGGGATAGGACCCTGTTTACCTTGATGTAGCATCCCCTCTTCTTTTAAACAGAGTGGAGGTGTCTGGGCATTGAGGAGACAAGTTTCTTTATAAACCTTTCAGCATTCATGGTGCTTTTTAAAACATGAGTGTCACACACCATGTGCACTAATGCATCCCCATACCATCAGAGATGCTGGCTTTTGAACTGAACGCTGATAACAGGAGGGGTGGTCTTTCTCCTCTTTAGCCCAAAGGACACAATGCCCATGATTTCCAACAAGAATATCATATTTAGACTCGTCTGACCACAGGGCACTTTGCTACAGTCCATTTTAAATAAGCCTTGGACCACAGAACACAGCGGCCCTTATGGATCATGTTCAACAATGGTTTTAGGCGTTTTAGGCGGCATCTATGGATGGCACGGCAGACGGTGTTTACAGACGGTGGTTTCTTGAAGTACTCCTGGACTCATTTAGTAATGTCAATGACCGAATCATGCCGGTGAGTGATGCAGTGGCGTCTGAGGGCCCGAAGATCATGGGCATCCAGTAAAGGTCTTCGGCCTTGTCCCTTACGCACAAAGATTTTTCCAGTTTCTCTGAATCTTTTGATGTTATGCACTGTCAATGAGACCTTCAAAGCCTTTGCAATTTGACGTTGAGAAACATTGTTTTTAAAGTATTCCACAATTTTTTTACACAAGCCTCCACAGGTTGGAGAGCCATCTTTACTTCTGAGAAACTCAGCCTCTCTAAGACATCCCTTTTATAGCCAATCATGTTACACACCTGATGCCAGTTAACTTAATTTCTAGCTATATGTTCTTTCAGCTGATTCTCTGATATATTAATCACTTTTTCAGCCCTTTTTTGCCTGTCTCAACTTTTTTGAGACCTGTCACAGCCAGAAAATTTGAATTAAGTTCATTTTGTGCATAAAAATGTAAAATGTCTCAGTTTCAACATTTCAAAAGTTAACAATGTTCTACTGTAAATAACATATTGGCTCATGTGATCTGCAAGTCATTGCATTTTGATTTTATTCACAAATTACACTTCGTCCCAACTATTTCAGAATTGGGGTTGTACAAATAAATCTAGAATCCCATGTCGTGTGGAAGCGTTTGGTCTCCGCAAGGGTTGTTAAACGTAGTGTGTACACGCACGCACGCGCACACGCACGCAGATACACACAATCCTTTAATCAGTGTCATGTGAGACTGTGCCGCTCCCACACTACACCACTGAATGTAATCATAGAAGGCTTAAACTCTGTGTTTGACTCCCTCTTAGGGGGGCGGGTGACAGGCTTGTCATGAGCACCGCTGTGTGGGTGAGTGTGTGTGTGGGAGGGGGGGCGAGCTCATATTCCACACACACGCAGCACAGCACCAGTTCAGTATGGACCCCGGAAACGAGCTATAGGCATGTTTCCCCAACACTGTCTCACACACAAAACACACAAACACCCACACCCACACCCACACCCACACCCACACCGTTAACAGTGCTGTACTGACTGAAGCAGAGGGACAGAGCCAAACCTTTGACTGAATGATTACAGCCCAGCCTGTAGTACACAGGACTGATGAGGCAGTCAGTAAGGCTGACGGAGACACACTGTTCAGCTGGAGATGATGGTGTAATTACGGCAAGCGAAGCCTGGATAAACCCCTGAGCTGAGGCCGGAGCGAGAGCCGAGCAGCACATCACAGCGAAGCCGGGGGGCGGGGCTGAACCACTGCTCCTTGGTTGCTAGGTTACTCACTAGTCAGAACAGAATTTTTCAGCACCGTGTCACAAGCCAGTAAAGCGGACCGGCAACTGAAAAACATAACAGCCGAACGAAACCCAGTCCTTAACCCTCCTGCCAGACAAGAGCGCAGGAAGTACAAGACATCGCATGACTTCAGGCAACATTCTGCCTGGGCCTTTGGAATTGGTCTGTCAACTTCACAAAATCACCTAGCAACAATGCCCAGCACTTATCACAAAAGATTTGCAGCAGTAAACTGCTTTATAATGGCAGAGTGAATTAAAGTTTCTTTTGGGTCTCATTTTTTAAGTATTTTTAACCCTCAATGTGCAGAGTGCAACTCTTGTTATACAATGATGTAGGATATCAAAATCAAAGCTGGTGAAAACTTATCATGCGGCAACTTGTTTCAAAGGCTTTTCAACAGCACAAGATATTTAAATTTATATATTTTTAAAATTTAGTTCAGCTCTCTAAGGGCAAATAAGGCACCGTCAACATAAATATGGCATGATAGTCTTGATAAAATTCTCCAATAATTTGTCATTAACCGCAATTAATCCATTACTTTAGAAACAAAATCACAATGTTAGCCTGACCAACAAATAATGGTAAAATTTTCCAATGTTAACACTGGTGTAATGTGTCTATGATGCAGTCCAGATGATTGATAAACACATATTGCTGACACAAGGACAATACAGTGTTTACATCCTGGCGACTCAAATGCCGCCACATCTCCAGCCATTTCTTCTACAACGTCATGCAAGGCATCTCGTGTCAGTAAACATAGATTAGTTCGGAAAGAGAGTAAGGCAAATATGACACAAAGATGAAGCGAGAATAGATTACCTGTACAGAGAGAGGAACTAACACCCCACACAGCTGGCTGATGGGATTGCTTGCTAAGGTCCTTTCAGGCAAAGCTAGTGCAGGGCCATGATGCCCCAGAATCAGGACAGCTTGAGGATTTAGTCTTAATGTGACATTTGTAAAGGATTGAAATAATAGTCCAGATGAAAAACTTTAGCACGGCCCTAAAGGGCAACGATCCTGTGGCAGCTAAACAGTTTAGTTTTTAATTGTGTGAGAGAGGCGTAAAATAACATCAAAATATATGGAAATTTGCCATTTGACACGGAGCAGTTTATTGTCTCCAAGCTGTCTGGGTGGCTCTTGGAATGACTCATGTCTGACTCAACAGGCTGAATTTCAAAATTTGGGATTCTACACTAGCTTTTTCTGCAGCAAAGACTTACAGCAAAGACCACAGCATGTAAACGCAGATAGGCGCTGGTCAGTGATGGAGATCAACCACTACTAACATCTAAAAACTGCACCTTTTTCCGAGAATTCCTACAAAAACGTAGAATATGCAAGGTTTACTGAAGATTTGAGGCCAACTCTGTACATCTCGGAAAAATTTTGCCGAGGTGGACCGGAAAATTTTCAGATGTCTGAAAAAACATGAATATTTGCCAATTTTTAAAATGGTCAGTACTGTAGTTCAGCCTGCTGTGTCTGTGCTGCATACAGAAACTGGCAAAGGACAGACCACCACCATTATATTAAAAACAACAAAAACACGTTCAGTATTCAGAATATATTCAATCTGCAAAAGCACCAATTTACAAACAAATCAGATACACAGTGTCATTTTTAAAAGGGGGCACCTTGAGAGAAAGCGAACAGAGGTGTTGTCCAAACTTAAGTAAACCCGACAGACTTCACAATTTTTCAGAGGTTTACAGAGTTGGCTTCAAATCTCAAGTAAACCTCGGTGTATTCTAAGTTTTTGGGGGAATTTCTCAGAAAAAGGTGCACTTTCTTGGTTTTTAGGTGCTAGTAGGTGCTGAAGGATGGAGGAACAGTGGAATTGCGGGTGTACAGGGGAATTATGGGAAATGGCTCATACCCGGCGTCTGCGGAGACTTCCTGGACTGGTAGGGGAGGGGCTGGGGGACTTTCCTGACCGAGGAGTGGACAGCTGACTGCCCGCGTTCCCGTTCACTAAAACCAGAGAGAGAGAGAGAGAGAGAGAGAGAGAGAGAGAGAGAGAGAGAGAGAATGTTAAAAGAAGAAACAAAAAAAATACATGAATGGCTTTACTCGCCACCCACACTCGCAGCAGTGACACTGACCCAAAAACAGATTCATTTGCTCCTCCTGCCGCTCCAGCACAGGAGAGAGACGGCGAAATTGGAGTGTTGCAGTGAAATGAGGCACATTATTTTTGGACTGTTTTCCCAAGAATTGAAGTCTAAATAAAAAGCATTTCAAAGGCAGGCATAGGAGAAGACCAGCTCTCCGAGAACAGTCAGATTCAGGCTGAATCCACAGCACAGATAATATCAAGAAAGAGCTGTTAAAACAGAGCATAGTTATCACCAAGTGCACAGCAACAATAAACCCAAAAATTGATCCCAGTTTTCCCCTCATGGTCTTAGAAACACAACGCATCTTTGCCAACAAATGTTCCTCTGAACACAAGCTACAGTCAAGATGCCGACAGTGCAATGCAGGCGAAGCAAAACCCAGCAGGAATGACACAGACTCTCTCCCGTCTCAATGACAATGAAAACAAACCAAACACAGCCAAGAGCAGCACTCCTCAGAAAGAAAAAAACAAGACCTAAGTCACCTGCAAAGCACTAATCAAATCACCAAAGAAGTAGAACAAAACTCACCCCAGGTCAAAGGACTTACAAAAAAAAATCCCCAGAGCAATGAAACAAATCTGTGAAAAAGCATTTTTAGAGAGAGAGAGAGAGAGAGAGAGAGAGAGAGAGGGAAAGAGAGAGAGAGAGAGAGAAACTCGTACCTTCACTGCACTGTATCACGCTGGAGCACAGGAGCATTGTGCTGGAGGCTCCGCTGAGCTCTGACACACCGAGCTGAATGAACAGCGAGCAGCGGGCCGGCGGTAAGTAGTGAGCGTTAGCGAGCGATCATAGGCAGACGGACTCCTGCGTGTGCGTGACGTCATCTCAGAGGCAGAGGGAGGAGCAGGTGTCACATCAAAGGTGTCAAGTAAACATGGGGAGGCTGTTACAGGGTCTGTACACATGTACACGCCCACACGCCCACACGCACACAGGTGCTCGCACATATGAACACTGGAGTACAAGCACATAGGTGTGCGCGCACAAACACATTCGCGCACAGATATACACACACACACACACACGCGCACACACGCGCACACACACACACACACACACACACACACACACACACACACACACACACACACACACACACACACACACACACACACACACACACACACACACCCAGGTTTTTGCACATAAAACTTAAAAACAAGTCGCAGCATGATGGGTTTTCAACAGCTTTGACTTTGATAGGTTACATCGTTCAGCAACAATAGCCGCGTTTAACACTGAGGGTTAATGCAAACAGGTTACAGCTCCACCAACATAAATGCGTCCGACAAACCTACAGCGCATTCACCAATGCTTCAGCACTCCTTCTCAAGCACTCACATTGTGCTTTTTCAGGGGGGTAATAGTCTTCAGTCTCATGCCTTCATCTCTCGCGCAGGGTCACCGAGCTGGACGCCCTGCCTCAGGGCTGCAGCAGTGAGGGGAACACAGGGTGATGCTCCCAGCACGCAGAGTAATATGCCCACTGATATTGGCTGTAATGACGAAACTCAGAGGAACCACGGACGGCTCCCTCCTTCGGACTGGGACTCATCACGGCCCCTCGGGGGTCAGTGGTAAGAGGTGCCCGGGGTGTTTCTCACAGTGCCGACACATGAAACAATGGCTCCGTCTGAAACGGCTTCCTAACCGCCGTTTCCTAGAAACACGCACTGTCTACTTAATGTGCAGCCAATTACCCACTGCACACCCAAAATACAGACAGCTTCTCTCAACAGCTGGTTGAGAATATTGGATGAAAAGGTTAAGAATGCATAATTTCTTAATTTACTAAAATAAATCTCTCTGGATTATACATAGGTATGTTTCCATAGTTTGGCTGGCTGCACTCATGAAAAGAGTTTTAAAGGTAAATGATGCTCAGCAGAGGAGCTTCGGGTCCAATCACTGCTTAAGAGGTTATCAATGCAGAGGTGGGTGCTTTTATTTAATTATTTGTCACTTTAGTGCTCATTCACTTAAGCTGATTGTCCAATGGTCAACACAGGCTGTAGCCACACTCACGAGAACTCCAGAAAAGCATTGAACCTCCTGGTGTTTTAACCCTTAAAGCGCTTAATTTTTACTAACCATATCCCTCCAACAGTCCCTGTTGATCCCTCCAATCATTCATTTTATAGTTGACAAATGACTTTCAGGTACCTGCAAACCCTTCTGAAGGTCATTGGTAACAATGTAATTTGCCACTAAAAATTGACAACATTGATCTTTTGAAGGCTGAAGTCTGAAATTTTGCGTAGTATATTTTACGCCCTGCGTGACTACAGCAGTGATCAACACTTTAAGGGTTAAGTCTGCTCGTAGTCAACAACTTTCACATCTGTGCACTCAATTTACATGAGAAAGCATAAGAGAAAAAGCAGTGTTGGACACGGCTGGATCGTTAAGCTGCCTTTCATGTAAATGCCCTGCTACAATTTATTACACCCCAGCACCTACAGCGTCTGAAGACGAGGTCAATCTATGAGTGAACCAGTGTTGGTGTATGCAGTCAATTAGATGATTTCACGAGAAAGTATTTGTCGAAAACAAAAACCTACAAACCGATCAGTCCCCCAGGACTGGAACTGCCCACCCCTGACTTTGTGATGTCATTCAGTGATTGTGGTCTAATTGCAAAATGTGGCTGTAAACGAGTCAGCCTGGATGCCACTACTTCACAATGACAAATGAGGGCTGATAAATTGAATAGTTCACACCAAACGTGTTCACTAAATCTTTCATTAGTAAATGAACTTATTTGCCTCCCTCTTTTGGGAGGAATATTCCTTTTCACAGATATTCTCATGTCTGCAATATCCTCTGAAGGCTTTATTATTTTTTCAATACAATAAATTCTCCATCCCAATTTTGTTATACTGAAAAGCATTAAATGCTCAGTGGTTTTTACAGTTCAAGCGGACAACAGAGTTTTTCCTTTTGCTGATTCATATGATCATCAGCAGGCACAGTAAGCACTGCTTCATGTCAGGGGTCTGGGTTCGAATCCCTTCTTGGTTCAACGCCACATTATGATCACCCAAATGCAACAAAATTCCCTGGATCGTGGTCGAAAATCACATTGTGAGAAATCATTTTGCACATAAAGTTCAAGGTTTGGGCCAATAAAAACACACATTAAGAAAGGGGTCATCCCCATTTCAAAGGCCACAAAGGAATGAAGAATCAAACATTTTGAATGTTGAATGACGGCCAGTCACAGAGAAAAGTTTTCAAACGCATTGATGTCCATTAAATGACTGTGTCCAGACTGCAGGGATGACACAGAGTGACCAGATGTGTCAGCGGTCGCCCCCGACAAAGTGCGTCATCTGCAACGTCACAAAAGCACATCACATGGAGCATCTTCTGCCATGTCAGACCTGCTGAACTGACTGCCAATCTAACAATAGCAGTGAAGGCAAGTACCACTACTGTAAAATAGTATATTTTAGTGTTTCAAATGCCTCTGAGTATATTGTGCTGTATGAGCCATTTTAAGATTAGAAAAACTCCCACTTCAGAAACAGTCTTGCTTCATTTTGTCCTGGCTGGACATTGTAGTAGACCATGTTAGTCACCAGTACGAATGCAGTCTGGTGATACAGTCCTGCAATTTACTGATCTGCAGTGAGTGAGTGGCGCTTTGATGAATTAATATGCATCTGCAAATTTGTGAATAATATGACAGCAACAGTAAGTGTCCCCCATTTCCATGAACGTTTCTCTCGCAGAAAGGAAAGCGGCAGCGCTACATCACCCGTACAAAGACATTTTACAGTACAGTTTTTCCCCTTTAACGTTTTACGCATCTCCGTTTGGGTGCATGCTGTGTGTGCACTGTATATATTAATTCATTTAACTGCATGCGAGAGGGGGCTGTTCCTTGTGCAAAGTGCACATTTTTTTACTTTGAGGCGACGCATTAATTCCAGCACCATCGACACTCACTGTGTTGCATCTCATGCATCCCCCAATTTACACTCACTTGCAATGGTTCACATTTTATTCCTGGAGCCGAAAAGGGATTCTGAGGACTTGCTTTGCTTTGCTGTCGAATTTGTGATCATCCATCCATCTTCTTCCGCTTATCTAGGGCCGGGTCGCGGGGGTAGCAGTCTAAGCAAAGATGCCCAGACTTCCCTCTCCCTGGGCACTTCCTCCAGTTCTCCCGGGAGTATCCCGAGGCTATCCCAGGCCAGCCAAGTGAAATAGTCCCTCCAGCGTGTCCTGGGTCTTCCCCGGGGCCTCCTCCTGATGAGGCATGCCCGTAACACCTTCCCAGGAAGGAGTCCTGGGGGCATTCGATAGAGATGCCCGAGCCACCCCAGCTGGCTCCTCTCGATGTGGAGGAGCAGCGGCTCTACTCTGAGCTCCTCCCGGGTGACAGAGCTCCTCACCCTATCTCTAAGGGAGCACCCCACCACCCTGTGGAGGAAACCCATTTCAGCCGTTTGTACCAGAGATCTCACTCTTTCGGTCATGACCCAAAGTTCCTGACCATAGGTGAGGGTAGGAACGTAGGTTGACTGGTAAATCGAGAGCTTCGCCTTTCAGCTCAGCTCCTACTTCACCACAACAGATCGGTAAAATGACCGCATTACTGCTGCTGCTGCACCGATCCATCAGTCAATCTCACGCTCCGCCCCTCCCTCATTCGTGAGCAAGACCCCAAGATACTTAAACTCCTCCACTTGAAACAGGAGATCTTCTCCAACTCGGAGGGGGCTAGCCCCCTTTTTCCGGTCGAGATCCATGACCTCGGACTTAAAGGTGCTGATTCTCATCCCAGCCGCTTTGCACTCGGCTGAAAACCGCCCCAGTACGTGCTGAAGATCCTGGTTCGAAGGAGCCAAAAGGACACCATCATCCGCAAAAAGCAGAGATGAGATCCTCTGTTCCCCAAACCGGACTCCCTCCAGCCCCTGGCTGCGCCAAGAAATTCTGTCCATAAAAATAATGAGCAGAACCATTGACAAAGGGCGACCCTGCTGGAGTCAAACATGCACCAGAAACAGGTCTGACTTACTGCTGGCAATGCGAACCAAGCTCCTGCTCCGGTCATACAGAGGACCACACGGCCCTTAGTAAAGGGCCCCGGACTCCATACTCCCGAAGCACCTCCCACAGAATGCCACGAGGGACACAGTCGAATGCCTTCTCCACGTCCACAAAACATGTGAATTGTTTGGGCAAACTCCCATGAACCCTCAAGCACCCTGCGGAAGGTATAGAGCTGGTCCAGTGTTCCACGACCAGGACGAAAACCGCATTGTTCTACCTGAATCTGAGGTTAGACTATCGGCCGAATTCTCCTCTCCAGCACCTTGGAATAAGACCTTACCCGGGAGGCTGAGGAGTGTGATCCCCCTATAGTTGGAGGGCACCCTCCGGTCCCCCTTCTTAAAAAGAGGGACCACCACCCCGGTCTGCCAGTTCAGAGGCACTGTCCCCGACTGCAACGCGATGCTGCAGAGGCGTGTCAACCAAGACAGCCCTACAATATCCAGGAACTTGAGGTACTCAGGGCAGATCTCATCCACCCCCAGTGCCTTGCCACTAAGGAGCTTCCGTACTACCTCAGTGACTTCAGCCCGAGTGATGGATGAATCAGCCTCTGGGTCCCCAGCCTCTGCTTCCTCTATGGAAGGGGGATTGAGGAGATCCTCAAAGTATTCCTTCCATCGGCCGACAATAACCCCAGTCGAAGTCAACAGCTCCCCACCTCCACTGTAAACAATGTTGGCAGGGCACTGCTTTCCCCTTCTGAGGCGCCAGACAGTTTGCCAGTCTCTTCAGGGCCGACCGATAATCCTCCTCCATGGCCTCCCCGAACATTTCCCATACCCGAGTTTTTGCTTCCGCCACAGCCTGGGCTGCAGCACACTTAGTCTGCAGGTACCCGTCAGCTGCCCCAGGAGTCCCATGAGCCAACCAAGCTCAATAGGACTCCTTCAGCTTGACGGCATCCCTTACTTCCAGTGTCCACCACCGGGTTCGGGGATTTCCGCCGTGACAGACGATGGAGACCTTACGGCCACAGCTCTGAACGGCCGCATCAACAATGGAGGTGGAGAACATGGTCCATTCAGACTCTGTCTCCAGCCTCCCTTGGGATTTGGCCAAAGCTCTCCCGGAGGCGAGAGTTGAAAACCCCTCTGACAGAGGGTTCCGCCAGACGTTCCCAACAGACCCTCACAACACGTTTGGGCCTGAAGTCTGTCCAGCTTCCTCCTCCGCCAGCGGATCCAACTCACCACCAGGTGGTGATCAGTGGACAGCTCAGCCCCTCTCTTCACCCGAGTGTCCAAGACATACGGCCGAAGGTCAGATGACACGACCACAAAGTCAATCATTGACCTCGGGCATCCTCGTGCCATGTGCACTGATTGAAGCCCTTATGTTTGAGCATGGTGTTTGTTATGGACAAACTGAATAGCACAGAAGTCTAGTGATCATTTGCGATCATTTCAGAACAACAAATGCCTGTTGAGCATCAGTTATTCAGTGTTACGAGGTTTGAGTTTGTAAACATTTATTGTGGATAAGCATTATGCCACAATCATGGATGAGGTCATATAATGACAGATGCCAAGACATGGTACACCGAAGTGCCTCGAACACAGTTCACCCAGCACATCCGGTAATCACAACTGCAACCACCAAACCGGCATTTTAGGAACGCAAATCAATGCATGTGAATATGTCACATGATCAGAACTGCCACCCTGGCAGTGATCACAAAAATGTTACTGGCCTAGCGGTTGGCATCTTTACAGGAATGTATCCCAAGTCAGCTCCAGAAATACACGTAAACAGATAAACATAGACAGACACAGACATAAAAACACAAATAAACAATTAACAAATTGGGTCTAAATTTCTAAACTTCACTGTACAGAGCTATACAGATATACTATAGTGGGAGTCTCGTCTTTAACTTAAATGGCACACAACGTGAGCACACCACTACTAACATGACGGCTAGCGCTGCCCAATCAGTGAGCCTCGGAGCCTGGCTGAAACTCATCTGATGGAGTTCATGGAGTGTGGGAGGAGCCATTTAAAACCACAGATCAATCTGAAGTGTAATGTTGCAGGGGTTAAGTGTACAAGAAAACAGTCGAAATACAGTAAATAACCCTTACAGATATAGTACTTCAGCTGATATTTTGTCCACACCGTCT
Organism: Gymnothorax reevesii; assembly: GCA_029721435.1. Lineage (NCBI taxonomy): Eukaryota > Metazoa > Chordata > Actinopteri > Anguilliformes > Muraenidae > Gymnothorax > Gymnothorax reevesii. Next base: position 173,511,301 of record CM056574.1, read on the forward strand.
GAAAAACCGGGAAACATTAAACGACGTGAGGGAGACAACTCTATGCCAGCAAAGGAGACGAATATTTACCCTTTGAGGCCTGAATAAATTTAAGGAATTCCGCCCGCAGGGGAGCTCTTTTAAACAAGTTTGCACATGAAATGTTGTCAACAGCATCTGATTTTGAGATCTTACATCATTGGGCAACTACAGTTACCAACAGAGCTCTAAGGGTTAAAAGGGATAAAAGAAATATCTTTAAACTTAATGTGGATCATAATGACTTCATTTCATTTCAGCATTTAACTCAAACATGATATTATAGTTTTGATTATGGGTTTGAGTCCCAAGCAAGAGAAGACCTTCAAACAAATTAACTCCAAATTAATTAATTTCTACATAGAGAGCAGCTGAACTAATCCATTAAACTCATGTGGGAGGCAGATGAGCAGGACGGCAGTATTGATGATGTTTTAAACTCGGCGTCGGTGCAGGCAGTTAATTAACATCATACAGCAGCATCAGGAATGATCACATCACTGCAGCTTCAGCGGATGCCCGTGTGACAAAACCAACAGAACTTTGGGTTCCCAGGATTGCGAATACAAACCCATTTTTGAAAAACTTTGTCAACATTTTTCAGTTTGTGCAAAGTCTAAAAGGACCGAGAGTGGTGAGCAGTCGATTGGGCCAACTCGGTTGTGGCCGCGACATCGATCAGTCACAGCATTATCCACCCGCTCAATATTGTGCAAGTCCACCTAATGCAGCCGAAACAGCTCTGACCCCTCGAGGCACAGACTCTGCAAGACCTGAAGATGTCCTTGGATATCCGATACCAAGACTCCAGCAGCAGATCCTACAAGTCCTGTTGGCTGCAAGGTGGGACCTCTGGATTGAACTTTTTTCCAGCACATTCCAGAGAAGCCCGATCAGAAAGACCTCTGGGCAATTGGGAGGCCACGTATAAACCTTGAAATCTTTGTCATGTTCCTCAAACCAATTTCTGCAGCATGGCAGGGCACATTATCCTTCTGAAAGAGGCCACTGCGACCAGGCAATGCCACTGCCAGAGAGGGGGGGGGGGGGGTACTTGGTCTGCAACATTGTTAAGGTAGGTGGTACTTGTCAAAGTAATATTCGCACGAATGCCAGGACACAGTGTGTCCCGGAGGATCACACAGTCTCTGTGGCTCGCGTACTTCAGATTATACGCCTCTTCCCCAGGTTAATAACGTACATGCACGCAGCCATCCGCATGACGCAAGAGAAAACGTGATTCATCAGATCAGGACACCATTACCAAGCGCTCCGAAGTCCAGTTATGACGCTCATGTGCCCATTGTTGGCACTTTCAGCGATGGACAGGGGTCAGTATGAGCACCATGACCTGTCCGCAGCAACAAAGTCTCATACGCAACAGACGGTGATGCGCTGTGTTCTGACACCTATCAAATCCAGCATGAACTTTTTCAGCAGTGTGCACTGCAGAAGCTCTTCTACGGGCTTGGACCAGACAGGGTGCCTTTGCACCCCCTGCGCACCAATGAGCGATCAGTGAGCCTTTGGCATCCATGACCTTGTCATTGGTTAACTGGTTGTCCTTCTTTGGACCACGTTTTTTTGGTGCCAAAGACTGCAAATACTGCAGACCAAGAACAACCCAGAAGACCTCAGTCACAAATTGGCTCTGGTTAATAAAAAAACAACAATGATTCTCAGGCTTGGCCATTTTTCCAGCTTATACTGTGTCGACTCGGAAAGCAGACTGTGCACCACCTGCCAAATATATCCCAACCCTTGACAAGTGCCAGAAAAACATAATCAATGTAATTCACTTAACGGTCAGTAGTTTAATGCTGTGGCTGATCGGTGTGCATTTTTAGTGTGCAAATGAATTTAAGTTAGAGAAAATAATGTGTTGTTGCACAGATTTCAATGTAGCGGAGGGTGAATTAACTTTTCAAATCAATGCTTTTTGACTGTACGCACGCACGCACACAAAAAAATCTTACCAAGCATTTTAATCCTTTACTTAGACTTAAAACACTTAATTCTATTACCTTTTTCTTAGATTTGTCCATCATTTCACTTACCCCATGATCAAAACCATAAATGAGTAAGAATGATCATAATTAAGTAGAAAAAATTTTTTTTCTCCACAGAAAAAAGGTGATAAATATTGGAATTGAGTTTGTAAACTGTATGTGGCAAAAGAGTTTGGGAGGTTCAATAGGTCATCAGGCACAGACAGATGAGACACCAGAATATTAAATGCAGGCAATTCAATAACAACTCAAATTTTACCATTCCAGTCATCTCCGGTAAACCTGTCCTACAGTTTTGTAAAAAATTATTTATTCCCCCCCTTGATTTAATCCATTTCTGCATATTTCTTGCACTTAGCAAAGTGTTTCAGATAAAAATAATTTTGTGTGGCAAAGATAACCTGAGTAAACATGAAATGCAGTTTCTAAATGATGATTTTATTTATTGGAGGGGAAAAAAAAGCTCTCTAAAACTACCTGACCCTCTGCGAAAAGGTAATTACCCACTTAATTACTAACTCGACCATTCAGGATAGCAAAAGAATTTGTGCAGGTGTTGAATAAAACTGTCGCACAGTTTTACGTCTTACGTCTAGGTGTGTTTACTTGAACCCCAACCCTAACCTCTAACCCTAACCCTTAACCCCTAACCCAAAACTAAGGTCCTAGATGCAGTCTCAGAAATGCAGGTCTGAATCAGCAGTCTCCGGGTCTGCAAAGACATATTATTGACACCCAGGCATGATGATTGGTTCCAGCAGGGGGCAGCAGCGGGGGGCACTGCCTTAAGAGTGTAACCCGGGCGGGCAAGCGTGGATGCGTCAGTCAGCCAAAACATTCATTTTTCTTCTGTAGTAGATAGAAACGTGAAATAAACTTTGGCTCTCAACGAAATTTATTGCCTTCGCCATGATGTTCATTAACTGTTTTTTTCGTTTTCAAAAAAATCAATTAAAAAAATTTGAAAAATGCACATAAGCAACAAACCTGTGTCAATGCCTATGATGTAAGCGTAAAAGACATTTTTATTTGTCAAGGCATTTGTCATTATTATCATTATTATATTACCATATTAATTTTATAATAATCATTTATTACCACTTATTACAATGATCATCATTGTTACACACAGATTATTGCAAATCTGTTGCTTGAAATGGCGTTGAATTTTCATTCTTTGACCATCCATTTGCTGCTGGATGGAGTTTCGATCCTGCCTAGTTCCGCTTGTGAATTTTTCTACGTCACAAGTCGCAGCCAAAAACATCTTGGCTTAGGTTATCGTTTTCCAGTCATCATAAAATCTGGCAAACTCGTGGAAATCCTCATCAAACATGCATCAAACTCACTTTCCCGAGGCTCACGGGTCAGCAGTCATATCGTGATGCTGCGTACCTCCGTTATGGTCCATATCTGTATTAGCCAGTTGAAGGTTGAAAAGCACAGCTGGTCGCAGTATTACATAACAGCTGGTTACCGAGACTGGAAACATTAACGTCATCATTTCAGTTCAAAGGGAGGACATCAGTGCTGTACCCTCAAGCAAACTGAATAAACTCAGGAAATATTCAGAAACATAAATGGATTATATGCAAAATAATACCAGTTACTCCACAGAAGTACTTCTGCAAACAGCATACATTAAAATTAAAAAACCTGTCGTATGCTCTTCGCTCATTACAGCCCAAATCAGAGGAAAAATAATACCGTACAAATTAGAGATAAAATTGTGAATTTAAAATAATGTGAAATCCTACATCTCCAAAGAGTGAGGACCTCGCTGAACATTCATAAGAACAAAATAAGCAACAGCAGCGGTCATGGAGGAAGACTGCAAATCTGTTTATTCAGAGCGATGCCATCGTACAAATAACAAATGTGTCATACAAAAAGCATGCACTGAAAAGAGCCGTAATGTTTCTGTCCAGAGATTGGACAGGACATGCATAAAACAAAGTCTAATGGCACGCTAATTAGGATAAATTTCAATGCAGATCTTGACATTTATCCACTAGTTGCATGACTCATTAAAATGGACGTGAACTGAATGACCACATTGGTCCAGAAAGATTCCAACAAACTTCTCCAGTAGAAAGCAGACATGAAATGGGTGAAAACTTATCGATATGGGATCCCGAATCATTGGTCTCCCCAACAGACACCGAAAAGGAGACTAACTGGATCAGTGAAGGAATGTGTAGTGCATTACCGTATGCAACTTGAACAGAATTAGTTTACTATTACCTTGATAAACTGACTCCATATTGATGTTAACCTTTCCTCCACACTCAATTAGGATTTTTTGACTGAAAATGGGTGCACTGCTGCGTGTTTAGGTGCAGTCTAAAACTTGCTTAATTCAATAAAAAATGCCACTTTGCAGCAGTACAAAATGAATAAACAAATATTCTAAAACTCATTCTTTGATATGCCATAGGACTACTGTAAATCTGCAATGGTGCAACAGGTTAGGGTTATTGGCGGAATAAGATTTTACTAAAATCATGCTGTACGGGAAAAATACAAAAAAAAAAAACAAAGAAAGAAATCGGTAAAACTGAGTGTACTCTTAGTATTTATCACAGTCAGATAATATTCAATCTATAATTCAATTTTACTTGGTTTGATTTAGCCGAAAACCTAAAGTATTTTCCACAACTCCATCATAGGACCTCTCTGACCTCAATAGCAGCAACATGCTGCTTTTTGCAGTTTTATTTTTACATTCTTCATAACTCCATAATTAAAACCCTCTCCTCCTAGATTATATTTAATCCAGAAGAAATTTTTTGTAAGATTTTATTAATCACCCTGCAGCCACTTACATTACAATCAACGAATAAGTGCGTACATCAACGAACGTGAATTGAGCTTCAAACATGAATCTCAATTACAGTTGCAGGGCAGATGTCCCGCGGAGGGCAGATGTCCCACAAACTCCCTGATCCTGGATCAGGGAAAGTCTTTGATCAGAAATATAGATTACGCGATCAGGCAATGAAAACACATACGGGTGATTTTCAGCCAACTGTGCAATATTGGAGTAAAAAAAAAGTCTCATTGTATTTAACCTATTTAATTCAAAATAAACACCCAGGAAGCAATTTAGTATGTTGCAGAACACTTTTTTTTTAGTTAAAAAAAATTGTTTGTTAATGTTTGAGGGGAACCAACAAAAAAATAACAGGATTTTTATGGTGAAAATGTCCATTTTGTTACCCGTCCCAAGCACAGACTGAATAAAAAGATGGACGCAGCACCCTGGTCTGAAAAATGAAGTCCATTCGGAAGTACCGTAAAATGGTATTCTATTTAATGGCCAGCAGATGGTGACGTCGGTGGTTGCAGAAAGAAGTTCAATGCTGTAGAAGTCTATGAGAAAATGACCCTACTTTCCCACCTGATTTTTCATTTAAATAATGATTTTTCACATTATTTTATGATAGCTATGGCAAGTTTCAAGTCTACTTCGATATATCATGATGTTCATTTTTGTAAATTATGGTCCCATAGAGACTAGAATAAAGGATAAAGCCAGAATATGCTTTAGGGGCGTGGCTATCCTCTGGTCCTCATCCGATACGGTCAGATCCAGAGCCACGGTCCTCCCCGGATCTTCAGTACACCCTCTTGTCCAATAGAAATCATATCCGGTTTCAAAATGACAACATGGTGCAATTCAAATAACCAAATCGAGGCTTCCTTTATGGTATGCTGAAACCAATGGGCGACGTCACGGTAGCTTCGTCCATCTTTTTAAACAGTCTATTGTAAGGAATCTATTTTGGCTGCATTTTAGAATTTGAAGAGCTGTAGGAGGAAGAGACGGCACTAAGTTTTTCCAAATTGTCTGTCTCAAACTGCACATCTTTCTTGTTACCACAAAATAATGCAGGATTCCAGGTAGAAACTGAAAGAGTGACCTGCAATGGTGTAACGGCTCCAGTGTACAATAATTAAGGGATGTTTGTGCGTGGGCAGGTGCCCAAATTTGGGCACCCCTGGTTTGAATGTCTGCTACAACTATTTCAATTAATCTCCAAGTGAATGAACGCGAGCCTGGAATCCATCCATATCAAACTTTGGTCGCTCCCAACAGTCACTTGCTTGTATGTCTGGCCTCAGTTGGTTGACCAGTGCTTGACTTTCAAATATTTGTACAAAATCCATGTGAGATCTGTGGCTCAAAGTTGCAAGGGTGCCCTGCCCCTTTAGACAGACTTAAAAATAAATAAAATACCACAGTTCTGCAATCAACGGAAGTCACGCCTCCCGGCTCGTGTTTAAACAAGTATTCATCGGAGTGGCAGCAGAGTCTCTGGGCAATGAACAAGCCGGGAGGCGGGACTTCCATTGAATGCGTGAGCTTACTTGAAGCATAACTGTGATATTTTATTATTTTTAGCAAAAAATAACCGCGGTCCTAGAGTTGTGAGGATACAAGTGGACAAAGCAGACTTGAATTATACTGAACGATGCGTTGGATGATGGTTTGAAAGTTTGTCAATGGACGTTTTGTGGAGTTTTCCCATTGCTACAGGGTGACCCCAATTGCTTCCAGCAAAAAAAGAATTTGGATAATTTTTGAAAACTCTCCAGTGGCCATAAAGTTGCACCAGGTGAAGAACAACAAGTCTGTTCAAGACATCTAATGGTGAGTAACTGATATATGTTATATATATGTGATATATGAATTATAGTTTTTGGGTGGAGTGTCACTTTAATCTAGCTGATGCAATCATGTCCTTCGAGCTATAGCGAATGCCAATTACAGTGAAATACGTTATGTAATTTGAGTATCATTTAATTTAGCTTTTATTAAATGAGAATCCCACTGAAATAAACAAAATGCAGATATGGCCAAACATTATCCTGTTCAAAACCTAACAACCACTCCAGGAGTAAATGCAAGCAAGCCACAATCTAATCTTTAAGCTCATGTCAAATAATATTCAGGAATGCCGTTGCTTGCCAGCTAACTCATTCGATTGGTGGTTCTCGCCAAAAGCAGAAAACATGAATAGTCATATGTTCACAACATTAGTGACGTAAGGGCTTAACACTGGCTATACAACTGAGGCCAGACTGGTGAGTGAGTGACCGTTGGGAGTGACCAGCCTTTGATGGATTAGTCTGGATATGAAGTATGGATTCCAGGCTAACAAAGCAAACCTGTACGATCAATGCTACAAAGTTAAACATGACACATTTTATCACATTTTAAAGCAAGAATAATTTTTATTTTGAAGATTTTACACTTTCAAAATAATGAAACGAGGAAAAAGGCCTTGCGCAAAAGTTTGGGAACCACGTCAGCTAGTGCTCTGTAATCCCTCCTCGGGCAGCTATAACAGCGTGCAAACGCTTCTTGTAGCCAGCCCAGAGTCTTTCAATTCTTATCTTTGGAATTTTTCCCCATTGGTCCTGACAGAACACCTCTAGCTCAGAAATATTTTTTTGTCTTTCTTGCATGCGCGGCAATTTGAGGTCTTTACACAGATTTTCAAATATATTCAAGTCTGGAGACTGTGATGACTATTCCAAAACCTTCAGTCTTTCCTGGAGGTACTTCATGGTAGATTTTGAGGTATGCTTCAGGTCATTGGCTGGAATACCCAACGTCTTTTCAACATCAATTTCTGGACTGTGCTTTGAACACTAGCCTCTAGAATGTCTGATATTTGGTAGAATCCATTCTTCCTTCCACCTGCACAATATTGCCTGTGTCCCCAGCTCCTACGCAACCCCAAAGCATCATGGATCCACCTCCATGCTTAACAGTTGGCAATGTGTTCTTCTCTACGAAATCTTCACCCTTTTCTCTCCAAAAATACCTTCTTTGGTTGTGGCAAAAATATTCAATTTTGGTTTTGTCAGTCCAAAGCACATTGAGAAACTTCAAGCCTACTGGAACAATGTCCACTTTTGCATACTTCATACGCTTAATTTTGTGTTGAGGTCGTAGGAAAGGCTTCTTTCTTGCAACTCCGCTATGCAAGTCTTTATTTTTAAAGGTACGTTGTATTGTTGTCCAGTGAATAACTAGACCTGCGTCTGCTACTCTTTTTTGCAGTGATGTGTGGGTTCTTCTGAGCATTTCTCACCACATCTCAAGCCATTCTATCTGAAATTTCTTAGTCTTCCAGATCTTGCCTCAACTTCAATTGTTCCATTTATTTTCCATTTCCTTACAATATTTTTTACAGAAGAGATGGGTAGATTGAGACGTTGCGAGAGTTTTTAGGAGCCATCTCCTTGGTGGAAGTGAGTCATCTTGATTTTGACATCTTTGGACAACTGTCAAGAGAAACACATGGTTTTTAACACCAGACACAACAGCCACCGCAGTGGGATACTTTAGAAGGCATGGAGTTACAGAATATATACACTTAAAAATAAACGTCTCATGTAAATTTTTGTAACATGAAGTGTGTTACCCTAAATAAGCTGAGAGTCTTAATTGTGCAAAATGGTTATTTGTCTTGATCTGTTTACATGTGTGTTCATCTCTGCAGGTGTGGCATGTGCAGATGCTGCTCAAACAGCGGGAACAGAACTCAGACACTCCCTAAAACTGGGGACAATGAAAGGCCACCCCAAAATGTCAATGATCCATGTCACCTACATTAGCCATTAGGCCACCTTTGAGTACTGCAGAAATTTGCAGCTTTTGTTTGAAAATTTGGAAAATAAAAAACTCTCCAAGTTTACAAATATGGAGATCAAAACATTTTAAATTACACAATATTTGAAACACTGGTATATTCAGTATTCATCAGCAATCTCCTGTTTTGTGTGTTTGCTTTTCATTTGCATTGTCGTGTACCTACATTCAGAATATAGAATGGATTCTCATGACTTATTGCATCATGAGCCTCGCAAACTAATTCAAGCAAACCTGTGCCACTGCATGAGCGCAGAATAAGACATATTGATCATTTCTTTCAATGCTGGACACTTTAGAAACAAGCTGTGTTCGTGGAACACTGATGCCCCCGGCGGCAGGTTAAAGTATTGCAGGTTAATTAAAAAAGACCAAAAAAGAATATGGAATTATGATCCCCGCCATACAGTGTGAAGGGATATAGTCGTCAATGCAGGTGTCTGTCCGTCTGTTCATCTGTCCATCCGTCAACATTTCGTTTCCCAGACAGAACTGGAAAACTAATTGGAATTTTTCCAGTAACTTTACCATTATGTTGATTGACTAGTGAAGAGGTGCTTTTTGTTATTTTTGAATTTTCTCTATCACTATCCCCACCGCATATAATGCCAGGGGGACAGTCAGTCTGTCAGTCTATCCACCAGTCTGTGCATCCATAATTACTTATTATTACCGAAGTCCAATGCCATTCAAATATTTTTTAACTAAACTTGCCATGCATATTAATCAGCTCCTAAACTGGTGCCTTTTGAATTGGGGGGGGGGGGGATGAATCATCATCTGATCACTTTTGCCTGCTTAGGACACAATCACAGAGAAAAAAAAAAAAAAACAGTGACATCAATGGCCCAGGAAAGATCACCTCCGCACGTCTTACAGACCAAAGTAATCTATAAATCACTCCTGCAGCGACACCTTATTCTTCATGACATCAGCTTACCCAGACAGTATGCTTCCTATGGTTAGTGTTTTACAGTCATTTTCTCACAGATCAGCTCCGTAGCATTTAACAATTCTGGAAAGCAAGTTTGCATGTTGTAAATGATAAAACTGGGTCAGACAGACAGATCTGAGTACTGCCAGGCCGTCTCCAGTCCCCCTCCTCGGTCTGTCCCCCTCTCCCACACACAAACTCCCAAAGCCAAAAATATAAACTGAGCGACGAAAAAGGCAGATTTATACAAGACTGACTGGAAACCAAGTATGAGGGTAATTGAAAAAATCTTATTTGTTTGCACATGCTCATTTGCACCCATCTCTCTGAACATTTCCTTGTTTATCGGTCACTTCCACTGCGTGAACATGCAAATACATTAACTAACTCACTAACTTGCATTTCTAATGTTGCTCAGTACATCACACCACAGCTTCAGGTGGTTGAATGTAGATTTCTTATCTGGAGTACTCTCCACCAATCATCATGCATGACCCAGCCACCTGGATTAGCTAATCCACCAATTAAGGACTGCGTACAAGAGGGCCCAGAGAATCAGACCGTCGTATCCTGGCCAGTATCTCCAGGCACAGGGCGTTCTGCCTCATTTCCTGTTTGTGAGAGAGAAAATGACCAACAGATTCAGGATTGAAGTGGGTACACAGAAATAAGTCTATGAGGGACTGCACATTGTTATGGCCCCAATTTGTTATGACATATCGAACAGCAAGGGATGACAGACAAAATTTTAAAACTTGAAAAGATTTAATTAAACCAAAGACAAACTGACCAAGATTGAAATATTAACAAAAAATGAGATATTTACAGTCCCTTGAGAAGGAGTTTCTATGTTGTGATTTTCTGGGACAGGAAGATGCTTCAACACCGGCAAAAATCCACAAAAAGCTTCACAGGTCTTGAAAAGAGTGACAGGTCTGGTCACATGTATCCTTCTCCTTGCAATTTCTCCTACTACTTTACTCTCTCAATTTTTCTCCTTATATACTCTTTTCCAGCCCCCTCCCACCTTCCAGACTTTTTTTTTTAAATTCTCTGGGATTTTCCCCTCTCAGACATGCCCAGGACACGCCCAAAACTAGATCCAGAATGGCTTAACAAAAGTCAATACTGCCATCTAGTGGCTTTTTTAAAAAAATTACATTACAACATAGATGGTTTCTAATTCTTTCATGCAAATATCATTAAAATATTAAGTGTGGATCAAATGAGAGCTATAAAAGGTACAGTGAATGCAAATCACTGCACAGTGTAGCTCCTACAGTGAACTGTGTTGCAACAAACAGGCAGACCGTATATTCTCACGGATATCGCAGAGACGACACCGACCAAAAAGCACAGTTCGCAGAAAACAGAAGAAAAACAGGACCTGAGAATGTAATTTCATTTATGATGATTTATTTTGAATATAAAGCTCTAATTAGTATAAATATGATTAGCTTTCAGGACCAGAAAAAAGTCAATGTGGAAAATGTAACAAGAGTTGTCAGAAAGACAACAAAGCTCGCCGGGGGGCAAGGATAAAGTTTTTCTGCACGCGGACTGAAGCGGATGCGAACTCCAGGGGTACGACAATAGCTCTCCGGACATTATTCTTCTCGGCGAGCTAAAAAGGTCAGGTAAAGGTCATGGTCAAGGTCACCAGGTCAAAATTTCGGCATCAGTACATAGGTCTTGCACCAAGGAGTATACAAGCAAAGTATGAAAGCCCTCTCTCTCACGGTTTAAAAGTTATAGACAAGGTTAAAGTTTGTGTTATGGGCAAGGTTAAAGTTTTTTAAAGGTCGGGTAAAGGTCATCAGGTCTAACTTCAGCATCAGTAGGTAGGTCTGGCTCCAAGGAGTACACATGCAAAGTATGACAGCCCTATCTCTCACAGTTCAAAAGTTACAGGCAAGGTTAAAATTTTTCTAAAGGTCGGTCAAAGGTCAAGGTCACGAGGTCAGAAATTTTTGCATCGGTTGGTAGGTCTGGCATCAAGGAGTACACATGCAAAGTATGAAAGCCCCATCTCTCATGGTTCAAAAGTTATGGGCAAGGTTAAAGTTTTCTAAAGGTCAAGGTCAAGGTCACGAGGTCAGAAATTTTTGCATCGGTAGGTAGGTCTGGCATCAAGGAGTACACATGCAAAGTATGAAAGCCCCATCTCTCATGGTTCAAAAGTTATGGGCAAGGTTAAAGTTTTCTAAAGGTCGGTCAAAGGTCAAGGTCAAGGTCATGAGGTCAGAAATTTTTGCATCGGTAGGTAGGTCTGGCATCAAGGAGTACACATGCGAAGTAGGAAAGCCCTCTCTCTCACGGTTCAAAAGTTATAGGCAAGGTTAAAGTTTTTCTGCACGCGGACGGACGCGGACGAGGACGCGGACGGACGCAGACGCCGGGGGTACGACAATAGCTCTCCGGACATTCGTCCCGGCGAGCTAAAAATTGACTTGCATAAAAGAAGTTGACCCAAGTACAGCACAATTTAGCTGAGATAGTCACAGAATGATAGTTCAGCTGTATGAATGAAATTATGCAGCAACACCGCTCCGATTATCAGGTCAGCTGAAATGTCATCATTACTCTTACTTTTCCTGTCTCCAATTTACTGCAAGTGGTTCAAAATATCTGAACCCCAGAATTAAACTAACTAGATACCTGAATTTCAGGGAATATTTTTTTGAGATCAAAAATACTTATCCTGGCAGAATTTTTTTGCCGGGGGGGGAATCATTTAATAATAAATACAGGTTGGTTACTTGTCAATTCCGCAGGACAGAACAGCAGCCCGAACAGTATTGCGCTCACAGTAATACTTCCTCTGCCAGGCCTCTTTCTATGCACATGGGCCCCAGCACAAACATGCACTATAGGAACCCTCCCTCCCTCCTGTATGGCTGTGTGTGAATGTTTGGTAGTAGTCGGAGGGGCCGTAGGCGCATACTGGCAGCCACGCTTCCGTCAGTCTGCCCCAGGCTACAAAAACGTAGTTTACCACCATCAGAGCGTGAATGTGTGAGTGAGTGAATGAATAATGCCTCCACTGTAAAGCGTCTTTGAGTGTCCCAGAAAAGCGCTATATAAAAGTGATGCATTATTATTATTATTATTATTATCATTATTATTATTATCATTATACTAAAGTAGGCCATTTTTTATATAATCTACACAATTCCAAAATGGCATCCACGTCCTCTATACCCATGGCTAACCGATCCCAAAGCACTCATCCAACGGATTTTACTGGGCCAACTGGACCCTTAGAAACAAAGTTTTCTCAACCCAGAGCAATTACATGCAGTATTTGTACAATAGCACAATATCATAATGCGCGAGATGCCAATCTATTACAGGCAAATAACAAATATCCATAACAGCAAATCGAACTGACAGACTATAGAAAAGGGCTAGTCTGGTCACTCACAGTTAACGTTCTCAGCAATTAAAACAGCAGTTTGAGTAACTAGACCAGAATGGCAGAGCCTAGGAGAGGGATGAACACGATTAATGAACCCACAGCGCCGAACAGACGATGACACACATCTCCCCAATGAAACCGTGGATGGGATTTAATTGCTGCGATATTTAGTTAATGACCCTTTGCCTCGATTTGCCTAGTCTCCAGTGACTCTCTGATCCAAGCTCTGGTTGGGTTTCGTGCTCAGATATTGCGTTGCACAACAATTTCCCATAAACCACCTTCACTTAATGAACACAGGAGATGCAAATAACATTTGCTTAAAGTACAGCACTCTGAATCACTGTCTTTCTGCAAAATCTTTATCCAGACAACATTCCAGTAAATGGTTATTGAATAAATTACATCCTCCTTCAAGTATAAAATGACCAATTAACAAGGCGTTGATTTCTATGCTGGCAGAGAAAATTGCTATGCTGTTAGATTCCAAGTTACAAGAAATTGTTAGAAACAAGTTACAAATATTACGGTTCCTTAGTGTCAAAGTAAGAGCGAGACTTATTTCAGAGGCATCATTAAATTACATTTACAAAAGGGTCATATGAGTATAATCAAGGTTATAGTTGGAAATTTTGAAGCGGGATATTTCATTCATTTTAAGAGCCCACTGATTCCCAGAGACCAAACATGAAAGCTCCAAATGTGTCAGAAACAAATGAAACTTTAAATGGGACAAAATGCTATTTAATTATAAGCTCAGTGCAGGCTGCAAAGTCAACTGAAAGCTGAACGGTCACCTCGGTGTCCTCACGCTCGGCCAATCAGCACTCCAATCAGAATACACAGCCAACAAGTCTTCACTTCCTTCAGCAGCTGATCTCGAGGCCATGATCTCTCAAAGACTGCCGTACACCTCCCCCTCTCACCCCCAGCCCCATTGACCACTGAACCAAGAAGGCATGACTGCTAAGACAACTCAAATAAATCTTTTATAACAACTAGGACAATGATCCACAAACCTGTTCCCTGATCTTAATCCTCCACCTACTCCTACAAGATGAAAATCTATTATACGGGGTGTCATTTCAACCTTATTAAGACATCTGGTTCCACACATGTTCAGTTCAGCAAGATCTCTTGCTCTCTAGTTAGAGCCTACGAGCCCTACATCTCCAGGGAGAGCCGCAAGAAACACCAGATCAACCTTTCTCCACCCTCAAAAACAAAAAACTACACTTCCTTCTTCCCAAGAATTTAATTACCATGTGTTCTAGGAAAATGACCGTCAAAAATGAGTGACAATCAGAAAGATGAGAAGCAATTTTAAATATTTTATTAAATTATGCTTTCGACACACACACACACACGCACACACACCATTTACTCAATGAAATGAAAGTGGACATTTGTAGTGAATAATACAATGTCATATTTCATATACAAACAGATTGATCACATGAGTAAAAAGTGAACCTGTCCATTATTTTATTTGTATTAAAATTAAAGTACATTTCCTGGCTCCAAACAAACACACAGTCAAATGGATAAAATGTAGGACTGCATCAGTGCTGATCTGGATGGATGCGAATAACAACATGTAGTCACTGATATAAAATGACTAATAGTTTTCCATAAATATGATCATAATCATCTTTATTTAAAAAAAACATAACTGCATTTCAACTGCTGATCAGTCTTTCCGAGCACTCCCTCGATGTACGACCGACAGGTCACTTCCAACTGTAATGAAAAAAAATCAATGAATGGAAAAATAATACAGATGGGTGGTACATTGAATGGAAAGAAAAAAAAAAAAAAAAAAAAGCAGAATAAATTTGTGGACAAACATTTAAAATGTACATGTTTCTTTTGCTCATTTTCCTGGCAAGATTTGGGTCCCCTTGAGGTAAAATCAGTGCGGAGTTATTCTGAGTGAATGACCTTTATATGCTGCCTATGATGAAGCAATACTGCCATGGTGGGAGGGGTCTCTTCCGGGACAACAATGGCCCAAACCTCACAGCACTCAAGGGGTCACTGTATGGATTTACGAGTATTTAAATGACCCTTTGACACCACCTTTACAATCACCGGATCTCAAACCACCTGAACCCATGAGAGCTACTGGAACTACACATCGGACAGCATTGACCATCACCAAACACCACATGAGGGAGAATCTATGAGAAGAAAGGTACTCCATCCCTGCAGTAAAGTTTTACACTTGAAGACTTTATGCCAAGGAGTATAGAAGCTGATCAGGCAGCTCGCTGAGGCCAAACACCTTACACAGACTGTGGATTCATCCATTAACTTGTCTGAAGAATGGACAAGGCATTATATGGTGGCACATTATTTTTCTTTCGTTTCTCAAAGTAATTAAAATGAAGTAAAATGCCAAAAGCAAAAAAATGTTGATCATCTCATAACAGCACATGACAAGGTTTGCAGACTGAGCACAAGAACCAACTTTTCACTGATCGTCAGTGATGTGTGTGTTGGATGTGTCTGAGTGCTGACAGGGGTCCAAGGAGGGAAAAACCATGAACCGGCGACTGGGTTCAGGGGGCCCACAGCTCATCGATGCACTAGGGCCATGAAGACCATCCCTGTCTGGTCCAAACCGACTGAAGGGTGACCGTGGCACAAGCAGCCAAGAATTCAAATAAGGAATATGTCACAACACACAGAGTATTGCACTTTTTAGCTTGCAGACTCGTGTAAGTGCCCAATCTAACCCCGGTTCACCTCTAAAAGCACCTCCATTGGGCACCGGAAGAACTGGACCTCGGAGCAGCCGAAGAAGGTTCCAGGCTCCAGCGGTCCAATTTTCTCTAACGTCATGAGCTTCCTGACACTAACCCTTCCTGCATGAAAGGATGAGTACAGTGCAGCTCGGCCCAATTAAGAGGCTGTCCGGTCCATTTCTACTGACCGTATTCTGAAGTTGGCAACTCGAATGACTCACTGACTTTTTTTCGGTTCCAAAAAAAAGTGTATCGAATATATATTTTTGTTCATTTTCGTTCAACATAATGTAATGACTAATAATTCAAATATCAAAATGTACCTGAATATAAAAAGGAAAGAGAAAAGAGCATTTGACAGTATTATTTCGGAGTGGTTCAGCTTTAAAACCACAAATGCAGAAGGTGTAGTCCACAAAAAAAATGATCCAAAAGCAAAACATTTGCAATATTAAGAAATTGGTTAATCATGATTTGTATTGGCTATGGTGGTTTTAAAAATAAAAGCAATATTGTGATTTTGGCCACATCACCCAGCCCTTACACCTGTTGAGTGGTGTTAAGAGAACAGGAGAGGAGGGGAGGTAAAAAGGCTGCGAAAGAGAAGTAATTGGAAAGAGGCACAGCCTGACCTCATGCTATAGGCCAGACTGGCTGCTCGTCTCCAGGTTACCTCCTGACACTCCGCCTCCTCATTAACCACACCCACCTCCCAGCAGTGTCTCACACAGCCCATACTGATGAGACCAATGACTCACCACACCATCCTCCCCAATCTTAAATATCATCTCGGCATGCTGATGAGTTCAGCCCTACCAACTCTGGTAATCAACACCGAGACCCCAATCACACCTCGCTGTCGTTTTCATCAAGCTGAAAAACAATAACAACTGGCTGCCCAGAAAATAAATTACAGCAGGCGTTATTCAGAGCGCCGTCTCCAACCACATCTGTGCTCCGCCACACGACTCCAACCTTTAGGAGGTCAAAAAGAAAAAAAAAAAAAAAAAAAAAAACTCAACTTCATTTTGCGGGTGAAAGAAAGGAAAAGTGGCACTTCTCTTCTGAACTGCAGAAACTCATCTGTTAATCTGCACTGATTTACTGGAAAACAAAAGGCAGCAGATGTCACAGGCACAACGAGTGGGTTGGCAATACAGCAGCGAGCATCTGACTGGAAGCAGATTGATTCGCTAATGAAAGCGAAAAAAAAAAAAAAAAATCTGAAGGACAAAAAGTATTTCAGTAATTCAACAATGGTTTCCCATTATTTTTTTCCGTAATTCAGGCAAAAAATATCACAACTTATTAAAAAGCTGAAATTCTGTACAAGGAACAGCCCTCTCCCCATGAGGAAAGATGACCGACCATACGGGAACAAGAACAGCAAAACACTGAGGGTCTGAGAGATGGTTGCTTTGTGTCCGTTTCTGCTATGTATTCTGGGTAATCAATCCAGTTTCCTTTGTGTGAGCTTTATCCGGGAGACCACCTCACAAAGCTGGTTGTCACAACAGCTACTGGTTAGAAAACACCACAGACTCTCAGGAGTTAATTTCCTGCTCGTCCGTCTGCAACACAATAGGCTGACAGCGCATTTCTATTCCAGAGGAGGCCGGAGAGCGCAGCTGTACATGCACAACACCATCATGGGCCGTTCCACCCCAGGTCTGGTTTCCATAGCAACCATGAAGTACTCTTTTCCTCTCAAACAGTGATTATTTCTTCAAAGAATGACACTCATCCCACTGTCAAATCCTGACCCCATTCCCATCACAGGGTCATATGACAAACTTTATCAATACAGCTCGGTATGCCTCCTCTAGCCAAGACAATAGCAAACTAGCGATGAAGGACAACCTTCCTTCTCTTAACCCACAAATCAATGAGCAATTAAGGACATGTAACGACTTACTGTTCAGGTCAGCGCAAACCAATTCAAATTTGGCCTGAAATCAACAAATCAATGTTTAAAATAGTCTACCACAGCAATGACTGACTGCGCAAAACTTAATTATCCAGAAGCTTCAGAACTGAAATGGCTGGTCCTTTTCAGGATCCGAAAGCAAAGCAGAAGACCAGCGCAACTGAAATCTGCGATTCTGGGAGACATCAGAAAGAAGTGCTTTGATGTCCCCCTACTAGCACCTCTTTCATGTTCTCTTGAAAAATAAATTAATTTCTCTCCAGTAACAGCAGCTTCAAAAGTGAAGAGCAAGTCAGGCCGCCATCAGTGAAATCAAGACCAACCGAACAACAAACTGCATTCCCGAATCTCAGAACAGAAGGATGGAACGAGGGAAAAAAATAAAAAAGTCAAAATGTTTGAAAATGCTAAATCCAGCAACAGAAGAGAAGAACTCCGTCACCAGCCAATTCTGCCAGGTTAAAAATTTAGCAAGCAGGCTTCAATTACCGAGCGTCACAGTACTTCAGAAACTGACTCAAGGCTCACATCCTGTCGGAGCCGAGGCACAGTGACCCTGTATTAACCCTGTCATTCCCACAGAGCAGCATAACCCCTGGAAACCACAGAATCACTTGCCCTTGCAAATGCACAAATTTCAACTATGAACGCAAACACCAGAGGACTTGAGTGGTGTAACAGAAGTTTACAAGAAATGGTGTCAAAACAAATAAATAAATAAATAAATAAAGAACTTGCACAAAAGATAAAACATCCCTGCAGTGAATGATTGTAAGTTGTCAATGGATATATGCAAATCCTGCTTGGGTACAAAACGAATCATTTATAGGATACAAATGGCACCACAATGAGTAAATGAGTACCACAATCCCACAGCAAAGAAATGAAAGTAAATTAAATTGCCCATTGAGTGAAGGGTTTGTTGGGCAGAACCGTCATTCTCAGCTGTGGGATCCTGTGTTTGTAAGTGAGTCACAGAACACTGCCCACTCTCCAGTCAGTGACAGGCTTCTCAAACAGAGAGGACACACTTCTGAGTCACACACACGCCCTCCACTGCTATCACACTACACCACGCACACACACACACACACACACACACACGTGCACAAACAGCACGAGTGTGAACACACGCATGGGCTCGCCTCATCACTGATGCATGCACACGCATACACGCAGCCATAATCCTATACTTGCGCACACCCACAGACAGACAGACAGACACACACACACCCAGAGACAGACAGACACACACCTACAGACAGACAGGAGCAACACACATGTATACACGCAAGCATACACACACACACTCACACGCGCGCACGCACGCACGCTCAGGATGGATGACGCATACAATGCACACTCCCTGTGAGCACTCAGTCATGTAAATCCTCCAACTCCCTCCTCACACACAGCGGCTCCGAGAACACGCTTGCCCACCCACATCCTCGCTCACTCATCACGTTGCCTAAGGTCTCAAAAATTTTGCCGATTCATTCATTCGCCCACAGCCGCATTCTGAAATCAGGTTTGTAATCCTCACTTAATGGGCGAGGAGAAAGCGTTTGCACAATTATACCGGTTTTAAAAGCGCGGTTCTATTTACACATTTACGCAGAGGGGAAATTTTTGCCTTTCAATTTTTGCATCCATCTCACCTCGCCGCCTCCGTCAGCACATGCTCGAGCAGACTGTTCCCAGAGCGTTAGTCAGCGTCTCGCAGGAACACACAGACGAGCTGTTGAGATGCTGCCCACCAGGGCTGGGTTTAAAAGCAGCAGCCTGTCCCTCCTGACCCTGAACTCCAACCATTTATTGATGTAATAAACAGACAGACAATGACCCACCCTGCAGCAGCACGTCCATCTTGATCCCGAACTATACTCACTTATCGATTCAATAAGCTGGCAGTGACTCACCCCCTTTTTAAAAATGTGTTTTCCTTTTGGACAATAAAATTTAAGCTGCAGCACAGAACACAAAATGAGCAAAGTCATTAATCTGACTCCAAAGTCCTAACCTCATTCAGACAGGACTGGTGCGGGGGGGGTTCTCATCCCAGCCTTGCAGTTACACACATTCTGCTGATCAACCCCTGAGGTCTTGGCTGAAGACCTTGATTAGTAGAGTAAGTTGTGAATCCTTTGGGTTGAATACAAGTCTGCACCACACTCAACCCTTCTGGATAGGGTTGAGAGCCCCTGGGGTAATTGTTGGGGTAGTTAATGGGTAAATTTCATACTTTAAGTCAGTTTAAAGTCACCATGCCGTCAAACCAGAACTTTTTTCATCTTTAATGGGTGCATCTGGTTGCATCTCGAGTGTTTCAACTACAGACGCCCTTGGACTCTGTCGAAGGTCCCAAAGTGGGCTGTGATTTAGTCATCCATAAAGACGGACAGCAGCCATAACTCTGCTCAGGCTGTGATGTCATGGAGCGAAGACTTTTTGAGACTGCGTCAGCCCTGTCTACAACAGTTACAAGAATTTGAGCCATTGCCAGCATATAAAATATGGACAAATTAGCCCCACCTCAAACTTAAGACATCGCTGCCCTGCAAAAAAGTAGTTTTTTTGTTTAATTTGTAAGTATATTAAATACAGAGTACAATGCTCGACTATCTATTGCATGGCCAGTTCAAGTGACCATCTGAACTTCAACAGCAGGTTCTGACCCAGTATGTGTTCTTGGGCCCGTCTATGAGGTGGCCAAGTCCTGGACGATAGAGAAGACTCTCCCAAAACCAGGCTCTACTGCAGGACAAGCTATTGGAATGAAGAGATGGAAAAACCCCATGGGCAGAACCACCGGTCGATATCCACACCTCTGAGTCACTTTCCAGAGGTCATGTAAACACACCGCTTCAGACAAACTCTGCTCCAGCGCTCAGCCCAAATCGCACTTCCAGACACTCAAACATGATCCTCAGCCAAACAGCAGGTTCACTCAGGCTCTACCGCTCACCACACTCAGGGCATACCGCCCAAACTCTTAGGATTCAGAGAAAAATACATAAAGTATGTTCTGCATTTGCACTAAAGTAGTCTCTCCTGTCGCAATAGCAGGCCCGTCACGCCCTTTATATAAGGTGACTGGCAATCAGTTGGTCCACAACATAGAGCAAATACTTTGATGTGTCTTTGTAAGGACATTCATAAAGCTTGAATAGTGAACAGATATAGTACGGATGCAAGTAACCCACAGAGCCAAACTAGGGCAGTCTGGTCACAGGCCAAGCATTGCAAACACTTGACTTAAACATCACAATGAAGACCATGCTTGTACAGGGTAAACCAATAGTTCAAGTGGAAAAAGTCGACCACTTGAAGTCACCATCGTACTGAATCACCCCCCCCCGCCGGCACAAAGGGGTAGTTCCAGGGTAAATTGGTTCTTACCTGAGCCGGTGGAGGCTGGAGACTTGCTCCTTCGGGACGGTGCTCCGCTGCGAGGAGAGCTTCTGCCGCTGTGCATGGTGGAGATGCGGCCGTAAGACGTGGACTTCACCACCCGGCACTCTGCAATCCAAGGGAGGAGACGTTACACATCACCACTTCACTGGAAACCAGCGACACTCTACACCCTCCAACCACAGCAGGGCGCACACCTGACTCTACAGCAGAGGTATTCCATAGAACCCAGAAAGGGCTGGTGTGGGGGCCTGATTTCATTCCGGCTATACACGCCCGTTTCTGATAAATACACACCTACAATCTTTCCAAATGATCTGGATTCTTACCATCGCAACTGTAACTAAAGAAAACCAATTGAATGTAAGCCACCGACACCAGGCCTCTGTTTACAGCAGTTTCGTTACTTTGGCTTTTCGTTGCTGCACATAGCACATTCACTACTACTTTGTATGTCAAAGACAGTTCACCATTATCAGTGCGTGCTACTAGAGGGGCACGATCGCGCCCGCGCCCCAGTGGTGGAGCTAGAACAGGGAATTGGGGTGGCACAGATACACCCCCTTAATGACCACTGTTAGTCCTGGCTAGTTCTTAATCATTTTCCTTTATTGACACGTTTTCCAATTATCGTAATTGGCAACCGATGACACAGTTTCTCTCCATATGCAATCTAACAGCGATTAAATCATAGGTGTCATGTTCAGTACAGCGTCGGAATATTGGCGGAATACTAAGAATTGGGGTGCACGAAACATCAGTTAAAAAAAATAAAATTTAGTCCTGACATGCTCTCAGTCATTTTCATGATTAACAAAATGTTCACTCCGAGATCGCTCCGCACTTAACAGGTGCTGCTTGTTCTCCCCAATTCGGTAAGACGACAATCATTCAGCTGGACGCGTATTTGGTGTATTTAAATCAATGTTATTCAAATTTGCATACCTGTCGACTCACGCAAATAGCTTATGCCTCATGCTTTTTATAGCCTATTTAACTGCCAAGTGCCACTTTTTTATATTTAAAAAAAAAAAAATAAAAAAATTAACCCATGCAATACAGAGTGAAAGGCGATATTTCATTGGAACGCGGACCAATTCAATCAACGAGAAGCACTGGTCTATTAATAAGTAAATTATATTTCTGTACTGAATTTAGCCCATGGTTTCATCGCAGTTAGATCGCACATGGAGAGAAACAGTGTCTTCAGTTACCAATTTTTCTCACTTGGCACATGACACAGGACTGTATTTTTATTAATATGCAGTAGTTTTATCCAGTGCCTCACCCCACTTTTTTCTGTCCCTTTGAGGATCTTTCCCTCCACAACCCTGAGTCCTGGCCCATCCGAGCCCTGTCCCTCACCATGAGCGCTGGCTGCTGCAGTCCTGATCCGGTCCTGATCCAGTTCTGCACCATCCTCGGCATGCCACTTCCTGGAGCTGCCGATGCCACTGTTTAGATGAACTTTAATGGAACTGTATTGTCATTTTATCCTATTTTGCTTAATCTTGTCATTAACTAGCTAGCCCGCGGAGGATGGGCTTCCCCACTATAGCCGGGTTCCTCCTGAGGTTTCTTCCCACTGGGGAGTTTCTCACCACTTTGAGGATTTTTCTCCCTGGGAGTTTTTTTTCCTCATTTGCTGTAGTGGGGAATAGGCTGGGCACTGCCCTTTCAGTAACTTAATCCCTCACTGTAAAGCGTCTTTGTGACCGTTATCTGTGAAAAGCGCAATACAAATAAATTGAAATTGAAACCAATTACGATAATTGGAAAATGCTTCAATAAAGGAAAATGATTGAGAACTAGCCAGGACTAACTTGTCATAAAGGGATGTGTCTGTGCACCCCCAATTCCCGAGTTCTAGCTCCGCCACTGGGGGGCCGGCGTGATTGCGCCAGTCTTGTGGCATGCACTGTAGTATAGATAAGTGATATTTATTTTCTGAACTTTCATTTAAGAATCAGTAGTGAAACTTTATACAAACCATTCGCATTACAGCTGAGAATATTTCTCCGAGTTCTGACTCAATACAGACAATCCAACAAAGATCAAATCGGCAACAAACACTTTGATTATAGTTAGCGAACAGACATGGACACAGTAGCAAAAGTACGGTGCTCAGTAGCGAAAGTGCAGTAGCGAAAAGCGGTAGCAGCCATACAACCGGTTACCAGCCCTTCCTAGATGAGGTTAAATGCTCCCGCTCCAGAGGTAAAAACACAGAATACTAAGATCAGATGAATTATGAATGTAAGGCTACCAGAGATGCCTTCTTGGTTAACAGTGAGCGTGGTTCACGTGTTCTTTTTCAATCTCCAGTGGATTTCACATGTAACATAGATCAGATCACAGCCACCTGCTGGTGTCCCATCCGTGCTTTAGCTGCGAGCACGAGGCACAGATAATCCGGCCAATCAGAGGGAGTAATTGTCCACTTCATTACTCAGGAGAAGAGAAAGCCAGGGCTAGGTTTGTGATGGAGGGGCAAAATAAATGATGCCCGTTCCAGCACCTTCCAGACTCAGTAAAGCAGTCCAGTCCCCTGCACCATGTGACCAGGTGACTCACAGAGGAATGACTCTGCGGAAACGCTGCTCTCACTCAGCCCGTTCACCTTTTACAGTTCATTACACAAATGTCAAATATGCAGCTCCAGAGGAGGGAAGCTAATAAGCTCACATCTCTCCAATATGATTCTGCTATTCCTCCCACATACCTTTTTTTAAAAAAAAATCATTTTTACTGGATTACCACAACAAAAAAAAAAAAAAAACACAACACATTTTGAAATGGAGTTTAAGAAGCAGCACAATAAATGTACAAGGGAGTAGAGCTGAAACAACACCCAGGACATTTGATATAAAATTTACAGACCTCCGTAATCTCATGTAATTCAACACAATCAAATTCAGGCAAATTTCATGAACGTCAAGTTTTCCTTCAGACAGAAAACGAAACGTGGTCTTTGCCACCAAAACTAAGCTCAGGGCAGAAGTAGGGGACCGTACACCTGGAGAGCCGTAGTTTTGAATGTTTCAGACGTCTCCCTTATCTAATACACCCTATATAAAGGATAGCCTCAATATCAAGCCATTGACAAGGTACAATCATTTAAGTCAGCCATGTTAGAGCAGAGAGACGTTTAAAACAGTCAGTGCAATAGCCATCCAGGAGCAGGGTTCCCGACCCCTGAAACAGGGGAACGATTACGGCGATGAACTTCGTATCATTGAAATGAGATGGACTTTGGTACCGCTCAATCACCATGGCTTCTGAGACCAAGGAACCAGGCATGGACCAGTCATTAACATGAGCTCACGTCAAAATTGTGTGCAGGACTAGGAACAGAGGTCACTTGGGATGTTTTTCCATTCTGAGATTAATGGGGTCTCTCAGTGATATCCCAGCACTACTGTACTGTCAATTTACAACACTTGGCTGTGCACAGATTCACCCAATTTCTCAAAATGAAAAACTTGGATCACTCTGATTTTGTTGGAAAATCTCAATTTTCATAAAATGACCCAAGTGACCCCTTTTCCTAGTCCTGCACACAAATGTTAAGAGTATCATTCACTGTGTAATTCAGCCTAAGTGCAGTTCTTTTGTGATGGAAGGCAAACCCAAGCTGGCAGCTGCCTCTTAATTTGGCAGCGATGAGTAAACAGACCGAGAGCTTATGACTTGTTTTCGAAGCAGTTGACATTGCGGTGGAGCAATTCATTGACTTTTTTTTTTTTTTGCAAATTAAATGGCGGATGTGTCAAAACTAAATGCCAGCGGTAAAGAGCTGCATTCTGAAGGTTACAGCTCTGCCTCTCGTACTGCACCGTTGCAAAAAGGTACTTTCACTGCCACGTTAAAGCAATTCTTACCTTTCTGGCATTTTTACACTTTGCTTTTGTAATCTTAAAATGCTCCTAATAAGCACACCAAAATGTAAAACAAATCCACCAGGTGTTGAAACTCTTCAATATTAAATTCTCATAGATTTCTGATTAAAGTCTGACCAATCATTTTCTTCGGTCCGAATAAAATGATTTGCCGAGCTCTCTGACTGTCATCCGTCGCAGCGCCCCTTCCAGTTGCCTAACGTTGTCACTGCTCGAGTCACGCGCCTCTCTGGCAGGAAGAAAAAAAAAAAAAGGACGCATTTGACTGTAAACAAAAGGGTGCTGAAATGCTATAATTACAATAATGACGTTAATAGTAGTTCGTCAGACGGCAAAAGGTAACTAAACGTTACGAGGTCATTTTATTTTATACCACAAAAAATGGATTATTATGTCATTACCGTTGGTAAGTTGTCACCTACCGGTGCCTCGGAATCTGACTCCATTGACCAGTTTCACTCTCCTACGAAAAAAAAAAAAAAAAATATTGCATGCAGCGCGAGGAAGTGAGCAGTGCGAGTGAAACAGGTCAATGGAGTCAGATTCAGCAGCACCGGTTAGTGAAGACTAACCAACAGTAATTAAATAATATTCAATTCTATATGTGGTATAAAATAAAATGCCCTCGTAACATTTAGTTACCCATGTAGTCTGCCGAACTACCATATTAGATAGATATAGATATATATATATATATATATATATATATATATATATATATATATATATATATATATATATATATATATATATATATATATTTATTTTTTTTTTTTTTTTTTTCTCTCGTCGGAGAGGTCTGGCAATCGAGGGAAGAGGGTGGGACTTGAGGGAGGCGGATTTATTCATGTTCAAAATTTTGCTGAGTGCTGTGCGACATCCCAGAAAGGTAAGAATTGCTTTAAAGACCGTTCTACTACCAAAGATAATTGCAAGCTAAGAGGATAAATATTACTTCAGAAGTAGTGGTAAAACATTATAAAAAGCATTAAACATTCTAAACTGTTATCCGAATGCTTTTTCTAAAGTTTCACCCCTTGGCAGTGAACAGTCTTTAACATGGTAGCGGAAGTGCAGTGTGGGGTAGCAAAGATGCTGGGAGGGAAAAGACATTGTAGGGAAACATCCGTGAAACCCTCAAAAACTGAGCAATGGCAGGGTCCCACAGGCTAAAATAGAGTCAGGAGCAAATCATTGCCGTTTTTAATTTCTACAGGTTTTCAGTCTTCACCTGAACTAATTTTTCCCCCCACCCATTTCTGTAATAGGTCTTTGTGACCGTCTCTGTGGAACCAACATCGAGATTTAAACGGAATAGTTCCAAAGTCAGTCAGAAGCAAAAAAGCCCAAAAGACTGACTCAAATTGACTGGATATTAAGGCAAGAGTTTTCTTAAGAATACAGTCTTTACTTCCTTTAGGGGGTTGGTTGGAGGAAATGTGTTTTTCACAGCTCAGGCATTGGTAAGAGTTTCCTCTCTATCGGCAGAGAGGAGAGACACCCCTGATGTCCGCACGCCTTTGGGACAGAGCCCTGTCGTCTGGGAACAGACACCAGCATGACCTCCGTGAGCCCGGCGAGCAGAGAGCTGCATTCATTCAGATTTTGCTGGGTCTCCGCTACGCAGATGTCAGGCTGGCAAAGCAGTCACTGGAAGTCCGCTAGTGCCAACGCAGACCTCTCAACCTCCATGAGCACGGATAAACACGGCAGCATCCATCAGCAACGGAGACATTCCTTTTAAAGGTTTTTAAAGAACTGAAAATATTGCACCAGAAATATGGCTCAGGCTCACCTGGTCTCCAAGCCAATTAACCCTTAGAGCACTGAAATGAATAATAATAAAAAAAATTATATACAAATCTAAATTTAATTATCTTGTGCTATTGACAACCTATCACGGGGCAACTTGTCTCCTGCAGGTGAGCTCTTTTAAAGAAGTCGGCACATGATAGTTTTCAACAGCTTTGATTTTGAAATCTTACTTCAATGAATAACAATAGTTGCTTTTAGCGTTCTTAGGGTTAAAATATCAACAGGTTAAACCAAAGATGTAGTCGTAGTGTTGACCCCGGAAGGGCAACAGGTTTTTGACCGCGTGCAGCGAAGTGCGTAAGGGAGCAGTGAGTGATGATTTGAATCGCATCAAATGTATACATTTTTTTTGTTTGTGTGTGATTTTAGTTTGTTTTTTGTGCAATTGTATATTGTGATCGAATTATGTTTATATTGCTATATGTTCTCTATATCACCTCTGGTGATTCTTTGAGAATAAACTTGACTGCAATATTTGCCTATATTATTTTCCATTTGGGTTTTATCTGGTGTTGTTCTCTCTTCTTTATTTTGTGACATCATTTGCTCAGAGGCCTCACCTTGATATTCTGTTCTCAAAACAGTAGTTAAACATCATGAGGCCCCTCTCCAGTCACTGAGATCCAAGCTGCCAGTATTTATGCAATTACTTACTGGAACATGGCAAAATAAATAATAGTAGCAGTGTGGAGTCTGTCTGCAACCTTGAACAGCAAAAAAGTAAAAAAAAAAGAAATACTCACACTCACACTCACACTCACACTCACACTCACACTCACACTCACACTCACACTCACACTCACACAAAAGATTTCCTGCCTCAAGGTCACAACGCTAAGGTCAAAGGTGAAATCCAGCAAAGATCTGCAACGACAGGTTTTATGGGTCATACTGAGTTACCATACCAAATTTGGTGAAGCTGCAATCATTAGTTGCTGAGTACTGGCCTGGACAAAGTCATAGATGGACGACAGACAGACACGAAGGTGACGACAATACCCCTCCGGCCGAAGTCGGCCAAGGGGTAAAAAGATCAAAAGGCCATGAGGGGACCAAGTTTAGTACGTGTACCAACGCGTCAACACATTTCCAAAAAAAGGCATCTGGCAGGAATGGCTTTGCTGTTTGATGGAAGATAATGACTTCCTTCCTGTTGCTGTAGAACAGATGGTGTTTATATAATGACACATGATTGGTCTATGAATAAAGTCTCAGATTTGGTCCGGCCATTCAATGTAATGCAACTGCATGGTTTGGGCGATGGATCACCGTTGCATATATATGGATAAATCTGAAGCTGATGTAATTCAGAGCGAAACCGTAATGTTTGCAATTGCAGAGAGAGCATCCGAAGAATAGTATTGGGTATTAAACCGTTAACTCAGCCCAACACAAAAAAGAAAAAAAAGCACATTCAGGGCTCAATTTTTCTGCCTTTGTAAATGGAAATGATGTGGTAGTAACCCCATTTACAATTTTGTTCGACAAACGTCATTTATCGTCTTCGCCCAATTTTGTAGTTTCGCACTCTGAAATAAAGTTGTTTGCGTCACAATTGGCCGCACAGCGCATTATGGGGGGCGTCAATTCATAAATCTGGCGCTATTCAATTTTCCCATCATGAACCATGTTTGTGTTGACTCACGCAGAGGAAAACTTTGTTCAGCCAAATGATCCGTTCCCACCACTCTGTTGTCTTAGGTTCTGGCTGGTACTGCGATCTCTCTAAAATCATAAATTTTTTCATTAAATGACGCAGTCAGATACTTGAAATTCTTTCAACCTCTAATTAGCTTGAGGCCAATTTCAAAATACCTGTGACCAGATTTGAATGTCTCATGTCTAGTTGTTACTTAGGCACCCAAGAGACACTGAGCAAAACATTTAGATTCTCCAGCCAAAATGAACCCTTTTTCTGCACATTCCCAATTTCACAGAAGAGCCTACTGCAGTGAGCAATCAATAACACCAGTAGTTTATATAAATTTGATTAAAAAGAATAAAGGAGGGGGAAAAGATGACAAACAAAAAGAATATTTCCTCACCACTCTCATCCAGGAGGAAGTCATCTTGGTAGCGAAACTTCTCCGGGCCACAGGCGATGAAGATGTCGTCATCCCCGAAAAAATCCTGAAGGCATGTCACCTGAGAAAGATGCCACAGCAGTTATTCACAGCCTTCAGAAGCAGACATCGAGCCAATAGGCTTCATATTGTGTGAACTGACTGGCCCACAACCTCAGCCAATCAGAGAATAGACTCCACCAGTGCTGCAGTTAATGGAGAAGCCTTATGCTTTTAAAAAGAATCTAAGCATTTCACTACCTCCAGTGCAAAGCATAACAGTAAATTTTAAAAAAGTAGCAAACAAGTTTAATAGCAATATGACTGAGATCTGGCACGACAAGCGGAAACTGAAATCGTAAATCTGTTAGCAGGGAAATCTGGTTTCAAAAGCCTTAAGAACCAAAATAACATTAACTGACAGAACAAAACAGTTTATGACCACTTCCTTCAACATTGGAAAATAAAGACACTACAAGCTGCCAATCAAGTCACCAGGTGCGCATCCAATTTGCCATGACAGGCAATTTCAAAATCTGCTCCTTCTCAACATCACATGCAGCGAACCTTCCCAAGGCAAGCAGCGCTGACCAATTTCAGCCAACGTTTTAATCCTCATCATTTTTTTTAACCTTCATCATTCTAGGTCGTCACTCTCCTGTGTAAAGGACAGATTTTCAAATGGCTAGTAATGGCAAATCTGTTGAGCACCTGGTAACATAATGGACCTTTAAGCGAAAGTGTTGTAGCAATTTTGGTTAAATGTATAAATGAAAGTATAGGTGCCTGGCTTGTACGCAAACATATGAAAGAGGTGGTCATGGAAGTT
Organism: Gymnothorax reevesii; assembly: GCA_029721435.1. Taxonomy (NCBI): domain Eukaryota; kingdom Metazoa; phylum Chordata; class Actinopteri; order Anguilliformes; family Muraenidae; genus Gymnothorax; species Gymnothorax reevesii. The sequence goes on from CM056574.1 coordinate 173,541,035, forward strand.
TAAAAAATAAAATAAGAAGTTGTTCAGCCTCTTAAAAATGTGACAAGGTGGCATAAAAAAAAAAAAAAAAGAATTAATTATACAAAGCAGGGGAAATGTACTAGCATTACATTCTTGTGCACACGGCAGACAAAGAGCATGGTACCAAACAGGAAATGTCATCTCAAAGCAAAAATAAATAAATAAATAAAAATAGAAATGTTTGAGAAACTCTGTGCATATGCATGAAGCATGAAATCACCACACTCCAAACACCGTTTTTCACGCCATGTAATTTGGGTTGAGATTTCTATGACGAACTCAATTTGGGTTTCTGACTATATCCTGAGGACATCTGAACAATCACAATTCTACTTATGCAAATAATCCCTTTAGAAGCATCAGAAATTTTTCAGCTATTAAAAGAAACTGGATTCATTTTTGCCCAGGTTTTTTGTTGAACAAACACATTTCCATTTCATCGTTTGAAAAGACTTTAGAAATGTCTCTGCAGCAAATTAGTATGAATTATGTTTCATCTGAATATTGCTCGATTTGTTCAGTTTGCAACAGCTCCTGGTAAACAAAGGCAGTTGCCGGCTATGACCGATCTAAAATCAGCAAGCAAAAGGCAAAGCGTGTAACTGATAGAACCAAATGGCAAAATTTCAAGGTGATATTTCTTACACATCAGGCAATATGATGGAACTCCGATGTTCCAGGAAATTAATGAATGAATGAATTTATTTATTTAAAACAGGGACAATGCACAGAAAAGAAAAACATTAATCTTGTAAAATAAGAAGAGATGCTCTGAGCCAGGTTATAGCACAACTGCTAATTTCCGCCTGTAGTCCCTGGGCAGGTAAAGAGGGAGCAGATACAATATTAAAATAATTAAAATAGGATATGAAAAACATAATGGCCATAATGTTTTAAAAATTAACAGGATACACTAATAAAAGCTTACAAGGAACAAGAGTGCAAGGCTATGAAGTATACAACAAAGTCAACACATACATTCTCTCCCACTCTCATCACACATCCAGACAACAACCACACTCATAACCAGACATGTACACACACATGTAACTCAGTAATTCAGTAATGTGTACAAACTTGCTTTCTCAATAACCAGCGCTTTGACAAGCATGAGAATGTGGGGATTTGTGCATAGAATAAGTTCTGTGGGAAGGACATTCCACTGACTCATGGCCACACATGAAAAAGAAGAGCCGCCAAACTGAGTTCTACGTTGAGGAATACTGCACTCACCCCTCGTAACAGATCTAGTTAGACGTACTGTGTTTTCAGAGCAGAGCGTCACAAACTTTTTCAGAGGGGGGGCATAAGCATTATGAATGATTTTTTTAAGTAAACAAACATTTGAGTGTATGATCATGTTTTCAAAGCTCAAAATACCATAATTGGCGAGCACATGGCAATGATGGTAATGCCGTGGTTTTTTGGCATGGATCTTAAGACTACTTTTGTACAATAATTCTAATGGTTTTGTAACTGTTTTACATGCCTGAGACCAGGATGTAATACAGTACAAAAAATGAGGCTTGATCATTGCATTTAAATATGTACTTGATGCCTCAAGGGTGAGAGAGTTTCTTATGTGTCTAAAATTAGCTAAATTATATTTCAACGCGTTACTCAGCTTTTTGACATGCCCTTTAAAACTAAGTGTTGGATCTAACGTTACCTCCAAGTATTTAAATTGTTCAACATGTTTTATTTTTTGCCCATTTACTATAATGTCAGGGTAACTTTTAAGTTTACACCTATTTGTAAAAAACATGGTTACAGTTTTTTCTACATTCAAAGTGAGGCATGATTTATACAACCAATCAATGACTTTGTTCATTACCTTTGTTAATTTCACAGCCACCTCTCTTACATTTTTCCCATGAGTATACAAAACAGTATCATCGGCGTACATTATGGTGTTAACATCCTTACAAACAGAAGGCAAGTCATTAATGTATAAACAAAACAGTAGCGGCCCTAAAATTGACCCTTGTGGGACTCCCAGTGTGGACGCTAGAGATGGAGATAATATACCATTCACTCGTACACACTGGTGTCGACCACTTAGGTAAGATCTCACCCAGTTTTGCACATTGATGGAAAGTTCATTGTTTTTTAATTTATGTAACAACACCTTGTGATTTACTGTATCAAAGGCCTTGCGTAGATCAAGGAAGACTGTTCCGACCACTCCTCCCTGATCTAGGCTGGATTTAATTGAATTTAATTTAATAAGTTTATTAATCCATTACTATTCATAAAAGTCCAAAATCAGATTCTTGAAAAGAAGTTGATAAGATCTAAAAGCATATAAAATTTGAAAAGGATCTATAGAGCAGTTTTTCAGTTAGTGCCTCAACGCAAAGATCTGCAGACAGAGCTGACGAGGACGAGATGGCAATGATGATCATTGAACGAAAGAATCAAATGGCAACATTTTGAGCGGAAATTCCTCCAATATCAGATATTAAATTAATGTGTTAATTGTCATTACTGACAACGCAAACCTCAAAATCATTCCAGTTCTCACTTTTGAAAAGATCTGAAGGTATAAAATTTGAAAAGGGTCTGTAAATCAGTTTTTGAGGTGTCGTGTCCACACAAAGAACCTGCAGCGGACGCACCAGACGCAGATGTAAACGCAGTCATGATTCTCTTATAAAATTATGACAAAACAGTTTCACTAATATAATAATTAGCAAAGATATCACTTAAGACATCACTTAAAACAAACTGCTGAATTCACTGACACGCAGAACAATCTGTTGGAACAACCTTCATCAAAACCACAACCAAAAAACTGATTCAAAGTTAAGAAATATTTGCAGGAATGAACAAGACCGACTCCTTACTTAGTCATTCGCTCTTCCTCTCTAAGGTCAAAGCCACCAATATTAGACACAAGTTGCCTGATAAAAGGATACTAAATTAACCCTTAGAGTGCCGAATGCAACTTCTGGTGCTCAATGATGCAAGATATCAAAATAAACACTGTTGAAAACCTATCATGTAGCAACTTGTTTAAACGAGCTCCCATGATAAGTTTTCAACAGCACAAGATGATTCAATTTAAAGTTTAAAAACATAACGCGTTGCTGAATACCCCTTGGCCCAAACTAGATGTCCTGACTCAAGTTCACAATGCTAAGGTCAAAGGTGAAATCCAGCAAAAAATGTGACCTTGCACAGCCATGTGGCACAGTGATTTACCACACCAAATTTGGTAAAGCTGCGATAATTAGTTGCAGAGTACTGACCCGGACAAGATTTCCAGAGTCAAGGTCACAGAACTCAGGTAAAAGGTCAAATCCAGCAAAAAACCTGACATTGGTAACTCGGTATGACCCATAGATGTGCAACGTCAGGTTTTTGGCTGGATTTGAACTTTGACCTTAGCACTGTGACCTTGTCCCTGGAAATCTTGTCCAGGTGACATTGTCCAGGCCAGTACTCAGCAAGTAATGATCGCAGCTTCACCAAATTTCGTTTGGTAACTCGGTATGACCCATAGATGTGCAAACAAAATTTGGTGAAGCTGCGATCATTACTTGCTGAGTACTGGCCTGGACAATGTCACCTGGACAAGATTTCCAGGGACAAGGTCACAGTGCTAAGGTCAAAGGTCAAATCCAGCCAAAAACCTGACGTTGCACATCTATGGGTCATAGTGAGTGACCGTACCAAATTTGGTAAAGCTGTGATCATTAGTTGCAGAGTACTGGCCCGGACAAAATCATGGATGGACGACAGACGACAGACACGCAGGTGAAGACAATACACCTCTGGCCAGAGTCGGCCGAAGGGTAAAAATGATTATTTCAGTGCTGAAACGGTTAATAGCAGAATAATCATCAGAATCATTTCTCTGCAAAGAAGCGAATGGCAGGTTGTATTTATACTGGCACGTTTTGTTCCTGATGAAACCTTCATGAATTATTCAGCTCACCTCCCCATACACAGGAGGAGTACCCACTATAGGTGCAGGGAACACACCTTCATTCCCTCTGCTTTCCTGCCAAACATGGGAGATTACCTGTAGAGTTCACTGGAGGTTATCAGCTCCCCATCACAGTAACCGAGGAGCAGCGGGCAGCAGCAGTGAGGCACCAGGCACCAGTTCCTGATGGAGCCAAAGCCTTAATCAGGGCCAATGGGCCGCAGGAGTGCCCCTGTGGTGCACGTCTCTCCAAGAGGACAGAAAACAAGAGCAGCTCAAAAAAAGCGGACGCTGAGCACCGAGAGAACCACAGAGACCTCAACTAATCTGTAATAAATAGCAGCATTCACCAATGGCAAGTCATAGGTCACTGTGCCAAGATCAAAAGTCAAATCCACTAATGACCCTTGCATTGCACACCTAACCCTCAATGAATATGCACACCAAATTAGAAGCTGCTGTAGTTAGTACAAAAGTACTTCTGGAAAAATTTCAGTTCAAGGTCACCGTGTGAAGGTCAAACGTCGAATCCACTAATGACCCAAATGTTGCACACCTATCCCTCACAAAGAACCTGCATATCAAATCTGAAGCCAATGCTTACGGAGATATGGCTCGGACAAATTATGGACCCGCCGCCCACTCACCTACCCAAACACCACAGGGTATAACAATATCCCCTCAGCTCATAAAGGCCTTTGGGGTAAAAGCAAATGTGCACACAGGGAGATCATGCAAACTGCGAGCAGAGAGGTCTGACTGGCCGAGACTTGAAAACAGAACATCCCTGTCGCAAATCAACAGCGCTGATCACTGCAGCTGCTGTTCATCCCAGCACAAACAGACGAGTGGCACCACAGAGACCGATCATCACCGCTCAGCCTACAGGAGATGGAATTTCCCAGAGATCTGCATCTTACCACAAACCACGCAACAACACTCAATCGTGTACTAGGGATGCACCGAAATGAAAATTTTTGGCCAAAACCGAAAAAAATTATTTTGCCAATTTTTTATACCATTGCATTTATGGCTATGACTGTGTACTTACCTAACTAAAGTCAAGGCATCGCAATGGTCTAAATTATTATTCACGCGTCAAAGAATAAATTAATTACAAGATTATGAAAATATTTATTTAGCACTGACACTCCAACAAAGTACAATATAAAATAAAATTATAAATAAAATGTTTAACTTGGCCCCATTCATGAATAACCTACAGGCTTATAACTGACTGGCCTATTACTGGCTGCTGAAAAATTGTAGAATATTTTAAGTGACAACAGCAGCCCACTGATTGGTCAGAGAGAACTGGCTGCGATAGACAACCCGCTTCCGCATTATCGGTGGGAAACAGGCTTCACTTTCCATCACTGAAGCAGGTCTTAAGATAGTGGTTTTTAAACGTGTATTGTTTTAGGCAACTTGATAAATATACTGTGCGTTGCCTTACCTTTCAAACAAGGTTGCGTTTATTCACCGAAGCTGCTACATTTATGAAATGCGTCTCTGTCAGTGATCCTGTTCGTAGCGAAATTAGAAGCAATGGTGTTGTGCCCAATCCTGTTTCCCCAATTCCCCTTGAGAAAGTCATCATGCTGCCCCCATTCTACGAAAATTGCGCGGAGAATAACGTTACGGGTGTGAAGAAGCATTTTGTTCTCAGGAAAGGGAAAGGAATCACAGATGAGATGACACATCATCAAGCATAAGTACTAATAAATTGAGAGCCTGTTGACCTATGCTGTGTCAGTGTGGCACTCAAGCTGCACAGAAGCGGACAGGAAAAGACTGCAGAGGGTGATCAACACAGCACAAAAAAAAAATCATCGGCTGCCCCCTACCTCCCTTGTCCACCATCTACAACTCCCGGTGCCCAGGTAGGGCAAAGAACATCATAAAAGACGATACACATCCCGGCTTCCACCTCTTCAACCTACTGCCCTCTGGCAGGCGCTACAGGGCCATACCAGCCAAAACAGACAGACTCTGAGACAGTTTCTTCCCAAGAGCTGTCACCATACTCAACTCAAGGTTGCACGGAGGAAATGATAAGTAATATGTTCTCAGACATCTGCCTCAGTCGAAGTACTGTATATTGTCTTTTTTTTTTTTTTGCACTGTTATATGGCATATTTGCACTTTTGTACTGTTATATCCATCTGTAAACTGTCATTTGCACTATCAAGTCAGTCCATCTATTTTTGGTCTGAGTACTGTGAACTGCCATATTTGCACAGTTATATTATAGCATTTTTGCACTGTTATATCATAGCTATCAGTAAATTGTCTTTTGAAATATCATATCAAGTCAGTCTATCTGTTTGCAGTTGCCTACTACTGAAGATAGGTGTAAACGCCATTAATACCTCAATCACCTGCTGCTAGTCACCTCAATCCTCAATCACCTGCTGCTTTGAGCACTTTATTCTCAACCTGTGTATCTGTTTACTGTCAACCTGCCTTGGTACCTTTAGCTTTTCACAAGTCTATGTAGGGCTTATGGATAGCTGTTAGTAGGTTGTTTGTTTATGGATGCACTTCATGGTGAAGCTTTAAATCTCATTGTACCTTATATAATGACAATAAAGGCTTTCTATTCTATTCTATTCTATTCTAATACTCATCATCTCCCGCAATTTGTGCCTTTGGTACTTGTTTTGCCTTCACTTTCAAAGTGAAATGTTAAATGACGCCTGCATGTCAAGCTAATATACAATAATTGTTATATCATACGTGTTATTTGCTTCTTTGTTATGAAGGAAAAAAGGTAAATTAACATCCGTGCGGTGATTCCATATTTTTCCAGGGGTTGTAGTAACATTATGGAACACTGATGGTACACAAACGCCTTGGGAATATATTACCATTGTCTATGAAAACTCGATGCCTTTTACGGATATCATTGCTTTGCGTTTTTATGTGGTACGTATTTAATGTGCAACCGAATCATATAAAACACCAAGTGCTATCCTATGCATCAGGACAGTGTCAAACAGAAATTGCTATTCAGCACTTGGGTATGTGCCATAGCGTGGTGACGGTGCTGCGCATCCCCCGATTTAAAACATACAGACAAGCGCGTGCTGGCCGCGGTTTTTGCTTGTGTCATCAAAACATTGTTTCGGCCGTATTGTTTCGGTGTCAAGTCTTTCAGCCGAAAACCGAAAAAGGCATTTTTTTGCCTTTTTCGGCCGAAAGTTTTCGGTGGCCAAAAATTCGGTGAATCACTAGTGTGTACCCATAAAGCTCCACGCTGCTTCCAGTCACATCGTGGCTTTGATTCTGCATCGTCCAATCACAGGTCAGCCCATCACTGCTCTTAATGATATCCCAGGATATGCCAATCAACTTATTATTCCAAATGCTGGAAGCTGCAGAACATCACGGAAACTAAAGCAGCAGCACAGACAATTAATGGTCAGATTGTGCCATTCCAGGAAGCAAGAGCTGATTATACACTGCGCCCTCTGCTGGGAGATCCAGATATCATGGCACCTACTGCTAGCTCACAGGTAGTGCTACATCCTGCTACATCCCAGGCAGTGCTGGGTATCATTCGACAAACTAGGGCTTCAAAAAAACAACTATTTGCATCAATGTTTTAACACTTGAATTTTAGTCCGTTTGCACCTACGGATGTTTATTTTTCATGGCTTTTCAAATTCCGGGCAGTAAAGAACGGAGACTGCTTCTGTAACTTTCATTTTGTTGCAGTTTTTAAACCTGAAATTCCTGCAAAATCCAAGATAGCAAAGGAATCATGAAAATAAATGAAATTTAACAGTGGACAGTTTACTGCCAAATCCACCAGGTCTAAAAACCAACAATGTTAGCTGAAATTTTCTGCATATTAGAGCTCATGTTTAGATGGTCACATCAAGTCGCCTACAGCAACATTCACAAGCCACACTGCAGAACGAAACAAAATCAAGTTCATAAGAGCACATGACGCACAATCAATACTCAGTCTACGCACCCCCCATTCCGTTTTACACTTTTACATTTCGGTTTTACTACTTCAAAACTACAGACAGCATCAACCACAGCCAAAGATGGACACTGATTCACCAGTCTTTAGTGCCTCTGGGAGTCCTCGGTTTAGAGAAGGGAACAGGAAGGACCTTCTCACAGGAGTGTTCCAACAGGTCATGAAGGTCACCGACAACCAAGAAACCAGGAAAAGATTTATTCAGTTCGCTCACAGAAATTCTGAAATGCCGAGTTAGTGTTTATTTGCCCATAACTACAGGCAAATCCATTTTTCATAATTTTTGTAAACACTTTTGTTCAAAGTTATTTCTGACAAGACAATGCAGTACTTACAGGAACAATATTGAAGGAAGGAAATATTCTGTAATTATTTTTGAAGTCATAAAGATTCAATGGATGGCTTAGGGTCCTTTCACACAAAAGGAGAAAACCAGACAGAGTGAATGAATAAGGCAAGACCGAGGAGGAAAAAAAAAAATAAACGACGAGCTCAGCTCTTTCCTGGAAACATGAGCGGAGATCTTTTGACTACTAATAATTCTTTGTTCTCTTATACGCTTCAGCCTGAGAAGAATGTCAGTCAGCAGTCAGAACCCATTTTTCTTTCCCTCGAAAGAATAAGTGGCTCCTGACAGATTTTCAAACAGCTTTTTTTTTCTTCAAATTTTTAAATTTTTTTATTTGCATGACCACTCAACAGAAGTAAACACCGCTGGTGGTGGGTGGAAGGTGAGGTTAGTGACTGAAGTCGCCAAGGGCATTTGGCCAAAACTGGATCAATGAGCACTCAAGCTACACCAATAGACCCTAATGGATTTTTCATAGAAAAACCAGCTCGAGTCCAGCCACCACAAAATATTGTTGTAATATTTGCACATTTCCAAATAGGAAAAATAGGTAATCAACCCAATATTGCAATATTAACAAAGCAGTACAACACTTGTGGTGTGCAAGTATATACATATGTAAAGTATGTCATGACTACACTGAGCAAAAAAAGAAATGCAAGTTAGCAAGTTAATGAATGTACTCACAAGGTCATCCACCGCAAAACAAAGAAATGTATGAAGAAATTAGCATAAATGTGCATGTGATAATAATAATAATAATTTACTACACACCAAATTTGGTTACTGCATCTGTAGTAGTTCGAGTAAAGCTGTCCCCTTTATCTCGGACGGACGGACAGAGGTCAAACCTATATCCCCCCTCCCACTTCGTGTTGGCGGGGGATAATAATAATAATAATAATAATAATAATAATAATAATAATAATAATAATAATGTTTACACACACAATCACTTACTGGCAAGTCTTGCATTTCTTTTGTTGCTCAGTACACGCACTCAGGCACGCAGCACACGCGTGCACACACGCGCATACACACACGCACTTCTGAAGGCTTGTTCCACTTCAGCAATATTCCCTTGTTTGGAAATGGAGAATGGTGGCACTAGTGTTGCCAAAAACTTGAGCAACCAGACACTGCTGCTTTTTGCTGCCGGACACAAGTGTGACCACAATAGCAAATCGCACCCTGAACCATCTAAACATCTCATAGCAACAGAAACATTTAAAACCAAAATCGTACAGCCAAATGTGCGGGCCAAATGACTATATACAGCATTTATACTCACAGCTGGCAACACAAAACCACAAACCAGCTGGGGAGGAATCTCATTACACCCAAATACAATCCTGTCTCACGGTGCAAAGGGAAAGCACTTCAGGTCATGTGACCCCTCCATACAATCTGCTTTAGGGTAAACCCAAAATTCATCTCACAAGGGGATTTTAGGGATCATCGCCTAAAGTAACAGTCAATTCATGAATACGGCCCCTGGTCTCATCTGTTACCTGGTCTCAACAATGTAGAGATAAATGCACCGTATCACATCTCCAAGTAGTAATACAATCTTAGAGCATAATGTCTCAAATTTACACAAAAAGGGCCAGTATGGGTGCAGGGCTTCATTCCAGTCAAGCAGTAACAGGCGATTCAACTAATCAACCCCCTTAATCTTTGCAAAACACTTATTAGTACAGTCAGATGAGTAACTGCTTTGCAGAAACAAATCAGCCCCTGCACTAACACTTGAGAGACATGAGCAAGTATCCCCTGTCTGAAATAAACTATGAAACAGTTGGAGAAAAGTGAAAATACCTTTGTTTCTCCTCCAAGACTTCTCCGAAAAGTGAAATGAAATAAAAGCTCCTACATATGATCTGGACTCTTCCAGGGCCTTCTAAAGTAAATCCTTACTTAATGACCTCATAGTTCTTTTTAACAATAAGCTAAAACTCTTCCATGGTGTCTCATAAAACAAACTTGGTTTGAAACTTGTAGCACAAAAACTTGCACTTGCATCATCCAGCCTCTGTTTTCCTCCTCTCATGAACTAAATTCCATTTCAAGAGGGAGGCAAGTTACCGCAAATGAGGGTCAGCTCTCAATGGATGCCACATCTTTCCCCAAAGCGACCAATGGTGGCTGAAACCAGTCTGTATAAGGCAGAACCATGCAAATGAATCCCCTTGTGAGATCAGTGTGTGCACAGAATCACAATGGGTTTTTCGAGCAAATGATTTCTTAGGAAGGCCTCTACAGTAATAATGTGGAGACTGTTTCTGGTTTCAGATTTCGTCAGATGTTACAGAGGATGAGGAGCAAAGTCAGCATTCAAAAGGCAAGAAAGGCGATTTTCAGAATAAAGGACTTCAGTTTGCAAGAGTGATTAATTAAATGAATTCTCTCAACAGCTGTTACATAAGGCCTTAACAAAGGCACTTTCAAGAGCATGACAGATCGCCGGAGTGTAAGATGTATCAGTAAGATGAATACCAGCTTACATTTCTCTCCCCAGTCAGGAAGCTGGAGCCTTATTCAACCCAAAGGGCCTCATTCATATTCATGTAAACCAGTACAGTGCCCATGTATTGCTTGGGCTCCAGTATCACTGCTTGCAGCTTCCTTTAGATTTCCATAGTAAGGCTCAGCCCAACAAGGTCACACTCAATTTACTTCATCAATACATCTACCAAGATTGACATTGGTTGAAGTAATGGTGGTCAAGAAAATCTAGGGACAGTCAGACATGAATTCAAAACTGAAAGACCGATCTCTTCATTTATAGTTAAGATTTCAGTTATATGCCATGTGTTACTCATACCCCCAAACTGAATGACTTGCACGTTTCCATAAATAATAAGGTGCATCTAATGGGCCACAGAGCAGACTGTGCCATTACATTGATGTTTTAGTCCATACAGTACAGCGTGTACACACTGCATTTCCTAAAAGCAAATTAAACTACTCAGCACTTGAGGTTGAGTGCATTTAATGGATTAAATGCATTTAATGGCCTCATTTGCACATTAATTTGTTGACATTTCTACAGACAACATATATGTATATCATATAGAAATTAGATTCTGCATAAAGATGGTGAACATATTTCCTTCTGATGAAACATCATGCTGCTTAAAGCAATGTGACTCATTAACCAGAGAAATTCTGGGGTCAATGATTTTATGCATCTGAAAGATTTTCTAAATAATATTTTGCCAAAATGACCAAAAGCACCAATACTTGGTCAATTCATTAAAAACTAAAACAAATTCCTACCAAGCATCAAGACTCCTAAGTATACTAAAAAGCCAAGAGAACTAAACACTAGATAAAAAAAAAAAAAAAAAATTAAAAGATGCAATGACAGTAAAAATGGTACCTTTGGGGGAAAAAAAAAAAAATAACTTTTTGCTCCATGAGGAAATATACTGCTCCATTGAATTCAGGGGAGACTTAAGTTATCATTTCAAGTATGAGGGTAGTGGACAGGAATGAGAAAAATATAGCAGGAGCATGAGACAGGACATCACTAATAAGAGTACGCCATCATTCGCATTAAATTGGAAGATGCCACATCTTACTTAAATTTAATGTGTTATGGCCCCAATTTGTTATTACATTTACCACAACAGCAACAGCAAGGGATGACAGACACAATTTAAAACTTTAGCACATTTAATTAAACAGACAGAGACTAACACTAACCTACAACTAAAGACCAAGATTGATTTACAAGACAAAAAAACAGAAATAATTACAGTCCCTTGGTGATGTCCTGGGTGAGGAAACTGCTCAAACAGGCAAAAATCCCACAAAAGAAACTTCACAGAAATGACAGGTCTGGTCACATGTATCCTTCTCCTTGCAATTTCTCCTACTACTTTACTGTCTCAATTCTCCCCTTTATATACTCTTTTGCAGACCCCACCCACATTTAGACCTCTTTTTTTTAATTTTCGGGGACTTGCCCCAGACATGTCCAGGACATGTCTAAACATAATCCCAGTCTGAGCTTAACAAAAAAAAGGTAAATACTGCCATCCAGTGGCCTATATTCACATTACAAATGCCTCATCCAAGAAACAAATGTTTGTGTGCACGATTTCTGATCTCATTCACACACCCTGTTGCGTCTGATAGCTGCTAATCTCAATGGAGCCGCTACCATCAGGCACCCAGCGTGCGAAGATAAATTGCTGTTTTAGTAGTTTATCACCACCAGTGGCAGATTGCAATCTTAAAAGTCCCTAAATTATGAGTCATTTTCACCTGCTTTCTAGCTCTACCAAAAAAAGGGAAGGTGGCAGTCAGATGATAACAAATTGGAAGTGAGAAGTTAAAGCTGGATGCTGGAGTTTCCTACTGAGAGAAAGTACAGGCACCCATTTCATCCTCATCTCTTTCTGATATGCAACAAAGCTTCAACAGCTATTCCCCTTCCACTATTTGGCTTCAATGCTTTAAAAACCACAGAAATACATTCAGAGGAGACATTCAATTTAATCAGCCACTGAAGGGTGACAAGAAAAAAAAAATAAACTAAAAAAAAAAAAGGACGCAATTCTATCAGACAAACGTGTCAGTGGAAAACAATTCAACAGATCTGCACGGGGACACAACACTGGCCCGAGTGTCTTCCTGGGAGAAGCGTGTTCATATAGGCCAAAATAAAGACATTACGCAGTAGCGACATCTGCTGGCCATTCAGGTAAAAGCAATTCTAGCCTGAAAGGGAGGCTACACCCTGCAGTTTACGCCGATGGGTGGCAGTGTGCTGTAAGGGTTTTGGAAGGAACCCCAATCCCTTCGATTTCCCCTTAAATAAGTTCAGAGAAGGAAAAAGTAATTTTTTTACAGATTGTGTAGCAATGTCACTTACATATTCCATGTCTGTAGGTCGCAGTGCTTCACTGAAGTGGTCATCACACTTGCGTACATTGGGAAATATTCAAATCTAGGTTGCCATGTTTTGAAGGCCACAGCTTCAATAAAAATTATCAAGATCTAGTGCATGATTTTACTAATTTCCCCATATATTAATTTGGAATCTTTGGAAACCTCAGAATCTCCACTTGAAAACTGATCCAAAGTTTAAAAAAAAAAAAGCAGGATTTGACGGTATGCATCTGTAAATAATCTGTGGACTTTAATCCCATATAAACAGTAGAGGCACTACAGTTACATCCCTAAGCAATGGAAAGGTTTGGAAAAAAATAAATAAATAAAACAGACAATAGTTGTCGTTGGTACTGTATGCAGCAACAGGATCACCCCACACGTACCTACTGCAGTCATCCTCACAGCTAAACCCTACAAAGGAATACAGGGTGAGAGCAGTGGGTTATTGGGATGAGAAATGCTTGCAGCAGATGCACATCTTAAAGTGGAAGACACAGATTATCCGAGATATTAGAAAGAATCTCTTCCACACAGAAAGAGATCAGAGTGCATATCATCTTGCCAGGTCATGACAGAGGCAGACTCTGGGACTTTCATGAACTGGACTGATATAGTGCTACACACAATCTATTCCCTTTGTAACCTTAAAACATATTTAGAGCAGGATTTGTCAGCTGTTGATAAAACTCAGCATTCAAAGTTAACTCCACCTCCCCGGCTCAATGACATCAGAAGCTCTACAATAGAGATAACCGGCACATCCTGGTAATTCGCCAAAAATCAAGGCCGCGCCCCTTTTTAGGGGATAGAAAACCTGAGACCCCATTGACCTTAATTGTAATTTGATGCGTTTTCAGTTGTAAAATTTATCCAATTTATTTAACCAAGTTTCCTGTTCAGATTCATTTATTGATTTATTTATATTGTCTAGCGATTATTTTGCTACCTTGCCCGAACCTGAGCATTCCCGTTACCTTAAATTAAGGTTGATCAGTCCACCCTCTGGCCCTTTCACTACCGCGAGTTTCGAAGTCTGTCAGTTTGGGGTTAAGAATACCTAAAAAATGCACACTACGTTAGACCGCAAACCTGACTCAGTTGGCTGATGCTACGTTAGCTAGTTAAGCAATTAAAGAATAAATAATGACATGAGAAGAAAATCGTAGCAAATAAACCTATTAAAGCAGGGTTGTCAAACTACCGTAAACGGGCCAAGAGGCTGCAGGTTTTCACTCCAGCAATGCAAAAGCGCACCTGATACAACTAATCAGTTGTGCAGGCCTAGATCAGTTTATTAAATCAGTGCTTTCAGGTGAGCTTCTGCTTGGCAGGATTGAAGACCTGCAGCCTCTTGGCCCATTTACGGTTTGACACCCCTGTATTAAAGTATAGTACCAAGTCTTACATATTAAAGGATACTTTTTTTTAAACTTAGAAAGTAACCAAAGAGTGGCATGGCCTGTTATGAAGCGTTTCCCACACATATAAGCATGGGAAGACACTGGATACACAGCTTTTACTCTTCATCTTCTCTTAACTCTCCTTTTTGGATTCTTCCCTTTTCCCAGTAGGATGGGGAGCCTGAGGTCCGGACTGAAGATGCAACCCGGCACAACAACTTTTGGGTATTTTACTGCTCAATTATGGCACTCATTTCTCATCGATTTCAAAGCATAAGAGGGTTTGTTTTCCCCCAAAAAGGGGCACAGCCTTTGGGCTGAGCTCTTGATGAGGTTGAACCGGTCATCTATTCAGGGCAGTGCCATGTCTGCACACCATTATTGGCTGGGGGCTACACGCCCACTGTACGAGGGCGACACCCAGAAACATCCCCTGCAAAGAAAACTGAGAAAATGCAGGCAGACGGCAGAGTCTCTGGACATAGACACTTCTAATGGGTTGTAAGTGATGATTGAGAGGGATTATTTTTAACAAAAAGCTACCCAGTCACTTCAGCAGTAGGAAAATGGCCAGCCTTGTAGGACTGAATGGTCTGTTTATCACCTTATTTTGCAACGAATGCCAATGTCTGGCTGGTGCACCCAGAGGACCGGACTGGAAAATGCTAATCAGCAGAGCACTGACAATTTTTAGAAAATGTCCCCCCCCCATACATCACTGAGCGCTCGCAAACAGAACTGCAGGTGGCTTCTGACAGTGTTTGACTATTAAACTGATAACATGCAATCCGTACTCCCCATTCAGACTCAGCTCAGAAGATAAAATTCCAGCACCACTATGAAAATTCAATCTGCACAAGTTAAGCTGGGTGGAAACTGGCAGTGGGACCTCAGGACAATGCAGTGAAGCTGCTGCTAGAACTGGGGATACAGAACAATTTGCAGATCTAATAATCAAAAACCTAGGGACATTTTCTATGATCTGTAGGTCTCAAAATTGAAAAGAAGAAAAAAAAAAAAAAAAAAAGACACACACACACACACACACACACACACACACACACACACACTATATAACAATCTCCGTGCTTTACATGTCTTGCATTCCAACACAATGACAAATGGTTCCATCAGTCATTGGGCAGCGAGATTTTCTATTTTGCTTCTGTGCCCCAGCTCATGAAGTTTGAAGGATAGACTGACAAGATTGATATGCATCCAGCTTTAGTTTGAGGGCACAACACCAACACCACCACCCCGCCTCCCCCCCCCCCCCCCCCCCAACTGGACAATTTAACAATGTTAAATGATCTAATCTATACAGCTCCCCGTCAACATCCGCTGACAAGTTAGAGTAAGTCCGTTAGAAATGGCAACGTGCAAGTAGTGATTTAGACCTTACTAACACTTCCGCTCTCAACCACAGGAGGGCAGCGTTGGCTGCGGACAGGGAAATCCTGACAAGGCTTCACCCTCTATTTTGCTTTGCTTAAAGCGCCACAAGTGAAAGTAACTCTACAGATTTATCAGCGGGTCTTCTCAGGAAAGGGAAGAGACCCTACTGAAAATGAATAATAGGCAAGGATGCAGTGCCGGTACTGCAGTGCCGGTATCACGTGATTGAGATCACTCTCACGAAGTCCCCACCCCCCCAAAAGAATATCCATAAGAGCTCTGCATTTGTTTATTCATTTGTTACTCTTGGCTACTCTTGGCAAAGATGGTGTAAAAGTTGGCAACAGAATTTTTTTTGCTCAAAGAAAGCGTGAGTGCTAATCTCACAAAAACATCCCCGACTGCCACCGTCCAATCGGAGACACGGCAAGAACCTGTACTTGCATTCACAGAGCTCATTCAATTGCCAAAGGGTCTATTCTACGAGTCTTCGCAAGCAGCAGACAGGAGGTTTTGCAGGGAGCGTTTGGGTCTCCCATAGCAGGTAATTCATGCCACACTCCATTTCGGATCCTCTCAATAAAGTGCTCCAGTTTGACATGCAGGTCAGTTTAAAGTGGCGTTTATGGACGAGCGGCCACCGCTGAGGACGGGGTGATATCAGACCCGCGGATGAAAAGCAACACTTCGCAAACCGTATCCACGATGCGGCTGACCCGCCTCACCCGCTCCATAATTAATGAGCCAGTTTGTCTGCATTATAAATCCGTGCAGCGGAAGCCAGAGATTATTAATAATGTATTTGGCTCGCTGCCTCTCCAGGATGCCGCGTCAGGCGTGTCAATCGCTATAACTGCGGAATTCGCCCGGCAGACGCCGACTTCAGCACGGATGTCACTCCACACGCAGCACCTAGCGTGGGAAAGCTGTACCCACGGGGCATTACCTGCGGCTTCATGGCGGAATATCGAGGAGCAGCAGGAAAGGGTAACGGGAAACAGTCAGGAAAGTCCTGCGGCGAAGTGATAGAAAGTATTAAATTTGGAAATATCCTTTCAGTGGGGATCTCCAGGCAGTGATGTGCTTCTTCATCACTTGATGAGTGATAATGCCACAGGAGGCCTCAAATCTGAGAGTTAAAACTGGGAAAAGATTTCTAGATCTCCTTCCAGTCCCAGTGTCTGTGCTCCGCCGTGACCTGCTCACTAAAACTGCGCCCAGCCGACCTCCTCACCAGAGTTAAAACTATGACAGAAGCACGAGAGACTCAAAGGACCATGGAATGTTTCTAGAACGCCCTCCTCTTTTTACCCTCATCAACTTCAAACCTCCGTTGGTCAAGGGTCACAGCACAACTACCTGAACCAGTAGCAGCCATAGTATCACAATAACTACCATCCCAACTGCTGACCACAGATCGTACCAGGAGAGAATGCACCGGAGACCAACTGCACAATTAAGAATGTGTGCACACACACACACACACACGACAGTCTGGACACAGATGGAGGGTGGTTAAAGGAGTTTGACTCAGGAGAGACTAGAGGGTACTCAGAGCATGTGACCTCTGTCATTGTGAAATCTGTTGGCTGAGGACATCGGATTCAGATTTCTCCTAGAATGTAGTATTTGTAGAAAAACGGTACTCTGCTGGCTGATGCAGGTGTTGCGTCACGTGACACAGATGCTCAAATGTGTTGTCTTGACACAGATGGAAATAATTTTGGATCCTGGATCAAGACTGATCTTCAAAGTTGAACTACCACCTCCTAGCGCCAGATTTATCATCATGAAAAATTTCAAAGATCCATCCAGCAGCAGTTCAGACATCCCATAAACGAACAAACGCCAGTGGGGGGGGGGCAATTTACATACTGGCAGACGCATTAAAAATGTCAACAAGTCTCTCGCCAGCATTAAGTACAGCAGTTATCACTCTGCCCATCAGTACAGTACCATGGACAGCTCCTCCACTCACATCACACACCGACAGGCTAAAATTAGCACATCTCTCAGCATCCAGACCACAAGCATTCTGAGGACAGGCCACAGACAAGAGCGGAATAAAATTTAAAACTGTCAAAGTAGAAACAATTCAAAGGGTAGCTTTCAGGACGAGGGAGTTCAATTCAACTATTACGTGCCCAGGGAGCAAAATTCAATACTCCATTCAATTTACAACAACGGGCCTCCTTAAACTGTCCAACCGTTCGTCTGGCACCCAAATGAAAAGCCAATGAGACAAAATTGGAATTTTGCATTGAATTCTGTTTGACAAATGCAGTTAGTTTCGAAAGAACAATAGCAAGTCATTCAGAGGCATGAAATTAGTTTCAAGGCATCAAGAGATTGTCAGGGGCATTAAGATCTCTTCAGCTGGAGTCCTGCTCTTAACAGACGTCTGAGGAAGATGGGGCACCTTGTCCAAAAAATATACTCAGCAACAAAAGTTTCTGTGACACCATTTATGTGTATGTTATAAATGACACGCAAAGATCTCAATGCAATCAATGTGTTTATTTAACAGGAGAAACACTGACTTTTCAGTGCCAACGTCACTCAAAACGAAAAATGTCATTTTCATGCGTCATGAAGCACTTGTCTGACGTCTAACCAATTGTGACCTTCACACTTCAATACCGGGTGTGACTTCCTCGTGCCATGATGCAAGCAACCCATCTCCGGCGCATGGACCGAATCAGATGTGCCAGAAATTGCTGTGGGATGTCATTCCAAATCTGACGTAGACGTTGTCGCAATTCCTGGAGTGTAGCTGGCGGGTTATCCAACCGCCGCAAACGTCGATCCATCTCGTCCCAAAGATGCTCAATTGGGGACATGTCTGGGGATCTGGCTGGCCATGGCAGGACATTGACATGTTGTTGCATCAGATACTGCTGTACAATCCTCGCAACGTGTGGTCTGGCGTTATCATGTTGCAGCGTTATTCCGGGACCATGTTGCATCAAAAACGGTACCACCAATGGCCGTAGCACTTCATCGTGATATCTTTGACCTGTCAGATTTCCATCAATAACAAGCAAATCTGTTCTGTTTCTAGCCGTGATCCCTCCCCAAATCATGACACTACCACCTCCAAAACGATCAAATTCCTGAACACAGTTGTTGGCATAACGTTCTCCACGTCGACGGTATACACGTAAACGACCATCACATCGGTTAAGCATGAATCTTGATTCATCAGTGAAGAGTACAAGATCCCACTGACGTTGGATCCACCGTCGATGTTGTTGTGCCCACTGTAGGCGCAGTCGTCGGTGTTGTACTGTGAGTATTGGACGTCTTGCTGGCCGACGTGGGACAATGCCAAAATGACGGAGACGGCGACGAATTGTCTGTGCAGACAGTCGCCTCAAACCAGGTATCGTTCTTGCAGTTATGGTTGCAGGTTGGAATCGATTTCGGAGATGGGTTGTTCGAATCCACTTGTCCTGTCTGGGAGTGGTTACTCGTGGACGGCCGCTGCGAGGACGGTCTCTGACATGTCTTGTCTGCTGATGACGCTGCCATAAGTTCCAAATGGTGTTTCGGTGGACATTCAGGCGATGAGCAACTTCCCTC
This sequence comes from Gymnothorax reevesii, assembly GCA_029721435.1. NCBI lineage: Eukaryota > Metazoa > Chordata > Actinopteri > Anguilliformes > Muraenidae > Gymnothorax > Gymnothorax reevesii. Next base: position 173,560,609 of record CM056574.1, read on the forward strand.
TGCGAGGTTCCGGATTCAATCATCCCAATGGCCCTCCACCGATCATTTTCAGACAGTCTTAGCATTTAGAGGGTAGAGTTCCTGATCCGAAATGGCTGTGTTTTCGATAAGTGATGCTTCCGTCGTTCATCAGGCACAATGTGAACATTCCAAAAATTCTCCTCTTTTATTGCCATCCACAAGCATGATTTACGCACATTTTCACGTGCAAAGTCATTTTCTCGCATTTTCATGATTTCCATTTCAATGTTGTGTTTACGTGTACCGTTTCAGTCTGATATCACCATGTATGACAATTTCATAATTGAGTTATGAAAAATAATTAACAATATTGGTGTCACAGAAACTTTTGTTGCTGAGTATATATACAAAGAGCTGACAGCTCAGCAGAGAAACAAAGCTGCACTTTTTTCTCTAGGACATTCCCTGGATTGACAGCAGCAAAAACAGGTAATGGGGATGTAGGATAAAGAGAAATGATGTAGGGGCTGCAATTATAACATTCATAATATAATGTGATAAATTTGAAGATTTTATTCTCCTGACAGGAGAAAATAATGCATGATAGTGCCTTGCGAGACAAAATTTTCCATTTCCTGTTTGACCTTTCCCATTGTGACTCAAATTTATTTATCTCAACAATTCAAATGTTTGGTGGGTGGACTTTGATGAATTAAATGTGTTAATGGGCCTGTTTGGACAATAATAAAACAGATGCATTAAACATAACGAGCACAAGTTGAAAATGAAAAATCACAACAAGACTGAACGGAACACACATTTAAAAATGAACTCAAAAGAACAGTCAGTATCGGGTGTGACCCCCACGAACATCCACACAGGCAGTACAGCTTCTCCTCATGGACCTGACTAAGCGTCTTAGGTTGTCTTGGGGAAGCTGTCGCCGCTCTGCCTGTAGTGTATTCTGGAGCTGCTGCCTGGTTTGAGGTCTGGGTACCGTTGATGAAAGAGCTCGTCCCAGGTGACGTACTACACCCAAAACGTACTGATGCTGGACGTACTACACTCAAAACGGTGAGCCACTTGCCGGGCTTTTACTCCCGCCTGCAGCACACCCAGGGCTCTGTTCCGTTGTTCAGTCGACAGACGTGACATTATGACACTTAAACATGTTTTTTGTGTGGCTTTTATCAGGCCTTTATATAGGGAAGACGACCCCTCCTTCACTCCAACCCCTGTACTCACACAACTCCTCATCCCATATGCTGTACTCAATATGGGCTGATGAGAGTCCAGCTCACACTGTTGAGTTACATGATGATCATTCATGTGTAACGAGGTTCACGCCGTGTCCCCAATGGTCACTTAAGAACTCAAATTGGACCACTCAGGTCCTGAGCAAAAATAAACCAAAATTTAGAGTGTAGCGTTTTCATTGCCTTTGAGTATATTTTAGTTACTCCAGCATTTTGTTTAATATTAAAGGAGCTTTCTATTGGAATTCAAGGATTTAAAGTGCCATTTTAAGCCTTTCACCCCCAGTAGTGCCATATGGCACTGGTGTGACTGGTATTCCGCCCCCCATAGTAGTACCACTTGGCGTCTTTTTGTTATGTTTCTTTTAACAATCAGGAATAAGAACAGACAGCCAGAAGTTTAGAATGTCAAAGGTCATGAGGAGAAATAGCAGAGAGAACTGGGCACTGGTGGGGTGAAAGGGTTAAACTTTAGCCAAGGGATACAAAGAATGTAAGCTGGTTGCCATCACCACTGGCAGCCACGCTTCCGTCAGTCTGCCCCAGGGCAGCGTAGTTTACCACCAGAGTGTGAATGTGTGAGTGAATGAATAATGTATCCATTGTAATGCATCTGAGTGTCCAGAAAAGCGCTATGTAAAACTGATGCATCATCACCAATAGAAGAAAAATACCCCCGAGATGTTGAATAGCAATTGACCGGATTTACTTCGTTCAAAGTTGCGAACATGTGCAGTAATCATGACACAGCTCCTTTAACCCCTTTGTGCAGATGTAGGTGCTCGTATCTATGGAACTGCAAATTTAAGTACGCAGTTCTAGTACTCGATCACTAGATAGAACCCCCGGATCAGTTATTTAATATTCACGAGGAAGCAGAGTTCGACTGAGGTTAAGAATATGGAGAAGTTCACTCCAATGCCTGTTTTTCAAGAGCTGAATGAATTTAACTCCGTGGCTAAGTGATGTGCAAACTGGTCTATATCCTTTCCCTTAGTATCGATCCAGCAGTTAAAAAATAAAATAAATAAAAAAAAATCGTCCTTTGTAGCAACCACTTTAGCTACAGTGAGCCAAAGGTATTTTAATTAGTGGTTGAGAAAAATCAGTTGTCTGAAGCAAAAAATTTGAAATTGTATCGATTTGCTCACATTGTCAATTACAGCCATCACATACAAAAACTTCATAGTTCCCTACTGTGGATTAACGCATATATTCCTTCATTGGCCAATACAGCGCTTCCTTATATCCACTCAAATATTGGTATTGATATTCAATCACTCAATCATACGCAGAAGAGCCTGAGTGTATCTGCACAGTTATAGTTCACGCCCTTGTGAAACTTACCCGGTAACGATGTATTGATTGGCTCGCTGCTTGTCCAATTTATGAGTTTTTAAACGTTCCACAGTAACTGAAAGACATTGATTGGACAAACACGAGCATACAAGCCCATGCGTATCAGCAAGGTAGGTTGTATCCTTTCAACGTTGAGCACAATTGCGCAGCTGAAAATGACGCCATTTATAAAAAAAAAAAATAAAAAAAAAGACTTCCAAAACCACCTTGAAGCGTTCAGTTACATTTACAGGATTTAAATGAGATACGGACATAGTCAGAGGGAATTATTTCGAATGAAAAGACTGGAGGGTTCCTTCTACTGGATACATCGGTCTCTGGAGGAGGGATTCATGAGAAAGGTTAGGCTGCTACTTTTGCTTTTTGTTTTGGAATGTATACTGTATTCAACAAAATCGAACACCGAGGCTTTTTCCTGTTTAAAACGTGAACTGGTCATGCGTTTTGGTGGACACTCTGGTATGTTCATTGCACTACTGTGTTGAATCTAGGGAGGCATATATAATTTGATTTTTCCTTCAAGTGGAATGTTTGTACTGGTAAAATAAGGTATATTTCAGACATTACTGAGTTAGTGAGTTTTACTTGTTCCTTATAAGGTGAAAGTGTTGAAATAAGGTTGTGAGCTTGGAAGTGAGAGCAGCTAGCATGTCATTGCAAGGCAAGGTTCTGACTGTTAAATAAGCAGGTCCTATAATGAGTGTGTGCGCTGGCTTCAAGGACTTTGAAGAAAAATGGACAAAAATCTAAACTGGATTTTGGAGAAAAGGCATGTTGTGCGTTTGGAGAGGTTACTGGTGACCACCGATATTGATAGATTCATGCCAAAATCAACCAGAAAATCATTAGTTCATATTAAATTTCATGCCTCAAAACTTTGTGTTCAATATGATTTTATGATCTGGCAGTGCACAATTTTGAGGGATCTTAGACTTTGGGGAGCCACCTGGATAGCTGTCCAATTTGGCTCATAGCAAGTCAGTAATCAAGAATATAAATTTTCAAGATCAAAGTTTATGAACCCAGATATGTACAGATTTAAGCCCCAGCAGTTTTTCAATTCTCAGTATTATTTTTACCTTCCATTTCAAAGTTGAATTTTCATGAAGATTTATGCTTGCAGCCCCTTTTCTCCGCCAATATCATAAATATATACTGAAATACGATGGGAGTCTAAATGCTTCAAGTGTCTAGACTCAATTCAGCCGCTCTTTTCCTGTCTGTAAATCTGCAATCTTGAAATAAAGCCGTCAATAAGGTATCCCCCCCAAATAGCCAGATTTGGCTTCTGCTCAAATGGCTTAAAGAGGCTGACGTGCCGATAAAAACGGGGCACATCGGACATTGAGTGCTGAGTAACTGAGGGATCAATCGAAATGTAAAACAGAAAAATGTACAATTCATCGATTGAATGAACACTCCGGAAACTCTGCGCACTTCAAAACTAAAACATCTGACCTCTTATGATTAAATCAATTTAAAAGCACTAAGAAAAAAAAAAAATTCCACATATTGTGGGAAAAAGTGTCAATATGCATGACCACTATGGCCAGCAGCGCTGACCAAAGCCACAGGAGAGGCATTTACTGAAAGGGAGGGGCCAGAGCTGGTTACCTAGGAGACCAGATGCCAGCCCAGTTATTCCAAACTATGGAGGAAGCCCTTTCTTTATTGGAGAGCATGTGCTCATCTTTCCTTTTTAAGCTAAACTCAATTTCCTCCTCATTTTGACTGGATAGAGGAAACTGACGCAGTGATACGGAAGAGAGAAGGGTGGAGGACAGATATGGAGAGGGAATTGAAAGGCTGAAAAAGGGGAGAGAGAGAGAGAAAGAGCGAGCGAGTGCGACCGCTTCCAGGTTCCATATCGATTTTGCTCACCCTTGTGACCGAGCAGCTCCAACAAATTCCCTCATCATTCTCTCTCTCGCACACGCACACACCCTCCACCACCTCCTCTCAAATCTCCCTCCGATTCCCCAGCTCATTCATATTCCTCTCACATTCTCTCTCTCTCTCCATCTCTCCATCTCCTCATCCCTGTCTCAACACCGTATGGAGCGCATTGATCAGCCCAGGCCTTCAGTATCTGCAACGAGAGAACAAACAGCCTTCGTTTGTGAGGAGGCGTGGTCCGGCTCCGGAGACAGCCTTCAGTCAAGCAGTGTGGGCGGAGCCACACTGCATCCTCAAATCAGCATTTTGTGACGTCATAAATCACCAAATAATTCTGTATCATTTGTACATACATTAGCTCCAGTCAAATATACCAATTGGGCACACTTGACATTTTGTTTTGGCCTAGGGCTTGAAACAATTCTGAAGGGATTTAAACGGGTGCACACACTAGCAAAACCACTACTGAGTTCTTGAAGCTCAATTGTCATGAGACTGGATTCATCATTACTGGCCTTCTGCTGGGGAAGGGGGGGGGGGGGTTTGTCTTTTTCCATGGACTGCATCTCCCGTTCTAACACAGGGCGGTGGGACAGCCTCATCTCACAGAGCCACATGCAAGAAGGCAAACAAGGGCTGGCAAAGTCATCTCGCGAGGCAGCATCATGCTTCACATGAGGTTTACTCGCCCAGCGTTTACCTGCCATTACCAAGCCTTTGCCATCATAAGGATTACGCCTTCAGGCATGGAGGCTATACCATCAGATAAGATCCAGCTTACTGTAAAATTAATCTGTGCGGTGGAGGAAAACTTCAAGTACAAGCACTGCAAAAACTGAAGGTGAAGTAATGATAATCCTGTAAAATAAAGATATTCATTAACCCTTTGAGTGCTGAAATAATCTAAAAAATAAATTTAATTCAAATTTAATTGCCTTGCGCTGTTGATAAGCCATCAAGTGGCAACTTGCTTAAAAGAGCTCCTCTGTGGCAGCTCTTTTAAACAAGTCGCCACATAAGATTTCAACAGCTTTGATTTAGATGCCTTACATCAGGGGTTCCCAAACTTTATCAAATCAGGGCCCACTTGAAAATCTAAAAAATGTCCGCGGCCCACCTTTGTCCTATAAACAGTACATAGACGAAATTATGCATTCTCAGAACACTTAACAGCAACAATAATTGTTGTTATTGTTGTTAAGAAAATAAAATAAATGAAAAACAACAAGTTGTTTTTTTATTTATTATTACTATTATTATTATAATTATTATTATTATTATTATAATAAAGATTCAGGATTGAAATAAAAGCAGGGGGATAAAGGAAGCCCAAACTTTTAATCTGGGGTGTACACACAAGACAGAATTAATTATCGAACACAGTTCATGCTCCTCCGATTATGACCCCCGGTCATGATTACCAGAAAGCTATGTTCCGATCATAAACTATATAAGGTTCCTAAAATATTGTGAGGTCAACAACACTCAATAGGTTATTACTTATAAATATTTTTCATAATCGTGCAATAAATATTTTACAATAAAAATCATAAAAAAATCATATTTGCAAAAATGAATCATTTTTAATGACTTCTCACGGCCCACCTGCGGCCCACACTTTGGGAATCACTGCCTTACATCATTGAACAACAACAGCTGCATTTAGCGTTCCAAGGGTTAATCACTCCTCACATAGGACGAATGCTTCATTTACCTGTAGGTGTGTGTGTGTGTGTGTGTGTGTGTGTGTGTGTGTGTGTGTGTGTGTGAGTGAGAGTGAGAGAGTGTGAGTGTGTGAGTGAGTAGTTCAGCTCATCTTTACAGCCGCTCCTGCTATACAGGAGGGCAGAGACCCAAAAACCCAATTAAAGCATCTGATATCCCAAACCACAGACCAGAAGGATTCCCTTATGAAATTCTAAAAACACCAATCAATTTTGGTTTCCACCCAACCATGGGGCATCTTGAAATCACTGCATTTCAGTTTATTGCCCCCAAGGCATTTGCCTCAGGCTACTGCACAGCAGGTATTGCATATCCGACAGGACAGCATTTTCACACAGACTCGATACTTTAACTTATTCATAGACGACTGCACAGAACCCAATAGTGTTTTCCACTGCGCCTCCTATTGAGAGCACGCCAGCTGCGGTCAGGCTTATATCACACAAAAGCTCGCTGGCGATTAGTCATGCAGGGTTTAAACAGATGCAAGTCAAATGTACAAACACTGAATAATTTCACTGAGGGGAAAAAAAAAAAAAAAAACCCGTGAAGACTAGAGACAATCTCGATAACCCACAAATGAGCAAGTGGGCGAAACACAAAAGGATGGATGTAACTGCTATGAAAACAGCACCACTTGATGTGACCTTCAGAAAATAAAACAGTGAGAGTGGAATTGAATTTTGAAACCCACAAACTGACAAAAGCTGCAACGTCAACCAGGTTTCAACATTACCACGGCCTGAGCCCAAAAAAGTAACCACATGGCCACGCAAATTTCAGAGTATGCGCCCCACTGTGGCCACAAAGTTTTCCCCTTCGATTAATGTATGCGCACATTGGTGATTAATTTCAGCAAACAGTCTGAACATTTTATGAGCTTCCAATATATTAGGCAGTCACTACTGTGAACATGTATGCAAATGCATCTGACAGGTGACAAATGTGAATGCTGTCAAAATGCAGGTTTCCTAACAGTTAACTGAAAAGCATTTTGAAACTATAATCATTGGACTCAGTGGAGAGGAAAACGTTAATGTTACCCTGGGCTGAACCACCAGAAAAGCAAACACAGACAGGGCAACAGATTGGTGTGAGTCCAGCCCACTGGGTGCCAATTGTAATTAGAGAAATAAACCAAAAGACAATAGGCTTCCTGAGCCTTGAGACCCTTAGTGGAATTAGCCGCTGTCACGTGGTTGAGTAGCGGCCAGAGCAAGGCTTTCCTAGAGGGAGCGTAAACTCGGGATACCCCATCTCTTCTCCTGTCTGAGTCCGAAGGCAAAGTAGAGAAAGAACAGCGGCAGGTAACATGCTTTCAAAATGCGCTCTCAGCCGACCTGCCCTCGCCTGCTGCCATCCCGGCTTTACATCGTGTCCTTATTTGAAGCAGACCGGATCAGGTGCGTGGCCTCGTGCGGAAAGTGCCTGGGGAGCCCTTCTCGCTCACCTGGCCGCAGCTGGAGCTGTCCAGTGTATAGCGGCAGCCAGGGGTGCTGAATGGAGTCTTGGCCGACCTGTCCATGGCGCTACCGGAAGAGGACGAGAAGGGGAGGGGAAGTGACGGCTTCGGGTGGTGTGACATGTTTGGTGGGCGTGTCTGTTGTTCTGATCGCCACACTCGATTGTGGGCAGCAAAGGAAGGGCAAATTTCGAAGTGAGTGGAAGCAAAAGTACAACTGGATGGAGCAGATCCTGCTCGGGGCAGAACCTCCTCTGCAATACTGTGGGCTTACTAATGGTCTAGTGAGAAAAGCCTGTAAAATACACCTCCGTCCTCCAACATAATTGCGCCAATTTTGGAGCTGCAAATAACAAACTGGGTTATCATAGGCATTTCTGAGCTTTAAAAGTGCCCCTGGCTGAGACAAAAATCATTTTTCTGCCCCGTTTACATCCGTCTCAGTCACAGAATGTGTGCATGATGTGGCCCAAGGCAGTTTAATGCTTTATAACAGAGGTGGGGAACATTAACCAGAAAGAGCCATTGTGGGTGCAGCTTTCATTCCAACCAAACTGTTCCACCCCTGATTCTACTAATCAATCAACCTCTGAAGTCTGTGCTGAAGACCTTAATTAGTGGAATAAGGAGTGTACGTGCTTGGTTGGAATGAAAGGCTGCACCCACACCGGCCCTTTCTAGATTTGGTTCCCCACCCTTGATTTATAACCACGGGCTGAAATAACTTTTTTTTTGGCACAACGTTTGGAACAGGAAACCCATTTGGGCCGGGCAGAAATGTGTGGGTGAAAAGGGCGAGACCCTTTCTGCAATACTGAGTGGCATGTTGAGTGACAATTTGTAAAATTCGCCTCAATGGAGCCCAGAGCTGCGTTTTCATGTTTCTTTGCCTGATGTGTGTAGGCGCTACGAAGATGGGTATGAATCACTTCATGAAGCTCTGAACGTAGGTTAGTGAACCAGACCGCGGCTAAAAACGTCACACCATTCATCCACATCCTGACCAGCCCACCTATACCGCATTCATTCAACAATCCTGGTCAGTCTCGTTCGACATCCCTCTCCCATCCCCTCCAATTCATCTCACTCCATCTCTGTAGAAACCCCAGGGGAGTTGAAGAACCTCTATGACCCCAAGGACACGTGACCCCCCCAACTTGAGTCTCATCGCCTGGGGCTTCCAGTTATCCTCCACTCGTCTCCATCTACTCTACTCCACTCCATTTCATTCTTCATCAGTACAAATTCCCATGCTTATTTAATTCAATAAAATCGTAAAGTAAAACTTTAAGTGTGGTCTGGAATTCATTAATTGTAGAGCGTATGCCCGTTTTTGACGATATGTGGTGTGCAACCATTGACTACAGAGCCCGTGTAAAGTCAACGACAGTTAATGCATGCAAATCATAGCCAATAACTAATTAAGCCTTTTATTATCACAGTGCATTGGCTGGGAAAACTGCTTAAAAAAAAAAAAAAAGATGGACAGGGATTGCTGAATATGAAGCTACAAATAAGAACCCAACTTCAAGCCTCGTGTGACAGGACGCATGTTCGTTTAAAATATATTTGTTTGAGATTGAAAAAAACCGATACAAAAACGACAATCTTCGCCACCAATGTTGAAACTGGGTCTCCAGATCTCGGAGCCTGGTCGCCTGTGGGGCCAGTGCTTTGAAATGTAAACGTTGCACCCGCTCAACTAAATGTGTAGAGGCTACAAAGAACGATTTGAACTCAAGAACCCGGTAGGTTTCATAACACTTGAGTCCCTAAATGAGTTTTCCGGCACTGTGCCGTAAAGCCCAACAGCCATCCAGTCCAACACTGGAGTCAGAAAGAGGGGGATTCGCTCCTGGAGGACTGTTCTAGAGCTGCCAGGGCTGTGAATTAGGCTCGGCCTCGGGTTTGAATCTCGTGGTTTCGTAAAGGCATTTTAGAAGCAAGCGTTTCCTGACAAGGGTCCTTGGTTTCCTCTTCAAATGTCTTCAACCCAGTAACAGCATTTGGAAAGCGCAGGTCTAGCAAATTTGTCAACAAAACAAATTTGGAGAAGATCAGAAGACAGATGTCCCCAATCTCTCCTTTTCCATTGTTTTTGAATGTACTCCCACTGGACAAATGTCTATGGTACCATCTTTCCCACGACCTACTCCAATGATCAACTTTCTCGTCCACGTTCATTCTCATGGTCCCCAACCGAGCAAATGGCCCAGCAATCCCAACCACTAAAGCAGACACAGAACAGTCTTACTAACCACCAGACAGAGATAACCCAACCACCGATGAGCAGAGCAGTGAAAACATGGACCTCCTATTCACTCCTCCCCCACCCCATTCAGAAATATGCTCATAACCACAAACCGCTCAGCATCAACAGAAGAGAGCCAGCCCAAAGGAGACTGTAGGAAGCTTACATCATCTCAGAAAAACAAATCAATACAAAGTATGTAAAGCATTACAGAGCCGCACCAGGCAGAAAACAGCCTACAATAGCAGTTCATCCAGAGCATGTCCTAATGCCCAGAAGAGTGGGAGAAAATGATGATTCATGCACTTACAGGCCACAGTCAGTCATTTAAAAAAAAAAAAAACACTTCAGCTTCTTTCACTGACTGAACTTGCATCGCAAAATCAGCTGAAGCACAAATAATGTTAGCATCGCATTTTGTGTGTAATGCGTTTCGCTTTTCCTTACTGGCCTGTACAGCACTTTATTTGCAAAACACATTTAAAACAACTAAAGTGAGATGATTTGAATGAACGACCAATGTACAGTCAAATGCACGACTATAAGAAACATCAACACTTTAAACTGTATGATCACAAGTATGCATTTAAAATGGCAGCTCTTTTGTTTTCCAAAATGCAATTTAAGAATTTTAAACCAAGAGTCAATACTCCTCTCTGATGACCGCATCCCAGTGCCTCAATCAGTAGGACTTTCCCTGACAGGAAGGTCAAATGGCTTATATTCCGAGAGGGACCCACATACCCAACTCCATGGTGGAGGCAATGGCCGTCCTACGTGCCAGATATGCTCTCCACAAAAACACAGGCCTGCCCTCTCCGCCCGAGATAATGGTAAAGGATAATAAAAACTTAAGACCTGCCCAGCCTTGGCCGCAGCCCATGTAGCAGGACACTAAGTGGGTTCCTTAGAGGATGGGAGGGGAGAGGACAGGGTGATTGAGGAGGCCATGATTACAGAGCAAACGGGATGAACATTAGGATTAGAGTCACACAAGCATGCTGTATGTGCTCCATTCCTTTTGGAAATGAGACGAGACCCAATTCCCACGGCAATCTGCTTTTATACCCTAAAATGGAGCTAGCAGGCTGTGAAACCCTCTTCCTCAGGACTTAAGTTTCATGTCTTTCTCTGGTGACCAAAAGTTATGATTTAATAATAAAAATAAATTTAAAAAATGACTTCCTGAAATACAAAACAGTGGCTTCCTGCCAAGAGAGGACAGATTTCTGAGAATAAATCAGGCGGAGCGGAGATGTGTCACAGCCCCTGTGACACGAATGTGTCATCTGAGTGATTTGTGATCGGAAAATAGAGATTGATCGTGAAGGACAGAACAGGACTGTCACCAGCATACGGCCTATTCAAGGTCACAGAGACGACATGAGCTCAATGTGGATTCTGGCATCAGCAGTCTGATCGTGACTGCTGAAGCACTGCCTGCGAAGTGAAAACAGAGCATGCAGAGTTAGGGTGGCCAGATCGAGGTATTAGGTGTGGTTTAACCCTTAAAAAAAAAAAAAAAAAAAATGCATCATTTCTACTAACCCTATCCCTCCAAAAGTTAATCATTCACTATTTAGTTGACAAATGGCCTTCAGAGGGACTCACAGGTACCTGAGAACCCTTCAAAAGGTAATTGCCAAGAGAAAATAGATAAAATTGTTTACCTTTTGATGGCTGAAATCTGAAATTTTATTTCATACATTTGGCACCTTGTTACTCTAGCAGTGATCAGCACTTTAAGGGTAAAGACACTTATTTACAACTAACCAACGTCAACTGCTTTCAGTCACTTAGACTGGCAAATGGGCCATTCCACGAGAAATCACTAGAATGCTAAATGAAGGCAATCTGCTTCTGAAAAGATAGGGTTACGTTAAATGATATTGGATATGTGCACCTGAAATAACTGGTTAGCCACCCTGTCATGCCCATTCCAGAGAAAGATACAAGGGTGAAACTAAATGCGGAATTATACTGAGCAACAAAAGAAACGCAAGTTAGCTAGTTAGTTAATGTGCTCTTATGGTTACTCAGTCGAAGGGACCGCAAAATAAAGAAAAGTTTGAAACGAGTGTAAATGTGCACATACTAGTAATAAACTCTTTCTAAAATAATTATGCGCAAACTTATTTTCCAGTCTGTCTTTAACTTGCGTTTATTTTGCTGTTCAGTATACTTTATATTTCCAACAATGCTGTATGCATAGTTTCAAAAAAATTTGATCAATTTTTGTGACTGCTAGGGTGTTACTGGTCACTCAAATGGGTGTCAGTCAGTGCTGGAATGTGCAAAGCTCACATAATGCAAATTTTTCAGAAATTGTCAAAAACTAGTTGTTATACATTGAGATATGTTGTGAACTACTTACACACCAAGTTTCAGGTCTTTGACTGTTCTAGAACAGTGCCAAACTAACAACTTCAGCTTCTCAATATGACCGCTCTGCCACGCCCTCTTTTGGGGGTGGGGACTGTGGTGCAATCCTAAGCAGTTTTTGTGCAGTGTTGCATACAAAAAGTAGCCAAATTTTATCAATATTTTTTACCACTATGGGTAACGACGGAGTACACAACATTACTCAAGTTTGTCGGCCTGGCTAGTTAAAAATGTGTCTTTACACTCAGGCAGTGATGTAACCTTAAGTTGGAAAGAATGCACAAAGTTGTGAACACTGCTAGTGCTAGACAGGAAAACAAAAAAAACTTCATGTAAGAATTTGCAAAAACGCACACTTGTACCTTCACCTACAAAACCCAAAACCAGTGAAGTTGGCACGTTATGTAAATCGTAGATAAACACAGAATACAATGATTTGCAAATCCTTTTCAACTTATATTCAATTTAATACACTGCAAAGACAAGATGTTTAATGTTCAAACTGAGAAAATTATTATTTGCAAAAAAAAAAAAAAAAAGTTAACTTATAATTTAAAGGCAGCAACACATTGCAAAAAAGGTTAGCACAGGGGCCTTTTTACCACTGTGCTACATCACCTTCCCTTTAAACAACACTCAGTACACGTTTGGGAACTGAGGAGACCAATTTTTGAAGCTTTTCAGGTGGAACTCTTTCCCATTCTTGCTTGATGTACAGCTTAAGTTGTTCAACAGTCCGGGGTCTCCGTTGTCGTATTTTACGCTTCATAATGCGCCACACATTTTCAATGGGAGACAGGTCTGGACTACAGGCAGGCCAGTCTAGTACCCGCACTCTCTTACATGCAGCTGTAACACGTGCAGAATGTGGCTTGGCATAGTCTTGCTGAAATAAGCAGGGGCGTCCATGAAAAAGAGGTGGCTTGGATGGCAATATATGTTGCTCCAAAACATGCATGTACCTTTCAGCATTAATGATGCCTTCACATATGTGTAAGTTGCCCATGCCTTGGGCAGTAATACACCCCCATACCATCACAGATGCTGCTTTTGAACTTTGCACCAATAACAGTCCAGATGGTTCTTTTCCTCTTTGGTCCGGAGGACACGACGTCCACAGTTTCCAAAAACAATTTGAAATGTGGACTCGTCAGACCACAGAACACTTTTCCACTTTGCATCAGTCCATCTTAGATGAGCCTGGGCCCAGCAAAGCCGGCGGCATTTCTGGGTGCTGTTGATAAATGGCTTTCGCTTTGCATTGTATGGTTTTAACTTGCACTTGCAGATGTAGCGACGAACTGTAGTTACTGACGGTGGTTTTCTGAAGTGTTCCTGAGCCCATGTGGTGATGTCCTCTACACACTGATGTCGGTTTTTGATGCAGTACCGCCTGAGGGATCGAAGGTCACGGGCATTCAATGTTGGTTTTCGGCCTTGTCGCTTACGTGCAGTGATTTCTTCAGATTCTCTGAACCTTTTCACGATATTACAGACTGTAGATGATGAAATCCCTAAATTTCTTGCAATAGCTCGTTGAGGAATGTCAAACAGTTCAAAAACAACAATCAGCTCACGCATTTGTTCACGAAGTGGTGACCCTCGCCCCATCCTTGTTTGTGAATGACTGAGCATTTCAGGGAAGCTGCTTTTATACCCAATCATGGCACCCACCTGTTCCCAATTAGCCCGTTCACCTGTGGGATGTTCCAAATAAGTGTTTGATGAGCATTCCTCAACTCTCTCTGTCTTTTTTGCCACTTGTGCCAGCTTTTTTTAAACATGTTGCAGGCATCAAATTCCAAATGAGCCAATATTTGCAAAAAAGTACAAAGTTTACCTGTTTGAACATTAACTAACTTGTCTTTGCAGTGTATTCAATTGAATATAGGTTGAAAAGGATTTGCAAATCATTGTATTCTGTTTTTATTTACGATTTACACAACGTGCCAACTTCACTGGTTTTTGGTTTTGTATATTTGATTATGCAACTTTAACTCTTTTCCCCATAAGGACTACAAATGACGCCTGTATGTTGCATTTCAATGGACCTTGATTGATCCCCATTGATTGAAAAACAGGGGCAACTCTAAGGCATCAAATATCATCTCACTGATAGGCCGGGGTCCTCATCTGTAGTCATTATTGGGGAAGGGAGGGCGGAGTCGGGAAAAGAGAAGTTCAGGAGGAAACAATCCACAACCAAAGATGAGTTGTGATAACAAGAAAACTCCACAGACAAGTGGGCAGACAGGCGGAAAGACAGTGCCATCCCATAATTTACCCATCATAATTGAGGATGAGCGTACAAATACAGTTTGAAGATTCTGTTAAAAATAAAAAAATAAGCAACTGGCAAACCCATGTTGACCGGTGCCGCTCTGAGCAGAGCAGGCCGAGCGACTGAATCAGAGAGCTGGCACTGCTGGTGCAGCGGAGGGGCCGATCTTTATGAGTGTGATATTTCACAGATGCATAATGCATGCGGACACAATTATCCTGAACAACTGCTATTGAGAAGCATTCATCCACACAGGCATGTTTAGCATCTCTCGCGCCCGGGGACTCGTATACATCCCCCTCTTCAGAGTAACAGCTAAGGGGACACGGAGAAACGGAGGAGCAGAAAAGGGAGGAGACTGAAGGGCTATAGGAGCAGGCGAAGGAAGGAGATATAGGATGAGATGGCTGGAGCGTGACAGGGCGAGAAAGCGCGAGGGTGTGTGAGAAACAGCGAGAGAGCAGAGATTCTGACGATGTGGTGAGAAGATGGTGGGAGTGAGAGTGTGAGAGAGTGAGTGAGGGAGAGAGAGAGAGTGAGAGAGAGGGAGAGGGGGAGAGAGAGAGCGCACGAAAGTGGGCGAGTGAGAGAGAGCATGAGTGTGTGGGACCAGAGGAGCAAGAGAGCAATCCATCCTTACAAGAATTCTGCGAAAAAGCCACTCAAATCCATCAGCTCCGAAGTCCCCGCGGACTCCCGCCCAGTCTCATCCGGGCGGTTGCCACGGCAACCCTCTCGCGGCCCGCCCCAGTGACTCAGCAACGTGCTGCACGGAGGACCTGTGCCATCAGCTCGGAGACCGACAGCCCGTCTCTCCCACCACAGTCTCCTCGTAAGGCTGGAGAGTCGACTCGGCCAAGACTGCTAGAATCAGCTTCAAACAGCTAACAGGGCTAAACGCTAAACCCAGCTTCAGCAGCAGAGATCATTTCTTATCGACAGCTCTTAATGCATAGCAGAGCAGTCATGCATACAGAGGTGAAGAGAGGAGTGAAGGAAGTTCATTAAATGAGCAGTAAAATGGCCGTGAAAGCAGCAGTTATCTGCCAGTGGGGAGCGTTTGGGGATCTGAGGGCATATGGAGTCACACCACGACTGAAAGCAAGCCAACGCTTCAGACTTCGGCCGACAGCGAGAGGTCTGTCCCCAGGATGAAGATTATCCAGCCCATTTAGAAATGCAGCGTGCCCAGCCAACCAGTCTCTTCAGAAGCACAGCATCGCCTGCATACAGGCACTAAACAAAAACTGATATCGACCCAAGCGCATAAAAACCCACACACTAAAGTACTACAGTACAATTAGAATAAATGACTCAATACTTTCAATCCATAGATCAATTCCTAAGCATATAGTGTGAGGGATGTTTCTGGGAATCACATGACTTTCTAAAGCAGTGCATGAGCATCTGTCAATATAATAGTTCATTGAATGCAGACTGCATACTGGTCAGCCATTTTGAATGACCTCAGCATTAAGCCGTTTGATCACCCTGAAAGTAGCTTACTTAATTAATGTAATCCAAATTACAGCTTACATACAATTAATTACAGCTAAAGCCAAGCCCAGGCCACATGCCGCTTCAGCCAACAAGATCCAGGGCCTGACTGCAATCCCAAACCCAGTGACATCACCACTGCACAGCCTCACTGCAGAGGATGTTGCCAGGCAACCAGGCTCAGCCAACCATATTGCCATAGAAACATATTTTTTAAAAAAGACACAAATAAAGAGAGCAATAGCAGTCAAAGTGAAATAAAACAAAATTGCCAAGGGCATTAAACATTAAAAGGTTTTTGGGAAGATTTAACTAAAAAAAAAAAATAAAAAATGTATAATAAATTTAACCGTTGATACATGTCAGTGTTACCTCAACCCCCCCCCACCCATCCACATTTCCAGTGGCACATCACTGCCTCTTCCTGGTGCCCAGAGTGATAAGATTTCAGTTGAATGAGGAAATAAACATAAATCACAGCTCATCCTCGCTTCCCCACCCACCGTCTCCAGCCTGATTGAGCAGGAGCACACCGTGGGATTCCTTGTGCAAGTTCCAGAAACCTACTTGCAAATTAATGTTATATTTTGAGGATTACATCAGATGTGGTTGATTGCATTCCCCCGTCTCTGAGGAAAAGGCTAATGCTCAGTTTTTTTTTTTAAGCATCTCCTGTGTGGTTGACTGAAGTACCTCAGTCTAATTTGAAAAATAGAGAATGGATGCTGAGAGAGGAACCAAACATGGCCCCTTATGAACCCCACACAGAGAGAAAAGATCTCCATACCAGCTTCACGAAAACTAGCCCTCACCGGGCCGGACTGGTTCCAGTGACATAGTGCAGGCGACTCCTCCTTGGTTACCCCCTCCCGCTTTCGGTGACAGACACCCAGTGGTGTCCCAGTCAGAAATTAGCAGGAGCTCTCAGCCGCACCCTGACCTGCAGAATGAGGTCACTTCCTTCAACACAGGATTTATAAGGCCGAACATTTTCTTCACCGCAATGCAACTCATCTGTATTCAGGATTTACAGTATAATCTGTTCAGCCAACATGGATAATTTGCATTTAATTTGCTTTAGTTGCGCTGCATATTGTCTAGGGCACTGACACCATTACTCATAAAATGTTTGCTAAATGTAAAGCAATGCAACCTTTTAAAGTCATTTTCTCCACTCGTGTTACTCCTATCCAGGCTGAAATAATGAAACAACTGCAGTCAGAACTAGAAGGGAACTCCAGATCACCAACAACTATAAACAATTCTACATTAGTGTTTTCTATTTAACCCTGAAATTTTAAGAAAATCTATTAATTACATAAGAGACAATTATTCTACTCATTCATATCTTAACTTCTTCCAGATCTAGAATCCAGAATGTGTCCTGGATCACTGCTAAAATTAAACAACTCATCCTTGGACTACCATCTACCATCCTACCCAATTTTGTGCCAATCTGTTCATAACCTTTTGGGTTCTCCCGTTAACAGACAGACAAACAGAGGTGAAAACAGAGGGTTTGGAGCACAATGGTTGTGTCCAAAATTTGTGGTTTTGAGATTTTTACTCCCGTCACAGCTTTCTATCAGCCAATCCTTGGAGCGCAATAACTGTGTCCATCTGCATTCATTTTTAATCAGAATTCACATTTTCATTTTGTAATACCGGTATGTCCAACAAAATCTGCTTAAATGAATTAAACATTGACATTTCGATGAATAAACAGTAAACTTAATCACAGATTAGTCTGTCTTCAATCGCAAACGAAATTACCTGCAACCAATCACCATCGTGTTATATCACATCATATGCTAGAATTGTTGGAGCACTGAGGTGACGTGTCCATTTTTGGCAATTTTGACCATGATGTTACACTCCTATGAAAACTCAGGTGTTCAATATACTTCTGAACCAAGAAGCAAAAGAGTGACTGGTGAAAAACTAAATAAATAAATCAATCAGGTGTTTTAATAGAACATTTGGAAACCTAAAAATTAATTACAAAACCTGTAAGATGGACATAACCTCCTTGGCAGAGGTTATGATGAGGATAGAGACATGGCATTATCGAATAAATTCATCCCAACTTCTTCACAGGGGACGTTACAGGCCAGGTACAGTGACATTTGTGCTGACGGGACAGTGAAGGATGGAGCAGATGGATTCTGCCAGATGGCTGGGATGGGGGGTGGTATTAAGGAGGAGGGGTGTGATATTTTGGGATGCACCTCATGTAGGGACGATACCTGATATAAACCTGAGAAGAGCTGAAACACTCCATGGAGCGAAGCCCCTTTACCTCATTACACGGCCCACAGAACACATCTAATAACGAGGCAGCCATCCTGTACTCTGTACCAGCATGCAGGGTCAGTAAACAGCAGGGCCTCAGCTCTGTCCAGGAGCTGCCACACAGGAGCTGCCACACAAAGCAGCTGGGCTCGGAGCCTAGACGTCCCAAGTTTGATTTCCTGGGAGGAAAATCGCAGAGGCATTTAAACTCAACTGCTTAAGTACATACTGTAACCACCAGTGCAAGTACACATGTGGAAATGGAAAAGCACCTGCCAAATGGCACTGAAGTGCACATACGAGCAATGTCAAAATAATAATTTTTGATACATTCTAAAATACTAAAAATGAGAATCCGTGTTTTTTTTCAGTAAAATTCCACACGCAAGATCTGCCTAATAACATGCTAGATATATGACACTCACTGGTAATATTTGAAAAGGTGGGGGTGGGGGGTTGTGAGTAGTCAAGTTAGACTTGACATCAGGAGTCTCCATGTTCCTTGACGGTCATTAGTTCTCCTTTCACTTTAATGGTCTCTTTTTGTTGTCCGTTTCTTCAAATGTCGCTCATTTCATTAAGCGCTCAGTCACTTATATTACTGGTAGTTAAATCGCCTCCTAGGAGCTCTGCACTTTTGTACTGAACTTTGCACTTGTGTGCGTCGCTCTGGATAAGGGTGTCTGCTAAGTCCCTGTATTGTAATTTAAGGAACAGAATGGGCCCTGGAGGGCTGGTAGAGCAGACTCCTCAAAATCCACTGCTGGGCCCTTAACCCCACACTGATCTCATTCAGTCATCAACTGCATGTCACTTTAGACAGGAGTCAGCAAAATTACTTAATGTGGTATTTTCACAAAATACAAAAATCAAATTAGAAAATGTGTCCTAGGACGCAGATGCCCCACCGCTGAGTTTGTGAAGCCCCTAAAATTGTGAAATTACCAAATTTTCCCAAACTAAATATGAGATGCACACCTTTGATCTATGAAGAAAGCATTTACCAGAGCTTGTTGAGTTTGATCCATGAGTTTCAGGAGAAGCGGATAGCCAACATCCCACATGTACAGATGAAGGGACAGCCAAGGGTAACCATGTGCCCCTGCCATATATGGTGGGAGCATAAAAATTTAATAAAAATATTCATGTGGGGGGGGGGATAAATAAATAAAGTGTCTTGCAAGAAAACTTGTCAAAGAATATATGGATTATGATGTGTGTGTATATTTTGGATGTCACTTCAGCAATACCCGCCCTCAAAAAAAAAAAAAAAAAAAAAAGACCGAATTCTTCAGCAGATGTGAGGCTTCAACATTCATGGAACACGCAGTGCGAGCCACACACACTGCTCACCAGAGGACAAGCCAAAGACTCTTAAGAAAATGGAATAATTTTAAACGCACACTTAAAATGGATACATAAACAGGAGGAACCCTGACCAGCTAGAGAGATTAAACTATATAACCAGCCAATCAGTATAGCACTCCGCTATATAGCAATATTTATCAAACTAACAAAATCCAAAAAGCAGACTCTGGTAGTCAAGTCAATGTATGTAGAACCAAAAAAAAAAAAACCAAAAAAAAAAAAAAAAAAAAAAAAAAAAAAACAGGAAGCATTAGGCTTTACGGGAAGGAAAGCTGGCAACAAATGGGGCGTACAGCACAACAACGCATCCTAGGATCGCCAAATTAAAGACAGTTACACTTAGCAAACAATTCAATTTTGCTCACACCGTTTGTCTCTCTGCAGAGCCCCCCCCCCGCCATCCTTATTTTTAACACCAAGCACCATTTCTCAACTTTCCAGTCGAACAGAATTTAGCACGAGACGTCGGCAGGCTCCAGAGATCAGTCACAGGGGAGCACGCCAGTTAGCGGCGAGCGGGAGCGCAGGAGAGGTGGGAGGAATTTTAAACAGGAGACACCCGCTTCTGATGACTGGCTGATGACTGAAGCAGCGGTCGATCCAACAGAGGCGGGGGGGCGGTGACCCGTCTGTCTGCACCAGCAACACAATGACACTGTGGGGGCCACCCTTCGTCCCCTCGGCGCCCTGCACACACCTCCTGTGCACACCTCCCATCTTCAGACAAAAGGGGGACACTCCGAGTAGTGAATGTCTCTGGAGAGTCTAGTCTCCCCGACGCGAGTCAGGAGCAGTAAAATGCTTACGTTTTCATCTCCACTATATTGATTTTGCCGCCGAGCTTGAAAATTAGAAAATAAACTCTACCGCTATTACTCCTGCATTTGAAAAATGGAGCTGAAAAAAGGAATCAGCATCATTTATTTGCACCATCCCTTTTCTCCAATATCACTCCCCGGTGACATCGCACTAATGGAACCATAATTTCAATCCACAGGGTCTACAAGGGAATATGGTCATACAATCGGCTCCATTACCGCTAGCAATGCATGACCCGTCCAGCAGAGAAGAATGAACGCGAAAGAACAGAGTGCATGCAAACTTTAAGCACCCCACAAGTATGCTGAAGAATTAGCACTGCAACATCGCTTTGTATCACCAGTGGTGCCAGAAGCGCGTTCAACACGGCAGGAGCCCGCGTGAGCATGTCTCCTAAACAAGGGAGCCACTCCGGGTGCCAGCGAGCTCCTGCGTTACCCATTTGAAGGCATTTCTCTTGGAGAGAAAAGATGGCGAACAACAACCTGACTCGAGGTTGTGACATTAACTACTGCCACTTTGTCCACAAAATACACTGTGTGTGTCCAGAACACCTCAATCTACCTGCCAGATAGGTAAAAAGTGAGCTTGTGATCTTGAACACATCTCTGGCTTCAGATGACATAACCACAGTTGGGTCGCAATTCTGCCCCGCGCTGCATATCGCCACACTGTGGACTCATGACTACAGCGCAGCAGCCAAACACACCAGACCACAGCAGATTCTCACTGCCTTGGAAAAGTTCAGTTATTTACAGGAAAGACAAAATCAGTCCTTCTGGAAATTACGCCTCATGTTTCACACTTAATACTCCAGCAGCCGGATGGGAGGCGTAGCGGCTGTTAGTTTCGTTATAAATATAGCCTATGTGCAAAACGCAAAAAACCAGTCATTGGATGCTAGCATTCCTGTGATCACAAACTAGGTCACAGCACGAATAGCAAAGAAACTAGGAAAGCTGATTGGAGATACAATCCCGATTGTAGGCAATTTGTCAGGAACTAAGAAATTCATAGAGAAAAAAAAAACAAAAAACCCACAATTATAGTAAGCAAGCCACAAGGACATTGAACAGACTGTACAATGCAAACCCGTTCCATTTTTAAGGACAACGTTATGTTGAACCCTCACACAGTGGCAACACCACCGTGTAGCATGGCTCAGGAAGTTTCTCATTGGTCTAGAGTTCTTTCAGCAGAGGATGACCTAAAATGAATCGTTTACCCATACTGAAGCAAAACTCAGGGTGTCCAAATACACTGCCCAGCCAAAAAAAAAAAGTCACCGTTTGGAAATTAATGAACAAATTCTAGAATTGGATCATTATTGCGGTTACTAATATGTTTCAGCTGGCAATAATCATTTTTCCCCTGACTGATGAAACGCATCGCTACTCATTTCTCAAAAAATCATGTCGGGAGACACATCCCTTGCTGGTGGAAAAGATGTTACAGTATTTCAGAACAGGCAACTTATTGGCCTGTATTTAGCAAAGAAACTCATGAATGCAAAAACAAGTATGAGGAATCATTTTTACAAACATTTTTGCCACCAGAAATTCCTGATCTTAGACACAGTAAAAGTTATTGGGATGTGCTCAAGAAAGACCACCGAGTGGTTCAACCATTATATCGAGAAGACAAGATCTCGGCCAAAAATTATGGCATGTATGATCGAAAATAAATGTTCTGGCATTGCATATAGTTGTCAAAACAATGACAAAATTAATATGCACTGTAATCAAAGCTACAGGGGTTCCAACTAAATATTTGAGTGTGCGACTTTTTTTTTGGCCGGGCAGTGTAGGTTTCTACTGGCCGCAATGATCAAGTTATCCACTGCCTACTGTAATGGCAGCTGGAACGCATTTATAACTGCACTGGAGTTACGGCAGCCACTTGAACATGCACATAAGAGGACAATGGTTAGGGTTAGTCACGCGCATAGCTGGTTGCAGTTACAGCAGGAACTAAGGGTGTGCTCCAGGCAACTCGTAACCCGTGATATACTGGTTAAGTGGGCGGAGCTACCATCAAACCAGTGAATTCACGCCGGTGAACTCGATTGTGCTCAACATACTCCACGTCACGCAGCTCAGCTAAAATGGCGGCACCGGCTCTATTCTCTCCCCAGCTCACTCATCTATTTAAACTAAAAGTTACCATGCAAGACTTAACACTGGCAGGTAAAAATACTACCAAAATCTCCGGGTTTAATCCTCAATAGAATGCTCATGTCAAGCTAAGGGGGAGGGGGGTGTGGAATCGCTCGATATTAGTGATCTGTAGAGTGATTTTCCTCAAATAATCAATTTTAATATCATGCAATTTTTCCAAAAATCAAGATTTTTCCCCCTCTCACCATTACCAAGGACTGGAGCAAATCTGAGAATTGACAGGGGGGAAAAAAAAGAAAAAAAATAAATAAATAATTGGTACTGGAACAATTAAAAATAATTCAGTGGTGGTGGACGCGGCTGCGAAACGACTGCTGACCCCAATATCCCCCCATACTTTTACACGGGGAACACAATTAATCCTCTTGATTGCTAGGTAGCACTACAAGGCCTTTACAGAAAACTGCTTACAACGAAACTGTGCTACTTTAAGACTGAGGCGAGTGGCCACAGAATCTCTAGCTGGGGTAAGATAATATTTGTATTCTGAAAGCCAGTGATAGCAGCTGGTTTCCCCATCGATCGCCATATTACAGACCAGGCTCTGAAGAGAGGTTTTGATGATGTAGAACGTGAGCAGAATTTAAGTAAACCCCCACAGCAGTGAGACAGCAGAATCAGCGCAGAATTATTCACAGCACTGTTTATTTTCCCAGTGGAATTTCACAAATGCTGGCGTTTGATCAATCAGAAGTCTAATTTTTGCATAAGGTGGGGAAACCTGGCTATTCAAGCTAGTAACGGCCTGACAATTTCTAAACCAGCAATTGACATTCAAGTTCTCCCAGTTCTTAAAAGAAAAAATAAAATAAAAATCTCCCCACTCACAATTCTCACAAACTTTAGATTTCCTGAGCAAATACAACTTCATTCATGACTGTTTCTCACAATAACAGACAATGCAGTTTTAGCAAATGGTGGCCCTAAACGCACAGCAATGCAGGAAACAAACACATTGGACATCTGAGAAAACCGGACTCAAAAGAAAAATAAACCCCGTATCTCTCCAGAAAAAAAGAAGAAAAATAAATAAATAAACCACCTACCTGCTTTCCGTCAACCGTATACAGCCTCTTGACGACCCCGGAGTCCAGCTTTATGGCGTCAGTGATGTCGGTGAGGACCTGCTCAAAGGAGTGGGCAGTCTTCTTGTTGAGCAGGATGCGC
The DNA here is from genome assembly GCA_029721435.1 of Gymnothorax reevesii. Classification (NCBI taxonomy): domain Eukaryota; kingdom Metazoa; phylum Chordata; class Actinopteri; order Anguilliformes; family Muraenidae; genus Gymnothorax; species Gymnothorax reevesii. Next base: position 173,584,502 of record CM056574.1, read on the forward strand.
ACGGCCTTACGCGGCTTCACACCGCTGCGAATTATGGTCACCAGCTTGGGCCGAATGAAGTCCCTGCTCTCCCGGGCCTCTGGGGGACTGGCCTTGGCACTGGCGAGAGAGGAGGGGCCCCGGGCCGCGGCCAGTGTCTTCACATTCACCGACCAGTTGGGGTTAACGTTTTTGGTGTAGTCTAGCCTCTTGAAGGCTTCTATAGAGCCACACACATAGCTTTCTCCTGCGGAGGAGTGGGGACAAGCAGAATTTCACCAGGGCTGCCAGCTACCACAGTCTGAACTAGTAGCATTATAGGCCTACGCACAAACAAGACCACAGTGTCGTCACTATCCTCCGCCACGATCAACGGCCATAACTCAGGAAAAAAACCATATATGCTTTCACATCAATTTTTGAACTCAACATAGAACATGAGTAGCTTATTAAGGGTAGAAAATTCCACGCATCAGGGTTCTTGTTCTGATTGTGGTCTGGATGGACACACTGACAGACCCCAATCCAAAATCTCCAAACCCACATTGTGGAGGGATATAAATGGTCAGTATACAGACTGCACTTTCTCCACACAGACATAATAAAAATGCAGCCAATACTGCAGCAGCCTACAGCAGGGTTCACCTGAAATCAAGGCAAATACAAAACCTTCATTACAACTGGTTGCCAGAAGTTAGTCAACTGTTAAGACAACAAACCACCTGTGTCATGCGAGACTCGAGTGGTTGCAAAATGGAAGAAAGTGCTTGTATGTGGCACACACTCCACAATACTGTGCCATAAATGACAGTAATAACCAATATACACCCAACAAGTCACATTTTCAGCACAGTAGGAACTCTGTGGAGCAGCATTATAGTCATGTTGGATTAACAAACATTCAATTCAAATAATTGGGCAGGTGGCATCTTTTCAGATTATGTTATTTTCAACTAAGCAACAATTGATCAGGGAAGAGTTGTAGTCAGCATCAGAGTAAAGAGGGCTATAACTGGACTGAAAAGCGCTGATGAAAACTCCATGAGATTAATCTCATTCCTGTAGAACAGCCCCCAGTTCCAACAGATTTAATCCACATACGGATTTTGGGCCACTGTAAGCCTACTTACCATCAGTCCTGTTACACTTCACGCGGGACTGTGGCCAACAGTGGCAGCTGCACAAACAGGACAAATCCTAAACCCTTTAGGAGTGATGATTACTCCTTTACCAAAACATCAGGCCAAACTAGACTTCTAAAAGGGGTCGACAGCCACAATACTAAAGACATTATAAAAGCCAAGGCTCAGTATGTCAGGAGTGTCAGACTTTGGTCCTTGAGGGTCAGTGTCTGCCCGTGTCTCTCGTTATAAAAGATTTACTTAATGCACTGACGAGTCATTGATGAGTTGAAAAGTTCACCCACTTCATCCTGAATGAATCGATGGGCTGTCGATTGAAAAGAGACTGCAAAAGTATGCATGTGTGATAGACCTACAGCACCCTTGGTATGCGTGGATTGTGGGCTTTCTGGATGGTAATGGACATTGGTTCCCAACCCTTTCCTAAGAGAGCCCCTACCAGATCCAGGTACTTGAGGTGTCCCACCACAAGCACACCTGAAAAAAATAAATGAAGCCCTGATACAAATGATGGCAGTTTCCTGGAGCATGTCAAACACAGATCCGTCTGGGGCTCTCCAAGGAGGGGTTTTTTTCCTGAACCATGGTGTCAAGGGACATGACGAAATGCAAGAAATACTCCACACTGGAATTCTAAATTACCAGTAGCCGTTAAAGTGGGACCAGCTTTAGCGCAATGCATTTAATAAGCAGAGCCAGGTCTGTGATGCCAACAGATTCCTTGTTACAGCAATTTATGTGCATGCCTTTAATCTCGCAATAAATAATTATATTTTATGGCTTCTCAGTTTAAGAGTTTGTACCCATGAGGAGCGAACAGGGAAATCGTAATGTGAACTAGCGTAGCATTTGCCTGTAGAATCTGATTAGGAAGATGCTACACTAGGTATCATCTTCCTAATCAGATAACTACTACTTTGCCTGTAGTAGTTTCAAAAAGAAAACCCTTGTTCAGCCAACAACAGCAGAGCAACCATTCCCTTGTACTTAGCCAGAGGTCACCAACCTGTTCCTGTAGATCGATATTCCTGCTGGTTTTCAATAAAACCCAGTTAGTGACACCAGATTTCACTAAGTAGCAGCTCAAACAGGAAGTGGACATCACCATTGTAAGCCCATATTCACCCAGTTGCCCACACCAAAAAATAAAAATTCAACAAATAAAGGACTAATATTGTAGTTAAATGTGTTTTTACAAAAGAAAAATGGTCAGCCTTTAGTTCTACTGACCCCTGCAGTCATTTTACACCATATAGTGGGCTCAAAATTACTGGCACCCCTGACTGGCAATGCACAAACAAAATATAAACAATAATAATAATAATAATAATAATAATAATAATAAAGAAACAAAGTATATCACACGTGTTGGTATATTCTATGATTTTGGTTGCTTCCATCAGAACATTTATAATCATTTAATACAAATCAAATTTCAACAAAATCAAGGTTTCATTTCTGGCAAAAATAACAGCATGGAGTCTTTTCCTGTCATTTTTGACAAGGTTGAGAGGCACATTTGCTGGGAGTCGGGCCCATTCCTCTCAGCAGATCCTTTCAAGATCCTTCACACTCTTGGGTTTGCGTTTATTAACTACCCTCATCAACTCAGCCCACAGGTCTTCAACTGGATTGCGGTCTGGTTGACTGAGGGCTGCTGCAGAAAATGAATTTTGTTGTCACAGAACCGTTTCTGTTCAGATCTTAAGGTATGCTTGGTCTTCCTGGAAAGTCCACTATAGCTAAGTCCCAGCCTTCTGACAAAGGCAACCAGATTGTCAGCCAAAATATCCTGATACTTGTTCGACTTCATTATGCCATTAATGTTAACCAGTAGCCCTGAACCTCTTGAATTTAAACAACCCCAAAACATGACTGACCCACCATCATATTTCGCTGTGGGTATGAGATGCAAACACCTTCTATGCATCTGTTCCAACGCCAACCATTCCGATGCTGCATCAGCCCAAAACATGCAATTTTGGTTCCATCTGACTGAGGCACCTCATTCCAGTCATAATTTAAATGACGTCTGGTGAACTCCAAGCGCTTGCTTCTGTGTCTTCTGGTCAGAAAAGTCTTTCCTCTGGCAATCCTTCCAAAGACCCTGTGGTTGTGGAGGTCGTGCTGATGGTGCTTTTGAAACCTGGTGACCCCAAGAAGCCACAAAGGCCTGCAATTCCTCCAAAGTGATTCTTGGGGATTTTGTTGCTTCTCTCACCATCCTCCTCAGTATCCTGGAGGCAAAATGCTGTTGCATCCTCTACAGCTGAGGTTTAACAGTTCCATATCTATTGAACTTTTTAATGCTCGCCCTGATAGTGCTCAGTGGCGTATTCAATCATTGGTGAAAATTCTCATCGCCATTACCAGATTTATGGAGGACTATAATCTTCTGCCCCTAATGAAATGATAGTTGTTTTGTTTTCTTCATGGTGTTGGATGACAGGGCAATTGCATGAGTGGGCCGTAGCACCCAATTTATACCCAAGTGAAACAAGAAGTGATGTAATAGCTCAATGTTGTTCCTTAACACTTAGATAAAACTTTCAAAATTGGAATTCTATACCTGGTTCAATGTTGATTAGGAGGAAGTTTATCTTTAAATAAATAAATGGTTTTGGTTGGTTCCAATGGAACCTTCATAACATACAGCATTTCTCACATTAGAGTTTTTCTATGAAACATTTTTTAGAATGTTTTGTAGTATTGTTTGTGCATTGCCAGTCAGGGGTGGTAGTAATTTTGAAGCCCACTATAAAATCCAAGCTCAGAAAAGTTATCCATGGAATTTAGTTCAAATTTCCAGGATATGCTAATGCACATAATTTTTTATGCCTTGGGGGTAGAACCAACTAGTGAACTCAAAAGTCTAGGGTGGGTTGGGGGGTAGATATTTAGCAGACCTTACTTCCTGACCCATAAACTTTCCATCTCTGATGCATACTTAAAACTGCGTACTAAATTTTTTTTTAAAAAGCAGCCTTTAGCATTGTTCCTCAGACTGCCCCTTCCCCTTTCCCATAATGACTACAAATGACAACCCTGGGGGAGAAAAGGTCCATTTGTGTAGTGTACATATAGGTATCATATGTAGACATAATGGCAAAAAAAAAAAAGACAAGGTGTTGTTGGAGCAAAACTGAAATAACACAGTACTACTGAAGTTAAAAGTTGACATCCACTTAAGCATCTTATGTAGTGATTATGGGGAGAGAGAGTTAAACAACTTGCAGGTTAAATTCTTCCAAGGGAGCACTTTAAGCATCACGTAAACAAGATTTTGATAAACAAAACAACAAATGAACATTAAATGGATAAAGGCCCAAAAAATTCTATTTATTGTACAAACTTGCAAAAGATCAGTTTCTGAAGGCACTGTGATCCTCGTTTCTTGACACAACCACTCTGTAGGTTCTCATTCCATCCCTAATTTTGTATCTCTCAATATACCAATTTTCAGTTCAAAAAGGTCTAAGAATTAATGTATATCACTTCAACGGGAATGACTTGACGCACGGCGGCTGTGTGGCCAACATGACAGATGGCTATACGCACGGCGGCCGTGTACACAGTACTAACAGGCTATACTTACGGCGGCCGTGTGGCCAACATGAAAGATGGCTATACGCACGGCGGCCGTGTACACAGTACTAACAGGCTATACGTACGGCGGCCGTGTGGCCAACATGAAAGATGGCTATACGCACGGCGGCCGTGTACACAGTACTAACAGGCTATACTTACGGCGGCCGTGTGGCCAACATGAAAGATGGCTATACGCACGGCGGCCGTGTACACAGTACTAACAGGCTATACGCACGGCGACTGCAACCGAAAATTAAAGTAAGACGTGCCGTATTCGAGCGTATCTAGCACATGGTCATTTTAATCTCTGTTGTCCGTATGGTGGCCGTGCGTATAGTCACTGTGAAAGGTCGCTACACGGCGGCCGTGCGTATAGCCAGTTAGTGAGTTATATACACGGCAGCTGTGCGTATAGCCTCGGCCCACTTCAACATATAACCCTAGACTAAAATTTTCTTGCAGGAAATGACAACCATGTAGTCGAGGTCAAATGTCACTCGGATATCATCTTACCTTCCACAAGCTGATCCAAGGCAGTGATCTTTCTGGAGCCATCGATGGTGTAGATGATCCGGACCCCCTGCGGCAGGTTGACATTGTCAGAAAGCGCGCGGGTGAGATCGGCGAGTAAAGCCTCGAAAGACCTGAACCTGTCCGGAGAGATGGCGTATACAATCCCCTTGAAGTAACGGTCTCCATTGCGGTAGAAGCGAACCTTCTTTGCTTTCTTCTCCGAGCTCAGGGCTTGGAGGGTTCTGGTTCGGTAAAGACTGCAATGGGCGCTGTGCGTCGGACTGGGAAGACCATTTGCCCGCGAGGTTCCACGGTTGTATCTCTGCGCTTTGTCCCGCTCGTCAAAATGCTCCAGCTCCATCTCTCTCCTTTAACGGACCCGGTGCCGATGCAGGACTCCTACAGACAATGGGCGAACGAATGGGCGTGTACCGTTTCAGGATATCCGACCAGAAATGTTCCGATCAGCACAAGCAGGCTTTATGCAAGACAATCAATATCCTGTGAATAAATCATTTACAACGCGGCCAAATGTTTAAATAACTCACAAATTCAAAATAAATGTTGTCTCTCTGTGGTTTTCATTATCACGATGGATACCTCCAAAGGTAATTTGACGTACACTTTCCAAACACAAAGCCAAAGAGCAGTAGTACACACAACCCCATTAACGTGTCATAATCGCCGGGTAGACAACTAAATTTACACAATAGAGCAAAGGTATAAGACGTTTCTAAGATAAAATCAATTGGTGATATTATTATATAAACTTTTTGATGCAAAATAAAATTTTCGGATACATATTCCTACACAAAATTTTAAGAAATTCCACGATCACTTTCAGGTGTGAGGAATTATTCTAACCAAGAATGTGGCAGCCAGTGCAACGCACCTTCACTACGTGCAGCAGAAAGCGTTTGCGTCCACCGGTTCAAGCTTTCGAGCTGCACGCCTTCAATTAGAATCTGTACAAAATTCTCCTATTTTCCAAGATGATCCAATTCCTTAAATAGTAAATTTAAATGCTGTCGGGCGAGGTTTATTGCGGTGTTAATGAGGAGCGTAAACCTAGACGCTCCCTTTGTTGTCCCGTGGATGCGAATCTGAGTGAGACGGTGGGAAGCACGCGCCTGCGTTCTTTCTCTATGGTGCGATTGCAGAGATTTGCATTGGTTGGTCTCTCATTTAAATGCAGCCCTGCTCCATCCCACATCATCCCACCTCCCACCAGACACTCCCATCGAACAGCGTTGATTCTGCCAAGCCTGCTAGCCGGCATTAAGCCCACATCACCGGCGTTCTGAATTATTTTCCGTATCGCCGCACCCACAGCATCGTAGGCACACAATTAATGCCAAGGATGATATGACAGCGAACACGAAAAAGTGCCGCGCTGCAACTCTCGTGCTTCGATCTTACTGTTATATAGCAGGCATATGGGATACTTCTGAAATTCTGCTAAAACGACTACTTAACTGCGCCTTTTGCACGTCGTCAGTAAAAATACACTAAAGGGCACGACACGTGCTTCGAAATGAATCTGAACTCTGCCGCATAAAGTGCGCACCTCTCACACTCCAGCGCTGCAGTCAGCAATTTCTCATTCAGACCGGGATCACCTGAAGATGGAGGACCTTCCTCTATGTCTTGAACGTGAGAACAGTTTCAGCGTTTTCCTGGAGAACCTCGAGACATGGAGACACAGCACCTGATTCTCTGCACCCACTGCAGTGTGGAGAACCAATGCATTACAGAAGCTCGCTGTGCACATAAAAGCAATGGACTAACAATTCTTTGCATTATTCCCTGTCCTTAGTGTCCACAAAACCGAGCGGCACTTTATTGTTCCAAATTGATCAATTATATAATTTTACATTAAATAGACTTCAAGCCAGGACAGACGACTATTATGCTATTATTATGCTAATCTGCTTGCCTGTGATAATGTCTTTCATTTCCCTCTGTCCCTGTTACATGAAACCCTCACAATTTCAGATGGCAGCTATAATTACTGCTGCAAGAACACACACCAGTCAACAGAACCAGAGCGCGTGTTTAACCAACGAGCTTTGCGCTCGGACCCTTCAGCCAGGAGAAGAATTTATGCTGCTGCACAAGCTGCTGACTGTGGCATTAGCTGACTGCTGCAATGTTTCACAGATCACCAGTTCATCCATCTTGCTAACCTTTTGACTGCATCCCAGCCACCCCACAGGGGTCAATGCGACTCTCACACTCTCTTGCAAACATAAGGTTAGGGTAGACAGACTAAATATTCTGTGAATAAAAAGCAAAATTAAAATCATATGTGTGTGATGATTGTATTCCATTATTAAAATTTTTGGTAATATATGTAAATGCTGGAATTATATGGTTTGTAGTCGTCCTATCGAAGGCACAGAGAATAGAGAAGGGAAACCTTAACATCATGTCTCTGCTTTCATAGGACTTTCATCTTTTCGCATTCATGGGTCATTATTTTAGTACCTCGTGTTCTCTTTTACTAGAGAAGACCCCAAAAAAGTTCTCCATTAGGTTTTGTTTACCTACTGGAGAAAAAAGAATGGAGCTTCTTGTGTCTGCTGTTAATATGTAAAATAACGCATTTTAAGAATGCATTAAGGCTGTTATAAAAGTCAATCAATCTACCTGTGCTAATATTTAGGCTATGATGTTGCATTGATTATAATTAGTCTAGATTTTAAGAAGATTGCAGAATAACTGAATCATTGTCTTCAGTTGAATAAAGTCCACTCAGCTGTACAGGTATCTAATTGGATGTTTTTAATGGGTGTCCGATGCCAGAAATGTTATTTCAGCCATTCTCCACAAGAAGGCCAACAAAAGTGGTGTACATTAATCAGTTCTCCAGACTATAAATCACTCATTTTCATTTTATTTTTTTATGGGGACACTGAAGCATCAAAAAAAATTTGCATCAGATTGAACATGAGCTAATTAAAGGAGCTGTGTCATGATTACTGCACATGCTCAGAACATACATCCCAAGAAATAGAATCTGCTTGTCTGCGAGTCATTATCTGATGGCATTCTTGCCAGTCTGTCTTCCTGTTGCATTGTCTTTATGTAAATTGGTCACTCTGGCTTTATACTTTCTATATTAAGGAGATTTCTATGAAAATTTGAGGATTCAAAGCGCTATTTGAAGCTTTAGCAATGGGACACAAAGAATCTTAGCTGGTTGCAAATGCCAAAAATCATAGAAGGACAAAATTACCTTCTAGATATTGACTTGCAATTGAGCCGATTTACTTTGTTCAAAATTGTGAGCTTGTGCAGTAACCGTGACTCAGCTCCTTTAACAGTCAACTTACTGACCATCATCTTCCTCTTCTCATTATTGACAGTAGTAGTATCTTATCTGGCCGTAGTAGTGCAGAGCAGCCTTGGAATGCGCTAAGTCAGGTTGCTGGAGCTTTTTGAAAGGATACCTCACTTCCATCCTTTATTTTATTCATTTTTTCATCTTTTCTTCCCCCACAGATTTATAATAGGCCATGTATTAAAACTGCTCTTCCTCATGGAACTTCATGGCTAGAAACATCAAACTTGCCGTGTAGCTTCATGTTTGGTTTTGTCATTTTAAAGTTTTTTTTGATGATGCCTACATTCCATCCCTCCCTTTTTTCAGCTCATGAACCTCCATTTATTTTCGAAAGCTCTAACTCTCCCACTCTTCGAAGGCTAGAGCCTCCAATCTTTCCAAAAAGCTTAAAGCTGCCTGAAACGGTGAATTTTAATGTGTTTGTAGCCCCACCCCTGCAGTCTTTCCTTTATTCATTACTTCATTCTACATTAATTTTACATATATGGATACATATATGCACAACATTGCAGCAAAAGCTTTCAAACTTGCTTCACACTGAAGACTCTCCTAAAGGAAGCTGTTACTGTCTCCGCCCCACCAGACACATGGAACATTTTATTTATTTTTTCTGTTACTCCATCTGAAATATTACCCAAAATGGACGGTCTTTTAAATTATGACTGGAATGAGGTGCCTCAGTCAGAAGAAACCAAAATTGCATTTTTTGGGCTGATGCAGCATCGGAATGGTTGGCGTTGGAACAGATGCATAGGAGGTGTTTGCATCTCATACCCACAGCGAAATATGATGGTGGGTCAGTCATGTTTTGGGGTTGTTTAAATTCAAGAGGTCCAGGGCCACTGGTTAACATAAAAGGCATAATGAAGTCGAACAAGTATCAGGATATTTTGGCTGACAATCTGGTTGCCTTTGTCAGAAGGCTGGGACGGATCCTTCAGGACTTTTGAACCACTTGTCATCGAGAGTTGAGGACTGGGCCGTTGGACTCAGGAAGAAAGCATCACGTTAAGTGGTGCGGCCCAACCTCTTTCCTGATTAGTCTTTGATTCTTAATAACTCTTGGACATTGAGAATTTAGCTGGTTGCACTGTGCAAATCACAAAAAAGGCAGCGAATGCACCGTGACTTGGAATGGTGAATGCCAAGTGACGACTGAAGCAGCGCACAATGCGGAAATTGTTAATCTAGATGTCTGCTGGTTGGACTCGGCCCTAGATGCCCATGTCAAGTCTTATACGGTCATCTGTGCCACTAGTCGGTGCAGGGAACGCACCTACAGAGGGTAGAGGGTTGGGTTTTGGGACTCAGGAGCAGGACAGGTTCACTGGAGAAGCCCCGCCCCTTTGCTGATTAGCTTAGCTTTTTTTTACTATATACAATTCAGGTGTCCATGACACAAGCAGCTCTGACAGATGGGGATACTTAACAGGAGAGTTGATGGAACGATCTGCATAAGGTTATTTTGCCACGAGAATCATCTCCGCATTACTGAAATGCGTGATGCCTGCATGAGTAGAAAATGAAAGTGGGGACAGTAATAACCAAAGTCAGATTTTTCAGTTATTCTAGACAGGTATACCAAAGGTGAAGGCAGGGCTGGGTGTCTTAAGCCCAAACGGCGAGAAAGTGAGCGAGTTATGCAAACACGAGATGAATTTTGCATGATGAGTGTGCAGGTTAGATCCCTCACTGACAGGGAGGTGAAACGGGTCTCGCTAAGAGCCGAGGGGGCGAGACGGAGGAATGACAGCTAACTGACGCATTGTGAACGAGGAGATTCTGAACCCCGTTACAGGAGGAGGACGGGCTGTGGATGAGACTGAAGGAAGGAGAGCAAATACTATGACAGATACGCTGACCCACATTTTTCTTCCTTTGGAATACTTCCCAGTCTGTGATTTACATTTTCACTCCATCCCGAGCCTGGAGCCACACCCACACACTATTGTGTGAGAACTGCCTCATCATCCGCTCCATCTGTGCCACAGAGCAGCCCGACCGCAGACTCTGCTCAATGCGCAGCAGCAACATGGCTCAGACATGAACACACTATTGTTTGAGTGATATTAGGTTTCATGTTTTTCTACAGAGTTTTGATAGGGCAAACCTGGATTTTGAATTGCAGAGATACACATATGCTCTCCCAAACCCAGATGCTGTCAGCCATTACTCATCACAGTAAAGTCCTCAAGTTTGTCTTGCACAACCATGGGATGAAGTAATAAACTTTATATGCAGGTTTACAGGTGAGGCTGACTTCACAACGCAGGGTTAGTGGGGTTTAATCACAAGTGGTAATGTTTGCTAACAGAAAGACTCAGTGATGTAAATCCTAGCTGAGCAACGACCTGCTGAACTTCAAGCCAATGCCCACCTGCTGTAGATTCATTACCAGGCCATGAGGCACATCCAACCTGAAGAACATCATAACAATCACTAAAGGTCCATTCCTCCTTCATAGCCCGACGAACATGGAGTCGAGGTGGCAGAGACTCAAAAGCTAAACCTTAACAGCCACTTTAACAAAGAGAAGATTTTATAACCACACTCTATACTGAAGCCTTGCACTTTAAAGCAGCTTCATAAACCGTATCTCTACGTAAACCTTCACAAAAACCTTCCTGAATATCAATTTGTGAGGTTTCTTTAGTTTTAAAAAGAGGAGCAGGTTAAAAAATGACAACAGCACAAGGCTTCGGAGCAGGAAACACAGAGAAGACAAACAGATACGGGAGGATGGATCACGATTCACGTTTATGTAAAAACCCACCCACACTGAAATCTTTTGGTAGAACACACTTAAGGACCTAATTCATATTTGGTGGACAAATTGCAGTCCCCAACCAACCTTCCCTTGTTCAACACTCCAGCTGTTATATCAGGAAAAAACACTTGGAAATACTCACATTACCTTTCTGGAGAGCCATAGTTCGATGAGTAAATAAATGATGCAGCATAGCATAAAATAGTATGAGTAAGATACCTAGTTAAATTTCTGAAAGGTCAGAGCTCTGGAACATCTCACTATGAGCAAATTTAAATCATTTCAGCATCTGATGATTTAAAAGCCAAAGCAGCCAGACCAAACAAACTTCACAGGGGTCTTAATTCAACCAGGATTTTTTGCTCAGCAATCGTCAGTGGGCCCACAGGTTAAATGGCTGACCAGATGCTTTCAGTGATTCTGCTCAAGTTCTTTTTGACTATAAGGTGCGAGCCTTGCAGGTTGTGTGTGTGGTGTGCGGTGTGTGTGTGTGTGTGTGTGTGTGTGAGAGAGAGAGAGTTCTTGCACTTGCTATAAAGCTATAACCAAAAAATGTTTTTCCCCCTACAGTGTGGGGACATTATTGGGAAGAGAGGACATTTCCATGTGTCCTCAGTACTACAAATGCAAATGGCGACATGTCAGTTAAGGTCAAGGGTAGGGTAAGGGTTTGGTGTAAGGTTAGAGTTAGGGAAAGGTTAAGGTTAGGGTAAGGGTAAGGGTTTGGGGTAAGATTAGAATTAGGGATAGGGTAAGGTTAGGGTAAGGGTTTGGGTTAGGCATGCATTGCTTATTGTTAAGATTAGGGAAAGTCTGCAGAGACACACCAAAAATGAATGGAAGTCAATGTAACGTTCTCTCAAGGATAGATGCACAAGGTTGAGTGAGTGAGTGTGTGTGCATACATGCATAGCAGGTAATCGCACTGAGGAGGGGCAACCACTAAACCTCAACTGTAGTGAGAGCACAGGTGTAGTTGTCATGTGACCAAATATTCCAGGCCAAGAAGGCGAGCATCAAAACAACTGCATTCAGAAAGTGCGATGCAGATGGTAATCCATCCGGGAATTAATGTAGGGACACTGATAAGGGATACACTTGGACTTTTACCAGGATCTGAGTCCAATCCTAAGAACTATGAAGTATTCATATTTGCTGAACCAAGCCTTTTGGAAAAAAACACAAACCAAAAGTTTTTAATACGACAAGCCTACAACTGCATTTTTTCAAGAACACAGCCAGAGACAATTTCTTCCATAATACTTTATTTTCCGGTCAGCAATTCATTCAGTATGAAAATTTAGCCATTATTTTCCCACAGAAATGTAAATTAAGAGGGAAATATACTTTCCAGTTCCTGAAGTGTATATCCGGAACTCACAAAAGATATTTACTGCCCGCAAAATGGCATTAAGACCAAACAGATGTTGGAACATAAACATACAATATGATATGCTGACAACTATTTCCCCAGGATCTTTAAATGTAACTATGACCCAAAGTCAATGGTATATTACTTGTTTAGTGTTAGCCATTCAGTTGTCAAAAACAAAAATTAAATAAATAATAATAACTTTGCATGTCAGGAAAATAAGGTTATTACAAACAGACATGGACTCATCTGTGGTTTCCAAACTCGGTCCTGGGGTGTGAATGTTAATGCCAGTTCTGATTCCAACCACAATTAAAGTAATAGGATATTAGTGAGCTGTAATTTCTTTAATTGGGTGCATTTTAAGTGGAAAACCGTTTTACACTCGAAAGCCTTACTTTCATAGAAATATCCATGAGTGCACTGAAGAATAAAAGTCCCTTGAACATAATGTGTTTATTATTATATATTACAAGCAATTTCAGGCAACAAAATTAATAAACCAATCAAACTGGATCAAGAAAATGGCAAGATCCAAACTAGGCTGCTGAAGACAGATGTTTTGAATTCTTCTAAAATAATTTGCATGAAAAGGACATTAACAAATTGACATTTTAGTTTCCACGATCATGTGTCCAAAGTTTTACCCAATATATCACAATGTGGATATGACATTTCTGTCATTAATGGCAAGTAGAGTTGTCGGTCAAAATGTGGTTTATGAGGATACAAGCCTGGTCTACACAGATGCACCAAATTAAGATAAACTAACAGCTTATGAAAATCCTAATTGGAATTGTGGTTGAAAGAAATAATAGCATACACGGGGAGGTCCCAGGAATGAGTTTGGGACCCACTGACTCTGATACTACAACATTTGAATAAAGATGGACCAACACTGTGCCATTCCACAGGCTTTATGTAAACCAACCATCTCAACATTCGGCCGCAAAATATACAACAGGAAACAAAACAAGCCAATTAAAATGGATAAAATAAATAATAAATAAATAAGATCAAATAATTCTTGTCCATATACCTTCCTGACAACGGCATCCATCTTGATGCATTTCCTCAGTTTCAGTTGATACGCAAGTCCTACAGGTAGGAAGAACAAGTTAAACAGAATAGCTGCAGCCTGATATTCTTTATATCCTTTATCAGTGAGATAATCTTCTCAAAAACAGCACATATGAATATCACACACACTTTACTCATGGTCCCATACTGCACTGAGGAATGTCAGAAATCACCACAATATATAACACCATAACCACTTACAATTTAATTTGCAAATACAACTGGTTTAACTGTCATTTCTGAGGCCATGGGTACACATTTTTGGGACCTGACATATGCTCATCTAGAGCCAAGTAAACGGGTTACATTTTTAATACAATCAATTCAGATCTACTGGCATGGTTGAGTTTGACTACGGAGCTTCAGGTTAAGACGGCACTCACCATGGCCTCGGTGTCGGGCTGCTCATACAGTTTAGTGGTGCAGGAATCTCCCAAAAACTGATTAAACGTCCCTAAATCAGGGGCATTCTGAGCTGGGATACGGGAGGAGCTGGACAGTGGGCGTAACCTTTCCGCACGGTGAGGCTGAGGGGGATACAAAGGCACGTTCTCACGGCCATAATCCCGTTGGTTTGGCGCAGACCGGACAGAGTAGAAGGTGGGTTCGGGGGCGGAGCTTGGCCGCAGACTGTCCCCTCTGTGGTCGCTGTGGTAGGAGGTTGTGCCAGGTAAGGAGGGCACCGAGTCGTAAAGGATCTCAGAAAGCACCTCATCCTCCCACGCGGAAGCAGATGTGATTGGCTGGTAGCAGAAAACGGCCCCTGGTGCCACAGTGGACGTGAATGGCTGACTGCTGGGGGCGAATTCCGGAGGACAGGGCTCTTTTAGCGGCCCAAGTGGAGCAAAAGTCTGGTTCATCATTGCTGGCTGTGCCAGGGGTGCATACCCAGGCTCCAGGCCCACCAGAGGGAGGAAATCTGGGCCGACCACCAGCATCTGAACTGGTGGAAGAGGGGACTCTCCCACAATTACTGCCGGAGACACCGAGGGGTTGGGAATCACCTGCGGGACAAAGTTCTGGCTCACCATCACGGGCGAAACTGGGCCGCAAGCCTGTTTCCAGAACACTGTTGGGGCCCGGGTGGGGGCCATTGCTGCTGGGCCACTGAAAGCCTGGTTCACGACATACGTCTGAGGGAACGGAACAGACGCTCTTCCGTGCGCTACACTGGGAGCTGAGGACGATTTCAGATCTGGGAGAGCAGCATAGGGCTGGCCGATTACCACAGATGGGTGGGCCGTGCTAATGGGACGGATCCCATCCACCTTAGGCTGGATACGCTTTCCCAAAACATGAGACGCAATAAAGTCTGGTAACAAAGAAAGAGTTACATACAATAAGAGGTTACGGTATTCCATCATATCAAGCGCATCAAGCGAGACACTTCCACCACTAGAATTCTGTTAGTGTCAGAACAAAGTATCCCAAACCCAAACAGTGACAACCACAGATAAAAGGTTGGAGATGAAGACCAAAACACTGACACCTCTTGGTGTCATCGGTACACAGGGTGTACTCAGCAGGGTGTTGAACCAACAGATGTTTTTTATTTTTGGACTGATAAGGGTAATATTATTTGTCAATGATCTACACGAGGGCACAGAAGTTGGCTCCAGTATTATGATTAACGGAAACAAATGACCATGATAGTGTGCAATACGGTTGAATCAAAAGGTGCAGTGATTAAATACCATCAACAAAACTTGTGCTGCTCGGCTCTGGCAAAGGTGCACCTCTTCGTTTATTCCTCACCAACCGTTCCATTCTGATGAGGAGACAGGATATTATATGTCAAGAAGAAACATCCGCTCGAGGTAAACTCAGTTTATATAATTCTGTGGCACCATTATGGAACCAAATGATGGTTTGCTTGGCCATGGTTCACATTTGTGTGTAGATCTCAGATGTGTTCGATTTAAACCAACACACAACCACTAACCGAGAGAAACAACAAAATCAATCGTAATGTTGCCATAAACACATTTTTTACTAAGGCCACATGGAATTTACTATTTTTTTAAAATGCATAAATATAACAGGGTTACACGTTACATTTACGTTCTTTCACTGTCATCAGTGAAATCATCACAGTCACCCAGAGTAAAAGCTCCGATCTCTTTATTAAGGGGATAAATCTCTTAATTGAACCCAACTTGAACTCTTCTCCCCCCATATGGACGAGTGACCTGTATGAAAACACCTTTCTTCCAGCTGACTGGCCTTGCCTTCTAAATGCAAGCACACCCTGGGGCACTACCAGCCATGCTGTAATAAGCAATTTTACATGACCGTCTGGCACGTTACCAGTCCAGCAGAGGCGCCCGTCTCACAGCAGTGATGCAAGAGTTGAGTTCCCCTGACCTGACATTACCAGTCACAGCCAAAACACACAAAATTGGCTCTCCGACACAGTACAGTACCGTTTTTCAGCGGCTTTCGTTGGTTTGAACCATGTGTCCGGCCCATTATCTTCCAGGGCTCTTACGACCTGAAATTTAAAGCAGGATATCTGAGCGTAATCCACTGCAGAGATAATGAACGATATGACTCATCATTCTGGGCAGAGAAAACAAACGAGCGAGTCAGAGCCTTTTTTACCTACGGGCAGTCATCTGCGAAAAGCTCCATGTCAGCATTTCGCATTTCATCAGCTGGTTCAGAAGAAGTAAAGAGAGTGGTTGGGAGGGCTGTACATTCAACCAAAACCCAGTTCCATTGAGCAGCACATCGGCCCCCGCTGCTGAGGTCTTATGTGGTGCGCTTCCCTCCCTCGCACCAACGTCTGCACTCTCAAGACGGGTTTCGTGTTCAACCAATCAGACGGAAGCTCTAAAATTTTTATGCAATGGGTACAAACCGTTGTAGGAGGTAAGCAAAACAAGCAAGACGCCTGCCACGAAGGCTAACCAACACTAACATGTTGAAAAGGTTTAAAAAGTGGAATTTCTCCATGTTTCTTCATTGCTGAGGTTTTCCAAAACCCAGGTTCTGTAGCTACACAGCACGCACTTCGGTCAGCACTTCGGTAGTTAGACATTTGACTAGGGCCGGTCGCTATCACAGCGAAGTCGCTTGATTTCCTTCATGTTCTCATCAAGTCCAATTTTTATTCTTGAGAAAATTTTCTGATAAACGGTAGTGCGGCACATAAACAGTTCGCCTGAGGAATATACAGCAGTATTTACGGAGAGAACACGACTTATAATTGAACGAACATAGCGTTGACTTTTTCTATATTGTTATGGCCCCAATTTGTTATGACATTTATGACAGCAAGGGATGACAGACACAATATTAAAACTTAAACACATTTAATTTAACAACAGCAACTAACAACACACTACTCAACTCAACAGACCAAGATTGTTTATACACAAAAACCGAAATATTTACAGTCCCTTTAGTGGGTTGCTTGGTGATGTCCTGGGTGAGGAAAATGCTCTAACACAGGCAAAAATCCACTATAAGCTTCACAGGTCTTAAACAGAATGACAGGTCTGGTCACATGTATCCTTCTCCATGCAATTTCTCCTACTACTTTACTGTCTCAATTCTTCTCCTTATATATTCTTTTGCAAACCCCACCCACATTTAGACCTCTTTTTTTAATGTTCTGGGACTTGCCCCAGACATGCCCAGAACATGTCCAAACCTAGCTC
The DNA here is from genome assembly GCA_029721435.1 of Gymnothorax reevesii. Taxonomy (NCBI): domain Eukaryota; kingdom Metazoa; phylum Chordata; class Actinopteri; order Anguilliformes; family Muraenidae; genus Gymnothorax; species Gymnothorax reevesii. The sequence goes on from CM056574.1 coordinate 173,601,951, forward strand.
CAGTCTGGGCTTAACAAAAAAAATAGGTAAATGCTGCCATCTAGTGGCCTCTATTCACATTACAATATACAACCACAATTCCGAAATTGTTGGGACAAAGTGTAAATTGTGAATTACATCAAAATGCAATGACTTTCAGATCACATGAGCCAATATGTTATTTACAATAGAACATAGATAACATTCCAAATGTTGAAGCAGATATTTTGCATTTTTTTCCCCACAAAATCGGCTTCAAATTTTCTGTCTGCTACAGGTCTCAAAAAAGTTTGGACACAGGCAAAAAAAGGGCTGAAAAAGCAATTGATATATAAGAGAATCAAATGAAAGAACATGTAGCAAGTAATTAAGTTAACTAGCATCAGGTATGTAACATGATTGGCTATAAAAGGGATGTCTTAGAGAGGCTGAGTCTCTCAGAGGTGAAGATGGCCAGAGGCTCTCCAACCTGTGAAGGCTTGCGTTAAAAAAATAAAAAAATAAAAAAAAATAATAATTGTGGAATACTTTAAAAACTAGATGATGCGCACTCTATAGAGATGCTAAGCCACGCCTCCTGTTGACCTTGACCTTTGAACCGCAAAATGCAAATTTGGACAGGGTACCCTAGGATCATCTACCCCACAAAGTTTGGTCACCCTAGATTCACTGGTGGCCGAGCTGTCGGACAGACAGACAGAGCTAAACTGTATACCCACGCCGCCTCGTCGGGCGTGGGTAACAATGTTCCTCAAATGTCAAATTACCAAGGCTTTGAAGGTCTCATCATCAACAGTGCATAACATCATCAGAAGATTCAGAGAAACTGGAAAAATCTCTGAGCGTAAGGGACAAGGCCAGAGACCTTTACTGGATGCCCGTGATCTTCTGGCCCTCAGACGCCACTGCATCACTCACCGGCATGATTCTGTCATTGATATTACTAAATGGGCCCAGGAATACTTCAAGAAACCACTGTCTGTAAACACAGTCTGCCGTGCCATCCACAGATGCCACCTAAAATTCTTACCATGCAAAATGGAAGCCATTGTTGAGCATGATCCAGAAGCACCGCCATGTTCTGTGGGCCAAGGCTCATTTAAAATGGACTGTAGCAAAGTGGAATAGTGTCCTGTGGTCAAACGAGTTCAAGTTTCCAAGAGTCTGAGTTCGACATCCTTTTTGGAAATCATGGGCGTCGTGTCCTCTGGGCTAAAGAGGAGAGAGACCACCCCTCCTGTTATCAGTGTTCAGTTCAAAAGCCAGCATCTCTGATGGTATGGGGATGCATTAGTGTATATGGTGTAGGACACTTGCATGTTTTAAAAAGCACCATGAATGCTGAAAGATATATACAGGTTTTAGAGCAACATATGCTCCTCTCCAGACGACATCTATTCCAGGAAGGTCTTGTGTATTTCAGCAGGACAATGCAAAACCGCATACTGCAGCTATTACAACAGCATGGCTTCCTGGTAGAAAAGTCCGTGTGCTGAACTGGCCTGCCTGCAGTCCTGATCTTTCACCGATTGAGAACATTTGGCGCATAATTAAACAATAAGTCCATCAATGGAGACCAAAAATTCTCCAGCAGCTGGAAGCCTGTATTAAACAAGATTGGGATCATCTTCCAAAGGCTAAACTCAAGAAACTTGTCTCCTCAATGCCCAGACGCCTCCACTCTGTTAAAAGGAAGAGGGGATGCTACCCCATGGTAAACAGGCCCCTGTCCTAACTTTTTGGAGACCTGTAGCAGCCATCAAATTTGAAATGAGCTCATTTTGAGGATGAAATTGTAAAATTTCTCAGTTTCAACATTTGCTATGTTATTTCTGTTCTATTGTGAACTGCTGCTGGTGTAATTTGAAAGTCATTGCGTTTTGATTTTATTCAAAATTTACACTTTGACCCAACTATTTCGGAATTGGGGTTGTACATGTATTTTCTCATTCTAGAATCCGAATCTTGTTTTATGCATAAAACAAATGTTAACATCCACAAGTTTTTTTCGCGACATGTTCGCGACATTTTGATTTATTAATATTTAACAGGGGAAACCCAAAAGGACTGCCATTCTGATTTGATCATTTCGAACAATGCCATAACGTCACAGAACTCGAAACCCAGCTTGAGTGCGCAGACATTGGTGTGCGAGGGAAGTGAACCAAATGTCTGCGACGGAGGCGAGCAGCACATCAGGAAAGCCTTCTTCCAGCCATATAATCTTCACCAGCAGGAGGAGGGCGGCGACATAAAAACATAATTTTCCCAAAGGTTACAGGGTCAGAATACAACCTGAACCCTCTGAGGGGAAGGGCTTCCTGACCTTCTCCATAACTTCCTGAGGCAGCCGCTGGTGGACGTACGTCATGTATTTGACGGTCAGCTCCAGGGTGGTGGCCGTATCCATCCGGGGCTTGATAAATGGCAGTAGCTCACGGAGGCGCTCACAACAATCCCGAATCTGCGACCTGCCAAAACACTCCGATAGTAAGCAGAGCGACCCCTGCTGGAAACGTAAGGAAAAGAGACTGGAGAGCTGAATCTCTTCAGTCTTAGAAAAGGGAGATTATGGGGGTGATGGTTATGAAGGCATTCAGATATGCAGCAGAGCTTTTTAAAACTTTACCTGTATCCCAGAACACTTGCATTACTTGCCGCCCCCCCATCCACCCACCCCCACCCCCAAACAATACATAAAGATCATCATTTGGCCACAATTCTGAAAAACATGCTCTATAGGAACACTCTTATCCTTTTTTTGTTTCTTTGCATTGGCTACAGCTTGAATTGGGCCTCACCTCCTCTTCTGTTCCTTCTTACAGTGCAAAAGGGCCTGAAGGTCTCCATTGGCTGGCTGGGCTCTGGGGTCCTCTGATAGGAGCTCACAAGGGCTGGTTCCGCCCCCAGCTTTGCCCCTGCAAGCAGTACAAGAGCTCAAACCCATTAGCGACCGACACACTCATAGAAAACATTATATCAACTCAGGTCTGGTGCAGGAGCAGCCAAGCCCAATTCTGGAAAGCTGTACAGACTGCAGATTTTTAACCAACCGTCTGAATCTCAAGAAGCAAGAGGAGGCAAGTTAACTGTGACCAAATAAAGAGCCCAGAAACATCAAAAATCAGCAGCTTTCCTGGACGTAAGCTGGCCACCTCTGGTCAAGCGCTGGGCTGTTCAGGATGGGTTTCCACTGAAATTTACTTTTCACGTGTCAAGGTTCACTCTTCATGTTTCATGTGTGAACAGAGGAATGAAATCATTTTCAGTGTGTGGGGGTCCGTGGGAGTTCATATTTCACCTTTCACCTTCATGTCACGGGTCACGCGTGAATCGAAGAACATACATGCTCGTTCTCCGCTGACATGAACAAGCAAACTGTCAGCAGCAGAGTCAGGTGAGTCCGGTCACTGCAGGCACTTCTGCGTCTCCTGATCTGTGCATATGTTTTCAGAAAGCAATTCATCATCATTTACTAGCAAAAGTAGGTTCCGGTTAGAGAACTGAATCTCACTGAACACAAAAACTGGCAGATTATGTTGGTGAATGAAACACCAGGAAAATGGAAGTGAAAGTGAACTCGGTCTGCCTGAACTTGGGGGAGATCGTCATCAAAGTGAATCATGAAACGTGAATAGTGACATGTGATCAGTTAACTTCTCCGGAAACCCAGCCAGAGTCGATAGGTAATAACAAAATCAACCAAACTGACTGTGACAAATCATCTTTCCAGCAAATTCTACAATACCTTTAGGCATTCTAGTCAGAGTTTAGAGTCAAGACTCCTGTGTGGGGGTATGTGGGTGGACAAACTGAATTGCTGCTCGTTTTCCAGGTATGCAATGATGTAATCACACTCCGATGGAAATGATACACAAAGAAATTACTGAAGACCTCATACTGAGCGCCATCTGTGCTGCAACAGGATAAATAATTTCATTCCATCTTTCTTAATTTGGTGAACTTTGTTTCTTGCACAGCATTAGTCACGCTTAATTCTGCATCCATGGGTGAGGATCAGCTCGTACAGAATTTTGTGTCGGGCAGCAGCAACATAATTCAATTTGCAGAAACAAAAAGGCTCCGCAGAAGTGTTCTGGGAGATTGAGTTCTGAGCCACAATACATGTCCGGCACATTCCATGTGCACGTGGCACAATTTGCAAAACAAATGTTTGGGCTTGCGTTTTTGCAAAACGCTGCCCTGGGTTTATCGAACAGCCCTGCCTGGGCTCAGGAAGCGGCTTCTTATGCTAATTATTGCTTTCAATAGGCAAACAAAAGCAGTGTAAACACTCAAACAGGCCTTTCCTTTTGTTAAAAGGTAGTGATTTTGAAACTAATGATCAGAGTGCAAATACAAGCCCTATAAAGGCCAGATACAGCTGCCTTTCAGCTCTACTGAATTTCTAATCCACAGGACAAGCTATTAATCAACATAAGGATACAAGCAGGGCCAAAACATATTCTTCCTTTTCGAGTTCAAAATACTGGAAGCTCAAAGTAACAGATAGGAAACTAGATCAATATTCAAAGTACAATGCTCCTACATTACAACACTAAACCGAGCTGTGAGACTGCTGTGTTAGATACAGCTCAGGTAAAACAGTCAGACACTCGCAAAGCACCACTAACCTTTCTGTTTTTGAGTTGTTAATGCAATGCCAGCAGTGGTAGGAATTTAAAACAAATTAAGAGGTTAAAGTAAATAGGATGTGAAAGCATAAACCCAAGCAGGATTGTTCAGCAGTTTCAGAAATTGCTTCGGTGACATTCTGGCTTCCAACACTCCACTGCAACAATCTTGAGGAGAACTAGACAGATCGTTTTTGTAACATAATGTAGCAAATTGCCACCATTTGCAGAATTGCATTTTTAAGGACATTCATATTTCATGGATCTCTCCTGGCTGTGCCCTGCACAGAATACTGCGCTACACAATCAAAAAAAAAACCCTGCCGGGTAAAATAAACAAATTAACTCTTGAAAGACCTGTCGTTTACAGGTGTTCCTGGTTCAGCTTGGTGATCCACTGATTCTGGTTCAGGTTCCTGTTCCACCACAGCATTGGGGCTTACAGTGGGGGACCTCTCATTTTGACCTATGGAGAAGCCATAAAATAGGTACAGTGAACCAACCTACCATGTTGTTTCAAGACGGCATCTGACAAAATTGTATAGTGTGTGTGACTGTGCGCGTGCCTCTATGTGGTTGTGTGATCATCTCACTTTGCTCTGACAGGAAGCTGCACCTCCTGAGGACCTTCTCCAATGTCTCCACGGTGACGGGCTGGGTCAGCACAAAGTCCGCCGTGCCGTCTGGAGGATCTTCTGAACAACAGAAAGTAGAATTCAGACAGCCATCCCCTCAGGGAGCTGATGAGCGATGTCATGTACAGCACATACCTAAACCTGCCTCCGGTACAACCAGGACACACACCGCTTCACCTGACCGCTGGCAGGTCTTTTTCCTGTTGTGATGAACGACAACAATTCAGCAAACACATTTCTACATATCTGAGCAGACCTCGGCCAATGTAATGATGTGGCTGTGGACCTCTCCTGGCAGGAAGTCCTGTATGTCATAAATTAAACACCACTTAAAAGCTGGGAAAGTTGATGCCAGGGGGCAGTTAATGTTAAGCTTGTCGTTCGGAGGGGAAGGAGCAAACAGACCCAGAGGACTGATAAATTGAATAGTTGCGTAAAGCGCCGAGTTGGCTGATAGATAAAAAGATCCAAAGTTAAAATATAGTTAACAGTTTAAAGAATGAATGAAAAATGAACGAGCAAGAATATGATACATATTTTAACCCTTTACTGGCTTCATGAATGACTATTTTCGGTACAGTTAAGATCCTCGAGTTGCTCAGAGTCTTCTGCAACAAATCCCAACATCACTTCATGGGAACTACAGGAAAAATCTGTAGCCAAAGCATCCGTGGCCAAGTACTGTAGGCAGATGAGGGTTACATGCTGCATGCTGTCTGTCGCACTGAGGGTTCCCTCACCTGAGTGTGCGGAGAGCCTGGAGCTCAGCAGGAGCTCTCGAGTTACTCAGGTGGAAGAGCAGCAGCTGGTAGGTGTTGGGGTCCACATACGGCAGAGCACTCAAGGGCACAAGCTTCATGACCCTGATCTGACCAAACCTGGGTAAAGTCTCCCAAAGAAGCCCGGAAGTTTGAATAACGACGTCATTGTCACCCATCAGCAGTACACTGACAGCCACCTGGAAATGAAGATACCCAAAATGGCATTTCATACAGGACACTGATCAATAAAATGCTTCTCACTGGCGTTGCCACATCCCAAGGTTTAGCTCAAAACGTTCACAGAGAAGGGACAGAGACCAGATGGATTTTACAGGCCAGAGTGAATATGGGGGAAGATAGATGTTAGACGTGTGTGTGTGCGTGTGTTTGTGGAGTATGAAGTTACATTTATAACTAAAGTTCTTTGCATCATGTTCCCAATCAGACCTGTGTAATGTGGAGGGGGAAAAGCCACTAGATGGCAGTATTGACTTTTTTTTTTGTTGAGCCCAGTCTGGAGCTAGGTTTGGGCACGTCCTGGGCATGTCTGAGAGGGAAAGTCCCAGAGAGAAAAAAAAAAAGGTGGGAGGTCTAAAAGGTGGGAGGGGGCTGCAAAAGAGTATATAAGGAGAAAAATTGAGAGAGTAAAGTAGTAGGAGAAATTGCAAGGAGAAGGATACATTTGACCAGACCTGTCACTCTTTTCAAGACCTGTGAAGCTTTATGTGGATTTTTGCCTGAGTTGGAACATTTTCCTGTCCCAGGACATCACCAAGCAACCCAACCAAAGGGACTGTAAATATTTTTATTCTTGTAAATATCAATCTTGGTTAGTAGTTCAAATTGTAGGTTAGTTGTCAGTTTGTATAATTAAATCCGTTTAAGTTTAAAAATTTTGTCTGTCATCCCTTGCTGTATTAGGTGTCATAAATTGGGGCCATAACACCTGGGATCAATTTTAACCAATGTGCAGGTAGTCGAACAGGTAAAAATGTTCAAGTATTTAGCGGTTCAATTTGATTTCAATTTAAAATGGGCTCATCAAGTTATTAACAAGCTCACCGATTATTCGCAGTTTGTCCTCGCAGCAGGGGCTGCGGTAGCACAATGTGGATAAGAGCATCAAGATACCATTTACCGGAGTAGCCGTCCACCATTCATTATGGCACCACCACGTGATTTTAGCCGTTAATTTATTTATCCAAGATAAGATATACTTTATTGAACTCTGTGGGGCAATTCGTCCTCTGCATTTGACCCATCCTACACTTAAGAGCAGTGGGCAGCCACAGAGCGCCACCCGGGCACCAACTCTAGTTCTAAAGCCAGTTTGTTGGTCAGGGATATCGGTTGGAGTGTTCCTATGATGCATGTTTTTGTGGGTGGGGGAAACAAGAGTACCCGGAGGAAACCCACACATGCAAACGCCACGCAGAAAGGCCCCAGGCCGGATTCAAACCAACGACCTTCTTGCTGTGAGGCAGAGGTGCTAAGCACTGTGCCGCCACCGTATTTAACCTTTATTTAACCTGGTAAGAACCAGTCGAGATTAAAAATCTCTTTTACAATGGTGACCAGGCCAGGAAGGCAGCAGAAAAGTGCACACCAGAACAAGCTGAATACATACAACGAAATACAGAACAATATTTTAGAGCAGAGCAGGGTTGCAAGAATACAGAGGCACATATAAACAAAATGCATCAAGATAAAACAGGTCATTTTGCATTAAAACCACAACAACTTGTGGTGCAGATTCGAGTCAGCTTTTGTTAGAAGCTCCTAAGGGGGATCAGGGAACTTAGGTTCAGTGGAACCTGCAAGCTGTTCCAAGACCAGGAGCCGAAATAAAACGGATTCTTTTCCCAGCCTCAGTCCGTACTGGTGGCACTTTTAGAAGCATTTGATTATTGGACCCAAGATTGTAGGCGTTTTCAACAAAGACAAACTTTGAACTTATGTAGCTGGGTAACCTTCACAAAATGACCTTGTACATTAAAATGTGCCAGTGTTGCAGCCTGCATACAGAGGGCCAGCCTACCAGGTCATACAGTGTACAGGGGTGAGTCCGGTAGTCGGAGTTTTAAATGTATCTCAAGGCAGCATGGTATAATGACTCAAGTTTAGCTAGGATAGTGGGACTAGCAAATCAGGAAATGGTGTCACCATAGTCCAGCTGAGGCATAAAGAGGGCAGTAACCAGTCTTTTACCCGACAACTGGTGAGAAACATGACTTTAGCCAAAAGAGAAAAAAGATAGTAAGTCAAGTTTCAGATATTGAGAAAAATGGGAAAATCATCAATAAGGCCCTGCCTTCTGCCGTCCCTTTCATTGGGTTTTTTTTTTTTCTTTTTTACTAAGGCTACAGGTGCTTATGGCAGGCAAGTTTAGGACAGTGTGCAATATTTCAATTTATATTCTCTTAATTATAGGTTGAGAGCATGAGCAATGTTTCAGGGGAATGTGCTTTTTTCCCCCCTCACTTTAAAGAGTTATCATCAGATGGGTCATGATTTTTTGGCATTCGTCATGTGTTTGTGTTGTATACCGTTGAATTTTAATCACTGACGGAGACCAAGGCTAATGTTGTAATCGTGACCATTCTAGTTAAGGCAAACTGCTCAAATGTAAGGGAAATGCTGACAAATCCTAAGTGGGATGACTTGCTGTCATCATTATTATACGTAATGACATGTAGAAGGACCTTAGGCTGCTGGAAAGGCCGACATGGCTCAAACAAATGCGTAGTCCGGTACACCTGATCACATTCTATGTCATCATGCAACATATAACCTATTCACCAGGTTTCAAAGACGAACGACGCACCGTTAACTTTATTTCATATCAATTAAAAGTTAAATAAAGAAACAATAATTTCATATTACTGGCAGAACGAAACTATAGCTATTGCAAAAAAAAAAAAAAAACCCAATATTGAACTCGTGTATGTAATTCCATTCTCACAAATGCAACCGTCTCTCTCAAAAAATTGAGAAAAACAACAAACGAACCAGGTGATAATTTCACAACGGAAGACGAGACAATATTAACTCATATTAAGCACAAATGGACTAAACGAAGTCGACGTTTGTTTAAAAGTATTGAATTATCGTACCAATTCTTAATTGCAAGACAAAACACGTGAAAAATTGCTCAGCTTACCTGGCTGGAATTATATTGCTTGGATTCGCAAGCAGAGGTCATTCTCGTAGCCCGTGGAAATGCGGCTTCACGTTTGTAAAAAGGAAACTTCGCTGTTGTGCAGCAGCTCACGTGAATTTTCTCCTCAATTAACGAGGAAGGCAGCGGTCATTACAAAACGCGTGTGCGGGATGCAGATTCAGGTGATTAAAGGTTTGATTGGCACACTGCAAATATTCGTGATTAGAGGCAAACTTCACCCCAATCCACCACTACAGGCCTGCCCATTTAAATTTCTACTGTTGCTGTAGCTAAACTTTGAAGGGGATATTTAGTGATGTATTATGCGATAGTAGTGTCGTGTCACAAATCAAGATTAAACATTGTAAGATGATATGTTTTGTTTTAGTTACTCTGATTCTTCGCGGTTAAGTTTATTATTCATTTCAACACGACAAGGATTCCAAATCGGCACTACTAACCCAATTAATACTAATTAATACTACTAATGACTGTTCATCAAGCAAGAATGGGAAAGAGTTCCACCTGAAAAGCTTCAAAAATTGGTCTCCTCAGTTCCCAAACGTTTACCAAGTGTCGTTAAAAGGAAAGGTGATGTAACACAGTGGTAAAAAGGCCCCTGTGCCAACTTTTTTGCAATGTGTTGCTGCCTTTAAATTCAAAGCTAATGATTATTTGTAAAAAAAAAAAAAAAAAAAAGGTTTCTCAGTTTGAACATTAAACATCTTGTCTTTGCAGTGTATTCAATTGAATGCAAATTGAAAAGGATTTGCAAATCATTGTATTCTGTTTTTATCAACGATTTACATACATTCACTGGTTTTGGGTTTTGTATATTAAATATGAGCCACACAGATTATATTAGAAGTGTCATGCCTCAGGAAGATTTTATACATGCATTATATTCATTTTTAACCTCAGAAAATATTTGATGCCATCAAACTGATATTTCAAGAACATACATCCTCATTCATGTTTATCGTGCGAGTACTAATAATCGTGCATCATCAAATTGACTGACTTTACAGTAAGAGAACACAGACTAGTGTACTAAGCAAAGATTTATTACTTTGTGTAATGTGTTTGTGCACATCTGGGTGCATGTGAATGTGTGCATCCTTAGAAAATGTTTCATGTAATCATACTGAAATATTTCAACAGCATATTTTCACAGAGAGGAGAAGCAATGACTTGCCTATAATCTTAGTCAATAAAAGTCCATGAGTAAAATGGCAGTCAAAACTGAAGGTCCGAGGCACTCTGATAAGTTAAAAATCCTTTATTGGCAGGGATATCTACGCGTTTCGACTCCAACGAGTCTTCATCAGGACATAATGAGCAATTACAAAACACGTGTTGAAATAGAAAAAGAGCATCATATGACGCAATCACATTACCTAGTTCATCACCACACACAAATTGGACCAAAATTATAAACCACAGAGCTTACATTCCCATAATGCTATAAATAACTCATAAATATAGCATTTATAGGTAGGAAAAAGTCACCACAAAAACATTTAGACAGAAAATATATGCTCTTGCTCATGACAAGATCACAAAAAGTACTGAAGTTAAGAAACATCAAGAGTAATTCTGAAGAAGAGCGATGATAAGCCTTCGACTGAATAAAACAAGAGTACACATTGATAACAATTCAAAATACAACAAAATTTGCCATAATGTTGGCATAAAATATTACAGAAAGGGGGAAAAAATCAATCTCCTCGTTGAGGCCAGGGAAGGAAGTGGCCCCCAGTGTATAGATCCAAAAAGTCTCTCGCTGCAAGAGACGTTTAAGTTTGCCCCCCCCCCCTCAAATTTTTAGAGACACTTCACTTCGATATCGGTTCCTGAACGATACTTTTTTCGATACCGATTTTATAAAATCCATTGTCACAAAAAGAAATTACATTACACATTACGGTACAAATGTTGAATTTTATTTTTCAGCTTTGGCATTTTCCTCTCAAAGCAGTTTTCTAACATAAAAAATAAACAAATAATTTTCAGTGCAAAAGAACAGTAGCAAATAAGTGACAAGTCGGTGTCTAGTGCTCACTGCTGCATACTAAGGACCTTTAAATCTTACGGTGGCTTCACTTAGCAGTTCTTCTTCAGAAAAATCAACATGTCTGCTTTCTCAGGTAACAGACAAGCCCAGTGTTTACTAGTGTTGCTACCGCAGCTGTACAGTCTTCATCAGACGAGTTGTCACGGTCACCAGCTCTCTCTTCAAGGTCCTGCTCCATCTGCAGGGCCTGGGTCATGACACCGTTATTCTGTATTCAACAGATTATGGGAGTCATATACACTGATCTACAGTGGAAGAGGAATAAAATATTACCAATAACAGTAAACACCTGTTGTGAGGTCCTACTCATCAGCTCCTCCTCTAGTCTGGTCCACACTCCATCTGCTACTTTCGTCTTGAATCTTGGGTCTAAGGCTGTGCCCTCCTCCAAGAACTGCCTGATGCCCTCATCCTGCAAGATAAAAACATAAAAACATAGCATAGTAGTCATGTCTCTGAGTGTACCTAACAAAAACAACTGAGAAATCAGGATTATGCTACACACTTGGTATCGTTTTGAGAGGTCATCCCAGATCTTCTCCTTCATGGTCTGTGTAAAGGAGGAGTCCTCATCAGTAACTGAGGAGTGGTGCTGGAGTTTCCCCAAGATGGGTAGAACCTGGCCCAGAGTTGGACTCCTTTCAGCAGAGATACAGACAGTTGAAGTATAGAAGATCTTCATAACTTTGACAAACTGATCTGCTTTACTGTAATCCTCATCAGAAAGCCTCTCCAGTCTGAAAAAATATACAAATTGTTTTATTAGCTAGACTACAGCATTTTGAGCACATTAGTTTGCATTGATAATGGAATATGGAAATATCAATGTCCATCCTTAGCTACAATACCTGTCCTTCTCCGTAGGTTTTTTTAACCGAGGGTCCATGGAGGCTGCCTGGATGGCAGGGAACTGCTCCAGAAATCACTCCACCGTCAGGAACAGACTGTTCCACCTGTTCTTCACATCCAGAATGACAGCATGTTCTGGAAGACCTAGAGAGAGACAGTGGGTGTGGTGCGTGGTTGTCAAACTGGTTGTCTATTTGTAGTAGTAGTTCAATAACTGATTTAGCCATGGAATTTTGCTCCAAGTTTAGTCTATTTTGATTTCTACTTACCGAGAAGACGCTGCTTCTCTTTTAGGACAGGTTTAGCCAAGCTACACCTCTTTAACCACACCACCATAGCTCTGATTCTTCCTGCCCACCTTGAGACTGCAGGTACAGTGTACTGCTTTTGAGCAGCAATGTTTAGAGTATGAGCATAGCAGCTAATTTTCCTAATGCTCATCTTTTTCACTGCTACATCCATATTAGCTGCATTGTCTACAGTGATGGCAACAACTTTATCCTTTATATTGAATTCATCAAGGATATCCCCCATCTCCTCAGCTATTACAGGCCCTGTCTGTGATGTGTAGACTGCCCTGGTGTGCAGGATTTTCTCCTTCATGGCACCCTCTCTCACAAAGTGGACTGAAACAGTCAAGTAGTGGTCCTGTGCCACACTAGTCCAGCCATCCGCAGTCACAGCCACATCCATGACGTATTGCAATTCTCTCTCGACATTTCCCTTCTCTATTGCATACCATGCAGGTATGAGTGTATTTGACAGCATGTCTCTGCTGGGGGACTGATATCTGGGGTTTAGGGCTCTTATCTCCCTAATTGACAATGGAACACCAAACATCAACAATAGCATGGTTGTATAATTATTGCTTGCTGTAAAAGAGATAACTTTGGCTAAACTTGTTAACAATACCCTTTTATAGCTTTCTTACCTCCACCATGGAGCCTCCACTGTAGAAAAAGGCAGCAAACCTTTGACAACAAAGTTTGTGATCGCGGTGCACCTATTAAGTTGCAGTAACGTTAACTTAAGTAAACAAGCATATAAAGTTGGCCGGACTTTGCTAAGCGTAAACTTACCCGTTGAAATCCGAGACACAGCGCTGTCCCCTGTACTCTCGGATGAAGCGGAGTCCGGAGGTGGAGATTTTGAAGAAGGCCGCATTAGTAAGCTTTTGATTTAGCTAACTATATAGCCATAAACTTAAGCTACACAACAATATCTTCAGTAAACGTTACATGGTTCACATTTGCGGTGCACCTATTAACCCCTTTGCGCAGAAGCCAAATTTGGCTATTTTTGGGTTACCCACTTTAATGCTGTATAATTCAAGATTTAAGCTTCATAAAGAGGAAAAATGTGGCTCAATTCTGAAAAGACTCTTACAGCATTTAGAATTACATAATATTTCAGTTAATTTTCATGATTATGGTAGAGAAAATGAGCTGCAGACATAAAAAATCTTCATGAGAATTCACCATTGAAATTGCAAAAAAAATAATTCTGAGGATTGAAAAACTGCTGGGGCTTAAAACTATACATTTCTGGGATCATAAACTCCTTGACCACAAGTACAATTTATCTTCAACATTACATTCTAGATTACATACATGCTTTTAGCCAAATTATACACCTATCCAAGTGTCTCCCCGAAGTCTCAAAATGAAGTCCTGTCAAATCATAAAAAAATCATGTATATAACACAAATAAAGTTTTAAGGCATGAAATTTAATATGAACAAATGATTTTCTGGTTGAGTTTTGTATGAATTTATTAATCTCAGTGCAGTTGAATATCAATGGTCACCAGTAACCACTCCAAAGACAAAATATGCCTTTTCTCCTTAATAAAGTTTAGAGTTTTGGCCATTTTACTTCAAAGTGCCCCAAGCCAGCACAAACACGCATTAAATAAACTTCTTATTAAACGGTTAGAACATTCACCCTGTAATGAAAGCTACCAGTCCCCTCTTCTAAGCTTACAAACTCATTTCAACACTTATAAGGAACAAGTGCAACTCACTAACTCAGTAATATCTGAATTCTGAAATATACCTTATTTTAATAGAACAGACACTCCACTTTCAGGGAACAATCCATTGCCTCCCTGGATTCAAAAGAAACGTGCAATGAACGTACCAGGGGGTCCACCCAAATGCACGGGCAGTTCGCGTTTTAAACAGGAAAAAAACCTCGACATTCGACTTTGCAGAGTACGTATACATTCCAAAAACAAAACAACAACAACAGCAAAAAAATAACAAAGTAGCAGCCTCACCTTTTTCATGAATCCCAATTCTAGAGACAGATGTATCCTGTAGCAGGAACCCTCCGGTCCTGTTTCATTCGAAATAATTCCAATTGACCATATCCTTATCTCATTTAAATCCCCTAAATGTAACTGAACACTTCAAGGCCAGTTTTGCGATCGTGTTTTCTATAAATCGCGTCTATTTTAACCGCGTAATGTGCATAACGGAGACAGGATACAACCGAGCCTGCTGATACGCATAGGTTTGTATGCTCTCTGTTTGTCCAATCAATGTGTTTCACTTGCTCTAAAATGTTTAAACACTCGGGAATTGGATAAGAAACGAGCCAATCAATACATTTTTACCAGGGTAGCTTCACGAGAGCATGAAGTGTAACTCTACAATTACGCGGAAGAGCTTGAGTGTATGGTTGAGTGATTGGCTATCAACGCCAGTACTCGGGTGGACATAATGCAGCGCTGGATTTGTCAATGAATGGATCTGCGCGTAAATCCACGGTAGGGAACAACGATTTTTTTTGTATGTGACAACTGTAATTAACAGTAGAATGTGAGAGAATCAATACCATGTCGATTTTTTTGCCTCAGAAAACTGATTTTTCTGAACCATTACTTGGAATACTGTTGGCTCACTGTGGCTTAACTGGTTGCTACAGAGGATAACGATTTTTTCTGTGTCAAGATATCGTTTTTTTAAACTGCTGGATCGATACTATAGGCAAGGATACTGACCAGTTTGCACATCAGGCTTAGCTGAGGAGTTAAATTCATGCAGCTCTTGAAAAACAGGGCGTGGAGTGAACTTCCCCATATTCAGAACAGCGTTGGAGGTCTGCTTGCTTGTGAACATTCAATAACTGATCCGAGGGTGCCATTTATTGATCGAGTACAATAATAGCGTGCTTCCAATTTGCAGGTCTATAGATGCGGGCGTCTATATCTGCAGAAAGGGGTTAAGTTGCAGTAACGTTAACTTAAGTAAACAAATGCATAAAGTTGGCCGGACTTTGCTAAGCGTAATCTTATCCAAAATCCCAGACACAGCGCCATTCTCTGTACTCTCGGATGAAGCGTAGTCTGGCGGTGGAGATTTTGAAGAAAGCCGCGCTGGCTCTGTCACGTCCACAGGCGGACTCTAAGGGCCGGTTCATACTCTACGCAAGGTATGCGGGGGCAAACGCAAGGCAAGGCATCGAGCAACGCAAAGTAGCCATCTTCAGGTGCTTCATCAAATTGGTCGTGTTGCCGGCCTTAGCAACGATGTCCTTTTTGCAAATATTGCATCGCGCACTATTGGCATTAATCTTCCTAAAATGAAGCCACACTTTTGACCTCGGTGGCATTTTTTAACCGCGTCGACGACGAATACACACGCTGTAGTTCACGTCAGATATACACGTGAACCCCGTCTGTGGGCGTAACCACATAAGTGTTTTTCCTGCATGTCTAACACACGTGTAACGTTACAGCCAATCAACGGCAGCATTATCATATTTTGATCTTGTGATTGACAACAGAGTACCGAAACTTGGCACCGAAAGACAAGGCATCTTTTGATACTGGGTAGTATCGAAGCATTTCGGTCGGTGCCATAAAAGAACCGAAGTTCGGTACCCAGCCCTATCCTTATGGCATATTTGCGTTCAGCCAATCTATCATGCAGCCTGCGTTTAGTGCGGCCCACATAAAAGCAGCCACACTCGCATTCTAATCTGTATACAACAAAATTTGCATTGCAATTAGCAAAGGCATTGCAATAGGTCTTTTTATTGAAGACATCCACAAACATACCGTCTTTTTTGATATTATCACAATGCTTACAGGCTCCACATCTAAAAGTGCCTCTGGGTTTGGGAAACCAGGAGGAAGATTTAGGAGCGGGCAGGTGGCACCGGACCAAAGTATCTTTAAGGGTGGGGGCTCTTCTAAAACAAAAAACTGGGGGTTCAGTAAACATGGTAGCTAGAGAGTTGTCACTCAGCAGAATATCCCAGTTATTTTTAATAATGTGCTTGATGTCAAAAGCCATACTACTATACTGAACAAAAAAATATGTTTTAGAGGATTCTTGTACTGTTCTCCGTTCTTCATTGAGAAGCTGCTCTCTATTGAATATTTTGGCTTTTGTCAAAGCTGGGTCAAGGACTGTTTTCATGATAACCTCTCAGTTCAAACCTCTTATACATGTTGTCTACTTGACATTCAAAATCATCATCACTATCACAGATCCTCCTCAGACTTAAAAACTGACCATGTGGAATATTAGATATAAGGCTTTTTGGATGAAAACTGTCAGAAGTATGAAGCAGGCCATCGGAATCAACAGAAATGTTCAAATCAAGAAAATGTATTGTTTTATTACTGTAATCCAGACTAAGTTTGATATTGGGGTTGGTAGAGTTGAGATACCCGAAAAAAAATAAAAAAGAGGTCGTCAATGTACCTGCCATACCACCAAATGTGGTATCTAAATGGATTGTTCTTGCTGAACACACAGAGTCCCAAAAAAAGTCCTGCATAATTATTTTGTCCAGTTTCTGAAGAGCACCTGATTTTGAGGACACATTGTTGGATTCTCTGCCCCCACGTAGCACTCACTCGCCTTCTCTTTTTTGCAAGCATATTTTCACATTCATGACAATGGCGTGAAAGCGTGTCATCATAAAATTATCAAATTGACCCCTTTTCATATTTAGCCAACACAAGTGAGCTATCTTCACTTGCTAACATTACTATTACTACAATCATGCAGTATCAAATTAGCCTACTTAATAGTTTATAGAAATAGATAGTTTGTCAGAACTGCATACTCTGTGGAGACAAGAAAGCAAAACAGGAACGAGCACATCTAAGGCTTCGGCGAGCAGTCAGTCACTCACTTACTTAACTGTAAGTGATCTGAAAATAGGAACTGTCAATGACTGGAAAGTTACACACAGTATCAAAGAGAACTACTCAAAAAAAAAAAAAAACCTTCAAAATCCTCCAAGCAGTGGGATGCAGAATTAGGTTTATTTGGGGAAACTTTTATTTGGTTTTGCCTGTAATTACCATAGAAATCTTTTTTTTTAAACTGTTCTCTTTAATTCTCCTTCAAAATAACAGACATAATTGAGATCAGGGGCATACAATCATGAGATCTCCTCTGTTTATCTCACTTATCAAGTATTGCTCAAATTGTTATCTCAAATCAACTTCCTTTGTTTCAGTGATGTCTTGTCTCTTTTTAGCTTATCTCTTGCTCCTAAGGGACCTTTAGGAGAAGTAACGCAGAAACAAATGATCACAGAATGATAAATATGAGAAGCTCTAATTCATCTCAAGAGATGAGACTGAGCAACAGATGAGCAAGACACTTTTCCTATGGGTTTTGCCATTCAAGTGTATTGGGCTTTCAAATTCAGTTATCCAAAATTACATTCTGGATATCTAGAATGAACATTTTGGATATCTACAAGTGAATTCTTACTAGGAAAAACTCCCATTTCAGATATCTTCAATCCAATTGTTACAAGGCATAATTTTCATTTCAGATATCCAAAATGAAAAACTAGTCCTGTCTACCCGTCCACAGATATCAACAACACTTTTATGGATATCTGCAAATGTATTGTTGCTAGTCATAATTCTAATTGTAGATACCTGAAAGTACATTTTTATTAGTCATAATACGAATTGTGGATATCCATAATGACATCTGTACTAGTCACAATATATTTTGGATATTCAAAATTACATTCTGGATATCTGGAATAGTTTTTCATTTTACATAAACAAATTACTGCATGGTAGGCTATTGACTGAACAACGTCAACCTACATCACAGCACATGCAATCGAATGCATTTGATTGATAATCAATGCATAGGCCCACACGGCTACTACTTCTTAAAAAAAAAACTTTTTTTGTTCGCTTACCGTTGATGTTACTTCTTGATGAGGAAAGAGTTGCTCCTAGTAACCGTGCGCTTAACGAAATAGTTTGAAATTTCATCCAAATGTTGGCCAACGTTAGTTAGCGCAAAAATTTCGTAGCAGGCGAACAAGCTAACCGGCCTCAATAATGTTTTAACTGAATTAGCTGCGCGGCTTATTCGTGACCCCCTGCTAATCCGCGAAATAATCGCGATTCACTGCTTTATTGGTTTATATAACTTACCGAAATTAGCTAGCTGAGCAGGCGAGCTAGCATGCTAGCCCAGCGTGTGAGCTAGTTTGTTCATTTCTTCAGTCAACGTTAGCGGGCA
This sequence comes from Gymnothorax reevesii, assembly GCA_029721435.1. Lineage (NCBI taxonomy): Eukaryota > Metazoa > Chordata > Actinopteri > Anguilliformes > Muraenidae > Gymnothorax > Gymnothorax reevesii. The sequence goes on from CM056574.1 coordinate 173,620,560, forward strand.
AATTTTATTTATAATCCCTATGCGTGCCAGCTAGCAAGCTAAATACTCGTGGTTCAATTCTAGCAACGTTAGTCAGCGAAATACTGGCTATTCAGTCATGCTTTCTAGCATTAAAAGAACCAAATATGACTGTTAGCCAGCTTGGCTTGTGAACTAGCTACCTGACTAAGCAGGCGATCTTATGTTTGCTCGCTTGGTAGCGAAAAAGTTCGGAGCCCTTCAGTTGTGCTGATGTGGATACACAGCATTTCTGTTTTTACAGAGCGTCTCTCCAATTAGAGGTGTTTTTGGCAGTTCCACTGCGTTTCCGAGTTGGAGATGTTTTGGGTCTGTTGCAGTGCGTTTGTCCCTGTCAACCACCATAAATAAGTGATTCTTTATTTAAGATGGGGCCTGTTCAGGGCAGCCCTGTTCGAAAACTCGCAAGAACTCAGGAGTCGTTCAAACCTTTGGAGTCTCCCCCGCAAGACCTAAGCGTGAGTCTCCAGAGAGACTAACGTTATGCCGTTACATTACACGCACAGAGCTGCAATGCTTTCAATTGGATAATACAATTCAAATAGGTGCATGTCATTTTAAAGATGCAGTTTTACCATGAGTTTTACTCATTACCCACGCCCGACGAGGCGGCGTGGGTTTGTAGTTCAGCACCGTGTGTGTGTGTGTGTGTGTGTGTGTGTGTGTGTGTGTGTGTGTGTGTGTGTGTGTGTGTGTGTGTGTGTCCGCGCGTGTGCGTTTGTGTCCGCGCGACAGCTCGGCTACCACTGAAGCTAGGGTGGCCAAACTTTGTGGGGTAGATGATCCTAGGGTACCCTGTCCAAATTTGCATTTTGAGGTCGAAAGGTCAAAGGTCAAGGTCCACGAGAGGCGTGAGTTAGCATCTCTGTAGAGTGCGCACATGGACCTATAAGGAGATATATAAAATATAAAACATCCTTGAGTGCGCATCATCTAGTTCTCTCTTTTTTTCTTTTTTGAACGGCCATCCCGATTGGCCAGTGGGTGCTCAACCTTGTCAGTGGGTGCTCGACTCCCGGAGCACCCATGGGATCGGCACCTATGAGACATAGTATGTGGAAACAGGTTGACAAAATCCATCGATATAAAAGAAGTCACAGCTTACCCTGACCGCACGTCCCTGCTTTGGACACACCTAAAATAAGTGGGCAAAGGAGCAATGAGCATCTTGGCCACACTCATAAGAGTCTAACACGAATTTCGACCAATTTTTGTGCTTGGACGCGCTTAAATAAGTGCGATAGTCACTTCGCTTGAAAAAATGGAAGCGTTGGCTAACGAAAAATGCACAGGTACAACATCCTATAGAGAGTGGAGAGGAGTAAAAACTAGTGTTGTAGTACTCCAGTCCGGTCTTGGTCTCGAGACCATTTTTTACTTACTCGGTCACGTCTCGGATTTGAAAGCAAAAATACTCGGTCTTGTCTCGGACTCGGCCTACATTGGAAGGAGATGGACTCGTAATTTCAGAGTGAGACCAACAGACCCCCCCCCCCCTTTCCCCATTTATTTTTATTCTTTAATGTGTATATTTCATGATATATTCTAAAATATCCACCAGGGTGGGTGAGTGGTGGCTGCATTTGTTGCAAAAGGCCCTGTATTTGAGTTACTCTTAGGCGGTTCAGGTGTATTGTTTTGATCATTCAATAAATTGTATGAACAATGTTTTATTGTTTGTTGATAGAATTAAATGTCATACTTAAAAATATGAAATTTAGGTATATTGCTGTTACTCGCGTATAAATTCAACACCTTCAACTTAAATGAAATGGTGACATCAATGCCATACTAAATTTTGACTCCAATTGAGCTACTAGTCTTCAAGTATTGTTCAGAAAAGAAGTTTGGTAGACAAGTGTGTTCAAGACTGCTCCCACAGCCAACAATCCCCAAGCAACCTTTTGGGAATTTAACTGCTGAATATGATACTTGGGTGATTTTAAATAAAAGTAAATCATGAAAATCTTGTGTGTGTGTGTGTGTGTGTGTGTGTGTGTGTGTGTGTGTGTGTGTTTGTGTGTGGGGGGGTCGTCTCAATGCGGTCTCAACTCCTTATGGACTCCGTCTCAACTAGTTCTTGCCTCTTCAAAGACTCGGTCTCGGCTGCATCTACAAACCAGCCGTCTTGGTCTTGACATATACAGTCTCGACCCCATATTTTAACTAATACAACTGTAGCGGTCTCGCTACCGATGGACTGAGACTGAGGCAGGAATAGCGGTTCTGCATCGCCCGGGGCGGGCTTCGTTTTATTTGCTGTTCGGCCCTTAAAAGGGCCGTTTCCTCACAGCTCTCTAACAGACTCATTTTTATCTTGCAGCACAACATTAACAACAACACACCGTCACTGACTCAAGCTTGCAACTCAGCCCTCTTATACCCCCCGCCCCGGACCTGATTGGCTCTTTCTCCCCACCCGGTGCAGCCAATCGTGAGACTCCGCTATTTTCTAAATTAAAAAAAACGAACTGGGGCAGAATCACCACACTGCCCCCACCTAAGGGGTCACTGTCCCCGACGACCCCGCCACAACCATTTCCCTCCCCACAACAACAAGAACAACAACAACAAAAGAAAAAGAAATAGAACACTTACCCACAAGAAAGTCCCCAAAATGTCCCGGTGTCCGTCGCTGAGGGACAGGCCTGCTGGTAGGCCCAGGATGCTGTGTCACGGCGCTGGGGGCGGGGCTGGCAGCCCTAGGATGGTAGGGGGCCAGCCTGTCTTGGTGTAAGACCACCACCCGCCCGGCGTCAGGCATACGCACTCTGTAGGTCACTTCTCCCAGTCTGTGCAGCACTTCTGCAGGGCCGCACCAGTGTGGTTGTAGTTTGGGAGATAGGCCTTTCTGGCGTTTCGGGCAGTAGACCCAGACCTGACTCCCTGAAGCAGAAGCAGAAGGGGGGGGCGAACACTAGATCGACGGGTGTTCAGAGCTCGCGCCCTAAGCATCAGTGCGGCAGGAGTACAGAGGCTGGATTCCTGCACAGCTGAGCGATACGCCCACAGCACCAGCGGTAGATGCTGGTCCCAGTCCCGTTGCTGTTGGCTAGCTAGATTTGCTAGTTGGGTGGCGAGTGTCCTCTACCAATCAGTCACTCTGAGGGTGAAGGGGAGTGGTACGTGTTTTCACAATGCCTAGGCGTTTGCAGACAGCGGCCATTACCTTGGCTTCGAAGTTCCGCCCCTGGCCACTGTGCAGCTCCCCTGGGACTCCGAACCGGGCGAACATTTCTTCCACCAGGCAGCTGGCCACCGTCTCAGTGCTCTGGTCAGAAATAGCGTACGCCTCGGGCCACTTGGTGAAGTAATCCATTGCCACTAGGACGTACCGGTTGCCAGACTCGGTGGTGGGGAATGGCCCCAGGACATCGACACCCACTCTCTCCATGGGCGCCCCCACGACGTAGCGCTGCAGCGGGGCGTGTGAAGTCGTGACCCTTGTGGGCCGTGCAGGTATCGCAGCAGTGAACGTGAAGCTCAACGTCTCGGCAGCAGCTCGGCCAATAGAAATGCTGCCGGAGACGATGCAAGGTCTTGTTGACCCCAAAGTGGCCCGCCCCCACCGAGCCGTGCACCAGTCCAAGGATTTGCGAGCGTAATGAGTGAGGCACTAGTAGACGCAGCAGGTCGTTGCCCCGGCCAGGAGCCCGCCACCGCTGATACGCCAGCCCGTCTCGCAGCTCCAGGCTCCCTCGTTGCCCCCAGTACGCCTTAAGCTCCAGCCCCCCAGCCGAGACCTCCAGCCAGGTCATAAATGCGCCAGCCTCCAGCCAGCCCCTCACCTGTTGCAGAACAGCATCAGTCTCTTGCGCCTCCCGCAGCTGCTGATTTTCCCACGGCAGCCACCCTTCCGCCTCCTCTAGTTCCCGCACCTCCACCACCTGTGGTTCAGGTTTGTTCCGTTCCTCCATTCTCTGACATGGCTTACAGTTCAGTTTGGCGCATGGGCGCCGTGAAAGGGCATCGGCATTTCCATGTAGACGGCCCGCACGGTGCTCAATTGTAAAGTTGTACTCTTGTAATGTCTCTAGCCACCGTGCTACTTGCCCTTCCGGGTTCTTGAACCGCAGGAGCCACGTCAGTGAGGCATGATCAGTGCGCAGGCGGAAGGAGGTGCCCTGGAGGTAGGGGCGCAAGTGTCGGATGGCTAGGATGACGGCCAGCAGCTCTCGGCGTGTGACGCACTAGTTCTTTTCAGCTTGGCTCAGAGCACGACTGTAGTAGGCAATTACACGCTCCCCCTAACCGTCTGCCTGTGATAGCACCGCCCCCATGCCTGTATTGCTAGCGCCAGTGTCCACGATGAAGGGCCGGCAGACATCAGGGTACGCTAGCACTGGGGCCTGAGTGAGGGCTGTCTTGAGCTGTACGAAGGCTGCCACATACTCATCGGTCCAATTAAAGGCCTGGTGCTTGTCAGTGAGGCGGTGGAGAGGGCTAGCTATGGAGGCGAAGTCCCGCACGTAGCGCCGATAGTAGCTAGCCAGCCCCAGGAAGCTGCGCAGCTCGCCCACATCCGCCGGTGTCGGCCACTCTGACACTGCAATTACCTTAACCGGGTCAGTCGCCACTCCTCGCTCGCTTACGAGGTGCCCCAGGAAAGCCGTCTCCCTCCGGAGAAGCTGGCACTTCCGGGGATTCAACCGTAGCCCAGCCAGTCGAATTGCAGTAAACACCTCACTTAGATTCTCGGGGGCTTGCTCAAAGTTGCTGGCGTGCACCAAGAGGTTGTCTAAGTACACGACACAGCGACTTCAAGGGACGGTCGACAGCACTCTTTTCATAAGCCGTTCAAAGGTCGCCGGAGTGTTGCACAGGCCGAACGGCATTACCCAAAAATGCCACAATCCCCCCCCTATGGTGAAGGCGGTCTTAGCTTTAGCACTAGGAGCTAGCCTCACTTGCCAGTATCCACTGCGGAGGTCCAGCGAGCTGAACCAACTGGACCCCGCGATGTGGTCTAGCGCTTCGTCAATATGTGGAAGAGGATAGGCGTCTCTGCGGGTAACTGCATTCAGTTGCCGATAGTCAACACAAAACCGCCACTGACCATTTTTTTTACGCACCAGTACAGCAGGTGCCGCCCACGGGCTGTCTGAGGGCTCTATGACACCAGCTGCAGCCATCTCTCTCACCTTCTCCTCTGCTACCAGCCACTTGGACAATGATAACCGATGGCGGCACAGGCGAATAGGTGCGGCATCACCAGTGACAATGGTGTGCTGCACCAAATCTGTCTGCATGCATTCCTCATCACGCACTGCGAAAAGGTCCGAGCTATCAGTCAACAAGCGGTACAGTTGCTGGCACTGAGAAGGGGCGAGTCCACTGCAGCCGCGTTGCCACAGCTCGCGGACGGCCTCAGCCATCTCGGCTGAGAGTGAGGCATAGCACGAAGAAGGAGACAGGCGGACGGTGGCGGGGCCGCTCCCGGGCCTGGCACGCTGGAGAGACGGCCGGCTAGCGTGCTGCATGGGCGCTGGTGGGCTACCTAGCAGGTCGGCGGGGGGCCGTGTGTTGGCTGTGTAGGCCCGGCGAGCTCTTCTCGCCGCCCGCTTTCTTTTTGCAGCTCGGTGCACTGGAACTGTGGTTTGGCGGATGGTGAGTGTAAGCCTGTGCTACATCAACTGTAGCTCCCCATGATGCTAACAAGTCCAGGCCTATGATACATGCTTCCCTAATATCCGCTAGCCAGAACTCCTGTTCGGCTAGGTGGCTATCCACAGCCACACTCACTGTCTTATTGCCCTTCATGCCCATCCTCTGACCGGTCACGGATTGCAGCCTGGTCACGGTCGGGTCCCAGGTGTCGTTGGGAAGGGTCGTCGGCGGGACGAGAGAGATGGTGGCTCCTGTGTCAACCGGCGCATGGCAGGGTTGGCCGTCCAGTCGGCAGTCTAGGTACAGCCCACCGGCCCCACCTAGCCGGCCCACCCGCGGTAACGCACTTGCTCATCCGCCCTGAAAAGGCAGAAAGGGAATTTTGCTCGTCCACCCTTACAAGGGCAGAACGGAATTTTTGCTCGTCGGCCCTGACAAGGGCAGTATGTTCTTCAGCTAGGGGTGCAGGTAGGGCCGGGCTACGTTCAGGTTCGGCAGGCTGCACACAACTGATGAGGATAGCTACCGGAAACAGCGCCGCTCGTCACGGCGATTGCAGCGATGTTGTTGTGCCTGACTGGGGGTGTGGGCCCGCCTCACTTGCTCCTCTTCCTCTTCCGGAGCCACTTCGCACACTTGTGGGCGTGACTCCCAGGGGCTGGTTGCCGTCACTTCCTTCATGACGTCTTCTAATCTTTTGGCCTGTAGAAGGGCTTCATCGAGCATCTGGGGCGTGGTCAGCATAACGTAGTGCCTCAGGTGTTCCGGGGTGAGAGCCTGCAGGAAGCTGTGCAGCGCTAGCTCGTCTTGCACACGCGTCCCGAATGTGGGGTAGCCTTGGCGGGCGTGGAAGCGCAGGTCGGCGGCTACGGCCCCCCACTGTTCCCCCGTTTGGCGGCGGCGAAGAAGCAGCTTCTGGCGGTGTAGCCGGGTGGACTGGCGCTGCCTGTATCGCCTTTCTAACGCTTTGGTTAGCGAAGCTAGGCTAGTCTGTTCAGTTGAGTCGAGATCGAGTAGCGTTTGAAGTGCTGGACCTTCCAGGGCTAGCCCCAGATAGGTTGCTGCCTCGCCGTCCGTCCAACCACAGCACTGGGCCGAGGTTCGCACTTTCCCTCTGGTGCGCACAGCCCTCTTGTTTGGCTCCTGCTCCCCGCGGCTCTGTCCGCTTTCGCATGCAGCCCCGTTTTCAGTTCTCCCTCGAGGCGCACGTCCCGCGGTGGATTTCTTCAAATCCCACTTCTGACACCAATGTAGCGGTCTCACTATCGATGGACTGAGACTGAGGCAGGATTAGCGGTTCTCGCATCGCCCGGGGCGGGCTTAGTTTTATTTGCTGTTCGGCCCTTAAAAGGGCCGTTTCCTCACAGCTCTCTAACAGACTCATTTTTGCAACACAACATTATCAACAACACACAATCACTGACTCAAGCTGGCAACTCAGCCCACTTATACCCCCCCGCCCAGGACCTGATTGGTTCTTTCTCCCCACCCAGTGCAGCCAATAGTGAGACTCCGCTATTTCTAAATTTAAACAAATGAACTGGGGCAGAATCGCAACACAACCAAGACGAATGAACGTCTCATTTCCCCTGCCGCATAATCCCGTATTAAGACGCTTTGGCGTCTTCGCACTGACTTTGAATGTAATCTGTCGTGCGAAAAGTTCGTTTCGCGTCAGGTGTGAAAGCAGCTTTAGAGCTCTATGTTATGAATCTGTCTTTGCCATGCTAGGTACCATGTTTATTCCCATGACCATGTTCAAGTTCTGTGCCTGGCCTAGTGCCATGTTTGTGTTTGGATCCTATTCATGCCATGTTTATGTTTTGTGCCTGGCCATGCCATGTTTATCGATTTTTGTGTTTAAGTGACCTCTGCTTGTTATTATGACTATTCTTTGATTGCGTATTGTGTTTTGGTAATTGGATTTCATGTTTTTATTATTTTTCTGCCATAGTCTTCATGTCATGTTTTCTTTGCTCGTTGTGTTTATTTTTCTGCCATGCCATGCTTTGCACTACCTCTACCCCGTCTTGTCTTGTGTAGGTCCTTGCTCACGGTTTAGTCTTACGTGCCACACATTCGGGTGATTTACTGGTTTCTGGGATTTCAATCTTCCTTCATATCTCGTGTTCTTCCTTCCTCTCTCCTTTTGCTATCTACTAACAGTACCAACAGTTTATTGTTTTCGATAATTACGAACACTCATTAACATTGTATATTTTTACTAACTCACTAATTTGCACTCGGGATTGTATAGCTGCGCATACTAATAGACTAACGATCTCAGCAGTCGCCCAATTCGTATCTCCGCCCTCCTTGTCTATCCCTAATCATCTCTACTGCAGTTTTCCACTTATATCTCAGGCTTTCCCTTTTCTTTAGACTGTACACTTTAGTACTCCTTAACCGGAGCTGTTGTTTGTTCATAGGAATGTCTTGTGATCCCTGTCAGCGTTTTGGCATTCGCCAAATTCATGTAATTAGATTATTCCTCATGTGTCAATCCTGATTATTGTTTCATTGATCACACCTGTTCTCCCTTGTCATGTGTTCACCCCGCATGTGTATACAAAGTGTCTTCACATTCAGTTCCATGTCAGATCGCAACTTCCTTGTTTCTTGTGCCACGTTTCTCGCCTCGGCTCATTGTGATTTATCATTCTGACTGGATAGCCCGACTTCTGATTCTTGGTTTGCCCTTTTTTGGATATTGTTGCATCTGTGCGTTTTTGACCTTTTTCTGTCCGACCTTGATTTTGTGGATTGCTGCCCTGTTAACGATTCGGACTGTCTATTGGCTTATGAGTTTGCTTCTCCCTCAAACCTACGCCTGTGTACCGGATCTGTTTGGCCTGACTGCGATTTTTGTGATTGGTGACACAGAGATATAAGAAAACTACAGTGAACGCCGCGTGGGCTGGGCCAAAGCGCTGACAGCAGAATAGCTCGGCCATCTTGGGTATGTATAAATGTCCGATGAGACACATGTAAACAGTAGGCTGAACGTGGGTGTAGACTTTTTTTTCCTCCTTTGGGGTGGAGACTTTTTTCCGTATATAAAAAGAATCTTTTCATACTTAAAAATGACACAAATAAGGAATTGAGATTGAACAACAATTTTTATGCTCCGTTATTTGGCAAAGCTTAAGAATGATTGTCTTACCCCTTATATTCGCTCAGTTACCCACGTTTTCGTTTCGTTCAAAGAAAAAGCGTTCGGGTGATTCTCGCGTTACCTGAGTGACATTTGGAAGGTATTCTCGACATGAAAGAAAATAAAGTCATCTCTCGATATACCTCCCACCGTTATGCCATATTCGCAAAACGCCAGCTGGACCAGCTGCATAAGAATCCCCATGCATTCGCTTCCGCCATGTGCCTCCCTTCGTACCAGTGTCGTTAAACCGATATATTTTCCAAACGCTGTACCGCCAGCTTATTCGAATAAAACAATATGATGTTACCACCGTGTTTTCAATTGCGAAATATACTGTATATCCCAGGACAAATCGTAGATCTGGTGACTGGATGGCCTTCGTCTTCTACATACTGGCCGTATCTTCTTCAGGCGATGCCAAAGCATCGAACGACTTTCGAAGGCTCCCAAGACAGCAAGCTCCTCCGCACTGGATCTGCCCCGGCTCTGAGCCACTTTAGCTGGAGCCGGGGCAGATCCGGAGCGGAGGTGCTTGCAAGCTGGGTCAGAGCATCGCACTATGCCCAACTTACTTAGAAAATGAAGCCGAAAATGTTGAACTGCGGCGAGTTTGCAGTTATCGATATCGTAGAATGCCGTCATGTTCATACTGTACACTAACCGGTGTAGCTAACGCTATTTTCGCTGACCCGCCAGCTGGACCTTGGTGCCGAAGTGGGCGGTATAACAACAGCAGACTTTAATTTAATTACAAAATTAGATACATGACAATGTGTAGTAGTAGAAGCAGAGGTAGTTGTAGTGGTGTATTTCGAACTGTAACGTTACATGTATGTAATAATAAATACATGAGAAATACATCACACTTTTGTTCAGTCAGAGGACACACAGTTTTAACTTTAAAAATGCCGATGGCTGTAATCTACACTCCCTTAAATCACCCTACTGTCTTAAGCCATTCTAAACAAAAGCAGTTCTATAACTAAAACGGGCACTCGGTAGAGCGCATAACTTCGCTGACGCCACTGAATCCCTCGCCACATAACTCTGAGGACCAATTTTTATTTTTTTAAATGATCGATGAATGACAAGAGTACGATATATTTTTTTTACATCAATACGCCTTTAAGTTCGAAAGGTAATGACCCCCCTGACCTTTGACCCCCAACCGCTAAGAAGGGTATTGACCCCATTGTACCGTGTTTCACATCACAGGATCGGGTATATAATTCTGCACATTTTGGCGTTGGTTTCATGCCGATCGGATAAAAATTGACCGAGATATGGCCGAAAGTCGGTTTTGACCTTTTCGTGGCCTTGACCTTGACCTTTGACCCGATCACTCCCAAAATCTAATCGATTGATCCTCAGGTCATGCCAAATCAACCCACCAAATTTTATGAAATTCCGTTTGGTACTTTTTGAGTTATTCGATACACATACATACACACAGACAGACAGACAGACACACAAACAAATAAATACACGGGGATCAAAACATTACCTTCGTCAGCGTCCTACAAGTCCTACAAAGGACCTACTTCGTCACATACCAGTAAAGCGAGCATGGTCACACCAACACTTATGCATAAGACTGCTCCGATACTCATTCCCAAGATAGCGGCGGTATGCCGCCTCGGAAGTGACAGGATTGTCCACTTCTTATATCTCTGTGATTGGTGCTCTGGTAACGAACTCTGCTCTGCCCCATTGGAATTCGATCTTTGGATTACGGACTCCGTACATGTTGCCTTTCTCTCTGCGGGGGTTATCCCCCTTATTCAATAAAGCACCTATTTTTTTGCAATCCCGTGTCCTCGCATTTGGTTCCAGATCGCTTCCACAGTTTGGATTGTGCTTATGTCCACCATTCCTGGATTGTGTGTTGTGTTTCTGGTATTTAGATTTTCATGTTTTATTATTTTCATGCTTTAGTTTATTCATGGTATTCATCGCCATATTTCCATTTCCACGCATTGCACCTCGTTCTCCCCCGTCTGGTCTTGAGTGTTGCACTTGCTCACGGTCCCTTGTTTAGCGTGCCACTCATTCGGGTGATTTATTGGTTTCTGGGTTTCAATCTTTCATTGTCGTGTTCTTCCTTCCTCTTGCTATCTAACCAACACCTAAGTTTGTTATTTTTGCTAATTACCAACCAACACTAACCTTGTATTTTTTGACTGACTTACTAACAAGCACTCGGGATTGTATAGCTGCACTTACTAATTGACTTACGATCTCTCAGCATTCGCATGAGAAAATTTGTCAGAACACCGGCTCAGATCCGTAGCGGAGGTGCTGGCTATCTGGGTTGCCTCAGCTGGGCGAGGCTCGATCCCCGGGTACATATCGATACCAGCCTGGTGAAAAACGATTTCGTCTTAGAAATGTGGGTACGATTCGATATGTGACTTGGGTACTTGTCGATCGAACCCTGGTCGAAAGGGACCCCATTAGCTTCACCAGCCGCTATATTTGAACACAAAGCAGCGATATTTCTATGTACAGATGCACTCGTGGCTCTCACGCCCACGCTACGCTGGAATTCTGCCTTTAACGTGTGACATCATTGTTTTATGATTGAAAAGTTAAAACCATGACATCACAATGGACATTCTACCCTATATAATGCCATTTTCTGTAACACACAACCCATTTTCGAGGCGATCTGGTCGCGTATTGAGCTGCGCCCAGTTATATCTCATTTGATTGCTTCAATAATTATACTTGAGTATTTTGTTTTGATCTCGTTTGACTCATCACTCACCGCCCGAGGACTGGAACTCATACCTTAACATGGAGGTATCAGAATACTTGCGTTCGTTGCTGCCATCATTTGGATAGCATGGGAGACTGAACAGCTTACCGCTCGTCCTTTTACTATAACAATTACAACATGCAAATGGTCTCAGAGCCTCTTCTCTGTCCTTTTACATGATTGGATCATCATTGCTTGAGCTTTTCTTTGTACATGTCGTGGCCTGCACTGCAGTTATTGAGTTTGTTGACTCTTCTGTGTTCCTTTGGTGTCCACAGGTGAAAAACAGGATATACCGAAGTAAGTTTCTAGTTGTGCAGGTTATTGACGTCATTTTTGACGTCTTGCGAATTTCATTCTTATTTGTCTATTTTACTGCACAGTTTGAGTTCAGCTTGATTTTTACTTTATATAGGGACTGAAAACAGAGTTAGGAGAGAGTATGAAGGAAGACTTGCTGCCCTAACTGAGATTTGTGATCTGTATAAAAAGGTGAGTTTCAGGACCTCCATTCTTTATTTGTAGGTTTTAACAAAAATTTTACTGCATTCTGGTCTAATGTAAAGCCTACCAATCTGCTGCAGAAATAAAATATGTATATACATCAGAAATGATATTGACACCCATTTGCTCAATTTAGAATGGGAAACTCCTGGAACAATTGCAGAGGACAGAGAAATCGGAGCGCTCTGCCAAAGCAGAAAATAAAGAGCTGAAGGTACGGAGCTGATTTGGGTTTTTGGCCCTCATATTAGCAACATGTCAAATGTCCTGACTGATCAGATTGAAGGTCACACAGAATGCTAAAACTGATGTTAAAATGATTTCATACTCAAGGAAAAATGCAAGAAATTCCTGGGACAGTTGCAGAGGACAGAGGAATCGGAACGCTCTGCCAAAGCAGAAAATGAAGAGCTGAAGGTACGGAGCTGATTTGGGTATTTGGCCCTCATATCAGCAACATGTCAAATGTCCTGACTGATAAGATTGAAGGTCACACAGAATGCTAAAACTGATGTTAAAATAATTTCATACTCAAGGAGAAATGCAAGGAATTCCAGGAAATGGCAGCAAATTTGGCCATGGAGTTAGGAGGGCTGAAGGCAAACACTGAGCAGGAGTGGCGCAACCACAGGAACCTCGAGGAGAAGCTCTCCATGGAGATCCGCTCGCTCCAGGAAAAAGAGACCGCCTGTGCACAGTAAGTATCTAATAAAAGTCTCATGTAATCAATAGGTTCTGAGACGAAGGCATTAAAAATATAAAAATAATGATGGTCTATGCTGTGCTCTTTGTTTCTTAGAGAACTTATGGATGAGCGCGCAAAGTTAGCACAGGAGCAAGAAGAACACCAGGAAGAGATAACTGCTCTCAAGAGCCAGCTGGAGAGAACCAACATCCTCGCACAGGAAAATGAAACCACATTACTGCGGTAAATATAAAGCAAAATTGTTGAGTAAATAATGACTTTTTAGGTGACGAGCTTAAATCTGGTCCAGGAAAATGATGGTGTGATAATTCACGATGTCATCATGTTGATCAACAGTTTAAACACTGCCCTTATAAATGTAACATGTAACTCATCTTAATTTGAGATTTCTACAAGATAAAGCCATGCAACATTGTTTGTACTGTTCCATCACACTGTATTTAAATGTACATTTACCAAATGCAAAATTTAAATAATGGAGTCCATTGTGTTGGTTGTCGTCTCTCAGGAAACTCTCTGAGGAGGAAGCGCTTTGGCAAGAATTGAATTTTAAGTGTAAAGAAAAGACCGGTGAACTTGAAAACATGCTAAACCTGCTCGAGGATGAGGTGATTATTTCAACTAAAAGTTATTTTTGCAAAAAATTAAAAACAATTTCTTATTTGTCTAAATTTTCTGTGAGAGGATTCTACATTTTGAGACATACTGTACACCCATTTGCTCAATTTAGAATGACAAACTCCTGGAAAAGTTGCAGAGGACAGAGGAATCGGAGCGCTCTGCCAAAGCAGAAAATGAAGAGCTGAAGGTACGGAGCTGAATTGGGTTTTTGGCCCTCATATCAGCAACATGTCAAATGTCCTGACTGATAAGATTGAAGGTCACACAGAATGCTAAAACTGATGTTAAAATAATTTCCTACTCAAGGAAAAATTCAAGAAATTCCAGGAAATGGTGACACGAGAGCTGGAGGCAAAAATTGAGCAGGAGCGGGACGTCCAGCACAGTGAGATTCAGACCCTCCAGGAGGAGCTCCACATGATGACCTGCCTGATGCAGGAGCTACAGGCCACCTTCCAGCAGTAAGTATCTACTTAAGTCTCATGCAATAAATGGGCTGTAAGAAGACAGGCATATAATTAGTGATTTCAGTGTATTGATGATTTTGTGGCCTACTGCAGTTTAATAAAATGGTCATCTGAGCATGTACATTGTAATTCCGCCTGTAGTCGTTACAGTTACAATGTCCAAATACAAGAAATTTGGTTGTAAAAGTGTGCACATTCCATCTTGTGTTATGAATGCTTTTCTTGGTAAATGTTATATTATCCTAATGTAACATCATATGATGATGATGACGATGATGACGATGATGAGTTGTACAATGATAAATAATACAGTAGAAGGTCAGAATTTGTGCTTTACTGAATTCCATGGATTCTATTTTATAGGAAAGTAGCCGAAGAGGCGGCCAAAACAGCCCAGGCCAATGCAGAATTCGCTGAATATAAGAAGGAATTGGCGCGCTTCAATAAGGAGCATCAGAATTACCTGAAGGAGGTGAGAACAGTCACAGAGCACCGGTAGTAGTGCTGTGATGTCAAGATGAAGCTTTGTTTTTCTATGCGCAAAAAATATTTATTCTTTGAAAGTCTGTTATTAACATTTTAAAGTGGTTATTAACCTGGTAATATAGCTGCATTACTAAAAAAATTAAAACATTGAGCAGGAGTGGCGCAACCACAAGAACCTCGAGGAGAAGCTCGCCATGGAGATCCGCTATCTCCAGGAAAAAGAGACCGCCTGTGCACAGTAAGTATCTAATAAAAGTCTCATGCAATAAATGAGTTCTGAGACAAAGGCATTAAATAATGATGGTCTATGCTGTGCTCTTTGTTTCTTAGAGAACTTATGGAGGAGCGTGCAAAGTTAGCACAGGAGCGAGAATATCACCAGGAAGAGATAACTGCTCTCAAGAGCCAGTTGGAGAGGACCACCATCCTCGCGCAGGAAAATGAAACCACATTACTGCAGTAAATATCAAGTAAAATTGTTGTGTGAACAATAACTTTTTAGGTGACGAGCTTAAAGATCTGGTCCATGAAAAGTGATGGTGTGATAATTCACGATGTCATCATGTTGATCAACAGTGTAAACACTGCCCTTATAAATGTAACATGTAACTCTTCTTAATTTGTGATTTCGACAAGATGAAGCCATGCAACATTGTTTGTACTGTTCCATTACGCTGTACTTAAATGTACATTTACCAAATACTAAATTGAAATTAATGGGTCCATTGTGTTTGTTGTCGTCTCTCAGGAGACTCTCTGAGGAGGAAGCGCTTTGGCAAGAATTGGTTTCTCAGTGGAAAGAAAAGACCGGTGAACTTGAAAACATGCTAGACCTGCTCGAGGATGAGGTGATTATTTCAGCCAAAAGTTATTTTTGCACTTCTCCATTAAAAACAATTCCTTATTTGTCTAAATTTTCTGTGAGAGGATTCTACATTTTGAGACATACTGTACACCCATTTGCTCAATTTAGAATGACAAACTCCTGGAAAAGTTGCAGAGGACAGAGGAATCGGAGCGCTCTGCCAAAGCAGAAAATGAAGAGCTGAAGGTACGGAGCTGATTTGGGTTTTTGGCCCTCATATCAGCAACATGTCAAATGTCCTGACTGATAAGATTGAAGGTCACACAGAATGCTAAAACTGATGTTAAAATAATTTCCTACTCAAGGAAAAATTCAAGAAATTCCAGGAAATGGTGACACGAGAGCTGGAGGCGAAAATTGAGCAGGAGCGGGACGTCCTGCACAGTGAGATTCAGACCCTCCAGGAGGAGCTCCACATGATGACCTGCCTGATGCAGGAGCTACAGGCCACCTTCCAGCAGTAAGTATCTACTAAAGTCTCATGCAATAAATGGGCTGTAAGAAGACAGGCATAGAATTGGTGATTTCAGTGTATTGATGATTTTGTGGCCTACTGCAGTTTAATAAAATGGTCATCTGAGCATGTACATTGTAACTGTAACGACTACAGGCGGAAGTACAATGTCCAAATACAAGAAATTTGGTTGTAAAAGTGTGCACATTCCATCTTGTGTTATGAATGCTGTTCTTGGTAAATGTTATATTATCCTAATGTAACATCATATGATGATGATGACGATGATGATGATGATGATGAGTTGTACAATGATAAATAATACAGTAGAAGGTCAGAATTTGTGCTTTACTGAATTCCATGGATTCTATTTTATAGGAAAGTAGCCGAAGAGGCGGCCAAAACAGCCCAGGCCAATGCAGAATTCGCTGAATATAAGAAGGAATTGGCGCGCTTCAATAAGGAGCATCAGAATTACCTGAAGGAGGTGAGAACAGTCACAGAGCACCGGTAGTAGTGCTGTGATGTCAAGATGAAGCTTTGTTTTTCTATGCGCAAAAAATATTTATTCTTTGTAGGTCTGTTATTAACATTTTAAAGTGGTTATTAACCTGGTAATATAGCTGCATTACTAAAAAAATTAAAACATTGAGCAGGAGCGGCGCAGCCACAAGAACCTCGAGGAGAAGCTCAACATGGAGATCCGCTATCTCCAGGAAAAAGAGACCGCCTGTGCACAGTAAGTATCTAATAAAAGTCTCATGCAATAAATGAGTTCTGAGACGAAGGCATTAAATAATGATGGTCTATGCTGTGCTCTTTGTTTCTTAGAGAACTTATGGAGGAGCGCGCAAAGTTAGCACAGGAGCGAGAATTTCACCAGGAAGAGATAACTGCTCTCAAGAGCCAGTTGGAGAGGACCATTATCCTCGCGCAGGAAAATGAAACCACATTACTGCAGTAAATATCAAGTAAAATTGTTGTGTGAACAATAACTTTTTAGGTGACGAGCTTAAAGATCTGGTCCATGAAAAGTGATGGTGTGATAATTCACGATGTCATCATGTTGATCAACAGTGTAAACACTGCCCTTATAAATGTAACATGTAACTCTTCTTAATTTGTGATTTCGACAAGATGAAGCCATGCAACATTGTTTGTACTGTTCCATTACGCTGTACTTAAATGTACATTTACCAAATACTAAATTGAAATTAATGGGTCCATTGTGTTTGTTGTCGTCTCTCAGGAGACTCTCTGAGGAGGAAGCGCTTTGGCAAGAATTGGTTTCTCAGTGGAAAGAAAAGACCGGTGAACTTGAAAACATGCTAGACCTGCTCGAGGATGAGGTGATTATTTCAGCCAAAAGTTATTTTTGCACTTCTCCATTAAAAACAATTCCTTATTTGTCTAAATTTTCTGTGAGAGGATTCTACATTTTGAGACATACTGTACACCCATTTGCTCAATTTAGAATGACAAACTCCTGGAAAAGTTGCAGAGGACAGAGCAATCGGAGCGCTCTGCCAAAGCAGAAAATGAAGAGCTGAAGGTACGGAGCTGAATTGGGTTTTTGGCCCTCATATCAGCAACATGTCAGATGTCCTGACTGATAAGATTGAAGGTCACACAGAATGCTAAAACTGATGTTAAAATAATTTCCTACTCAAGGAGAAATGCAAAGAATTCCAGGAAATGGTGACACGAGAGCTGGAGGCAAACATTGAGCAGGAGCGGGACGTCCAGCACAGTGAGATTCAGACCCTCCAGGAGAAGCTCCACATGATGACCTGCCTGATGCAGGAGAAAGAGGCCGCCTTCCAGCAGTAAGTATCTACTAAAGTCTCATGCAATAAATGGGCTATAAGAAGAAAGGCATATAATTGGTGATTTCAGTGTATTGATGATTTTGTGGCCTACTGCCATTTAATAAAAGTCATCTGAGCATGTGCATTGAACTTCTGCCTGTAGTCGTTACAATGTCCAAATACAAGAAATTTGATAGCAAACATGTGCACGTTCTATCGTGTTTCATCAGACTATATATGAATGCTGTTATCGATAAATGTGATATTATCCTAATACAACATCATAGTTGTACAATGATAAATAATACAGTAGAAGGTCAGAATTTGTGCTTTGCTGAATCCCACGGATTCTATTTTATAGGAAAGTAGCCGAAGAGGCGGCCAAAACAGCCCAGGCCAATGCAGAATTTGCTAAATATAAGAAGGAGTTGGCGCGCTTCAATAAGGAGCATCGTAAATACCTGAAGGAGGTGAGCATAGTTACAGAGCACCAGTAGTAGTGCTGTGATGTCAAGATGAAGCTTTGTTTTTCTATGCGCCAGAGTAATTAAGTCTTTGTCAGTTTGTTACTAACATTTTAAAGTGGTTATTAATCTGGTAATATAGCTAAATTACTAAAAACTTTACTGCGGAAAATATCAAGTAAAACTGTTTGTTTTTCTATTAGAGTAATTAATTTAGTCTTTGTAAGTGGTTCTTAATTTAAAAAAAAAAAACTTCAGTGTTAAGCTCTTCTCTCTTTGGCTGCAGATGTCTCGCAGGGAAGCTCTGGAGAACCTGAGGCATGAAGAGTCCTCTTCACAGGAGAGATATTTTTAGCAGCCCCTGCAGTTCCCCAAGACGTTACTTTCAGATCAATTCACACACCCTCCCCAATGGCAACTCTCAAATTTGACTAAAAAAATTCTAAAAATTGCTTTTTTGACCCCAAATTAAGGAATCCGAAATTTCAGCTTGATACCTTCAGTCATTTTAACATTATGGCCCTGGGAAATTTGGGTGCCACGCCCACATTTTTCCTGCTCTTAATTTGTAATCATATCTCGAGTGTTATGTCTGGTGGAAGCAACCAAATGAAAGTCATCCTAATAACAAAACTCAGGAGGATTCATACTTAATTATATAACTGATTGAATGAATAAAGTTGTCCTCGAAAGTGGGGGGGTGGTGGCGGGATAGAAAAAAAAAAAAAAAAAAATAAAAAATAACAAAAATCAAGGTCTTTATTTCAGTCCGAGTCCAAGCCAGGTAATTACACAGACTGCACAGAGGGGCAATACAGAAATCAGAGTCCAAAAACGAGCAGAGGTTCAAAAGCCAGTAAGCGCAGATTACAGCACCAAATCATAAGGCAGGAGGAGAGTCGAGTGTCTGAAATCCGAATTCAAAAGCCATGGCAGCAATACTCAGTCAGAAATAGTGATCGTGCAGCAAACAAATCCAGGCAGGCACAGACAGAAATCGGAATCGAGCAGAAAGGGTGTCAAAGAATCTCAAATCACTGGCGTGATCACTGGAGCTCGGAGCAGGAAAAGATGATCAACAGTTTGACAAGAGCTAAGCAGAAGTGAGGGACTATATATACACAAGGGGGGTAACGAATTGGTGGGGCAACAGGTGAGAGGGATGATCTAAACATTAACTGAGAGGCGAAAACACAAGAGGCGATAAAACAAGACAACATGGGAAACAATGACAAAGACTAGATATCACAGGACATCCTTAAGCAAATACGGCTCCATTCAAGGAGTGCCTAAGTGGGGAGAGATGGGATAAACAGATTAGAATAAGAGATAGTTGCAAAGTATCTGCAGAAATAACGGAAAAACACTGGGAGAAAAAAAAAGAGGGGGCGGAGTTACAGATTAGTGTGGAAAGACAGAGAAAATCAATTAGTAGAGTTAAAAGTCTGTGAAAAATTAATATTAGCTAAATGTGCAAGTTAGTATGTTAGTTCTTTAATGGATTAACATATTAGAAAGGGTTAGCAGATAAACTAGATAAAACATACAGTGTAAAGCCTAACGCCCACTGGGGGCGTGAGACGTGCGTGAAAAAATTGGTTACATTAGTTTCAATGGAGCAACGCCCACTGTTCGTCAGAGTTTTACTTTACACCACTGCTCAATTTCTGAAGCGGCAACACAATAAAAACGCATTAATCCTTATTATTTCACAATATCGCCTTGTCATGGCTAAAGGATCGACCTTAAGCGTTTGGGATACCGGCTTTAGCTAACCAGCCGCCACGACCGGCGAGGCAGATGAGAGTGACTGCGTGGCCCACGTAAGAGTAGTGCATGGAAAAAGTCATTGCTGGGGACAAGGCTGTTGATACTGGGGAGGGTGGAACCGTGAGGGGATGATAGACCAATGATAAACCACTTTTTTTGCTTTTTTGAATATTTTCAGGTAGCTATCCTGATAGGGCTGATACGAAAGACGGGGAAAGGTGGCGCGATGTAGGGTCCAATCGTGAAACCGACGTCGACTTCGTCTTGTATAAGCTTGTCGACAATATGAGGCTCTGCTAGACCGAATTGAAAATTTCTGCACGTGAAGGAGTGATTGGAACTCTTAACTAAGCCGGGGTGGAAACCATGGGCAAAGCCGTGAATGAGGAAGCAGAAAAATTTGGCTTGAAGACGGTTAGATAAAGCTGAGGAGAGTAATTTGATTTGTATGGGGAGATATCAGCAACCAGTGCTATTGAAATTATTGCAAATCAGGAGAGGTTAGGCTTCCCTTTCCCATCAGTCTTACCGAAAGAGGACGTGTTGAGAGAAGGGCGAGAGGGTGGAAGAAAACAGGCGCAGGGGGAGGCGGGGGTGCGGCGGAAGGCGTACAGGAAATTACGGATGGTTTGCTGGAGGTGGAAGCTTTCAAGCTAGAACCGCCACCAGTAGCCATTAAAAATCATCTGGTTTTTCAGAACAGTCTTTTATGGGTTTAAATTTGGACTTTTTCGAGGCCTCGTCCCACAAAAATCTTGAAATCACTAAATGCGTCACAGTTCACTTCCTGTATGCAAATTTCACATTTCAAATCTATTTTCTGGACAGTCCCACAAGTAGGTACATATAACCAGAAGATGGTTCAAATTGGGCGGTGGGCAACTTTGCCAGTTCCCTGCAAATCCTCCTTTGGGATTCCAGCATTTGTGGGTCAAAATCTAATTTTCGATTTTTTTCAGTCAAATCTGAGAGATCACTTGGGAAGTTTCTGGAATCTGTGTGAATTGGCACAGAATGACCCAGGAGGCTGTTGCTGTTCACTTCTTGGTTGTGCAGTAGAGATGTACATTGTTGTCCATTCTGCTTGAGTTGAGGCGGAGAGAGGCGTGCAGGGGTGGTTGTAGCAGACAAAAAAACTAATTTGGATGCAAAAGTTCAAACATTAAAAGAGGTAAGACGATTTGCTCCCGAGGTATAACCTTTGTCGCATTAGGGGCAGGGAGAATCTTCCCCCCTTTTCCCCCTTGTGACAAGTCGGTTAGCAAATAGCCAAATTAAGTCACTAATCTGGTCAAACAATGGCGACAGGGGTTTTTGGGGTTTTTTTTCTGGGGGTTTCAGTCTCCTGGGAGCAAAATAAAGTAAAATAAATTTAAACGCTAAATAATTGGCCAACTAAGTGAATTGTGTGATATACAAAGTAAAACAGTTGTTTTCAACGACTGAGCTACTGTCGCCTAGATTTTCTGTAGCTGATTTAGCTAACAAACTTCAGCAAGCTCTCAACGCTAAAAATATAATCAAATTACTTGGATATCTAGCAAACTATTACCTGGGTTGGTTTCATACTTGGTCGCTTGCCTTTCATACAGTCTTCTAGCCAGTAAATATTGACGTTCACCTGGGTTTTAGTCCCCTTTGGTCTTTCTCTTTACTGCATAAACGCATTGCCAAGTTTTAATTAAATATTAACGCCAACCGGGGTTTTGCCTTTTTCGCATCTTATTATTACCGAAGGGCTCTTCTGATTAAACACATTGCAAATTACTTTTAGTATTTTCCTTAGGTTGCAGTGCCTTGATCAGCTAATGAAAGTTTAATTGCTTGTTTGAGTGCCTTGCAGTGGATGTAAAATATGTTGACGTTCAAGAGTAAAGCTGGGCATGGGAACAAAGCTTGTGAAGACTACTAAAGGAGTTTTGTACACCTGTCGCTGCTGGTGGGTCTACAGAAGGCAGCAGGTTAACTAGGGTACCTGGGTGTAAGTCACAGCCTGGGATAAGGGAGAAAGGGAGGAGTGAGACTAAATTCACCGCTCCTCATTCGCCCATTCATTGGAATCAGTGCAATCAGTTAATATTCATTGATATATGCCTCAGGAGGAGTAATTCTATTTTTAAATTACCTTTGAGCACACATTTAGGCTTCATTCCCTGGAGAAAAATCAAATAACAAGCAGTTTCATGCGTCTCGTTTTCAATGGTTCTCCATGGCTTCGCCATCCGCTTCACATGACGTCATCCGGGCAGGTACCCATTAAAGGGAACCGGAGCTTTACTCTGTTTCGGTTACCTTTGGTTGTATTTGTGGCTAGCTAGCTAGATAGTTACTGTTTGTATTTTTGACTTGGGATCTGAGACTTAGCATTTAGTCAATAGTTAAGTCGTCCTTTCATTTAGGTTGGAATTTTAAATGGTAAGGTTTACCGGAGTGTCCCTGCCCGTTTCTCCTGGGTGCAGTATAGCCAGTCTGTTTTATCTGGATTCTCAGCTAAGACCTGGACAGCGGCGGTTCTAGACCAATATTACCAGGGGGGGTCGAGGTGGGGCCAGTGTTTTTTCAGGGGGACACCTAAGGACAAAACAGGCCAATATTTAAGCGTTCAAAATGTTTAGTTTAGTTTATTCAAAACCAAATCAAAATACATTGAGCATTAATACAATGAAATAAACATTCTTTGTCTCAATAGCCTAAACATAAAATAAAGTTTGCTCAATAAATCTTGAAACCATGTTTCTCTTTTTTGAAAAACAAGATTTCTCTTTTTGCATACAATGAACCTTGTATCTGTACAATGACACTTTTTTAATTTATGCATTTATTCATTTATCGACAGTTCTTTTTCACAGCATGAGACTTAGTGTGACTGAAAATTTATCTTTATCTAAATCAGACTGTGATCATTACACTCTTTTTGTACAGTAAGGGGGAACAATAGATTGAAAAAATACATTCACGTACAGAGGTCTCAGAATAACCCGATAGCACAGAGGATCACAGTAGACTGAAACACTACAACAGCAAGATTCTGCGATTGTGACTGCTTGAGAAACGGTCCACAAATGCATCAAAGTTCAAAGCCTTGGACCTTCTGAATTCAATGCTGAGCACATCAAGAATTTAGACGCTCCTCACTAATGGTGGATCGGAGGTAGGTCTTCAGCAGCTTTAAGGTGGAGAAACTATTTCGCATAGTCTAAAGACCCTAAAAAATGCTTCTTTATTTGGCTTAGTGAAACATATCAACGCTACTGTATCTGATGGCTTCTCAATCACACCACTCTGTACTTTTCTTTCTGAAAGTCTCTTAAATTGATGCAGCTCATGTGCCACGTCATCAATATTAGCATCATACAAATGACCATATTCAAACAAAATGGTGTCTTTTAAAAATACATCACTCTTGGGGTTGAGAGATCGGATACTACACATCAGCTCACAATTGGTCTTTGAGAAACGTTTGCTTGAATCACCAAGCATGCAATTTATGACAGGATAGAAAAATGAAGTCCGAAACGTTTCTCAGATTTTAGTTCCCTCTGACCAACAGTGTTTAGTATGTGGTATTCACGGAGTCTGGAGCTCAGCTTTCTATGCCGTCTTGCCACTGAATGACAGCATCGCTCTGCTCACGAATATTCAACACTTCATCCCATAAGTTAGCAAAGAATGACTCTTGGCTGAAATCAAGTCAAAAACTAAAGCTTCAACTAAATCAACAGCTCTTGAAAGGTGTAACGCTTTAGCTTGCAGCTTGCAGGCTAGCTCGTTGTCACGGACCATTGAACACGCGGGGCAATCAGACTGGCAGTGCTAGAAAATGCAGCTTTATTAATTTTAGCATTGACCATACCATGCCTGGCCGCTACGGCACACTAACCCTATCATACATGAATAGATTAGTGAAATAAGAAAGGGGTAAACCGGACAAACGGAGCCGTCGCGTTACGGAAAGTAAGAGAAGAAAAAGTGTGGGCAGTCAAAACTTCGGACCAACTCAACTCCTCTCTCTCCAAACTCTGCGCAGGCGCACTAGCCTGGCTTACAGATCATTAAAGAAACAGTACCCCCGTTACAGAGCCCCCCCTAGAAGAACAATGGCTGACCTCAGCCATACACACTCTAACTTTCTATACATAGACATAGGCTGACCTCACAAGGTGCGAGGCACCGTTTAGCATTAATCACTGACACACATGACAGCTTAGCATGAGATACACTGGAAAAAAAGAAAATCCATGACATGCTTTTCACCTTCATAGTACATTTTCTTTTTTTTCGACAAATAAACAACATTGTCAAACAGTAATAATCTTTATGAGCATAAACCTTTTTGTCCTAACACTTCTGTATTTTTTTCTTCAACAAGACCAACACACAATCAGAGAAAATAAACAGGGGTGATGTACTGGTGTAATTGCAACAAAAAAAATTATTTTCCTTTTAAATAACCAAAGAACCAACAGGTTCTCCTTTCACACCTTTCAAAATCTTTTCATAACATTCCCAACACCCTTTTCATTTAAGGTCTATTTTTCCAGTATGATATGGATTTGTCCACCTGTTTTTGGACCACTCAGATGTGATTCGAGGGACCTTTCTGGGTCGAAAGTTGTACTGACCTATATCTGAGGGCATACCATCAGAAAATGCATCAAGATTGCAATCTCCCCCGTCATCAACAGCGTGAGCCGTCAGGTTAGTTAATTCATTGTCACGGTCAGCATGCTCGTAACTATTGTCATGTTGGGAGTCTATTTCAGCAGGAGCAAAGTCAGACCTTTCCCCGCCGGAGACTCAGGGTCAATGTCACAGTCCAAAAAATATTCAGAATACATCTTTCACTGTTACAGCATTATATTCTTACACCAATACTGGCAATGAATGGTTGAGAAACAACCAATTAAAGATTAGGGCATACCTTATCCAGAGAATAGCTAAATAAAATAAACAACTAACCATAAATGAGCTCACTTGGGTTGAACGCATGTACAAACTGCCATACAACTGTGATTAGCATAGAGGGTAACAGCCGAAACTGGAAAAGTGTGACCAAAAAAAAAGTATTATGAATTATGAAATTTCACCATCAAGAGTGCATTCCCTCACAATATAAGGCAAATGTTTGAGTTTAGGAAAATAGTCACCGTGTTAGCTATGGATAAAAGAGTGCAAAATGGCTGGTTGGATATTGCAGAACAAACATTACTATTCCTAACTTTGCTTTTCAGCAAAATGATATAAACAACCAACCTATGTATTACAACTACTATACAAATAGGTGCAACGAGGACAATCAAGTCAGTGACAGCAGCCACCCAATAGTGCAACTTTTTTTTTTTTGAAGCACCATTCCCAACAACGCACAGAAAAATCAAAAGAAATGCTTCTCGTTTTCATTACAAAATATATCAGAAGAGGGAAAAAAAACGTCATTCTCCCAAGTGCAGTAATGTAGTGCCTCGCTCACTTTCTGACGAATCCTCCTTTTTTTAACCTCAGTCCTGAAAACGAGACAGCGGGAGAAGAAGCCAGACAGAAATGGTTACCTTTGACGTTAGTTCACCGGGCGGCCACGTTGTCCTGGCGACGACCAATCAGGAGCATGCATTCATCTTGCAGGAGTGAACGCTCCAAGATGCAGCTCAAACCGCACAATATATCCCCGATCAGTTCTCCAAATATGAAATTAAACGCAGCGTCCGACAAAAAATGGCAATTGACTCCATACAATGAAAAAACAGCATTAAGTCCGAAAATAATAACAAAGTATCTTGCTGCTTATTGAAATCGTTCTGCAGTCAGCTCTAGCTTGACCGAAATAGCAAAATTCCTTCAACCCACGATGTTATTGAGTACCAAGAGTTAGGGACACTCAGACGATTAAACTCACAAACTCCGGTAAAATAATCTCCGTCATCCGACGAATCGAGCTCTGAAGAGGGTCACTCCATCTTCGGGTTAAATATGATGTTCGGGCGCCACTTGTAACGCTTTAGCTTGCGGCTTGCAGCCTAGCTCGTTGTCACGGACAATTGAAAACGCGGGGCAATCAGACTGGCAGTACTAGAAGATGCAGCTTTATTAATTTTAACATTGACCATACCATGCCTGGCCGCTACGGCACACTAACCCTATCATACATGAATAGATTAGTGAAATAAGAAAGGGGTAAACCGGACAAACATTCCGTCACGTTACGGAAAGTAAGAGAAGAAAAAGTGTGAGCAGTCAAAACTTCGGACCAACTCAACTCCTCTCTCTCCAAACTCTGCGCAGGCGCACTAGCCTGGCTTACAGATAATTAAAGAATCAGTACCCCCGTTACAAAGGTCAACAGTTGGTGACTTCAGCATATCAGAAAGAAGCTTTGTTTCCCAAACAATTCACGAAGTGTAACTAGATGCACAACAAATTCTGAGACAATCTGGGCCAGAAGACTGCGGGCTTCAGAAGATTTTTCTCCTCTGCGATCTCCTTGTGCCATCTCTTGCAGCACCTGTTAAAGAGCAGGAAATCTATCCATTATGTTATGTACAGCTAAACATCTTCATGCCTACCGTGTGTCACTTAGTTGTCGGAGCTCTCTTGTGCTGCCATACAGCTCCCTTTGTACAGCCAGCCATTTTGGGTGCAGATATGATCCAGAGATGAGAAAACAGAGTCTGTAACAGAGCGAAGATCTCCTCTGCTTCTGGGACAGCTTTGACTGCATCAACTAGCACTAAACTAAACATCGTGTGTTCTGGAGTGACTGTAAATACAATATACATGAGACTGCAACAGAGAACATTAATTTATCATTATTCATTGATTAATTTATCCAGTCTATTTATTAATTATTATTCAAGACAGACTTCACACTTTACATGTTTATGGTATATGAATTGTAGGCCTACACTTTCTCTCTCACTCACACACACACACACACACACACACACACGTTCAACATCACAAACCTGAGGGTGTGTCACTAAGTTGTTGGAGCTGTCTTGTGCTGCCATACATCTCCCTTTGTACAGCTTGACATGCATGGTGAATGTGGTTGTCCCAATGTCTCATTGGGTTGTTCCTCATTCTGTCCCTCAATCTGATCCTGAATGTCTTCCTCCTCACACTCAGATTGCCTTTCAGATGCCTCAATTTCCACCTCTCCAACCACCACCTCTGTCTCTCTCTCTCCTGCTCCTGAGCTCTTTCATAATCTTCATCTCCCTTACTCTCTGTATGTTGCTTTTTATAATGTCCTTCCTGCTCCTTTTCATGATGATGGCCTACTAAAAAGGAAACGGAGAGGAGTGTAGCCTCTACATCTCACGGGTTAAATCAAGTTTTTTGATAAAAAAGTAAGCTAAATTGGCTACTGTCAGATGTTTCACCCATTTCCCTAATATATTAAGTTACTTATTGCTGTGCAACAGACTTTTAACATAAAGCTACTTGGAGAACATGACATGTTAACTGACTTCCATGGCTTTGCTTATTTATTTATTTTTTCAAATTTATTTCGTAGTTTGAGGGATAGTCCCTTAAGATGAATCATCTTATTATCAAGGGAGTCCTTAATACTGACAGAAACAAGACAAAACATTACAACAGTATTGCATTACTTTACATGACATACAAGAATAAGACAGAACTTTACGGCAAAACAGTACATTACAAGACGATATTATCGACACAATGAACACTTGGCCCAACCCAGGGGTCCTCAATCTTTGCCAGAAAGGGCCGGTGTGAGTGCAGGCTTTCTTTGTAACCCAGCATTTACACATTTGATGCTACTAATCAACCCCTGGACTCCTTACTAATAAGCTTCATTAGTAGCCTCAGGTGCATAGCTGGTTGGTTGCAATGAAACCCTGCACCCACACCGGCCCTTTCTGGGAAAGATTGGGGACCCCTGGCCCAACCGTTCCTTGTCCCCCCAGTCCATCTGGTTTCACCTCTAGATTCACAATTATTCATGAATGGTATTATATACCCATCATGTAATATACCCATCATCAACTACAGTACACACATTCATTATCAATAAGATGTACCGCACCCTCCATAATTATTGGCACCCCTGGTTACGATGTGTTAAAAACCTTAAGTTAATTCAGTTTTTACTGCAGAAGCATACTCTCACAAGGAAAATTGTAGAAAAATGTAACCTTCAACTCAAGTGAATTTTAAGGGAAAAAAATCCCTGACTAATAAATCATTTTTCATAAAATCACCTGTTCCTCAATTATTGGCACCCCTAACAATTCCTAGGAATTAACTTAACATAACATAACATGAATGGCAAGAACAGGCCTTTCAGCCCAACTAAGCTCGCCAGTTTCGTTTTACTATTGTGAATATATCCCTTCAGATACTGAATGACTCAATGGTATCTAGCTTTAAGTCAAGCCTGCTCTTGAAAAGTTCTCTGAACTTTCTCTAGAGCCTCTTTATCTTTCTGAAAGTATGGTCCCCAGGACTGTACACAATACTCCAGATGTGATCTGACGAACGTGTTGTACAAAAGGAGCATCACCTCCTTAGATTTGTACTCAGTACTTTTGGCAATGTATCCCAGCATCCAATTAGCTTTTATAACTGCTA
Source organism: Gymnothorax reevesii (assembly GCA_029721435.1). Lineage (NCBI taxonomy): Eukaryota > Metazoa > Chordata > Actinopteri > Anguilliformes > Muraenidae > Gymnothorax > Gymnothorax reevesii. The sequence goes on from CM056574.1 coordinate 173,648,840, forward strand.
CGGCACAATGGCTAGAACCTGTGAGGGTTTGGTCAACAATCACTCCCAGATCTTCCTCGTGTGCAGCACATTCCAGTTTTAAACCTCCCATGAAATAATCCCGTCTAATGTTTTTATTACCTACATGTACAACTTTACATTTTGCTAGATTAAATTTCATTTGCCACATTTCTGCCTATTCTGAATTCTATCCAAATCTTCCTGAATCACTTTAGTGGACCCTAAACTATTTGCCGAACCCCACAATTTTGTATCATCTGCAAATTTAACCAATCTGCTCTCAATATTCCTATCAAGGTCATTAATGTAGATGAGGAACAGCAGGGGTCCCAACACCGATCCCTGGGGGACGCAACTCCCCACAATACCTAGCTCAGATGAGATACCACTGACCACCACTCTTTGTTGTTCTGTCCTGTAACCAGTTTTGAATCCACTTCGGAATACCTTCTGCAACTCCATTGGAGCTCATTTAAAAATTTAGTCTCTTATGTGGTACAGTATTGAATGCTTTCTGAAAATCCAAGTGTATGATGTCATAAGCCCTGCTCTGGTCATAAGTCCGGGTGGCCTCTTCAAAAAATTCCAGAGGGTTTGTCAGGCATGTCCTTCCCTTCCGAAAACCAAGTTGGCTATCCCTCAAGATACCGTCTCGTTCAAGAAATAAGTCCAGCTCATCTTTTATGATAGATTCCAATATTTTGCACGCAATGCAATTTAAACTCACTGGCCTGTGGTTTCCTGGCTCAGTACGGTCCCCATTCTTATATATTGGTATTATATTGCCCTGTTTCCAATCATTTGGTGCTTCTCCAGTTTCTAAAGACCGTCTGAAGATGGCGGATAGCGGCTTAAAGATGATCTCACCAACTTCCCTGAGCACTCTAGGATATAAGCCATCAGGACCCGCAGCCTTATCTGCCTTTAGTTTATGCAACTTGTCTAATACTTCGTTATCCCGAACCTCAATTTCTGCTAAATAATCTTAAGCATTTGACTAAATAAAGACCCCCTCTGAGGTAAAATTCTCAACAAAGTAACTGTTTAAGGCATCCGCAATATCCTTGTAAGCATATAGCAGCAATCCGTTTTTATTCTTTATGCACTTAACCTGCTCTTTAACTTTCCTTTTTCTGCTACAGTACTCAAAGAAGCGCTTAGGGTTAGTTTTTGCCCCCCCTGCAATTTGTCTTTCATACAGTCTTCTGGTATTCCTCAGCTCTTTTTTGACCACAGCCCGCATTTTACAGTATTCAGCCTTAATGTTCTCATTGTTATCCTTTATGTACATCTTGTAAAGATTCTTCTTTTCCCTCAAAATCCTAAGAATACTTTTGGTCATCCACTGAGGATTCTGCTTTTTCAGCTTACTTTTGGACACCTTTGGAATGAATCTGCATTGTGATTCAAGTAAAACCCCCTTAAATCTTTCCCACATCTCATTTACGGACTCACAGTCCAGGAGTGTCTCCCATTTTATTTCACCTAGATATGAGCACATCCTGTCAAAGTTTGCTCGCCTAAAATTGAAAAATGTTTTTTTTTGAATACACCTTTGTGACTTCCCATGAAACATCAAAATTAACAGCAGAGTGATCTCTTGTCCCAAGTGGCTCCAGTACCTCAACCTTGCTAATTCTATCTGGGTCATTACAGAGCACTAAGTCTAAAATTGCGTTTTCTCTGGTAGGTTTATCAACATACTTCACCAAGAAATGATCATTTATAACATCTAGAAATTCTTCCTCCCCCTACCCTGTCCTTTCACCATTTCCCAGTTGATACCAGGATAAATTTAGTGTTATGTATGAGTACTTTTGTACAGCATTATATTTCATTTGTAAATGAAGATTTGTTACATGCTGTTTTGCTGCCTTGCTGGTCAGCTATATTTATTTTGTTCATTGGCATCCTCTGGTGGCGTGTATTTGTAAAATCATTAAGAAAAGAGAGTGATTTCTAGAAGCTTCTGGCGCTTTCCTGCTTGGAGGGGGCGGGATTTCCCTAGAATCCTGTGGATCTTTCTAGAAGGTTGCTAGTCTGTATAAAGGCTGTGATTTTAAGCACAACAGAGCAGACAGCAGAATAAAGACAGCAGAAGAGAGCAGACCAGAGTTTTGTTTTGGCAACAGTCAAATAGTGGAATTGAAGTGTTATTAGAGAATTAAATAGAGGATATATTTTTTTGTACTTTTTTTTGGGAAGAATAAATTTGTTTTAGCTGTACTTTCTGGTTTTCTTTGTTGTGATTTTTTTCAAGTCATATCAAATTGGAGGTCCCACCGAGAGTGGATTCACCCAAGATTATTATTTTAAATCTTGTGACTAGTTTAAAAACCAACAATCATGACTTTTGATGTGGAAAGTTTTTTGAAAACTCCAACCCAGGAATTTGTGCTGGCAAAGAAGAAGGACTTGCTGCAAAAAGCCTCAACCCTTGCACTATCAAATGTGAAGTCATCAATGAAGAAACGAGAAATATTCAACCTTTTGGTGCAACATTTCATCGATGAAGATATCTTTGGGGAAGAAGCAGCAGAATTAATTAAAGATGTGGAAGTGCCTGCAACAGAGCTGCAAAGACTTGAATTTCAGCTGCGCCTGAAAGAGCTGGAAGAAAGAAGGTTGGAAAGGGAAAAGAAGAGAGAACTGGAGGAAAGAAGAATGGAAGAGAGAAGGTCGGAGATGGAGAAAGAAAGAGAATTGGAAGAAAGAAGGATGCATTTGCAGTTCGAATTGGGAATGAAGAAAATAGAAGCAGGTACTGTTCCAAAATCTTCTGGACTTTCTGATCATTTTGATGTGGTTAAACATATCAGACTTGTTCCGCCTTTCTTTGAAAATGATGTTGACCAATACTTTACCCATTTTGAAAAAATTGCTGAAAATTTGAAATGGCCAAAAGAGCATTGGACAATGATGTTACAAAAGTGTTCTTACTGGTAAAGCTAGAAAAATGTATAACCAGTTATCTGTCCAACAGTGTGCTGATTATGATTTTGTCAAATCTGCCATTCTGAAGGGTTATGAATTGGTCCCCGAGGCTTACAGGCAAAAATTTAGGAATTCTTGCAAGGAAGCCAGTCAAACTCATGTTGAATTTGGCAGGTTAAAGGAACAGTTGTTTGCTCAGTGGTGTAATTCCATGAAAGTTGAAAAAGATTTTGATAGAATGAGGCAACTTATTCTGGTTGAGGAATTCAAAAGGTGTGTCCAGCCTGATATTAAAACTTTCCTTGAGGAAAAACAAGCCAATACTTTGCAAGATGTTTCCACCCTAGCTGATAGTTATGCATTGACTTACAAGTCTTCTTTTGTCCAAAAATCCACTTTTGTCAAAATTTCAAAACAAGTTTCAGTCCAAGACTTCTTCTAATAACACTTCTAATGATTCTAAGGCCACTTCTGAGAGGAAACCTACCAGTGAGAAGCAATCCTCTGATTCTTTATCCTCTGTGTCTTGCCAATACTGCAAAAAGCAAGGTCACCTTATTTCTGAGTGTTATGCTCTCAAGAAAAAACAAAAACGAGAAGAAACCAAGCCAACTGCTTTGACAAAGAGAGAATCTCTTGTATCAATGGTCAGTTCACCTGATCTTCTACCTTCTGTGTCTGATCCGGTTATGGAGGGTTTTGAGCCATTCATCACTGATGGTTCTGTCTCACTTTCACATGATTTTTCCTCATCTGCTCCTGTTCGAATTCTAAGGGATACTGGGTCTTCCCAATCTCTTATTCTTGCAGATATTCTGCCTTTCTCGGACAAATCGTCTACTCAGGCTAATGTCCTTATTCAAGGAGTAGAATGTGGTTTTACAAGTGTACCTCTCAATAATGTTAATCTCAAATCACACTTGGTCTCTGGGCCTGTTACTGTTGGTGTTAGGTCTTCTCTTCCTGTCAAAGGCATTCATTTGCTTCTTGGTAATGATCTTGCTGGGGATGTGGTTGTGCCCTACCCTATTGTAACTGACACTCCCTTGATTAATCAAGAATCTGACTCTATAGAGGAGGAAATTCCAGACCTTTATCCTTCATGTGCAGTTACTCGTTCTATGGCCAAAAAGGCTATTCAAGATGATGCTGACCTGGACTTTAACCTGGCTGACACCTTCATTGGGAAGTCTTTTCATCAGGAACCTTCCAGTCCTGAGATGTCTGGGAAATCTTCAGACTTGTCCTTGTCAGGTCATTCTAATGACATTTTGTCTCGTAAACAACTTATTCATGAGCAACAACAAGCTCGTGATCTAGCGCATCTTCTACCACAGGCTGCAAGTGAACAAGAGGCTACTCAAGTTCCTGTCTGTTTTTACTAGAAAAATGGTGTGCTTATGAGAAAGTGGCGTCCACCTGATGTTCCTGCAGATGAAGAGTGGATGATCACCCATCAAATTGTTCTTCCAAAGTCTTATCGTCAAGAAACTCTTAGGGCCGGATCTACAAAAGCTTTGCGTGTATAAAAACGTGTGCAAACTCATTGCACACGCAAAAAAATGTACAAACTGATTTACTAATTGTGCACAGTAAGGGTTGCCTCTTTCAAAGGTGCAAAATAGCATGTCTGCATCCAGTTAGTACGTCTGCCACAATGAATGTGCAATATGGGGCGTTTACACGCAATTGTGCGTGTGTTGGGAGGCGAAAATGTAAATTTATTAATTTAGCACGCGCAAATTGATTTATCAAACCTGAAAGAGATTTTGCTAATAAAATCTGCGTCTATATTTTAACACTTGTGAAAAGGAGGTGCAAACGGTTTGTATGCGTAATTGCGCACACATGGCTACAGTTATTGTCACAAGAAGGAGACATCGAAATCATGAAAGGAGACGCAGAGAACGCATTTTTCACCCTCGTGTGAATGTTTTTGGAATGAACGAGGAAATAATCATTAAAACATATCGCCTATCCAGCACTGCCATTTTGGGGCTGTTGGAGGGACTCAGAGAGGATTTGGAGCCAGCCACGAGAAGGAGTCACGCAATACCTGCAATGACAAAACTCCTTGCAAGTTTGCATTTTTTTGCATCTGGGTCATTCCAGCGTACGGTAGCTATTACAGCTGGGATCTCCCAATCCCGTTTTTCAGATGTGCTGTCTGAAGTTCTAAATTCCATGTCGCGCCGGATGACCAAGTTCATTAGGTTTCCACGCACTCGGCACTTATTGAATGAGACCAAACATGTTTTTTTTTGCAGTAACTGGATTTCCTAGTCATAGGGGCAATTGACTGCACCCATGTGCAGCTTGTGCCCCCCGCAGACACTGAGCACGTATACAGAAATCGCAAACACACGCATTCATTGAATGTGCAGTGCGTTTGTGATGCCAAAGGCATCATTTCCAACGTTGTGGCAAAATATCCCAGGTCAGTACATGATTCTTTTATTCTGAGAAACAGTTCTCTGTTTTCCAAGTTGCGAGATGGCGAGTTTGGAGATGCCTGGCTTGTAGGCGAGTCAATTTGTAAAATCCTTAGCGAAATTTATTTCATTAAAAACAAGAGCATGTTTCACATTGATTCATATGTTTTTTAAGGTGACAGTGCATACCCCCTACACCCCTTCCTCCTGACACCTGTTCTCAACCCGACCACTGCCGGAGAAATAAGATACAACGAGGCCCATATCCGTACACGGAATATTGTGGAGCGCACCTTCGGAATCCTGAAGAGCAGGTTCCGTTGTTTGGATCGCACTGGTTGAGCACTGCTGTACAGGCCAGAAAAAGTGGCCCAGATTGTAGTGACCTGCTGCATGCGACATAACATCGCCAAGCAACACGGGCTGGAACATGAGGCCATGCCGGAGGAGAACGCCGACCTGCCCCCCTGTATGGAGCAACAACCCAATGCTGCAGGGATGCAGACACGCAGCTCACTTCTTGTGAGCTGTTTGGTATGTGCATTTTTCTATTTTCATTCAATAATGCGTTGTAGATTGCAATACAATGGCGTTCCCTCTGGCTAGTGTGACCCAACAAACTGCAGAACATTGCAAAGTTAAGCAAATCAACATTTATTGAAAAAAAGACTGAAATCACTTTCTGAATTCCAAACATTATCAAACGAAATACTCTTTCACGTCTAATTATGTTAAGTCCCGCAAAATCATATTAAAGACACATTGTTTCAGTCAGAAAATGTATTAGGCTATAGTCTTAACATTTATGGTGGAAAAAAAAGAAAAAAGCAGTTCTTCATCATATCGCCCATTTTATACAAAAAAAAAATATATTCACAGCCAGTAGAAGACAACTTAAACGTGACAGTTGAGTGGATCACTTGTGTTTCCTTTTACGCAGGTGGAACTTGCCCGTCATGCGCACCTCTCCTCCCTCTCCGGTGCCAGGCTGCCTAGCTGTCGCTGTGGGACTCGGTCGGACCGCTTCTCCACCTGGATTGAGGGCAGTCATTGCCTACATCCCTTCCCGTAGCCCTCTTGCCACAGAATTGACGGCCATCGTCAGGGCAAATACTGCGCTGACCATCTGTCTGCAGTGCCTGGCGATGGCCTGAGTATCACGCCTTGCCGCCCGTGCCAACGATGACGCCGCTCGCATCTCCCGTGCAATTGTCTGAATGGCTGCAGACTGTTTCTTTTGTTCCTCCAGCAACTCCAGATCAATGTCCTCGGGACCCTTTCAAGGCTCTGCAGGGGTGGCGGCTGCTCTGGGGGGATTTGAGGTGGATGGCTGGACTTCTGCTGAAGATTCTACATGTAAAAAATAAATGTTTTTTGTTTGGGATTTGAGTTAAAGGACAGCTAAATGTAACCACAGGAGGTACATTCATTTTTCACTTACTAAATAAATATCTTTTCAGAAAGTGTGTTTATACAGTATTATTGTGCGCCTACCTTGTTCTGCTGTTTGGTCCAGTGTGTCATACCCGGCAATTGCAGTGACTTGCGTCTCGCAGAACGTTAACTGCACCTGTTCCTCAATGCTGGTCAGAGGCATCTCATCCACCTGTTTTCTTTGCAGATGTTTTATTATACGCCAATTTTTCTTTTGTTCGTCTTCAGATATCTTGATATCGTCTTTTCACTTCATTCACTGTTCGCATCGTTTTACCCACAGCATTTACGTTTTTACAGATTTCCGCAAATATGGCGTTCCTTTGTGCGACAGTCAGATTTCTTTGCTGTAGCTCATTCATGTGTTTATTGGCTTCATCTACCAACACCTCTAATTCCATAGGGTCGAATTTCATTTTGCGCTTTCTTCTCTCCAAACTCTCCATGCTGCAAACCATGAAACACGCAAAGCCCTCATTTAAATAGGGTGTGTCCAACACGTTTGCACCTGTTGCCATTTGCGCAATCACTCTTAGTAAATCACCTGCAAACTGCGGTTCTGCCCCACACGCAAAATTCTAGATTGCACGCGCAAATTAGTACACGCAAATTGGGATCTTAGTAGATCCGGCCAATAGTCTGGCCAATGACAATCCTATGTCAGGTCATTTAGGAATCAAGAAGACCCTTCAACGTGTGAGAAACCATTTCTTCTGGCCTTCTATGAGGTCCGATGTACAGGAGCACTGCAAATCCTGTCATACTTGTCAAATGGTTGGGAAGCCGAACCAGAATATTCCAAAGGCTCGACTTAAGCCCATTCCTGCTTTGGAAGAACCTTTCAGTCGGATCATCATTGACTGTGTTGGACCATTGCCGAAGACTAGATCTGGTTGTGAGTACTTACTGACTATCATGTGTGCCTCCACTCGGTTTCCTGAGGCAATTCCACTTCGTAATATCAAGGCGAAGACTATCATCAAGGCTCTAACCAAGTTTTTCTGCTTAGTTGGTCTTCCTAAGTCTATTCAGTCAGATCAAGGATCAAATTTCATGTCTGGCATATTTCAACAAGTTATGCATGAGCTTGGTATTAAACAATACAGGTCATTAGCTTACCATCCTGAGAGTCAAGGTGCTTTGGAGAGGTTCCATCAAACCCTGAAGAACATGATAAGGACCTACTGCCTTGACACAGAGAAAGATTGGGATGAAGGTGTCCATATTCTTCTGTTTGCTGCCCGTGAAGCTGTTCAGGAGTCTCTTGGGTTCAGTCCTTTTGAGGTTGTTTTTGGGCATACGGTCCGTGGACCTTTGAAGCTACTGAAGGAATAGTTGCTCGCTGAAGATGATGTCCCAATGAACTTGTTTCAATATGTCTCTGACTTCCGCAATCGTCTCTCTAAGGCCTGTGACTTTGCTAAGTCTAATCTCAAAGAAGCTCAGGGCAAAATGAAAGCCAGATATGACCTTCATTCAAAAGATAGAAGTTTTAAAACTGGTGACAAAGTTTTTGCACTTTTGCCAGTTCCTGGAAACCCTCTAAGAGCCCGATATTTCGGCCCTTACACTGTCCTCAAAAAGGTCAGTGATCTAAATTACATAATTTTAACTCCTGGAAGGAGGAAACAAAAACAAATGTGTCACATCAACATGCTGAAAGAATACATTGATAGAGACGCTCAGGCAAAGCCAGTCAATGTGGTAAATACTGTTGAACTGGAAAATTCCAAAGAAGATTGTGACTGCCCCTTAGAAAATGAGCCTGGTCCAGTCAAACTTGAAAATTCAGACATTCTTCAAAATATTGACAGCAAGTTGTCCCACCTGGACCCTTTTCAACAACAGCAGCTAAAGCAGCTCATATTTGAATATAGTCACATATTCCCTGACGTTCCATCAAGGACTGATTTGGTTTACCATGATGTCATCCTACAAGATGATGCCAAGCCTGTAAAACAGCATCCCTACAGAATGAATCCAGAGAAACAGAAATAACTTAAACAGGAAGTCAAATATCTGCTTGAAAATAACTTTGTTGAACCAAGTCACAGTGACTGGAGTTCTCCATGCATCCTAGTTCCCAAACCCAATGGAACATATAGAATGGTGACAGACAACAGGAAAGCGAACGCTCTATCAAAACAGACTCATATCCTATTCCCAGGATTGATGACTGCATTGACAAAGTTGGACAGTCAAAGTATGTCACAAAATTTGATCTCCTCAAGGGCTTCTGGCAGATCCCTCTAACAGATAGAGCAAAAGAGATCTCTGCCTTCGTCACACCAGATGGATAATACCAATACAAGGTCATGCCATTTGGAATGAAAAATTCTCCAGCCACCTTCCAACGTCTGGTAAACAGAGTGATTGCTGGACTACCAGGATGTGAGGCCTATATCGATGATATTATCATCACCGGTGACAGCTTCCAAGAGCACCTCACCTACATCAGAAACTTCTTTCAGAGAGTGAGTGATGCCAAGCTGACTATCAACCTTGTAAAAAGTGACTTTTGTAAAGCTACAGTTGTTTACTTAGGTCATGTTGTAGGACAGGGTCAAGTCAAACCAGTTGATGCAAAAGTCAAAGTTATCACTGAATTTCCTGAGCCAACAACTAAAAGACAGCTCATGAGATTTCTAGGGATGGCTGGCTACTACAGAAAATTCTGTAAAAATTTCTCGATCATCTCTGAACCTTTGACAAATTTACTGAAGAAAAATGCAAAATTTGTTTGGGATGAAAAATGTCAAAATTCGTTTGACCAGCTGAAAGCTATTCTCAAAAATGCACCAGTTCTCTTATCTCCCAATTTCAAAAAGGAGTTCAAGTTGGCAGTTGATGCCAGTGACTGGTGCAGGTGCAGTTTTACTGCAAGAAGACACTGATGGAGTAGATCATCCTGTTTGTTACTTTTCCAAAAAGTTTGATAAACATCAGAAAAACTACTCAACAATTGAAAAAGAATGTTTGGCACTTGTTTTGGCTTTACAACATTTTGAAGTCTATTTGACTTGTTCAGCTACTTCCATCAAGGTCTTCAGTCATCACAATCCCCTCACATTCTTGCACAAGATCAAAAACAAGAATCAAAGATTACTGAGATGGAGTTTACTTTTGCAAGAGTATGATTTGGATATTTCTCACATCAGGGGAAAAGATAATGTAATCCCAGATACACTTTCACGCATGTAATTTTATTTCTTTACTTGATTGTGGAAAGTGTGATTTTACTTTTCTATTTGATTGTGAGACTTGCACTGATTGTTATGTATATGATTGTTATCATGATCAATGATACGTTTGTGTAAAGTTCAAGATTGTACTGATTATTAAACTGTTAATTTTGACAAAAGAAAGCTTTTAGGAAACCTTTCTTTTCTTAAAGAGGGGAGGGGTTATGTATGAGTACTTTTTGCACAGCATTATATTTCATTTGTAAATGAAGATTTGTTACATGCTGTTTTGCTGCCTTGCTGGTCAGCTATATTTATTTTGTTCATTGGCACCCTCTGGTGGCGTGTATTTGTAAAATCATTAAGAAGACTTGTGATTTCTAGAGGCTTCTGGCACTTTCCTGCTTGGAGGGGGCAGGATTTCCCTAGAATCCTGTGGATCTTTCTCGAAGGTTGCTAGTCTATATAAAGGCTGTGATTTTAAGCACAACAGAGCAGACAGCAGAATAGAGACAGCAGAAGAGAGCAGACCAGAGTTTTGTTTTGGCAACAGTCAAATAGTGGAATTGAAGTGTTATTAGAGAATTAAATAGTGGATATATTTTTTTGTACTTTTTTTTGTGAAGAATAAATTTGTCTTAGCAGTACTTTCTGGTTTTCTTTGTTGTGATTTTTTTCAAGTCATAACATAAGTCTCCCATAATAATAGTCCCACCACCTCTACAAGCTTGCGTAATCCTCCTAAACAGCATTTAATTGATTGTACTGTCCAAAGCTGGTGGTCGAAAGCATACTCCTATGTTTAAACCTGTCTCGTGTTTGCTAATGAGCCTGACCCAGATTTCTTCACAGGACAAGGAATGTTCAATTTCGGGAATTTCCTGTACATTTATGCTTTTGTTCACATAGAGTGCTACAACCCCTCCTTGCCTATTACATCTGTCCTTCCTAAAGAGCTTATAACCCTCTATGTTATATTCATCTCCATCCTCTTCACTTAGCCATGTCTCTGTAATCCCAACTATGTCATAGCCCTCACTAATCATAACAGCCTCAAGTTCTGGAAATTTATTTTTTATGTTTCTTGCATTCAAATAAAAACATTTCAGGTTACTACTAATGCTCTTTCCCCTTGATTTCCCATGTGGCAGCTGCTTTAAGCCCCCCACTACGCTTTGTTGCTTTAAAAGTAAATCATCGATAGCGCATGTATCACCGTCAGCTTCCATTGGGGCAGTCTGCATTTCCCTATGTGTAACACTCACTAACCTCCCTGCCCCCTAAATCCCTAGTTTAAATAATCCTGTGCTACCCTCAACATATGCTGGCCCAGTGCAAAGGTACCCCTCCGGTTCAGGTGCAGCCCATCAGGCTTGAACAGGTCACCCCTGTTCCAGAAAAAGTTCCAGTGCCCCATAAACCTATACCCCTCTTTTCTACACAAGGTTCGTAGCCACGTGTTAAACCTCCAGATAAAATTCTGCTTTCCTCTGCTTGCACGTGGTACCGGTAGAATCCCAGAGAACACTACCGTTGAGGATCTGCTCCGAAGCTTCTCAGCTAATTCCACAAATTTGCCTTGCAGAACCTCAAACCTACCCTGACCTATGTCATTTGTCCCAATATGGAACATGACAACTGGATCCTTCCCCGCTCTGGCCTGGAGCTTGGCCGTGCGCTCCAGGAGGTCTCCTACCTGGGCACCAGGCAGGCAACACACCGTACGAGACTCCTTGTAGCGCGAACAGACTAAGCTATCTATTCCTCTAAGTATTGAGTCCCTCACTATCAATAACTCTCTTTTCTGAGGGGTAGAGGCCAACAGGGTGCCCTGCTGCTCATGAGTCCCCTCACTCTCAGGGTCATGGGCCAAGTCAAGTTTTTGCAAGGGCTGGAATCGGTTGGACACCTCAACCACTGAAGGAGCTGTATGCTGTACGGCATACACACCATTTCTCTAAACGACATACTACTTAGTTCCTCTTGGAAATCTACTGATTGCGAACTACGTCGTGTCGCCAACTGGCCCTGAAGATCAAGGATCTTGCTCTCCAGATGCTCAATTAGCTGGCACCAATGGCAGACAAACCCACCCTGGAAAAAGTGTGATCATCCTGCAACCGTCACATAGTTTTGGCCACATTTTGAACCTCCTACCTAATGACCTTGCTCACCCTAGATAAAATAAAATTACTAATGCCGAGACGGAAGCTGAGGAACCACAATTTATTAATTTATTTATGAACCTAGGAAGCCCTAAGCCGCAGTCACAATAGAAACCGTGGGGAAACTATGTAAATGGATTATAAGCCTCTTTTAACAGGGGCTTAGTTTCAGGTAACAGAATGAAACACCAAATTGAGCCAAACTCTATATGTAATAAGCACTCCTAAAAAGCCGGCTTGAGTTTATCTAGTCCCAGTACTATTAATACATTAAACTAAAAATATCACAGGGCTTAGCTGAGAACCCAGATAAAACAGACAGGCTCCAACGCCCAAGAGAAACTGGTGGAGACAGAGCACTCTGGGAGAAAACTTACCCTTTAAATTCCAAGCTAACCGAATGGACAAGTCAAGTGACTGCTGCACTACTAACTAAATACTAAATCTCAGATCCCCAGCCAAGAATGCAAACAGTACTTATCTAGCTAGCTAGCCGCAAATACAACCAAGGGTAAGCGAGAAAAGAGTAAAGCCCCTGTTCCCTTTAATTAAAATGGACCGAATAAACAAGTCATTTACTATGTGAGCGAAATAAACACAGCACCTCCCACAACAAGCTGTCCTAAGCACTCGAACAAGCAGTTAAACTTCAATCAGCTGATCAAGGCGCAGCAACCGGAGGAAAATACAAAGATCGGGTATTTACAATGTGTTTAATCAGAGAGCCCTTCGGTGATAATAAAATGCAAGAAAGACGGAGACCCCGGTTCGCGTTAATATTCAGCTTGGCAATGCGTTTATGCGGTAATGCAGTCAGGAAAGAGAATGAAGGGGACTAAAAACCCCGGTGAACGTCAATATTTATTGGCTAGAAGACTGTATGAAAGGCAGCAACCAAGTATGAACCAAGCCGGGCTACAGTTAGATATCCAGGTAATTCGATTATATTCTTGGCGTTGAGAGCTTGGAAGGGTTCGTTTGCTAAATCAGCTACAAGGAAAAAAAAAAAAAAAAAACAGGCGAGTACCACAGTCCCCGAAAACTGTTTTACTTCGTATATCGCACAATTCACTTAGTTCGACAATTATTTTGCATTTAATTTATTCTCTAAATTTAGTGTTTAAATTTAAATTTCTCTTATCCATTCTTCAACATGGGAAAGACAAAGGAACACGCCATTCAAGTAAGGCAGATGTGTGTTGACCATCACAAGTCAGGCAATGGCTACAAGAAACTACCCACTCGCCTGCACCTGCCCATATCTACTGTCAGAGGAATCATTAAGAACCGTGGAAAACAAGCCTGGATGAGGACGCAAGGTTATTTTGCCACCACGCACAGTGAGGAGGATGGTAAGAGAAATAAAAAGTTCTCCAAAGCTCACTGTTCAAGAATTGCAACAAATGGTTGCATCTTGGGGTCACAAAGTCTCCAAAACAACCATCAGGCGCTATCTACCACCTGTTTGGGAGGCATGCATGGGAAAACCTTTTCTCATTCACAATCATGAATGCAAACATCTGGACTTCGCTAAGCAATACACTCTGAATGGGTATGGCAGAGGATGAGTATGCAGAAAAGCACCTCATGCCCACTGTGAAGTATGGGGGAGCATCGGTGATGCTGTGGGCCTGTTTCTCTTCCAGAGGCCCTGGGAACCTTGTTTGGGTGCATGGCATCATGAACTCTCTGAAATACCAGGACATTATAAATCAAAATCTGGTGGCCTCTGTCTGAAAGCTGAAGATGGGTCGTCACTGGGTCTTTCAGCAAGATAGTGACCCTAAACATGTGGCCAAATCTACACAGAAATGGTTCACCAGACACAGAATCAAGCTCCTCCCATGGCCATCTCAGTCCCCAGACCTCAAGCACATTGAAAACCTGTGGAGTGAGCTGAAGAGGCGAGTGCAGAGGAGAGGACCCAGGTCGCTGGATGATTTAGAGAGATTGTGCAAAGAGGAATGGTCGAAGATCCCTCTTTCTGTATTCTCCCATCTTGTGAAACATTATAGGAGAAGATTAGGTGCTGTTTTGTTGGCAGAAGGGGGGGGGGGTGTACAAAGTATTAACATCAGGGGTGCTAATAATTGTGGCACACATGATTTGATGTAAAATAATTATTTCTAAATGTTGCATTTTCCTCTTTTTTCATTGTGGTCCTATATCATTGAGAAAAAAAACTGAATTTATTATAAGCTAATGAACACATCTTAATCAGGGGTGCCAATAATTATGGAGGGCGCTGTATGAGGGACCTGGCGCACCCGTGCCATCGTGACCTACGACTTTCAAAAACACACTGCCACCTAGTGTAGACCACCACCATGACAAATATAACTAATGGCTCCCACACGCAGTTTTGAAAGGAAATCCGTTATTTTGCGGGCATTTAAGTTATCAAGCGATCTTGAGTTGAATGAATGAATGAAAAATTTATTTCGGTTCACTTGCAATAGGCCTAAAACAACTTAGATCAAAGTAAAGATTCAAAGATTTTAAGCACACCGAAAGGATGTATGCAGAAGCCAAAGCTTATTTAAGCCTACCCCTTCAACAAAACACAACTATCCCAGAAATAATATTACAGCAAGAACAATGCAGATGCATTGGTGTTGTTTGCATTCATTTGAAATATTTACATAATAACATAGACACATTAACTTGCATAATCCATATAAATATACATAAAATACAGATAAATACACAATAACATAGACATATTAACTAACATAATCCATGGCGTATTTCAAAACCAATTGATTCTTAGAGTCTTTTGAGCGTTACCAATTTTGTGCATGTTTTTATATTTTCAGAAGAGGCATTCCACAAATTTACACCTGTAACTGACGGACAATGAAATTTGATGAGAGTTAGACAGTAACTAACTCAAGGTACACAGATGAGAACTTCACACTGCTAAGTTAGCTTGCTAGCTAATTTATTGCTGGGTAAAGAGAACCATAATCTTAATTTACTAGACGGCGGAGGAGGAAAATTATGCCTGTATATAACGTGCATAGTAACCTGACCGTCGCACTTTGCCATCATTTATAATAAATAATAATAATAAAAAATTTTATTTATATAGCACCTTTCAAGCAATACAGCACAAAGTGCTTCACAAGCAGGTAAAATACATGTACATAAAAGCAATAAAACAAAATGGGGAAACAAGGAATTAAACATCAAAGGAAAATCAAGATAATAAAAGGAGACATACATGAAAACACAACCATAAAAGAATTTAAACCGTAAAATCAGCAAAAGCAAGCCTAAAAAAATGAGTCTTTAAAAGAGATTTAAAAGACAATAGAGACTCAGCATTTCTTATGTTGTTTGGGAGGCTGTTCCAGAGTATTGGAGCCTTAACCGAAAAGGCTCGATCACCCTTTGTTTTTAACTTGGACTCTGGAACAGCCAATAATGATTGCTTGGAGGATCTTAGCAATCTTTTCGGTCTGTAAGGATTTAAAAGCTCACTTATATACTCTGGTGCCATGCCATGGAGTGCTTTGAAGGTAATCAACAGAATTTTAAAATCTATTCGGAATTGGACAGGCAGCCAGTGCAAAGATGCCAAAATCTGAGTAATGTGGGCTCCTTTATTTGTTCTAGTGAGCAATCTTGCCGCTGAATTTTGAACCACTTGCAGTTTGTTCAAAAATTTCTTATTCAGACAAGTAAATAATGAGTTGCAGTAGTCTAATCTAGAAGAGATAAAAGCATGAATAATTTTTTCCGTATCTTCAAATGACAGAACAGACCTAATTTTAGCTATTTTACGGAGTTGAAAATAGCATGACTGTACAAGCTTCTTTACGTGGAGCTCAAATTTGAGTTCAGTATCGAATATCACACCGAGATTTCGGGAAGAGGGCCTAATGTTAGAAGCAAGAGGTCCAAGGGATGATTGGATTTTATCCGACACCAACTTTGGACCAAGTATAATGACTTCGGTTTTATTTGAGTTTAACAGCAAAAAATTATTAGACAACCAATTTTGAACATCAGCTAAACAGTCATGCAACACCAACACATTGCTGAAATCAGAGGATTTTACTGAAATATACAACTGCGTGTCATCAGCATAACAGTGAAAACCTATTTTATGCTGACGAATAATAAAACCCAGAGGTAACATATAAATACAAAGCAATATAGGCCCAAGTATGGAGCCTTGAGGTAAACCTGAAGTAAGCAGTACAGATGAGGATACATGTTCACCGATGGAAACCAAAAATTTTCTGTTCGACAGATAGGAAGAGAACCATTTCAGAACTGTCCCAGAGAGCCCAACCCAATTTTTCAGCCTATCAATCATGATGACATGATCAACTGTATCAAAAGCAGCACTGATGTCCAAAAGCACGAGTATTGAGCAGTTGCCAGAGTCAGCATTCATCAAGGAGATCATAAGTGACCCTGAGAAGGGCCGTTTCTGAACTGTGTTGACGTCTAAAGCCTGATTGAAATTTCTCAAAAATATTGTTGGTTTCCACCAGCTCTAAAAGTTGCTTTGCGACCACTTTTTCCAAGACTTTCGAAATAAAAGGCAGTTTTGATATTGGTCTAAAATTACTAAGAATGGCTGGATCAAGATTTGGTTTTGAATGCGGGCAATCTTAAAATAGTCTGGAACACTGCCAGTAGAGAGAGAACTGTTTACCACGGAAAGCAGGGCAGGGCCAGCAGCTATCATTACTTCTTTAAAGAAATAAGCTTGCTTGGTAGGTTTTTTTTCCTCAAAATTAAACATTGTCTTGCTTAATATTTTGAGATTGACACTCATGGCTTCTCGGCCGTGTTCACAGCTGTCAATGTTGATGCAGCTTACGCTTTCAGTGGGCGTTTAAAAGCGTCAAGGCAATATTCAGAGTTTGACGTGACACTGCGCGACTAGTGGGCGTTGGGCTTTAGACCAGATGTAAAGTAGGAGAATCTTGCTGTTTCTATAGTAACAACTATACTAACTGTACTATTAACGATAGACGATGGCATGTCTCATTTATCGCCTTTACAACGAGCGGGCATTTAGACGGGAAAGAAACAACCCAATGGAGCTTTACAACGACAAGGAGCTGATTTAGAGGTTTCGATTCTGTAAGAGAGATCTGTATGAACTTGTTGAAGAGCTGTCACAGGACTTGCAATTTGTGTCGGACCGTAACGCAGCATTGCCACTAATGCTGCAGCTGCTGATTGCACTTCGTTTTTATGGAAACGGTGCAACACAGTTGGAGACATGATCGGCATCCATAAATCCATCGCCTGTTGGGCCATCCGCAGGGTGTCACTGGCCCTGAGCCGTCGCCTTTTGCCTCCCAACTGAAGAGTCGGCATTGATGAAGCAACGGTTCCGCCAAACCTCCAGCATCCCTGGAATCTTGGGCTGCATTGATGGGATTCACATCCAGATCCAGGCTCCATTTGATCACGAGTATTTGTATGCACACATAAAGGATACCACTCCATCAATGTGCAAATTGTGATGGATCTTTCAGGAACCAGTCGCGAGAACCAAGCAGTGCAGTAAAACTGGATTTTATTAAGGAAGGGGGAGAACCCCTGCAGAGCAGGAGGAAACAGTACAGAGTCCCCAGTCCAAAAGTCAAAATCCAGAGGCCGAAATCCGAGTCATAACCAGGGCACTAATCACAGTACTCGCAGTCAGGCAAAACGGGTTTGTTACACAGGCACGGGTTTGTCAGAGAATCTAAAGCCAAAATCCAGTGGGCGTAATCCGAACCGTTAGCAGGGCAGCAAACACAAAACTCGGAGTCGGGCAAAACAGGTATGGTACATAGGCAAAGGAATATCAAAAGTAAATCCAAAATCAGAATCCGGGACGTTCCAGTCAGAAGTATAACACTAAACAATTGCAGCACAGGGAAAACGTCCTGACAAGAGCTGTGAATGAAATGACTGCTTAAATACACATAGGGGAAGTGACATGCCACAAAGGGGAGGCAGGTGATATAGATCAGACTAATTACAAAGGAATGTTCCTGATTACAAGAAATTGGCAAAAGCCAAAACGTGGACAGGGATCACAGAGACAGCCTACCGACAAACATATGGCTCCGGTCAGGGAGTTCTACCGTGCCCAGAGTGAGAGGCAGAACAGTGATTAACAAGGCGCAGAAGATCTGCTTGAAGCACAGCAAAGTAATTTGAGTGATGGCAAGGGGCAGAGACTAGAGCAGAGCGAGTGCTGAGAGCTTCTTAGTCAATTAGTGATGTGCAGCAAGACAATCCCTAGTGCTTGTTCGTAAGTTAGCACTATAAACAATGTTAGTCTTGATTAGTAAGTATACTTAAAACAACAAACTGTTAGTATTGTTAGTGATATAGAAAAGCAAGGTGAAGGAAGTAAACGAGATTGGAAGGAATGGATGAAATCCCAGAAATCATGAAATCACCCAAAAGTGTGGCACACAATACTGGGGCGGTGAGCGATCACATGACAAAAGACCAGACAGGGGGAGACAAAGTGCAATGCAAGGTATGACACAAAACAAGGACCGGAATATAACTGCAATGGTGGAAAATGGCAAACAGATAAAGACAAGGCAAAAACAAAACATGGCAAGGAATCTAAATCACAATACAAAATACAGAGCATGGTCAGACAAGGCAGAATTCATCATCAAAACATAGGCAGGACAGGATCAAAACAAAGACATGGTCAGGCCGATCAGGATCATAACACAAATTGCTTGTGACGCCAATATTACCGTGTCATCAATTTGGTGGCAAGATGGCCTAGATCCACTCATGATGCATGCATCCTTCAGAAGAGTGTACTGTACCAGGATTTTGAGGCTGGAAGAGTTAACAGGCTGCTTCTTGGGGACAGTGGCTACTCTTTGAAATGTTGGCTGATGACTCCTATACTCGCTCAAAGGACTGAGCAAGACCGGCGGTACAACACCATCCATGCCGCCACTAGATACGTTGTGGAGCGGAGCGCAGGTGAACTATAAAATGTGTCTTACAATTTAAAAAAAATTAATTTAATGTCTGAAATAGTCTGCAAATGTAAGCTGGATAGCTGAACAAGTATGTAAACATGAAGCCTACATACATAATTTGCGGGATTAACCCAGATAAAGTGGAAAAGAAAGTAATGTTAACCCCTTTCTGCAGAAGCCAAATTTGGCTGTTTATGGGTTACCCAATTTAATGCTTTATAATTCAAGACTTAAGCTTCATAAAGAGGAAATATGTGGCTCAACTCAGAAAAGACACTTACAGCATTTAGAATTACATTGTATTTCAGTTTATTTTCATGATTTTGGTAGAGAAAATGATCTGCAAACATAAAAAATCTTCATGAGAATTCACCATTGTAACTGCAAAAAAAAAAAAAAATAATAATAATTCTGAAGATTGAAAAACTGCTGGGGCTTAAAACTATACATTTCTGGGATCATAAACTCCCCGACCACAAGCAAAATTCATCTTCAACATTACATTCTAGATTACCAACATGCTATTAGCCAAATTACACAGCTATCCAAGTGGCTCCCCAAAGTCTTAAAATGATGTACTGTCAAATCATAAAAAAATCATGTATTTAACACAAATAAAGTTTTAAGGCATGAAATTTAATATGAAATTAAAATATCAATATCAGTGCAGTTGAACATCAGTGGTCACCAGTAACCTCTCCAAACACAAAACATGCCTTTTCTCCATTATAAAGTTGTGAGTTTTCCCATTTTTCTTCCAAGTCCCCCAAGCCAGCACAAACACACATTAATAAGCAGGAACCCTCGGGTCTTGTTTCATTCGAAATAATTCCCATTGACCATATCCCTATCTCATTTAAATCCTGTAAATATAACTGAACACTTCAAGGCCAGTTTTGCGAGCCTTTTTTCAATAAATCACGTCTATTTCAGCCCCATAATGTGCACAATGTAGACAGGATACAACCGAGCCTGCTGATACGCATAGGCTTGTATGCTCTGTGTTTGTCCAATCAATGTGTTTCACTTACTGTAAAATGTTTAAACACTCGGGAATTGGATAAGAAAGGAGTCAATCAATACATTGTTACTGGGGGAGTTTCACGAGGGCGTGAAGTATAACTGCAGTTGTGCAGAAGAGCCTAAGTGTATGATTGAGTGGTTGGCTATCAACGACAGTACTCGGGTGGATAGAAGGAAGCACTGAATTTGTCAATGAAGGAATCTACACTTAAATCCACGGTGGGGAACTACAAATTTTTTGTATGTGATGACTGTGTTACGAGCCAAGCCCTGTTTATTATTTTGTTGTTGTTGTTGATAGTGGGTAACATATATTTGTGTGACGTATGGATGGCGTGGTGGCTGTCTGTGGGTAGTGCTGAGAAAGAGAACGTGTAAGTTCAGTTCGCCACAGCCACGGCGAAATGTGTGGTGAAGTTAACTATCTTAATGCAGGGAAATAACAGTCCGGTAAGACGAAAAGACCGTGTTTCTTGTTTTTAACGCTGTGTACTGTGTTCCGTTGCTGAATAAAGGTGTCGGTCGCTGCCACAGAATTGATCCGCGAAGTTGTTGGAAATTCTGTTGCCACAACGAGCCAGGCTAGTTTGAGTTAGCTAGCTATAACCAGAGGACTCCTTACTACGGTTCGGGGCCGAGAAGCTGGAAAGGTAACAACTGTAATTGACAGTAGAATGTGATTGAATCAATACCATGTCGAATTTTTTGCCTCAGAAAACTGATTTTTCTGAACCATTAATTGGAATACTATTGGCTCACTGTGGCTAAACTGGTTGCTACAGAGGATAATGATTTTTTCTGTGTCAAGAGATCTTTTTTTTTAACAGCTAGATTCCTCCTTCATAGCCCGACGAACATGGAGTCGAGGTGGCAGAGACTCAAAAGCTAAACCTTAACAGCCACTTTAACAAAGAGAAGATTTTATAACCACACTCTATACTGAAGCCTTGCACTTTAAAGCAGCTTCATAAACCGTATCTCTACGTAAACCTCCACAAAAACCTTCCTGAATATCAATTTGTGAGGTTTCTTTAGTTTTAAAAAGAGGAGCAGGTTAAACAATGACAAAAGCACAAGGCTTCGGAGCAGGAAACACAGAGAAGACAAACAGATATGGGCGGATGGATCACGATTCATGTTTATGTAAAAACCCACCCACACTGAAATCTTTTGGCAGAACACACTTAAGGACCTAATTCATATTTGGTGGACAAATTGCAGTCCCCAACCAACCTTCCCTTGTTCAACACTCCAGCTGTTATATCAGAAAAAAACACTTGGAAATACTCACATTACCTTTCTGGAGAGCCATAGTTCGATGAGTAAATAAATGATGCAGCATAGCATAAAATAATATTAGTAAGATACCTAGTTAAATTTCTGAAAGGTCAGAGCTCTGGAACATCTCACTATGAGCAAATTTAAATCATTTCAGCATCTGATGATTTAGAAGCCAAAGCAGCCAGACCAAACAAACTTCACAGGGGTCTTAATTCAACCAGGATTTTTTGCTCAGCAATCGTCAGTGGTCCCACAAGTTAAATGGCTGACCAGATGCTTTCAGTGATTCTGCTCAAGTTCTTTTTGACTATAAGGTGCGAGCCTTGCAGGTTGTGTGTGTGGTGTACGGTGTGTGTGGTGTGTGTGTGTGTGTGTGAGAGAGAGAGAGTTCTTGCACTTGATATAAAGCTATAACCAAAAAATGTTTTTCCCCCTACAGTGTGGGGACATTATTGGGAAGTGAGGACATTTCCATGTGTCCTCAGTACTACAAATGCAAATAGCGACATGTCAGTTAAGGTCAAGGGTAGGGTAAGGGTTTGGTGTAAGGTTAGAATTAGGGAAAGGGTAAGGTAAGGGTAAGGGTTTGGGTTAGGCATGCATTGCTTATTGTTAAGATAAGGGAAAGTCTGCAGAGACACACCAAAAATGAATGGAAGTCAATGTAACGTTCTCTCAAGGATAGATGCACAAGGTTGAGTGAGTGAGTGAGTGAGTGAGTGTGTGTGCATACATGCGTAGCAGGTAAACGCACTGAGGAGGGGCAACCACTAAACCTCAACTGTAGTGAGAACACAGGTGTAGTTGTCATGTGACCAAATATTCCAGGCCAAGAAGGCGAGCATCAAAACAACTGCATTCAGAAAGTGCGATGCAGATGGTAATCCATCCGGGAATTAATGTAGGGACACTGATCACTGTTCAGCTTGGTGATCCACTGATTCTGGTTCAGGTTCCTGTTCCACCACAGCATTGGGGCTTACAGTGGGGGACCTCTCATTTTGACCTATGGAGAAGCCATAAAATAGGTACAGTGAACCAACCTACCATGTTGTTTCAAGACGGCATCTGACAAAATTGTATAGTGTGTGTGACTGTGCGCGTGCCTCTATGTGGTTGTGTGATCATCTCACTTTGCTCTGACAGGAAGCTGCACCTCCTGAGGACCTTCTCCAATGTCTCCACGGTGACGGGCTGGGTCAGCAAAGTCCGCCGTGCCGTCTGGAGGATCTTCTGAACAACAGAAAGTAGAATTCAGACAGCCATCCTCTCAGGGAGCTGAGGAGCGACGTCATGTACAGCACATACCTAAACCTGCCTCCGGTACAACCAGGACACACACCGCTTCACCTGACCGCTGGCAGGTCTTTTTCCTGTTGTGATGAACGACAACAATTCAGCAAACACATTTCTACATATCTGAGCACACCTCGGCCAATGTAATGATGTGGCTGTGGACCTCTCCTGGCAGGAAGTCCTGTATGTCATAAATTAAACACCACTTAAAAGCTGGGAAAGTTGATGCCAGGGGGCAGTTAATGTTAAGCTTGTCGTTCGGAGGGGAAGGAGCAAACAGACCCAGAGGACTGATAAATTGAATAGTTGCGTAAAGCGCCGAGTTGGCTGATAGATAAAAAGATCCAAAGTTAAAATATAGTTAACAGTTTAAAGAATGAATGAAAAATGAACGAGCAAGAATATGATACATATTTTAACCCTTTACTGGCTTCATGAATGACTATTTTCGGTACAGTTAAGATCCTCGAGTTGCTCAGAGTCTTCTGCAACAAATCCCAACATCACTTTATGGGAACTACAGGAAAAATCTGTAGCCAAAGCATCCGTGGCAAAGTACTGTAGGCAGATGAGGGTTACATGCTGCATGCTGTCTGTCGCACTGAGGGTTCCCTCACCTGAATGTGCGGAGAGCCTGGAGCTCAGCAGGAGCTCTAGAGTTACTCAGGTGGAAGAGCAGCAGCTGGTAGGTGTTGGGGTCCACATACGGCAGAGCACTCAAGGGCACAAGCTTCATGACCCTGATCTGACCAAACCTGGGTAAAGTCTCCCAAAGAAGCCCGGAAGTTTGAATAACGACGTCATTGTCACCGATCAGCAGTACACTGACAGCCACCTGGAAATGAAGATACCCAAAATGGCATTTCATACAGGACACTGATCAATAAAATGCTTCTCACTGGCGTTGCCACATCCCAAGGTTTAGCTCAAAACGTTCACAGAGAAGGGACAGAGACCAGATGGATTTTACAGGCCAGAGTGAATATGGGGGAAGATAGATGTTAGACGTGTGTGCGTGTGTTTGTGGAGTATGAAGTTACATTTAAAACTAAAGTTCTTTGCGTCATGTTCCCAATCAGACCTGTGTAATGTGGAGGGGGAAAAGCCACTAGATGGCAGTATTGACTTTTTTTTTTTGTTGAGCCCAGTCTGGAGCTAGTTTTGGGCACGTCCTGGGCATGTCTGAGAGGGAAAGTCCCAGAGAGAAAAAAAATTGTCTAAAAGGTGGGAAGGGGCTGCAAAAGAGTATATAAGGAGAAAAATTGAGAGTAAAGTAGAAGGACAAATTGCAAGGAGAAGGATACATTTGACCACACCTGTCACTCTTTTCAAGACCTGTGAAGCTTTATGTGGATTTTTGCCTAAGTTGGAACATTTTCCTGTCCCAGGACATCACCAAGCAACCCAACCAAAGGGACTGTAAATATTTTTATTCTTGTATATATCAATCTTGGTTAGTAGTACTAATTGTAGGTTAGTTGTCAGTTTGTATAATTAAATCTGTTTAAGTTTAAAAATTTTGTCTGTCATCCCTTGCTGTATTAGGTGTCATAAATTGGGGCCATAACACCTGGGATCAATTTTAACCAATGTGCAGGTAGTCGAACAGGTAAAAATGTTCAAGTATTTAGCGGTTCAATTTGATTTCAATTTAAAATGGGCTCATCAAGTGGAGCACGTCTGCTCACCGATTATTCGCAGTTTGTCCTCGCAGCAGGGCTGCGGGAGCACAATGTGGATAAGAGCATCAAGATTCCATTTACCGGAGTAGCCGTCCACCATTCATTATGGCATCACCACGTGATTTTAGCCGTTAATTTATTTATCCAAGATAAGATATACTTTATTGAACTCTGTGGGGCAATTCGTCCTCTGCATTTGACCCATCCTACACTTAAGAGCAGTGGGCAGCCACAGAGTGCCACCCGGGCACCAACTCCATCTAAAGCCAGTTCCTTGGTCAGGGATATCGGTTGGAGTGTTCCTATGATGCATGTTTTTGTGGGTGGGGGAAACAAGAGTACCCGGAGGAAACCCACACATGCAAACGCCACGCAGAAAGGCCCCAGGCCGGATTCAAACCAACAACCTTCTTGCTGTGAGGCAGAGGTGCTAAGCACTGTGCCGCCACCGTATTTAAGCTTTATTTAACCTGGTAAGAACCAGTTGAGATTAAAAATCTCTTTTACAATGGTGACCAGGCCAGGAAGGCAGCAGAAAAGTGCACACCAGAACAAGCTGAATACATACAACGAAATACAGAACAATATTTTAGAGCAGAGCAGGGTTGCGAGAATACAGAGGCACATATAAACAAAATGCATCAAGATAAAACAGGTCATTTTGCATTAAAACCACAACAACTTGTGGTGCAGATTCGAGTCAGCTTTTGTTAGAAGCTCCTAAGGGGGATCAGGGAACTTAGGTTCAGTGGAACCTGCAAGCTGTTCCAAGACCAGGAGCCGAAATAAAACGGATTCTTTTCCGTTTCCAGCCTCAGTCCGTACTGGTGGCACTTATAGAAGCATTTGATTATTGGACCCAAGATTGTAGGCGTTTTCAACAAAGACAAACTTTGAACTTATGTAGCTAGGTAACCTTCACAAAATGACCTTGTACATTAAAATGTGCCAGTGTTGCAGCCTGCGTACAGAAGGCCAGCCTACCAGGTCATACAGTGTACAGGGGTGAGTCCGGTGGTCAGAGTTTTAAATGTATCTCAAGGCAGCATGGTATAATGACTCAAGTTTAGCAAGGATAGTGGGACTAGCAAATCAGGAAATGGTGTCACCATAGTCCAGCTGAGGCATAAAGAGGGCAGTAACCAGTCTTTTACCCGACAACTGGTGAGAAACATGACTTTAGCCTAAAGAGAAAAAAGATAGTAAGTCAAGTTTCAGATATTGAGAAAAATGGGAAAATCATCAATAAGGCCCTGCCTTCTGCCGTCCCTTTCATTGGGTTTTTTTTTTTTTTTTAAACCTGTACATTATTTCTGTAGTTTCAGTATGAAATGATGGAGAAGCCAATTAGTCCAAAGTAACATCAAAATCAATTTCCTCAAATTTGACTTACTAGCTTTTTCCATTAAGCGCTAGATTTGGTAACCAGCCTGCCATACTCAACTAACTTCAAAACCTAATCATAAGGCGCTAAAATTATTGACATTTTGCCCCATCTTTACTTCAAGAGATGTTTAGGAAGAAGGCACTGAAGCAGGGCCACAGTATCGCTCATGATCCATCCCATGTCCTCCACAAACAATACGGGATTATGCCTTTGGCAGAACCTCCAAAAGGCACAGGTAATCAAATTATAACCTGAACAAAAACAAATTTTCCCTAATACTACGATCAATTAATGACATGTAATAGTGTGAAATGAGATGTGTGTGTTTGTGTGGTGTGAAATGAGATGCATGCGTTAGGTAATTCAGGACAATATCTGCTTTGGTTGCAAGAATATGCCATATTTCCAAGATGAAATCTATTAAGCATATGAACAACTTTTTTTTTTTTTTTTTACTAAGGCTACAGGTGCTTATGGCAGGCAACTTTAGGACAGTGTGCAATATTTCAATTTATATTTTCTTAATTATAGGTTGAGAGCATGAGCAATGTTTCAGGGGAATGTGCTTTTTTCCCCCCTCACTTTAAAGAGTTATCATCAGATGGGTCATGATTTTTTGGCATTCGTCATGTGTTTGTGTTGTATACCGTTGAATTTTAATCACTGACGGAGACCAAGGCTAATGTTGTAATCGTGACCATTCTAGTTAAGGCAAACTGCTCAAATGTAAGGGAAATGCTGACAAATCCTAAGTGGGATGACTTGCTGTCATCATTATTATACGTTATGACATGTAGAAGGACCTTAGGCTGCTGGAAAGGCCGACATGGCTCAAACAAATGCGTAGTCGGGTACACCTGATCACATTCTATGTCATCATGCAACATATAACCTATTCACCAAGTTTCAAAGACGAACGACCATCCGTTAACTTCATTTCATATCAATTAAAAGTTAAATAAAGAAACAATAATTTCATATTACTGGCAGAACGAAACTATCGCTATTGCAAAAAAAACAAAAAAACAAAAAAAAAAACCAATATTGAACTCGTGTATGTAATTTCATACTCACAAATGCAACCGTCTCTCTCAAAAAATTGAGAAAAACAACAAACGAACCAGGTGATAATTTCACAACGGAAGACGAGACAATATTAACTCATATTAAGCACAAATGGACTAAACGAAGTCGACGTTTGTTTAAAAGTATTGAATTATCGTACCAATTCTTAATTGCAAGACAAAACACGTGAAAAATTGCTCAGCTTACCTGGCTGGAATTATATTGCTTGGATTCGCAAGCAGAGGTCATTCTCGTAGCCCGTGGAAATGCGGCTTCACGTTTGTAAAAAGGAAACTTCGCTGTTGTGCAGCAGCTCACGTGAATTTTCTCCTCAATTAACGAGGAAGGCAGCGGTCATTACAAAACGCGTGTGCGGGATGCAGATTCAGGTGATTAAAGGTTTGATTGGCGCACCGCAAATATTCGTGATTAGAGGCAAACTTCACCCCAATCCACCACTACAGGCCTGCCCATTTAAATTTCTACTGTTGCTGTAGCTAAACTTTGAAGGGGATATTTAGTGATGTATTATGCGATAGTAGTGTCGTGTCACAAATCAAGATTAAACATTGTAAGATGATATGTTTTGTTTTAGTTACTCTGATTCTTCGCGGTTAAGTTTATTATTCATTTCAACACAAGGATACCAAATCGGTACTACTAACCCAATTAATACTAATTAATACTACTAATGACTGTTCAGCAAGCAAAAATGGGAAACAGTTCCACCTGAAAAGCTTCAAAAATTGGTCTCCTCAGTTCCCAAACGTTTACCAAGTGTCGTTAAAAGGAAAGGTGATGTAACACAGTGGTAAAAAGGCCCCTGTGCCAACTTTTTTGCAATGTGTTGCTGCCTTTAAATTCAAAGTTAATGATTATTTGTAAAAAAAAAAAAAAAAAAAAAAGGTTTCTCAGTTTGAACATTAAACATCTTGTCTTTGCAGT
The DNA here is from genome assembly GCA_029721435.1 of Gymnothorax reevesii. Taxonomy (NCBI): domain Eukaryota; kingdom Metazoa; phylum Chordata; class Actinopteri; order Anguilliformes; family Muraenidae; genus Gymnothorax; species Gymnothorax reevesii. Next base: position 173,676,640 of record CM056574.1, read on the forward strand.
GTATTCAATTGAATGCAAATTGAAAAGGATTTGCAAATCATTGTATTCTGTTTTTATCTACGATTTACATACATTCACTGGTTTTGGGTTTTGTATATTAAATATGAGCCACACAGATTATATTAGAAGTGTCATGCCTCAGGAAGATTTTATACATGGATTATATTCATTTTTAACCTCAGAAAATATTTGATGCCATCAAACTGATATTTCAAGAACATACATCCCCATTCATGTTTATCGTGCGAGTACTAATAATCGTGCATCATCAAATTGACCGACTTTACAGTAAGAGAACACAGACTAGTGTACTAAGCAAAGATTTATTACTTTGTGTAATGTGTTTGTGCACATCTGGGTGCATGTGAATGTGTGCATCCTTAGAAAATGTTTCATGTAATCATACTGAAATATTTCAACAGCATATTTTCACAGAGAGGAGAAGCAATGACTTGCCTATAATCTTAGTCAATAAAAGTCCATGAGTAAAATGGCAGTCAAAACTGAAGGTCCGAGGCACTCTGATAAGTTAAAAATCCTTTATTGGCAGGGATATCTACGCGTTTCGACTCCAACGAGTCTTCATCAGGACATAATGAGCAATAACAAAACACATGTTGAAATATAAAAACAGCATCATATGACACAATCACGTTACCTAGTTCATCACCACACACAAATTGGACCAAAGTTATAAACCACAGAGCTTACATTCCCATAATGCTATAAATAACTCATAAATATAGCATTTATAGGTAGGAAAAAGTCACCACAAAAACATTTAGACATAAAATATATGCTCTTGCTCATGACAAGATCACAAAAAGTACTGAAGTTTAGAAAAATCAAGAGTAATTCTGAAGAAGAGCGACGATAAGCCTTCGACTGAATAAAACAAGAGTACACATCGATAACAATTCAAAATACAACAAAATTTGCCATAATGTTGGCATAAAATATTACAGAAAGGGGGAAAAAAATCAATCTCCTCGTTAAGGCCAGGGAAGGAAGTGGCCCCCAGTGTATAGATCCAAAAAGTCTCTCGCTGTAAGAGACGTTTAAGTTTGCCCCCCCCCCTCCCCTCAAATTTTTAGAGACACTTCACTTCGATATCGGTTCCTGAACGATACTTTTTTCGATACCGATTTTATAAAATCCATTGTAACAAAAAGAAATTACATTACACATTACGGTACAAATGTTGAATTTTATTTTTCAGCTTTGGCATTTTCCTCTCAAAGCAGTTTTCTAACATAAAAAATAAACAAATAATTTTCAGTGCAAAAGAACAGTTGCAAATAAGTGACAAGTCGGTGTCTAGTGCTCACTGCTGCATACTAAGGACCTTTAAATCTTACGGTGGCTTCACTTAGCAGTTCTTCTTCAGAAAAATCAACATGTCTGCTTTCTCAGGTAACAGACAAGCCCAGTGTTTACTAGTGTTGCTACCGCAGCTGTACAGTCTTCATCAGACGAGTTGTCACGGTCACCAGCTCTCTCTTCAAGGTCCTGCTCCATCTGCAGGGCCTGGGTCATTACACCTTTATTCTGTATTCAACAGATTATGGGAGTCATATACACTGATCTACAGTGGAAGAGGAATAAAATATTACCAATAACAATAAACACCTGTTGTGAGGTCCTACTCATCAGCTCCTCCTCTAGTCTGGTCCACACTCCATCTGCTACTTTCGTCTTGAATCTTGGGTCTAAGGCTGTGCCCTCCTCCAAGAACTGCCTGATGCCCTCATCCTGCAAGATAAAAACATAAAAACATAGCATAGTAGTCATGTCTCTGAGTGTACCTAACAAAAACAACTGAGAAATCAGGATTATGCTACACACTTGGTATCGTTTTGAGAGGTCATCCCAGATCTTCTCCTTCATGGTCTGTGTAAAGGAGGAGTCCTCATCAGTAACTGAGGAGTGGTGCTGGAGTTTCCCCAAGATGGTTAGAACCTGGCCCAGAGTTGGACTCCTTTCAGCAGAGATACAGACAGTTGAAGTATAGAAGATCTTCATAACTTTGACAAACTGATCTGCTTTACTGTAATCCTCTTCAGAAAGCCTCTCCAGTCTGAAAAAATATACAAATTGTTTTATTAGCTAGACTACAGCATTTTGAGCACATTAGTTTGCATTGATAATGGAATATGGTAATATCAATGTCCATCCTTAGCTACAATACCTGTCCTTCTCCATTGGTTTTTTTAACCGAGGGTCCATGGAGGCTGCCTGGATGGCAGGGAACTGCTCCAGAAATCACTCCACCATCAGGAACAGACTGTTCCACCTGTTCTTCACATCCAGAATGACAGCATGTTCTGGAAGACCTAGAGAGAGACAGTGGGTGTGGTGCGTGGTTGTCAAACTGGTTGTCTATTTGTAGTAGTAGTTCAATAACTGATTTAGCCATGGAAGTTTGCTCAAAGTTTAGTCTATTTTGATTTCTACTTACCGAGAAGACGCTGCTTCTCTTTTAGGACAGGTTTAGCCAAGCTACACCTCTTTAACCACACCACCATAGCTCTGATTCTTCCTGCCCACCTTGAGACTGCAGGTATAGTGTACTGCTTTTGAGCAGCAATGTTTAGAGTATGAGCATAGCAGCTAATTTTCCTAATGCTCATCTTTTTCACTGCTACATCCATATTAGCTGCATTGTCTACAGTGATGGCAACAACTTTATCCTTTATATTGAATTAATCAAGGATATCCCCCATCTCCGCAGCTATTACAGGCCCTGTCTGTGATGTGTAGACTGCCCTGGTGTGCAGGATTTTCTCCTTCATGGCACTCTCTCACAAAGTGGACTGAAACAGTCAAGTAGTGGTCCTGTGCCACAATAGTCCAGCCATCTGCAGTCACAGCCACATCCCTGACGTATTGCAATTCTCTCTTGACATTTCCCTTCTCTATTGCATACCATGCAGGTATGAGTGTATTTGACAGCATGTCTCTGCTGGGCGACTGATATCTGGGGTTTAGGGCTCTTATCTCCCTAATTGACAATGGAACACAAAACATCAACAATAGCATGGTTGTATAATTATTGCTTACTGTAAAAGAGATAACTTTGGCTAAACTTGTTAACAATACCCTTTTATAGCTTTCTTACCTCCAACATGGAGCCTCCACTGTAGAAAAAGGCAGCAAACCTTTGACAACAAAGTTTGTGATCGCGGTGCACCTATTAAGTTGCAGTAACGTTAACTTAAGTAAACGAGCATATTAAGTTGGCCGGACTTTGCTAAACGTAAACTTACCCGTTGAAATCCGAGACACAGCGCTGTCCCCTGTACTCTCGGATGAAGCGGAGTCCAGAGGTGGAGATTTTGAAGAGGGCCGCATTAGTAAGCTTTTGATTTAGCTAACTACATAGCCATAAACTTAAGCTACACAACAATATCTTCAGTAAACGTTACATGGTTCACATTTGCGGTGCACCTATTAAGTTGCAGTAACGTTAACTTAAGTAAACAAACGCATAAAGTTGGCCGGACTTTGCTAAGCGTAATCTTATCCAAAATCCCAGACACAGCGCCATTCTCTGTACTCTCGGATGAAGCGTAGTCTGGCGGTGGAGATTTTGAAGAAAGCCGCACTGGCTCTGTAACGTCCACAGGCGGACTTTAAGGGCCGGTACATACTCTACGCAAGGTATGCGGGGGCAAACGCAAGGCAAGGCATCGAGCAACGCAAAGTAGCCATCTTCAGGTACTTCATCAAATTGGTTGTGTTGCCGGCCTTAGCAACGATGTCCTTTTTGCAAATATTGCATCGCGCACTTCCTAAAATGGAGCCACACTTTTGACCTCGGTGGCATTTTTTAACCGCTTCGACGAAGAATACATACGCTGTAGTTCACCACAGATATACACGTGAACCCCGTCTGTGGGCGTAACCACATAAGTGTTTTTCCTGCATGTCTAACACACGTGTAACGTTACAGCCAATCAACGGCAGCATTATCATATTTTGATCTTGTGATTGACAACAGAGTACCGAAACTTGGCACCGAAAGACAAGGCATCTTTTGATACTGGGTAGTATCGAAGCATTTCGGTCGGTGCCATAAAAGAACCGAAGTTCGGTACCCAGCCCTATCCTTATGGCATATTTGTGTTCAGCCAATCTATCATGCAGCCTGCGTTTAGTGCGGCCCACATAAAAGCAGCCACACTCGCATTCTAATCTGTATACAACAAAATTTGCATTGCAATTAGCAAAGGCATTGCAATAGAAGGTCTTTTTATTGAAGACATCCACAAACATACCGTCTTTTTTGATATTATCACAATGCTTACAGGCTCCACATCTAAAAGTGCCTCTGGGTTTGGGAAACCAGGAGGAAGATTTAGGAGCGGGCAGGTGGCACCGGACCAAAGTATCTTTAAGGGTGGGGGCTCTTCTAAAACAAAAAACTGGGGGTTCAGTAAACATGGTAGCTAGAGAGTTGTCACTCAGCAGAATATCCCAGTTATTTTTAATAATGTGCTTGATGTCAAAAGCCATACTACTATACTGAACAAAAAAATATGTTTTAGAGGATTCTTGCACTGTTCTCCGTTCTTCATTGAGAAGCTGCTCTCTATTGAATATTTTGGCTTTTGTCAAAGCTGGGTCAAGGACTGTTTTAATGATAACCTCTCAGTTCAAACCTCTTATACATGTTGTCTACTTGACGTTCAAAATCATCATCACTATCACAGATCCTCCTCAGACTTAAAAACTGACCATGTGGAATATTAGTTATTAGGCTTTTTGGATGAAAACTGTCAGAAGTATGAAGCAGTCCATCGGAATCAACAGAAATGTTCAAATCAAGAAAATGTATTGTTTTATTACTGTAATCCAGACTAAGTTTGATATTGGGGTTGGTAGAGTTGAGATACCCGAAAAAAATAAAAAAAGAGGTCGTCAATGTACCTGCCATACCACCTAATGTGGTATCTAAATGGATTGTTCCTGCTGAACACACAGAGTCCCAAAAAAAGTCCTGCATAATTATTTTGTCCAGTTTCTGAAGAGCACCTGATTTTGAGGACACATTGTTGGATTCTCTGCCCCCACGTAGCACTCACTCGCCTTCTCTTTTTTGCAAGCATATTTTCACATTCATGACAATGGCGTGAAAGCGTGTCATCATAAAATTATAAAATTGACCCGTTTCATATTTAGCCAACACAAGTGAGCCATCTTCACTTGCTAACATTACTATGACTACAATCATGCAGTATCAAATTAGCCTACTTAATAGTTTATAGAAATAGATAGTTTGTCAGAACTGCATACTATGTGGAGACAAGAAAGCAAAACAGGAACGAGCACATCTAAGGCTTCGGCGAGCAGTCAGTCACTCACTTACTTAACTGTAAGTGAACTGAAAATAGGAACTGTCAATGACTGGAAAGTTACACACAGTATTCGTGACCCCTTGCTAATCCGTGAAATAATCGCGATTCACTGCTTTATTGGTTTATATAGCTTACCGAAATTAGCTAGCTGAGCAGGCGAGCTAGCATGCTAGCCCAGCGTGTGAGCTAGTTTGTTCATTTCTTCAGTCAACGTTAGCGGGCAAATTTTATTTATAATCCCTATGCGTGCCAGCTAGCAAGCTAAATACTCGTGGTTCAATTCTAGCAACGTTAGTCAGCGAAATACTGGCTATTCAGTCATGCTTTCTAGCATTAAAAGAACCAAATATGACTGTTAGCCAGCTTGGCTTGTGAACTAGCTACCTGACTAAGCAGGCGATCTTATGTTTGCTCGCTTGGTAGCGAAAAAGTTCGGAGCCCTTCAGTTGTGCTGATGTGGATACACAGCATTTCTGTTTTTACAGAGCGTCTCTCCAATTAGAGGTGTTTTTGGCTGTTCTACTGCGTTTCCGAGTTGGAGATGTTTTGGGTCTGTTGCAGTGCGTTTGTCCCTGTCAACCACCATAAATAACTGATTCTTTATTTAAGATGGGGCCTGTTCAGGGCAGCCCTGTTCGAAAACTCGCAAGAACTCAGGAGTCGTTCAAACCTTCGGATTCTCCCCCGCAAGACCTAAGCGTGAGTCTCCAGAGAGACTAACGTTATGCCGTTACATTACACGCACAGAGCTGCAATGCTTTCAATTGGATAATACAATTCAAATAGGTGCATGTCATTTTAAAGATGCAGTTTTACCATGAGTTTTACTCATTACCCACGCCCGACGAGGCGGCGTGGGTTTATTATTCAGCACCGTGTGTGTGTGTGTGTCTGCGCGTGTGCGTTTGTGTCCGCTCGACAGCTCGGCTACCACTGAAGCTAGGGTGACCAAACTTTGTGGGGTAGATGATCCTAGGGTACCCTGTCCAAATTTGCATTTTGAGGTCGAAAGGTCAAAGGTCAAGGTCCACGAGAGGCGTGAGTTAGCATCTCGGTAGAGTGCGCACATGGACCTATAAGGAGATATATAAAATATAAAACATCCTTGAGTGCGCATCATCTAGTTCTCTCTTTTTTTCTTTTTTGAACGGCCATCCCGATTGGCCAGTGGGTGCTCGACTCCCGGAGCACCCATGGGATCGGCACCTATGAGACATAGTATGTGGAAACAGGTTGACAAAATCCATCGATATAAAAGAAGTCACGGCTTACCCTGACCGCACGTCCCTGCTTTGGACACACCTAAAATAAGTGGGCAAAGGAGCAATGTGCATCTTGGCCACACTCATAAGAGTCTAACACAAATTTCGACCAATATTTGTACTTGGACGCGCTTAAATAAGTGCGATAGTCACTTCGCTTGAAAATATGGAAGCGTTGGCTAACGAAAAATGCACAGGTACAACATCCTATAGAGAGTGGAGAGGAGTAAAAACTAGTGTTGTAGTACTCCAGTCAGGTCTTGGTCTCGAGACCATTTTTTACTTACTCGGTCACGTCTCGGATTTGAAAGCAAAAATACTCGGTCTTGTCTCGGACTCGGCCTACATTGGAAGGAGATGGACTCGTAATTTCAGAGTGAGACCAACAGACCCCCCCCCCCCCATTTATTTTTATTCTTTAATGTGTATATTTCGTGATATATTCTAAAATATCCACCAGGGTGGGTGACTGGTGGCTGCATTTGTTGCAAAAGGCCCTGTATTTGAGTTACTCTTAGGCTGTTCAGGTGTATTGTTTTGATCATTCAATAAATTGTATGAACAATGTTTTATTGTTTGTTGATAGAATTAAATATCGTACTTAAAAATATGAAATCCAGGTATATTGCTGTTACTCGCGTATAAATTCAACACCTTCAACTTAAATGAAATGGTGACATCAATGCCATACTAAATTTTGACTCCAATTGGGCTACTAGTCTTCAAGTATTGTTCAGAAAAGAAGTTTGGTAGACAAGTGTGTTCAAGACTGCTCCCACAGCCAACAATCCCCAAGCAACCTTTTGGGAATTTAACTGCTGAATATGATATTTGGGTGATTTTAAATAAAAGTAAATCATGAAAATCTTGTGTGTGTGTGTGTTTGTGTGTGGGGGGGGGTCGTCTCAATGCGGTCTCAACTCCTTATGGACTCCGTCTCAACTAGTTCTTGCCTCTTCAAAGACTCGGTCTCGGCTGCATCTACAAACCAGCCGTCTTGGTCTCGACATATACAGTCTCGACCCCATATTTTAACTGATAGAACTGTAGCGGTCTCGCTACCGATGGACTGAGACTGAGGCAGGAATAGCGGTTCTCGCATCGCCCGGGGCGGGCTTCGTTTTATTTGCTGTGTGGCCCTTAAAAGGGTCGTTTCCTCACAGCTCTCTAACAGACTCATTTTTATCTTGCAACACAACATTAACAACAACACACAGTCACTGACTCAAGCTGGCAACTCAGCCCTCTTATACCCCCCGCCCCGGACCTGATTGGCTCGTTCTCCCCACCCGGTGCAGCCAATAGTGAGACTCCGCTATTTTCTAAATTTAAACAAACAAACTGGGGCAGAATCACCACATTGCCCCCACCTAAGGGGTCACTGTCCCCAACGACCCCTCCACAACCATTTCCCTCCCCACAACAACAAGAACAACAACAACAAAAGAAAAAGAAATAGAACACTTAGCCACAAGAAAGTCCCCAAAATGTTCCGGTGTCCGTCGCTGACGGACAGGCCTGCTGGTAGGCCCAGGATGCTGTGTCACGGCACTGGGGGCGGGGCTGGCAGCCCTAGGATGGTAGGGGGCCAGCCTGTCTTGGTGTAAGACCACCACCCGCCCGGCGTCAGACATACGCACTCTGTAGGTCACTTCTCCCAGTCTGTGCAGCACTTCTGCAGGGCCGCGCCAGTGTGGTTGTAGTTTGGGAGATAGGCCTTTCTGGCGTTTCGGGCAGTAGACCCAGACCTGACTCCCAAACAAAAGCTCGCCCGCGGCAACGGTTGTCATGCTGCCGTTTTTGAGGAAGGCCCGCGGTTTCCTGAGCCTTCCGAGCGAAGTCTTGTGCCACTCACATGCCTTCAAGGAGCTGGTGGTAATAGGTAGCCTCACCTATCCGGGGTTCCTCCTCAGTGGGGGGGGGGGGCGAACACTAGGTCGACGGGTGTTTGGAGCTCGCGCCCTAGCATCAGTGGGGCAGGAGTACAGAGGCTGGATTCCTGCACAGCTGAGCGATACACCCACAGCACCAGCGGTACATGCTGGTCCCAGTCCCGTTGCTGTTGGCTACCTAGATTTGCTAGTTGGGTGGCGAGTGTCCGGTTGAAGCGCTCTACCAATCAGTCACTCTGAGGGTGAAGGCGAGTGGTGCGTGTTTTCACAATGCCTAGGCGTTTGCAGACAGCGGCCATTACCTTGGCTTCGAAGTTCCGCCCCTGGCCACTGTGCAGCTCCCCTGGGACTCCGAACCGGGCGAACATTTCTTCCACCAGGCGGCTGGCCACCGTCTCAGTGCTCTGGTCAGGAATAGCGTACGCCTCGGGCCACTTGGTGAAGTAATCCATCGCCACTAGGACGTACCGGTTGCCAGACTCGGTGGTGGGGAATGGCCCCAGGACATCGACACCCACTCTCTCCATGGGCGCCCCCACAACGTAGCGCTGCAGCGGGGCGTGTGAAGTCTCGCCGGGACCCTTGTGGGCCGTGCAGGTATCGCAGCAGTGAACGTGAAGCTCAACGTCTCGGCGGCAGCTCGGCCAATAGAAATGCTGCCGGAGACGATGCAAGGTCTTGTTGACCCCAAAGTGGCCCGCCCCCACCGAGCCGTGCACCAGTCCAAGGACTTGCGAGCGTAATGAGTGAGGCACTAGTAGAGCGCCAGTGTCCACGATGAAGGGCCGGCAGATATCAGGGTACGCTAGCACTGGGGCCTGAGTGAGGGCTGTCTTGAGCTGTGCGAAGGCTGCCGCACACTCATCGGTCCAGTTAAAGGCCTGGTGCTTGTCAGTGAGGCGGTGGAGAGGGCTAGCTATGGAGGCGAAGTCCCGCTCGTAGCGCCGATAGTAGCTAGCCAGCCCCAGGAAGCTACGCAGCTCGCCCACATCCGCCGGTGTCGGCCACTCTGACACTGCAGTTACCTTAACCGGGTCGGTCGCCACTCCTCGCTCGCTTACGAGGTGCCCCAGGAAAGCCGTCTCCCTCCGGAGAAGCTGGCACTTCCGGGGATTCAACCGTAGCCCAGCCAGTCGAATTGCAGTAAACACCTCACTTAGATTCTCGGGGGCTTGCTCGAAGTTGCTGGCGTGCACCAAGAGGTCGTCTAAGTACACGACACAGCGACTTCAAGGGACGGTCGACAGCACTCTTTTCATAAGCCGTTCAAAGGTCGCCGGAGCGTTGCATAGGCCGAGCGGCATTACCCGAAAATGCCACAATCTCCCCCCGTATGGTGAAGGCGGTCTTAGCTTTAGCACTAGGAGCGAGCCTCACTTGCCAGTATCCACTGTGGAGGTCCAGCGAGCTGCACCAACTGGACCCCGCGATGTGGTCTAGCGCTTCTTCAATATGTGGTAGAGGATAGGCGTCTTTGCGGGTAACTGCATTCAGTTGCCGCTAGTCAACACAGAGAGATGGTGGCTCCTGTGTCAACCGGCGCACGGCAGGGTTGGCCGTCCAGTCGGACGAAAAAGGCAGAAAGGTAATTTTGCTCGTCCACCCTTACAAGGGCAGTATGATGTTCAGCTAGGGGTGCGGGTAGGGCCGGGCTACGTTCAGGTTCGGCAGGCTGCACACAACTGATGAGGATAGCTACCGGAAACAGCGCCGCTCGTCACGGCGATTGCAGCGATGTTGTTGTGCCTGACTGGGGGTGTGGGCCCGCCTCACTTGCTCCTCTTCCTCTTCCGGAGCCACTTCGCACACTTGTGGGCGTGACTCCCAGGGGCTGGTTGCTGTCACTTCCTTCATGACGTCTTCTAATCTTTCGGCCTGTAGAAGGGCTTCATCGAGCGTCTGGGGCGTGGTCAGCATGACGTTGTGCCTCAGTTGTTCCGGGGTGAGAGCCTGCAGGAACCTGTGCAGCGCTAGCTCGTCTTGCACACGCGTCCCGAATGTGGGGTAGCCTTGGCGGGCGTGGAAGCGCAGGTCGGCGGCTACGGACCCCCACTGTTCCCCGTTTGGCGGCGGCGAAGAAGCAGCTTCTGGCGGTGTAGCCGGGTGGACTGGCGCTGCCTGTATCGCCTTTCTAACGCTTTGGTTAGCGAAGCTAGGCTAGTCTGTTCAGTTGGGTCGAGATCGAGTAGCGTTTGAAGTGCTGGACCTTCCAGGGCTAGCGCCAGATAGGTTGCTGCCTCGCCGTCCGTCCAACCACAGCACTGGGCCGAGGTTCGCACCTTCCCTCTGGTGCGCACAGCCCTCTTGTTTGGCTCCTGCTCCCCGCGGCTCTGTCCGCTTTCGCATGCAGCCCCGTTTTCAGTTCTCCGTCGAGGCGCACGTCTCGCGGTGGATTTCTTCAAATCCCACTTCTGACACCAATGTAGCGGTCTCACTACCGATGGACTGAGACTGAGGCAGGATTAGCGGTTCTCGCATCACCCGGGGCGGGCTTAGTTTTATTTACTGTTCGGCCCTTAAAAGGGCCGTTTCCTCACAGCTCTCTAACAGACTCATTTTTGCAACACAACATTAACAACAACACACAATCACTGACTCAAGCTGGCTACTCAGCCCTCTTATACCCCCCCCGCCCCGGACCTGATTGGTTCTTTCTCCCCACCCAGTGCAGCCAATAGTGAGACTCCGCTATTTTCGAAATTTAAATAAATGAACTGGGGCAGAATCGCCACACAACCAAGACGAATGAACGTCTCATTTCCCCTGCCGCATAATCCCGTATTAATACGCTTTGGCGTCTTCGCACTGACTTTGAATGTAATCTGTCGTGCGAAAAGTTCGTTTCGCGTCAGGTGTGAAAGCAGCTTTAGAGCTCTATGTTATGAATCTGTCTTTGCCATGCTAGGCACCATGTTTATTCCCATGACCATGTTCAAGTTCTGTGCCTGGCCTAGTGCCATGTTTGTGTTAGGATCCTATTCATGCCATGTTTATGTTTTGTGCCTGGCCATGCCATGTTTATCGATTTTTGCGTTTAAGTGACCTCTGCTTGCTATTATGACTATTCTCTGATTGCGTATTGTGTCTTGGTAATTGGATTTCATGTTTTCATTATTTTTCTGCCATAGTCTTCATGTCATGTTTTCTTTGCTCTTGTCGTGTTTATTTTTCTGCCATGCCATGCTTTGCACTACCTCTACCCCGTCTTGTCTTGTGTAGGTCTTTGCTCACGGTTTAGTCTTACGTGCCACACATTCGGGTGATTAACTGGATTCTGGGATTTCAATCTTCCTTCATATCTCGTGTTCTTCCTTCCTCTCTCCTTTTGCCATCTACTAACAGTACCAACAGTTTATTGTTTTCGATAATTACGAACACTCATTAACATTGTATATTTTTACTAACTCACTAATTTGCACTCGGGATTGTATAGCTGCGCATACTAATAGACTAACGATCTCAGCAGTCGCCCAATTCGTATCTCCGCCCTCCTTGTCTATCCCTAATCATCTCTACTGCAGTTTTCCACTTATATCTCAGGCTTTCCCTTTTCTTTAGACTGTACACTTTAGTACTCCTTAACCGGAGCTGTTGTTTGTTCATAGGAATGTCTTGTGATCCCTGTCAGCGTTTTGGCATTCGCCTAATTCATGTAATTAGATTATTCCTCATGTGTCAATCCTGATTATTGTTTCATTGATCACACCTGTTCTCCCTTGTCATGTGTTCACCCCGAATGTGTATACAAAGTGTCTTCACATTCAGTTCCATGTCAGATCGTAACTTCCTTGTTTCTTGTGCCACGTTTCTCGCCTCGGCTCATTGTGATTTATCATTCTGACTGGATTGCCCGACTTCTGATTCTTGGTTTGCCCTTTTTTGGATATTGTTGCATCTGTGTGTTTTTGACCTTTTTCTGCCCGACCTTGATTTTGTGGATTGCTGCCCTGTTAACGATTCGGACTGTCTATTGGGTTATGAGTTTGCTTCTCCCTCAAACCTACGCCTGTGTACCGGATCTGTTTTGCCTGACTGCGATTTTTGTGATTGGTGACACAGAGATATAAGAAAACTAGAGTGGACGCCGCGTGGGCTGGGCCAAAGCGCTGACGGCAGAATAGCTCGGCCATCTTGGGTATGTATAAATGTCCGATGAGACACATGTAAACAGTAGGCTGAACGTGGGTGTTTTTTTTTCTCCTTTGAGGGGGGTGGAGACTTTTTTCCGTATATAAAAAGAATCTTTTCATACTTAAAAATGACACGAATAAGGAATTGAGATTGAACAACAATTTTTATGCTCCGTTATTTGGCAAAGCTTAAGAATGATTGTCTTACCCCTTATATTCGCTCAGTTACCCACGTTTTCGTTTCGTTCAAAGAAAAAGCGTTCGGGTGATTCTCGCGTTACGTGAGTGACATTCGGAAGGTATTCTCGACATGAAAGAAAATAAAGTCATCTCTCGATATACCTCCCACCGTTATGCCATATTCGCAACACGCCAGCTGGACCAGCTGCATAAGAATCCCCATGCATTCGCTTCCGCCATGCGCCTCCCTTCGTACCAGTGTCGTTAAACCGATATATTTTCCAAACGCTGTACCGCCAGCTTATTCGAATAAAATAATATGATGTTACCACCGTGTTTTCAAATGCGAAATATACTGTATATCCCAGGACAAATCGTAGATCTGGTGACTGGATGGCCTTCGTCTTCTACATACTGGCCGTATCTTCTTCAGGCAATGCCAAAGCATCGAACGACTTTCGAAGGCTCCCAAGATAGCAAGCTCCTCCGCACTGGATCTGCCCCGGCTCTGAGTCGGATGAGCTGGAGCCGGGGCAGATCCGGAGCGGAGGTGCTTGCAAGCTGGGTCAGAACATCGCACTTTGCCCAACTTACTTAGAAAATGAAGCCGAAAATGTTGAACTGCGGCGAGTTTGCAGTTATCGATATCGTAGAATGCCGTCATGTTCATACTGTACACTAACCGGTGTAGCTAACGCTATTTTCGCTGACCCGCCAGCTGGACCTTGGTGCCGAAGTGGGCGGTATAACAACAGCAGACTTTAATTTAATTACAAAATTAGATACATGACAATGTGTAGTAGTAGAAGCAGAGGTAGTTGTAGTGGTGTATTTCGAACTGTAACGTTACATGTATGTAATAATAAATACATGAGAAATACATCACACTTTTGTTCAGTCAGAGGACACACAGTTTTAACTTTAAAAATGCCGATGGCTGTAATCTACACTCCCTTAAATCACCCTACTGTCTTAAGCCATTCTAAACAAAAGCAGTTCTATAACTAGAACGGGCACTCGGTAGAGCGCATACCTTCGCCGACGCCACTGAATCCCTCGCCACATAACTCTGAGGACCAATTTTTATTTTTTTAAATGATCGATGAATGACAAGAGTACAATATATATTTTTTTTTACATCAATACGCCTTTAAGTTCGAAAGGTAATGAGGTAATGACCCCCCTGACCTTTGACCCCCAACCGCTAAGAAGGGTATTGACCCCATTGTACCGTGTTTCGCATCACATGATCGGGTATATAATTCTGCACATTTTGGCGTTGGTTTCATGCCGATCGGATAAAAATTGACCGAGATATGGCCGAAAGTCGGTTTTGACCTTTTCGTGGCCTTGACCTTGACCTTTGACCCGATCACTCCCAAAATCTAATCGATTGATCCTCAGGTCATGCCAAATCAACCCACCAAATTTTATGAAATTCCGTTTGGTACTTTTTGAGTTATTCGATACACATACATACACACAGACAGACAGACAGACACACAAACAAATAAATACACGGGGATCAAAACATTACCTTCGTCAGCGAAGTCGCTGGCGAAGGTAATAATAATAATAAGTCCTACAAAGGACCTACTTCGTCACATACCAGTAAAGCGAGCATGGTCACACCAACACTTATGCATAAGACTGCTCCGATACACATTCCCAAGATAGCGGCGGTATGCCGCCTCGGAAGTGACAGGATTGTCCACTTCTTATATCTCTGTGATTGGTGCTCTGGTAACGAACTCTGCTCTGCCCCATTGGAATTCGAGCTTTGGGTTACGGACTCCGTACATGTTGCCTTTCTCTCTGCGGGGGTTATCCCCCTTATTCAATAAAGCACCTATTTTTTTGCAATCCCGTGTCCTCGCATTTGGTTCCAGATCGCTTCCACAGTTTGGATTGTGCTTATGTCCACCATTCCTGGATTGTGTGTTGTGTTTTTGGTATTTAGATTTTCATGTTTTATTATTTTCATGCTTTAGATTATTCATGGTATTCATAGCCATATTTCCATTTCCACGCATTGCACCTGGTTCTCCCCCGTCTGGTCTTGAGTGTTGCACTTGCTCACGGTCCCTTGTTTAGCGTGCCACTCATTCGGGTGATTTATTGGTTTCTGGGTTTCAATCTTTCATTATCGTGTTCTTCCTTCCTCTTGCTATCTAACCAACACCTAAGTTTGTTATTTTTGCTAATTACTAACCAACACTAACCTTGTATTTTTTGACTGACTTACTAACAAGCGCTCGGGATTGTATAGCTGCACTTACTAATTGACTTACGATCTCTCAGCATTCGCCTGAGAAAATTTGTCAGAACACCGGCTCAGATCCGTAGCGGAGGTGCTGGCTATCTGGGTTGCCTCAGCTGGTCGAGGCTCGATCCCCGGGTACATATCGATACCAGCCTGGTGAAAAACGATTTCGTCTTAGAAATGTGGGTACGATTCGATATGTGACTTGGGTACTTGTCGATCGAACCCTGGTCGAAAGTGACCCCATTAGCTTCACCAGCCGCTATATTTGAACACAAAGCAGCGATATTTCTATGTACAGATGCACTCGTGGCTCTCACGCCCACGCTAAGCTGGAATTCTGCCTTTAACGTGTGACATCATTGTTTTATGATTGAAAAGTTAAAACCATGACATCACAATGGACATTCTACCCTATATAATGCCATTTTCTGTAACACACAACCCATTTTCGAGGCGATCTGGTCGCGTATTGAGCTGCGCCCAGTTATATCTCATTTGATTGCTTCAATAATTATACTTGAGTATTTTGTTTTGATCTCGTTTGACTCATCACTCACCGCCCGAGGACTGGAACTCATACCTTAACATGGAGGTATCAGAATACTTGCGTTCGTTGCTGCCATCATTTGGATAGCATGGGAGACTGAACAGCTTACCGCTCCTCCTTTTACTATAACAATTACAACATGCAAATGGTCTCAGAGCCTCTTCTCTGTCCTTTTACATGATTGGATCATCATTGCTTGAGCTTTTCTTTGTACATGTCGTGGCCTGCACTGGAGTTATTGAGTTTGTTGACTCTTCTGTGTTCCTTTGGTGTCCACAGGTGAAAAACAGGATATACCGAAGTAAGTTTCTAGTTGTGCAGGTTATTGACGTCATTTTTGACGTCTTGCGAATTTCATTCTTATTTGTTTATTTTACTGCACAGTTTGAGTTCAGCTTGATTTTTACTTTATATAGGGACTGAAAACAGAGTTAGGAGAGAGTATGAAGGAAGACTTGCTGCCCTAACTGAGATTTGTGATCTGTATAAAAAGGTGAGTTTCAGGACCTCCATTCTTTATTTGTAGGTTTTAACAAAAATTTTACTGCATTCTGGTCTAATGTAAAGCCTACCAATCTGCTGCAGAAATAAAATATGTATATATATCAGAAATGATATTGACACCCATTTGCTCAATTTAGAATGGGAAACTCCTGGAACAATTGCAGAGGACAGAGAAATCGGAGCGCTCTGCCAAAGCAGAAAATAAAGAGCTGAAGGTACGGAGCTGATTTGGGTTTTTGGCCCTCATATTAGCAACATGTCAAATGTCCTGACTGATCAGATTGAAGGTCACACAGAATGCTAAAACTGATGTTAAAATGATTTCATACTCAAGGAGAAATGCAAGAAATTCCTGGGACAGTTGCAGAGGACAGAGGAATCGGAGCGCTCTGCCAAAGCAGAAAATGAAGAGCTGAAGGTACGGAGCTGATTTGGGTATTTGGCCCTCATATCAGCAACATGTCAAATGTCCTGACTGATAAGATTGAAGGTCACACAGAATGCTAAAACTGATGTTAAAATAATTTCATACTCAAGGAGAAATGCAAGGAATTCCAGGAAATGGCAGCAAATTTGGCCATGGAGTTAGGAGGGCTGAAGGCAAACACTGAGCAGGAGTGGCGCAACCACAGGAACCTCGAGGAGAAGCTCTCCATGGAGATCCGCTCGCTCCAGGAAAAAGAGACCGCCTGTGCACAGTAAGTATCTAATAAAAGTCTCATGTAATCAATAGGTTCTGAGACGAAGGCATTAAAAATATAAAAATAATGATGGTCTATGCTGTGCTCTTTGTTTCTTAGAGAACTTATGGATGAGCGCGCAAAGTTAGCACAGGAGCAAGAAGAACACCAGGAAGAGATAACTGCTCTCAAGAGCCAGCTGGAGAGAACCAACATCCTCGCACAGGAAAATGAAACCACATTACTGCGGTAAATATAAAGCAAAATTGTTGAGTAAATAATGACTTTTTAGGTGACGAGCTTAAATCTGGTCCAGGAAAATGATGGTGTGATAATTCACGATGTCATCATGTTGATCAACAGTTTAAACACTGCCCTTATAAATGTAACATGTAACTCATCTTAATTTGAGATTTCTACAAGATAAAGCCATGCAACATTGTTTGTACTGTTCCATCACACTGTATTTAAATGTACATTTACCAAATGCAAAATTTAAATAATGGAGTCCATTGTGTTGGTTGTCGTCTCTCAGGAAACTCTCTGAGGAGGAAGCGCTTTGGCAAGAATTGAATTTTAAGTGTAAAGAAAAGACCGGTGAACTTGAAAACATGCTAAACCTGCTCGAGGATGAGGTGATTATTTCAACTAAAAGTTATTTTTGCAAAAAATTAAAAACAATTTCTTATTTGTCTAAATTTTCTGTGAGAGGATTCTACATTTTGAGACATACTGTACACCCATTTGCTCAATTTAGAATGACAAACTCCTGGAAAAGTTGCAGAGGACAGAGGAATCGGAGCGCTCTGCCAAAGCAGAAAATGAAGAGCTGAAGGTACGGAGCTGAATTGGGTTTTTGGCCCTCATATCAGCAACATGTCAAATGTCCTGACTGATAAGATTGAAGGTCACACAGAATGCTAAAACTGATGTTAAAATAATTTCCTACTCAAGGAAAAATTCAAGAAATTCCAGGAAATGGTGACACGAGAGCTGGAGGCAAAAATTGAGCAGGAGCGGGACGTCCAGCACAGTGAGATTCAGACCCTCCAGGAGGAGCTCCACATGATGACCTGCCTGATGCAGGAGCTACAGGCCGCCTTCCAGCAGTAAGTATCTACTAAAGTCTCATGCAATAAATGGGCTGTAAGAAGACAGGCATATAATTAGTGATTTCAGTGTATTGATGATTTTGTGGCCTACTGCAGTTTAATAAAATGGTCATCTGAGCATGTACATTGTAATTCCGCCTGTAGTCGTTACAGTTACAATGTCCAAATACAAGAAATTTGGTTGTAAAAGTGTGCACATTCCATCTTGTGTTATGAATGCTTTTCTTGGTAAATGTTATATTATCCTAATGTAACATCATATGATGATGATGACGATGATGACGATGATGAGTTGTACAATGATAAATAATACAGTAGAAGGTCAGAATTTGTGCTTTACTGAATTCCATGGATTCTATTTTATAGGAAAGTAGCCGAAGAGGCGGCCAAAACAGCCCAGGCCAATGCAGAATTCGCTGAATATAAGAAGGAATTGGCGCGCTTCAATAAGGAGCATCAGAATTACCTGAAGGAGGTGAGAACAGTCACAGAGCACCGGTAGTAGTGCTGTGATGTCAAGATGAAGCTTTGTTTTTCTATGCGCAAAAAATATTTATTCTTTGAAAGTCTGTTATTAACATTTTAAAGTGGTTATTAACCTGGTAATATAGCTGCATTACTAAAAAAATTAAAACATTGAGCAGGAGTGGCGCAACCACAAGAACCTCGAGGAGAAGCTCGCCATGGAGATCCGCTATCTCCAGGAAAAAGAGACCGTCTGTGCACAGTAAGTATCTAATAAAAGTCTCATGCAATAAATGAGTTCTGAGACAAAGGCATTAAATAATGATGGTCTATGCTGTGCTCTTTGTTTCTTAGAGAACTTATGGAGGAGCGTGCAAAGTTAGCACAGGAGCGAGAATATCACCAGGAAGAGATAACTGCTCTCAAGAGCCAGTTGGAGAGGACCACCATCCTCGCGCAGGAAAATGAAACCACATTACTGCAGTAAATATCAAGTAAAATTGTTGTGTGAACAATAACTTTTTAGGTGACGAGCTTAAAGATCTGGTCCATGAAAAGTGATGGTGTGATAATTCACGATGTCATCATGTTGATCAACAGTGTAAACACTGCCCTTATAAATGTAACATGTAACTCTTCTTAATTTGTGATTTCGACAAGATGAAGCCATGCAACATTGTTTGTACTGTTCCATTACGCTGTACTTAAATGTACATTTACCAAATACTAAATTGAAATTAATGGGTCCATTGTGTTTGTTGTCGTCTCTCAGGAGACTCTCTGAGGAGGAAGCGCTTTGGCAAGAATTGGTTTCTCAGTGGAAAGAAAAGACCGGTGAACTTGAAAACATGCTAGACCTGCTCGAGGATGAGGTGATTATTTCAGCCAAAAGTTATTTTTGCACTTCTCCATTAAAAACAATTCCTTATTTGTCTAAATTTTCTGTGAGAGGATTCTACATTTTGAGACATACTGTACACCCATTTGCTCAATTTAGAATGACAAACTCCTGGAAAAGTTGCAGAGGACAGAGGAATCGGAGCGCTCTGCCAAAGCAGAAAATGAAGAGCTGAAGGTACGGAGCTGATTTGGGTTTTTGGCCCTCATATCAGCAACATGTCAAATGTCCTGACTGATAAGATTGAAGGTCACACAGAATGCTAAAACTGATGTTAAAATAATTTCCTACTCAAGGAAAAATTCAAGAAATTCCAGGAAATGGTGACACGAGAGCTGGAGGCGAAAATTGAGCAGGAGCGGGACGTCCTGCACAGTGAGATTCAGACCCTCCAGGAGGAGCTCCACATGATGACCTGCCTGATGCAGGAGCTACAGGCCGCCTTCCAGCAGTAAGTATCTACTAAAGTCTCATGCAATAAATGGGCTGTAAGAAGACAGGCATAGAATTGGTGATTTCAGTGTATTGATGATTTTGTGGCCTACTGCAGTTTAATAAAATGGTCATCTGAGCATGTAGATTGTACTTCCGCCTGTAGTCGTTACAGTTACAATGTCCAAATACAAGAAATTTGGTTGTAAAAGTGTGCACATTCCATCTTGTGTTATGAATGCTGTTCTTGGTAAATGTTATATTATCCTAATGTAACATCATATGATGATGATGATGATGAGTTGTACAATGATAAATAATACAGTAGAAGGTCAGAATTTGTGCTTTACTGAATTCCATGGATTCTATTTTATAGGAAAGTAGCCGAAGAGGCGGCCAAAACAGCCCAGGCCAATGCAGAATTCGCTGAATATAAGAAGGAATTGGCGCGCTTCAATAAGGAGCATCAGAATTACCTGAAGGAGGTGAGAACAGTCACAGAGCACCGGTAGTAGTGCTGTGATGTCAAGATGAAGCTTTGTTTTTCTATGCGCAAAAAATATTTATTCTTTGTAGGTCTGTTATTAACATTTTAAAGTGGTTATTAACCTGGTAATATAGCTGCATTACTAAAAAAATTAAAACATTGAGCAGGAGCGGCGCAGCCACAAGAACCTCGAGGAGAAGCTCAACATGGAGATCCGCTATCTCCAGGAAAAAGAGACCGCCTGTGCACAGTAAGTACTTAATAAAGGTCTCATGCAATAAATGAGTTCTGAGACGAAGGCATTAAATAATGATGGTCTATGCTGTGCTCTTTGTTTCTTAGAGAACTTATGGAGGAGCGCGCAAAGTTAGCACAGGAGCGAGAATTTCACCAGGAAGAGATAACTGCTCTCAAGAGCCAGTTGGAGAGGACCACCATCCTCGCGCAGGAAAATGAAACCACATTACTGCAGTAAATATCAAGTAAAATTGTTGTGTGAACAATAACTTTTTAGGTGACGAGCTTAAAGATCTGGTCCATGAAAAGTGATGGTGTGATAATTCACGATGTCATCATGTTGATCAACAGTGTAAACACTGCCCTTATAAATGTAACATGTAACTCTTCTTAATTTGTGATTTCGACAAGATGAAGCCATGCAACATTGTTTGTACTGTTCCATTACGCTGTACTTAAATGTACATTTACCAAATACTAAATTGAAATTAATGGGTCCATTGTGTTTGTTGTCGTCTCTCAGGAGACTCTCTGAGGAGGAAGCGCTTTGGCAAGAATTGGTTTCTCAGTGGAAAGAAAAGACCGGTGAACTTGAAAACATGCTAGACCTGCTCGAGGATGAGGTGATTATTTCAGCCAAAAGTTATTTTTGCACTTCTCCATTAAAAACAATTCCTTATTTGTCTAAATTTTCTGTGAGAGGATTCTACATTTTGAGACATACTGTACACCCATTTGCTCAATTTAGAATGACAAACTCCTGGAAAAGTTGCAGAGGACAGAGGAATCGGAGCGCTCTGCCAAAGCAGAAAATGAAGAGCTGAAGGTACGGAGCTGAATTGGGTTTTTGGCCCTCATATCAGCAACATGTCAGATGTCCTGACTGATAAGATTGAAGGTCACACAGAATGCTAAAACTGATGTTAAAATAATTTCCTACTCAAGGAGAAATGCAAAGAATTCCAGGAAATGGTGACACGAGAGCTGGAGGCAAACATTGAGCAGGAGTGGGACGTCCAGCACAGTGAGATTCAGACCCTCCAGGAGAAGCTCCACATGATGACCTGCCTGATGCAGGAGAAAGAGGCCGCCTTCCAGCAGTAAGTATCTACTAAAGTCTCATGCAATAAATGGGCTATAAGAAGAAAGGCATATAATTGGTGATTTCAGTGTATTGATGATTTTGTGGCCTACTGCCATTTAATAAAAGTCATCTGAGCATGTGCATTGAACTTCTGCCTGTAGTCGTTACAATGTCCAAATACAAGAAATTTGATAGCAAACATGTGCACGTTCTATCATGTTTCATCAGACTATATATGAATGCTGTTATCGATAAATGTGATATTATCCTAATATAACATCATAGTTGTACAATGATAAATAATACAGTAGAAGGTCAGAATTTGTGCTTTGCTGAATCCCACGGATTCTATTTTATAGGAAAGTAGCCGAAGAGGCGGCCAAAACAGCCCAGGCCAATGCAGAATTTGCTAAATATAAGAAGGAGTTGGCGCGCTTCAATAAGGAGCATCGTAAATACCTGAAGGAGGTGAGCATAGTTACAGAGCACCAGTAGTAGTGCTGTGATGTCAAGATGAAGCTTTGTTTTTCTATGCGCCAGAGTAATTTAGTCTTTGTCAGTTTGTTACTAACATTTTAAAGTGGTTATTAATCTGGTAATATAGCTAAATTACTAAAAACTTTACTGCGGAAAATATCAAGTAAAACTGTTTGTTTTTCTATTAGAGTAATTAATTTAGTCTTTGTAAGTGGTTCTTAATTTAAAAAAAAAAACTTCAGTGTTAAGCTCTTCTCTCTTTGGCTGCAGATGTCTCGCAGGGAAGCTCTGGAGAACCTGAGGCATGAAGAGTCCTCTTCACAGGAGAGATATTTTTAGCAGCCCCTGCAGTTCCCCAAGACGTTACTTTCAGATCAATTCACACACCCTCCCCAATGGCAACTCTCAAATTTGACTAAAAAAATTCTAAAAATTGCTTTTTTGACCCCAAATTAAGGAATCCGAAATTTCAGCTTGATACCTTCAGTCATTTCAACATTATGGCCCTGGGAAATTTGGGTGCCACGCCCACATTTTTCCTGCTCTTAATTTGTAATCATATCTCGAGTGTTATGTCTGGTGGAAGCAACCAAATGAAAGTCATCCTAATAACAAAACTCAGGAGGATTCATACTTAATTATATAACTGATTGAATGAATAAAGTTGTCCTCCAAAGTGGGGGGGTGGTGGCGGGATAGAAAAAAAAAAAAAAAAAAAAAAACAAAAATCAAGGTCTTTATTTCAGTCCGAGTCCAAGCCAGGTAATTACACAGACTGCACAGAGGGGCAATACAGAAATCAGAGTCCAAAAACGAGCAGAGGTTCAAAAGCCAGTAAGCGCAGATTACAGCACCAAATCATAAGGCAGGAGGAGAGTCGAGTGTCTGAAATCCGAATTCAAAAGCCATGGCAGCAATACTCAGTCAGAAATAGTGATCGTGCAGCAAACAAATCCAGGCAGGCACAGACAGAAATCGGAATCGAGCAGAAAGGGTGTCAAAGAATCTCAAATCACTGGCGTGATCACTGGAGCTCGGAGCAGGAAAAGATGATCAACAGTTTGACAAGAGCTAAGCAGAAGTGAGGGACTATATATACACAAGGGGGGTAACGAATTGGTGGGGCAACAGGTGAGAGGGATGATCTAAACATTAACTGAGAGGCGAAAACACAAGAGGCGATAAAACAAGACAACATGGGAAACAATGACAAAGACTAGATATCACAGGACATCCTTAAGCAAATACGGCTCCATTCAAGGAGTGCCTAAGTGGGGAGAGATGGGATAAACAGATTAGTATAAGAGATAGTTGCAAAGTATCTGCAGAAAGAACGGAAAAACACTGGGAGAAAAAAAAAGAGGGGGCGGAGTTACAGATTAGTGTGGAAAGACAGAGAAAATCAATTAGTAGAGTTAAAAGTCTGTGAAAAATTAATATTAGCTAAATGTGCAAGTTAGTATGTTAGTTCTTTAATGGATTAACATATTAGAAAGGGTTAGCAGATAAACTAGATAAAACATACAGTGTAAAGCCTAACGCCCACTGGGGGCGTGAGACGTGCGTGAAAAAATTGGTTACATTAGTTTCAATGGAGCAACGCCCACTGTTCGTCAGAGTTTTACTTTACACCACTGCTCAATTTCTGAAGCGGCAACACAATAAAAACGCATTAATCCTTATTATTTCACAATATCGCCTTGTCATGGCTAAAGGATCGACCTTAAGCGTTTGGGATACCGGCTTTAGCTAACCAGCCGCCACGACCGGCGAGGCAGATGAGAGTGACTGCGTGGCCCACGTAAGAGTAGTGCATGGAAAAAGTCATTGCTGGGGACAAGGCTGTTGATACTGGGGAGGGTGGAACCGTGAGGGGATGATAGACCAATGATAAACCACTTTTTTTGCTTTTTTGAATATTTTCAGGTAGCTATCCTGATAGGGCTGATACGAAAGACGGGGAAAGGTGGCGCGATGTAGGGTCCAATCGTGAAACCGACGTCGACTTCGTCTTGTATAAGCTTGTCGACAATATGAGGCTCTGCTAGACCGAATTGAAAATTTCTGCACGTGAAGGAGTGATTGGAACTCTTAACTAAGCCGGGGTGGAAACCATGGGCAAAGCCGTGAATGAGGAAGCAGAAAAATTTGGCTTGAAGACTGTTAGATAAAGCTGAGGAGAGTAATTTGATTTGTATGGGGAGATATCAGCAACCAGTGCTATTGAAATTATTGCAAATCAGGAGAGGTTAGGCTTCCCTTTCCCATCAGTCTTACCGAAAGAGGACGTGTTGAGAGAAGGGCGAGAGGGTGGAAGAAAACAGGCGCAGGGGGAGGCGGGGGTGCGGCGGAAGGCGTACAGGAAATTACGGATGGTTTGCTGGAGGTGGAAGCTTTCAAGCTAGAACCGCTACCAGTAGCCATTAAAAATCATCTGGTTTTTCAGAACAGTCTTTTATGGGTTTAAATTTGGACTTTTTCGAGGCCTCGTCCCACAAAAATCTTGAAATCACTAAGTTCACTTCCTGTATGCAAATTTCACATTTCAAATCTATTTTCTGGACAGTCCCACAAGTAGGTACATATAACCAGAAGATGGTTCAAATTGGGCGGTGGGCAACTTTGCCAGTTCCCTGCAAATCCTCCTTTGGGATTCCAGCATTTGTGGGTCAAAATCTAATTTTCGATTTTTTTCAGTCAAATCTGAGAGATCACTTGGGAAGTTTCTGGAATCTGTGTGAATTGGCACAGAATGACCCAGGAGGCTGTTGCTGTTCACTTCTTGGTTGTGCAGTAGAGATGTACATTGTTGTCCATTCTGCTTGAGTTGAGGTGGAGAGAGGCGTGCAGGGGTGGTTGTAGCAGACAAAAAAACTAATTTGGATGCAAAAGTTCAAACATTAAAAGAGGTAAGACGATTTGCTCCCGAGGTATAACCTTTGTCGCATTAGGGGCATGGAGAATCTTCCCCCCTTTTCCCCCTTGTGACAAGTCGGTTAGCAAATAGCCAAATTAAGTCACTAATCTGGTCAAACAATGGCGACAGGGGTTTTTGGGGTTTTTTTTCTGGGGGTTTCAGTCTCCTGGGAGCAAAATAAAGTAAAATAAATTTAAACGCTAAATAATTGGCCAACTAAGTGAATTGTGTGATATACAAAGTAAAACAGTTGTTTTCAACGACTGAGCTACTGTCGCCTAGATTTTCTGTAGCTGATTTAGCTAACAAACTTCAGCAAGCTCTCAACGCTAAAAATATAATCAAATTACTTGGATATCTAGCAAACTATTACCTGGGTTGGTTTCATACTTGGTCGCTTGCCTTTCATACAGTCTTCTAGCCAGTAAATATTGACGTTCACCTGGGTTTTAGTCCCCTTTGGTCTTTCTCTTTACTGCATAAACGCATTGCCAAGTTTTAATTAAATATTAACGCCAACCGGGGTTTTGCCTTTTTCGCATCTTATTATTACCGAAGGGCTCTTCTGATTAAACACATTGCAAATTACTTTTAGTATTTTCCTTCGGTTGCAGTGCCTTGATCAGCTAATGAAAGTTTAATTGCTTGTTTGAGTGCCTTGCAGTGGATGTAAAATATGTTGATGTTCAAGAGTAAAGCTGGGCATGGGAACAAAGCTTGTGAAGACTACTAAAGGAGTTTTGTACACCTATCGCTGCTGGTGGGTCTACAGAAGGCAGCAGGTTAACTAGGGTACCTGGGTGTAAGTCACAGCCTGGGATGGGGGAGAAAGGGAGGAGTGAGACTAAATTCACCGCTCCTCATTCGCCCATTCATTGGAATCAGTGCAATCAGTTAATATTCATTGATATATGCCTCAGGAGGAGAAATTCTATTTTTAAATTACCTTTGAGCACACATTTAGGCTTCATTCCCTGGAGAAAAATCAAATAACAAGCAGTTTCGTGCGTCTCGTATTCAATGGTTCTCCATGGCTTCGCCATCCGCTTCACATGACGATTATTCACGTTTTTCATGACGTCATCCAGGCAGGTACCCATAAAAGGGAACCGGAGCTTTACTCTGTTTCGGTTACCTTTGGTTGTATTTGTGGCTAGCTAGCTAGATAGTTACTGTTTGTATTTTTGACTTGGGATCTGAGACTTAGCATTTAGTCAATAGTTAAGTCGTCCTTTCATTTAGGTTGGAATTTTAAATGGTAAGGTTTACCGGAGTGTCCCTGCCCGTTTCTCCTGGGTGCAGTATAGCCAGTCTGTTTTATCTGGATTCTCAGCTAAGACCTGGACAGCGGCGGTTCTAGACCAATATTACCAGGGGGGTCGAGGTGGGGCCAGTGTTTTTTCAGGGGGACACATAAGGACAAAATAGGCCAATATTTAAGCGTTCAAAATGTTTAGTTTAATTTATTTAAAACCAAATCAAAATACATTGAGCATTAATACAATGAAATAAACATTCTTTGTCTCAATAGCCTAAACATAAAATAAAGTTTGCTCAATAAATCTTGAAACCATGTTTCTCTTTTTTGAAAAACAAGATTTCTCTTTTTGCATACAATGAACCTTGTATCTGTACAATGACACTTTTTTAATTTATGCATTTATTCATTTATTGACAGAGTTCTTTTTCACAGCATGAGACTTAGTGTGACTGAAAATTTATCTTTATCTAAATCAGACTGTGATCATTACACTCTTTTTGTACAGTAAGGGGGAACAATAGATTTAAAAATACATTCACGTACAGTGGTCTCAGAATAACCCGATAGCACAGAGGATCACAGTAGACTGAAACACTACAACAGCAAGATTCTGCGATTGTGACTGCTTGAGAAACGGTCCACAAATGCATCAAAGTTCAAAGCCTTGGACCTTCTGAATTCAATGCTGAGCACATCAAGAATTTAGACGCTCCTCACTAATGGTGGATCGGAGGTAGGTCTTCAGCAGCTTTAAGGTGGAGAAACTATTTCGCATAGTCTAAAGACCCTAAAAAATGCTTCTTTATTTGGCTTAGTGAAACATATCAACGCTACTGTATCTGATGGCTTCTCAATCACACCACTCTGTACTTTTCTTTCTGAAAGTCTCTTAAATTGATGCAGCTCATGTGCCACGTCATCAATATTAGCATCATACAAATGACCATATTCAAACAAAATGGTGTCTTTTAAAAATACATCACTCTTGGGGTTGAGAGATCGGATACTACACATCAGCTCACAATTGGTCTTTGAGAAACGTTTGCTTGAATCACCAAGCATGCAATTTATGACAGGATAGAAAAATGAAGTCCGAAACGTTTCTCAGATTTTAGTTCCCTCTGACCAACAGTGTTTAGTATGTGGTATTCACGGAGTCTGGAGCTCAGCTTTCTATGCCGTCTTGCCACTGAATGACAGCATCGCTCTGCTCACGAATATTCAACACTTCATCCCATAAGTTAGCAAAGAATGACTCTTGGCTGAAATCAAGTCAAAAACTAAAGCTTCAACTAAATCAACAGCTCTTGAAAGGTGTAACGCTTTAGCTTGCAGCTTGCAGGCTAGCTCGTTGTCACGGACCATTGAACACGCGGGGCAATCAGACTGGCAGTGCTAGAAAATGCAGCTTTATTAATTTTAGCATTGACCATACCATGCCTGGCCGCTACGGCACACTAACCCTATCATACATGAATAGATTAGTGAAATAAGAAAGGGGTAAACCGGACAAACGGAGCCGTCGCGTTACGGAAAGTAAGAGAAGAAAAAGTGTGGGCAGTCAAAACTTCGGACCAACTCAACTCCTCTCTCTCCAAACTCTGCGCAGGCGCACTAGCCTGGCTTACAGATCATTAAAGAAACAGTACCCCCGTTACAGAGCCCCCCCTAGAAGAACAATGGCTGACCTCAGCCATACACACTCTAACTTTCTATACATAGACATAGGCTGTCCTCACAAGGTGCTAGGCACCGTTTAACATTAATCACTGACACACATGACAGCTTAGCATGAGATACACTGGAAAAAAGAAAATCCATGACATGCTTTTCACCTTCATAGTACATTTTCTTTTTTTTCTACAAATAAACAACATTAATAACATGTGCACCCAAAATTAATACAGTAATAATCTTTTTGAGCATAAACCTTTTTGTCCTAACACTTCTGTATTTTTTTCTTCAACAAGACCAACACACAATCAGAGAAAATAAACAGGGGTGATGTACTGGTGTAATTGCAACAAAAAAAATAATTTTCCTTTTAAATAACCAAAGAACCAACAGGTTCTCCTTTCACACCTTTCAAAATCTTTTCATAACATTCCCAACACCCTTTTCATTTAAGGTCTATTTTTCCAGTATGATATGGATTTGTCCACCTGTTTTTGGACCACTCAGATGTGATTCGAGGGACCTTTCTGGGTCGAAAGTTGTACTGACCTATATCTGAGGGCATACCATCAGAAAATGCATCAAGATTGCAATCTCCCCCGTCATCAACAGCGTGAGCCGTCAGGTTAGTTAATTCATTGTCACGGTCAGCATGCTCGTAAGTATTGTCATGTTGGGAGTCTATTTCAGCAGGAGCAAAGTCAGACCTTTCCCCGCCGGAGACTCAGGGTCAATGTCACAGTCCAAAAAATATTCAGAATACATCTTTCACTGTTACAGCATTATATTCTTACACCAATACTGGCAATGAATGGTTGAGAAACAACCAATTAAAGATTAGGTTATACCTTATCCAGAGAATAGCGAAATAAAATAAACAACTAACCATAAATGAGCTCACTTGGGTTGAACGCATGTACAAACTGCCATACAACTGTGATTAGCATAGAGGGTAACAGCCGAAACTGGAAAAGTGTGACCAAAAAAAAAGTATTATGAAAAAAAAAAATAAAATTTCACCATCAAGAGTGCATTCCCTCACAATATAAGGCAAATGTTTGAGTTTAGGAAAATAGTCACCGTGTTAGCTATGGATAAAAGAGTGCAAAATGGCTGGTTGGATATTGCAGAACAAACATTACTATTCCTAACTTTGCTTTTCAGCAAAATGATATAAACAACCAACCTATGTATTACAACTACTATACAAATAGGTGCAACGAGGACAATCAAGTCAGTGACAGCAGCCACCCAATAGTGCAACTTTTTTTTTTTTTTTTTTTTGAAGCACCATTCCCAACAACGCACAGAAAAATCAAAAGAAATGCTTCTCGTTTTCATTACAAAATATATCAGAAGAGGGAAAAAAAACGTCATTCTCCCAAGTGGAGTAATGTAGTGCCTCGCTCACTTTCTGACGAATCCTCCTTTTTTTTAACCTCAGTCCTGAAAACGAGACAGCGGGAGAAGAAGCCAGACAGAAATGGTTACCTTTGACGTTAGTTCACCGGGCGGCCACGTTGTCCTGGCGACGACCAATCAGGAGCATGCATTCATCTTGCAGGAGTGAACGCTCCAAGATGCAGCTCAAACAGCACAATATATCCCCGATCAGTTCTCCAAATATGAAATTAAACGCAGTGTCCGACAAAAAATGGCAATTGACTCCATACAATGAAAAAACAGCATTAAGTCCGAAAATAATAACAAAGTATCTTGCTGCTTATTGAAATCGTTCTGCAGTCAGCTCTAGCTTGACCGAAATAGCAAAATTCCTTCAACCCACGATGTTATTGAGTACCAAGAGTTAGGGACACTCAGACGATTAAACTCACAAACTCCGGTAAAATAATCTCCGTCATCCGACGAATCGAGCTCTGAAGAGGGTCACTCCATCTTCGGGTTAAATATGATGTTCGGGCGCCACTTGTAACGCTTTAGCTTGCAGCCTAGCTCGTTGTCACGGACAATTGAAAACGCGGGGCAATCAGACTGGCAGTACTAGAAGATGCAGCTTTATTAATTTTAACATTGACCATACCATGCCTGGCCGCTACGGCACACTAACCCTATCATACATGAATAGATTAGTGAAATAAGAAAGGGGTAAACCGGACAAACATTCCGTCGCGTTACGGAAAGTAAGAGAAGAAAAAGTGTGGGCAGTCAAAACTTCGGACCAACTCAACTCCTCTCTCTCCAAACTCTGCGCAGGCGCACTAGCCTGGCTTACAGATAATTAGAGAATCAGTACCCCCGTTACAAAGGTCAACAGTTGGTGACTTCAGCATATCAGAAAGAAGCTTTGTTTCCCAAACAATTCACGAAGTGTAACTAGATGCACAACAAATTCTGAGACAATCTGGGCCAGAAGACTGCGGGCTTCAGAAGATTTTTCTCCTCTGCGATCTCCTTGTGCCATCTCTTGCAGCACCTGTTAAAGAGCAGGAAATCTATCCAATATGTTATGTACAGCTAAACATCTTCATGCCTACCGTGTGTCACTTAGTTGTTGGAGCTCTCTTGTGCTGCCATACAGCTCCCTTTGTACAGCCAGCCATTTTGGGTGCAGATATGATCCAGAGATGAGAAAACAGAGTCTGTAACAGAGCGAAGATCTCCTCTGCTTCTGGGACAGCTTTGACTGCATCAACTAGCACTAAACTAAACATCGTGTGTTCTGGAGTGACTGTAAATTCAATATACATGAGACTGCAACAGAGAACATTAATTTATCATTATTCATTGATTAATTTATCCAGTCTATTTATTAATTATTATTCAAGACAGACTTCACACTTTACATGTTTATGGTATATGAATTGTAGGCCTACACTTTCTCTCTCACTCACACACACACACACACACACACACACACACACACGTTCAACATCACAAACCTGATGGTGTGTCACTAAGTTGTTGGAGCTGTCTTGTGCTGCCATACATCTCCCTTTGTACAGCTTGACATGCATGGTGAATCTGGTTGTCCCAATGTCTCATTGGGTTGTCCCTCATTCTGTCCCTCAATCTGATCCTGAATGTCTTCCTCCTCACACTCAGATTGCCTTTCAGATGCCTCAATTTCCACCTCTCCAACCACCACCTCTGTCTCTCTCTCTCCTGCTCCTGAGCTCTTTCATAATCTTCATCTTTCTTACTCTCTGTATGTTGCTTTTTATAATGTCCTTCCTGCTCCTTTTCATGATGATGGCCTACTAAAAAGGAAACGGAGAGGAGTGTAGCCTCTACATCTCACGGGTTAAATCAAGTTTTTTGATAAAAAAGTAAGCTAAATTGGCTACTGTCAGATGTTTCACCCATTTCCCTAATATATTAAGTTACTTATTGCTGTGCAACAGACTTTTAACATAAAGCTACTTGGAGAACATGACATGTTAACTGACTTCCATGGCTTTGCTTATTTATTTATTTTTTCAAATTTATTTCGTAGTTTGAGGGATAGTCCCTTAAGATGAATCATCTTATTATCAAGGGAGTCCTTAATACTGACAGAAACAAGACAAAACATTACAACAGTATTGCATTACTTTACATGACATACAAGAATAAGACAGAACTTTACGGCAAAACAGTACATTACAAGACGATATTATCGACACAATGAACACTTGGCCCAACCCAGGGGTCCTCAATCTTTGCCAGAAAGGGCCGGTGTGGGTGCAGGCTTTCTTTGTAACCCAGCATTTCCACATTTGATGCTACTAATCAACCCCTGGACTCCTTACTAATAAGCTTCATTAGTAGCCTCAGGTGCATAGCTGGTTGGTTGCAATGAAACCCTGCACCCACACCGGCCCTTTCTGGGAAAGATTGGGGACCCCTGGCCCAACAGTTCCTTGTCCCCCCAGTCCATCTGGTTTCACCTCTAGATTCACAATTATTCATGAATGGTATTATATACCCATCATGTAATATACCCATCATCAACTACAGTACACACATTCATTATCAATAAGATGTACAGCACCCTCCATAATTATTGGCACCCCTGGTTACGATGTGTTAAAAACCTTAAGTTAATTCAGTTTTTACTGCAGAAGCATACTCTCACAAGGAAAATTGTAGAAAAATGTAACCTTCAACTCAAGTGAATTTTAAGGGAAAAAAATCCCTGACTAATAAATCATTTTTCATAAAATCACCTGTTCCTCAATTATTGGCACACCTAACAATTCCTAGGAATTAACTTAACATAACATAACATGAATGGCAAGAACAGGCCTTTCAGCCCAACTAAGCTCGCCAGTTTCGTTTTACTATTGTGAATATATCCCTTCAGATACTGAATGACTCAATGGTATCTAGCTTTAAGTCAAGCCTGCTCTTGAAAAGTTCTCTGAACTTTCTCTAGAGCCTCTTTATCTTTCTGAAAGTATGGTCCCCAGGACTGTACACAATACTCCAGATGTGATCTGACGAACGTGTTGTACAAAAGGAGCATCACCTCCTTAGATTTGTACTCAGTACTTTTGGCAATGTATCCCAGCATCCAATTAACTTTTATAACTGCTACGGCACAATGGCTAGAACCTGTGAGGGTTTGGTCAACAATCACTCCCAGATCTTCCTCGTGTGCAGCACATTCCAGTTTTAAACCTCCCATGAAATAATCCCGTCTAATGTTTTTATTACCTACATGTACAACTTTACATTTTGCTAGATTAAATTTCATTTGCCACATTTCTGCCTATTCTGAATTCTATCCAAATCTTCCTGAATCACTTTAGTGGACCCTAAACTATTTGCCGAACCCCACAATTTTGTATCATCTGCAAATTTAACCAATCTGCTCTCAATATTCCTATCAAGGTCATTAATGTAGATGAGGAACAGCAGGGGTCCCAACACCGATCCCTGGGGGACGCAACTCCCCACAATACCTAGCTCAGATGAGATACCACTGACCACCACTCTTTGTTGTTCTGTCCTGTAACCAGTTTTGAATCCACTTCGGAATACCTTCTGCAACTCCATTGGAGCTCATTTAAAAATTTAGTCTCTTATGTGGTACAGTATTGAATGCTTTCTGAAAATCCAAGTGTATGATGTCATAAGCCCTGCTCTGGTCATAAGTCCGGGTGGCCTCTTCAAAAAATTCCAGAGGGTTTGTCAGGCATGTCCTTCCCTTCCGAAAACCAAGTTGGCTATCCCTCAAGATACCGTCTCGTTCAAGAAATAAGTCCAGCTCATCTTTTATGATAGATTACAATATTTTGCACGCAATGCAATTTAAACTCACTGGCCTGTGGTTTCCTGGCTCAGTACGGTCCCCATTCTTATATATTGGTATTATATTGCCCTGTTTCCAATCATTTGGTGCTTCTCCAGTTTCTAAAGACCGTCTGAAGATGGCGGATAGCGGCTTAAAGATGATCTCACCAACTTCCCTGAGCACTCTAGGATATAAGCCATCAGGACCCGCAGCCTTATCTGCCTTTAGTTTATGCAACTTGTCTAATACTTCGTTATCCCGAACCTCAATTTCTGCTAAATAATCTTAAGCATTTGACTAAATAAAGACCCCCTCTGAGGTAAAATTCTCAACAAAGTAACTGTTTAAGGCATCCGCAATATCCTTGTAAGCATATAGCAGCAATCCGTTTTTATTCTTTATGCACTTAACCTGCTCTTTAACTTTCCTTTTTCTGCTACAGTACTCAAAGAAGCGCTTAGGGTTAGTTTTTGCCCCCCCTGCAATTTGTCTTTCATACAGTCTTCTGGTATTCCTCAGCTCTTTTTTGACCACAGCCCGCATTTTACAGTATTCAGCCTTAATGTTCTCATTGTTATCCTTTATGTACATCTTGTAAAGATTCTTCTTTTCCCTCAAAATCCTAAGAATACTTTTGGTCATCCACTGAGGATTCTGCTTTTTCAGCTTACTTTTGGACACCTTTGGAATGAATCTGCATTGTGATTCAAGTAAAACCCCCTTAAATCTTTCCCACATCTCATTTACGGACTCACAGTCCAGGAGTGTCTCCCATTTTATTTCACCTAGATATGAGCACATCCTGTCAAAGTTTGCTCGCCTAAAATTGAAAAATGTTTTTTTTTGAATACACCTTTGTGACTTCCCATGAAACATCAAAATTAACAGCAGAGTGATCTCTTGTCCCAAGTGGCTCCAGTACCTCAACCTTGCTAATTCTATCTGGGTCATTACAGAGCACTAAGTCTAAAATTGCGTTTTCTCTGGTAGGTTTATCAACATACTTCACCAAGAAATTATCATTTATAACATCTAGAAATTCTTCCTCCCCCTACCCTGTCCTTTCACCATTTCCCAGTTGATACCAGGATAAATTTAGTGTTATGTATGAGTACTTTTGTACAGCATTATATTTCATTTGTAAATGAAGATTTGTTACATGCTGTTTTGCTGCCTTGCTGGTCAGCTATATTTATTTTGTTCATTGGCATCCTCTGGTGGCGTGTATTTGTAAAATCATTAAGAAAAGAGAGTGATTTCTAGAAGCTTCTGGCGCTTTCCTGCTTGGAGGGGGCGGGATTTCCCTAGAATCCTGTGGATCTTTCTAGAAGGTTGCTAGTCTGTATAAAGGCTGTGATTTTAAGCACAACAGAGCAGACAGCAGAATAAAGACAGCAGAAGAGAGCAGACCAGAGTTTCGTTTTGGCAACAGTCAAATAGTGGAATTGAAGTGTTATTAGAGAATTAAATAGAGGATATATTTTTTTGTACTTTTTTTTGGGAAGAATAAATTTGTTTTAGCTGTACTTTCTGGTTTTCTTTGTTGTGATTTTTTTCAAGTCATATCAAATTGGAGGTCCCACCGAGAGTGGATTCACCCAAGATTATTATTTTAAATCTTGTGACTAGTTTAAAAACCAACAATCATGACTTTTGATGTGGAAAGTTTTTTGAAAACTCCAACCCAGGAATTTGTGCTGGCAAAGAAGAAGGACTTGCTGCAAAAAGCCTCAACCCTTGCACTATCAAATGTGAAGTCATCAATGAAGAAACGAGAAATATTCAACCTTTTGGTGCAACATTTCATCGATGAAGATATCTTTGGGGAAGAAGCAGCAGAATTAATTAAAGATGTGGAAGTGCCTGCAACAGAGCCGCAAAGACTTGAATTTCAGCTGCGCCTGAAAGAGCTGGAAGAAAGAAGGTTGGAAAGGGAAAAGAAGAGAGAACTGGAGGAAAGAAGAATGGAAGAGAGAAGGTCGGAGATGGAGAAAGAAAGAGAATTGAAAGAAAGAAGGATGCATTTGCAGTTCGAATTGGAAATGAAGAAAATAGAAGCAGGTACTGTTCCAAAATCTTCTGGACTTTCTGATCATTTTGATGTGGTTAAACATATCAGACTTGTTCCGCCTTTCTTTGAAAATGATGTTGACCAATACTTTACCCATTTTGAAAAAATTGCTGAAAATTTGAAATGGCCAAAAGAGCATTGGACAATGATGTTACAAAAGTGTTCTTACTGGTAAAGCTAGAAAAATGTATAACCAGTTATCTGTCCAACAGTGTGCTGATTATGATTTTGTCAAATCTGCCATTCTGAAGGGTTATGAATTGGTCCCCGAGGCTTACAGGCAAAAATTTAGGAATTCTTGCAAGGAAGCCAGTCAAACTCATGTTGAATTTGGCAGGTTAAAGGAACAGTTGTTTGCTCAGTGGTGTAATTCCATGAAAGTTGAAAAAGATTTTGATAGAATGAGGCAACTTATTCTGGTTGAGGAATTCAAAAGGTGTGTCCAGCCTGATATAAAAACTTTCCTTGAGGAAAAACAAGCCAATACTTTGCAAGATGTTTCCACCCTAGCTGATAGTTATGCATTGACTCACAAGTCTTCTTTTGTCCAAAAATCCACTTTTGTCAAAATTTCAAAACAAGTTTCAGTCCAAGACTTCTTCTAATAACACTTCTAATGATTCTAAGGCCACTTCTGAGAGGAAACCTACCAGTGAGAAGCAATCCTCTGATTCTTTATCCTCTGTGTCTTGCCAATACTGCAAAAAGCAAGGTCACCTTATTTCTGAGTGTTATGCTCTCAAGAAAAAACAAAAATGAGAAGAAACCAAGCCAACTGCTTTGACAAAGAGAGAATCTCTTGTATCAATGGTCAGTTCACCTGATCTTCTACCTTCTGTGTCTGATTCTGTTATGGAGGGTTTTGAGCCATTCATCACTGATGGTTCTGTCTCACTTTCACGTGATTTTTCCTCATCTGCTCCTGTTCGAATTCTAAGGGATACTGGGTCTTCCCAATCTCTTATTCTTGCAGATATTCTGCCTTTCTCGGACAAATCGTCTACTCAGGCTAATGTCCTTATTCAAGGAGTAGAATGTGGTTTTACAAGTGTACCTCTCAATAATGTTAATCTCAAATCACACTTGGTCTCTGGGCCTGTTACTGTTGGTGTTAGGTCTTCTCTTCCTGTCAAAGGCATTCATTTGCTTCTTGGTAAAGATCTTGCTGGGGATGTGGTTGTGCCCTACCCTATTGTAACTGACACTCCCTTGATTAATCAAGAATCTGACTCTATAGAGGAGGAAATTCCAGACCTTTATCCTTCATGTGCAGTTACTCGTTCTATGGCCAAAAAGGCTATTCAAGATGATGCTGACCTGGACTTTAACCTGGCTGACACCTTCATTGGGAAGTCTTTTCATCAGGAACCTTCCAGTCCTGAGATGTCTGGGAAATCTTCAGACTTGTCCTTGTCAGGTCATTCTTATGACATTTTGTCTCGTAAACAACTTATTCATGAGCAACAACAAGCTCGTGATCTAGCGCATCTTCTACCACAGGCTGCAAGTGAACAAGAGGCTACTCAAGTTCCTGTCTGTTTTTACTAGAAAAATGGTGTGCTTATGAGAAAGTGGCGTCCACCTGATGTTCCTGCAGATGAAGAGTGGATGATCACCCATCAGATTGTTCTTCCAAAGTCTTATCGTCAAGAAACTCTTAGGGCCGGATCTACAAAAGCTTTGCGTGTATAAAAATGTGTGCAAACTCATTGCACACGCAAAAAAATGTACAAACTGATTTACTAATTGTGCACAGTAAGGGTTGCCTCTTTCAAAATAGCATGTCTGCATCCAGTTAGTACGTCTGCCACAATGAATGTGCAATATGGGGCGTTTACATGCAATTGTGCGTGTGTTGGGAGGCGAAAATGTAAATTTATTAATTTAGCACGCGCAAATTGATTTATCAAACCTGAAAGAGATTTTGCTAATAAAATCTGCGTCTATATTTTAACACGTGTGAAAAGGAGGTGCAAACGGTTTGTATGCGTAATTGCGCACACATGGCTACAGTTATTGTCACAATAAGGAGACATCGAAATCATGAAAGGAGACGCAGAGAACGCATTTTTCACCCTCGTGTGAATGTTTTTGGAATGAACGAGGAAAAAATCATTAAAACATATCGCCTATCCAGCACTGCCATTTTGGGGCTGTTGGAGGGACTCAGAGAGGATTTGGAGCCAGCCACGAGAAGGAGTCACGCAATACCTGCAATGACAAAACTCCTTGCAAGTTTGCATTTTTTTGCATCTGGGTCATTCCAGCGTACGGTAGCTATTACAGCTGGGATCTCCCAATCCCGTTTTTCAGATGTGCTGTCTGAAGTCCTAAATGCCATGTCGCGCCGGATGACCAAGTTCATTAGGTTTCCACGCACTCGGCACTTATTGAATGAGACCAAACAAGGTTTTTTTGCAGTAGCTGGATTTCCTAGTTATAGGGGCAATTGACTGCACCCATGTGCAGCTTGTGCCCCCCGCAGACACTGAGCACGTGTACAGAAATCGCAAACACACGCATTCATTGAATGTGCAGTGCGTTTGTGATGCCAAAGGCATCATTTCCAACGTTGTGGCAAAATATCCCGGGTCAGTACATGATTCTTTTATTCTGAGAAACAGTTCTCTGTTTTCCAAGTTGCGAGATGGCGAGTTTGGAGATGCCTGGCTTGTAGGCGAGTCAATTTGTAAAATCCTTAGCGAAATTTATTTCATTAAAAACAAGAGCATGTTTCACATTGATTCATATGTTTTTTAAGGTGACAGTGCATACCCCCTACACCCCTTCCTCCTGACACCTGTTCTCAACCCGACCACTGCCGGAGAAATAAGATACAACGAGGCCCATATCCGTACACGGAATATTGTGGAGCGCACCTTCGGAATCCTGAAGAGCAGGTTCCGTTGTTTGGATCGCACTGGTGGAGCACTGCTGTACAGGCCAGAAAAAGTGGCCCAGATTGTAGTGACCTGCTGCATGCTACATAACATCGCCAAGCAACACGGGCTGGAACATGAGGCCATGCCGGAGGAGAACGCCGACCTGCCCCCCTGTATGGAGCAACAACCCAATGCTGCAGGGATGCAGACACGCAGCAATCTCATTCGAAGTCACTTCTTGTGAGCTGTTTGGTATGTGCATTTTTCTATTTTCATTCAATAATGCGTTGTAGATTGCAATACAATGCCGTTCCCTCTGGCTAGTGTGACCCAACAAACTGCAGAACATTGCAAAGTTAAGCAAATCAACATTTATTGAAAAAAAGACTGAAATCACTTTCTGAATTCCAAACATTATCAAACGAAATACTCTTTCACGTCTAATTATGTTTAGTCCCACAAAATCATATTAAAGACACATTGTTTCAGTCAGAAAATGTATTAGGCTATAGTCTTAACATTTATGGCGGAAAAAAAAGAA
The DNA here is from genome assembly GCA_029721435.1 of Gymnothorax reevesii. Taxonomy (NCBI): domain Eukaryota; kingdom Metazoa; phylum Chordata; class Actinopteri; order Anguilliformes; family Muraenidae; genus Gymnothorax; species Gymnothorax reevesii. The sequence goes on from CM056574.1 coordinate 173,715,232, forward strand.
AAAAGCAGTTCTTCATCATATAGCCCATTTTATACAAAAAAAAAAAAAAAATATTCACAGCCAGTAGAAGACAACTTAAACGTGACAGTTGAATGTATCACTTGTGTTTCCTTTTACGCAGGTGGAACTTGCCCGTCATGCGCACCTCTCCTCCCTCTCCGGTGCCCGGCTGCCTAGCTGTCGCTGTGGGACTCGGTCGGACCGCTTCTCCACCTGGATTGAGGGCAGTCATTGCCTACATCCCTTCCCGTAGCCCTCTTGCCACAGAATTGACGGCCATCGTCAGGGCAGATACTGCGCTGACCATCTGTCTGCAGTGCCTGGCAATGGCCTGAGTATCGCGCCTTGCCGCCCGTGCCAACGATGACGCCGCTCGCATCTCCCGTGCAATTGTCTGAATGGCTGCAGACTGTTTCTTTTGTTCCTCCAGCAACTCCAGATCAATGTCCTCGGGACCCTTTCGAGGCTCTGCAGGGGTGGCGGCTGCTCTGGGGGGATTTGAGGTGGATGGCTGGACTTCTGCTGAAGATTCTACATGTAAAAAATAAATGTTTTTTGTTTGGGATTTGAGTTAAAGGACAGCAAAATGTAACCACAGGAGGTACATTCATTTTTCACTTACTAAATAAATATCTTTTCAGAAAGTGTGTTTATACAGTATTATTGTGCGCCTACCTTGTTCTGCTGTTTGGTCTAGTGTGTCATACCCGGCAATTCCAGTGACTTGCGTCTCGCAGAACGTTAACTGCACCTGTTCCTCAATGCTGGTCAGAGGCATCTCATTCACTGTGCCCCCACCTGTTTTCTTTGCAGATGTTTTATTATACGCCAATTTTTCTTTTGTTCGTCTTCGGATATCTTGATATCGTCTTTTCACTTCATTCACTGTTCGCATCGTTTTACCCACAGCATTTACTTTTTTACAGATTTCCGCAAATATGGCGTTCCTTTGTGCGACAGTCAGATTTCTTTGCTGTAGCTCATTCACGTGTTTATTGGCTTCATCTACCAACATCTCTAATTCCATAGGGTCGAATTTCATTTTGCGCTTTCTTCTCTCCAAACTCTCCATGCTGCAAACCATGAAACACGCAAAGCCCTCATTTAAATAGGGTGTGTCCAACACGTTTGCACCTGTTGCCATTTGCGCAATCACTCTTAGTAAATCACCAGCAAACTGCGGTTCTGCCCCACACGCAAAATTCTAGATTGCACGCGCAAATTAGTACACGCAAATTGGGATCTTAGTAGATCCGGCCCATAGTCTGGCCAATGACAATCCTATGTCAGGTCATTTAGGAATCTAGAAGACCCTTCAACGTGTGAGAAACCATTTCTTCTGGCCTTCTATGAGGTCCGATGTACAGGAGCACTGCAAATCCTGTCATACTTGTCAAATGGTTGGGAAGCCGAACCAGAATATACCAAAGGCTCGACTTAAGCCCATTCCTGCTTTTGAAGAACCTTTCAGTCGGATCATCATTGACTGTGTTGGACCATTGCCGAAGACTAGATCTGGTTGTGAGTACTTACTGTCTATCATGTGTGCCTCCACTCGGTTTCCTGAGGCAATTCCACTTCGTAATATCAAGGCGAAGACTATCATCAAGGCTCTAACCAAGTTTTTCTGCTTAGTTGGTCTTCCTAAGTCTATTCAGTCTGATCAAGGATCAAATTTCATGTCTGGAATATTTCAACAAGTTATGCATGAGCTTGGTATTAAACAATACAGGTCATTAGCTTACCATCCTGAGAGTCAAGGTGCTTTGGAGAGGTTCCATCAAACCCTGAAGAACATGATAAGGACCTACTGCCTTGACACAGAGAAAGATTGGGATGAAGGTGTCCATATTCTTCTGTTTGCTGCCTGTGAAGCTGTTCAGGAGTCTCTTGGGTTCAGTTCTTTTGAGCTCGTTTTTGGGCATACGGTCCGTGGACCTTTGAAGCAACTGAAGGAATAGTTGCTCGCTGAAGATGATGTCCCAATGAACTTGCTTCAATATGTCTCTGACTTCCGCAATCGTCTCTCTAAGGCCTGTGACTTTGCTAAGTCTAATCTCAAAGAAGCTCAGGGCAAAATGAAAGCCAGATATGACCTTCATTCAAAAGATAGAAGTTTTAAAACTGGTGACAAAGTTTTTGCACTTTTGCCAGTTCCTGGAAACCCTCTAAGAGCCCGATATTTCGGCCCTTACACTGTCCTCAAAAAGGTCAGTGATCTAAATTACATAATTTCAACTCCTGGAAGGAGGAAACAAAAACAAATGTGTCACATCAACACGCTGAAAGAATACATTGATAGAGACACTCAGGCAAAGCCAGTCAATGTGGTAAATACTGTTGAACTGGAAAATTCCAAAGAAGATTGTGACTCCCCCTTAGAAAATGAACCTGGTCCAGTCAAACTTGAAATTTCAGACATTCTTCAAAATATTGACAGCAAGTTGTCCCACCTGGACCCTTTTCAACAACAGCAGCTAAAGCAGCTCATATTTGAATAAAGTCACATATTCCCTGACGTTCCATCAAGGACTGATTTGGTTTACCATGATGTCATCCTACAAGATGATGCCAAGCCTGTAAAACAGCATCCCTCCAGAATGAATCCAGAGAAGCAGAAATACCTTAAACAGGAAGTCAAATATCTGCTTGAAAATGACTTTGTTGAACTAAGTCACAGTGACTGGAGTTCTCCATGCATCCTAGTTCCCAAACCCAATGGAACATATAGAATGGTGACAGACTACAGGAAAGCGAACGCTCTATCAAAAACAGACTCATATCCTATTCCCAGGATTGATGACTGCATTGACAAAGTTGGACAGTCAAAGTATGTCACAAAATTTGATCTCCTCAAGGGCTTCTGGCAGATCCCTCTAACAGATAGAGCAAAAGAGATCTCTGCCTTCGTCACACCAGATGGATTATACCAATACAAGGTCATGCCATTTGGAATGAAAAATTCTCCAGCCACCTTCCAACGTCTGGTAAACAGAGTGATTGCTGGACTACCAGGATGTGAGGCCTATATCGATGACATTATCATCACCAGTGACAGCTTCCAAGAGCACCTCACCCACATCAGAAACTTCTTTCAGAGAGTGAGTGATGCCAAGCTGACTATTTACCTTGTAAAAAGTGATTTTTGTAAAGCTACAGTTGTTTACTTAGGTCATGTTGTAGGACAGGGTCAAGTCAAACCAGTTGATGCAAAAGTCAAAGTTATCACTGAATTTCCTGAGCCAACAACTAAAAGACAGCTCATGAGAGTTCTAGGGATGGCTGGCTACTACAGAAAATTCTGTAAAAATTTCTCGATCATCTCTGAACCTTTGACAAATTTACTGAAGAAAAGTGCAAAATTTGTTTGGGATGAAAAATGTCAAAATTCGTTTGACCAGCTGAAAGCTATTCTCAAAAATGCACCAGTTCTCTTATCTCCCAATTTCAAAAAGGAGTTCAAGTTGGCAGTTGATGCCAGTGACTGGTGCAGGTGCAGTTTTACTGCAAGAAGACACTGATGGAGTAGATCATCCTGTTTGTTACTTTTCCAAAAAGTTGATAAACATCAGAAAAACTACTCAACAATTGAAAAAGAATGTTTGGCACTTGTTTTGGCTTTACAACATTTTGAAGTCTATTTGACTTGTTCAGCTACTTCCATCAAGGTCTTTAGTGACCACAATCCCCTCACATTCTTGCACAAGATCAAAAACAAGAATCAAATATTACTGAGATGGAGTTTACTTTTGCAAGAGTATGATTTGGATATTTCTCACATCAGGGGAAAAGATAATGTAATCCCAGATACACTGTCACGCATGTAATTTTATTTCTTTACTTGACTGTGGAAAGTGTGATTTTACTTTTCTATTTGATTGTGAGACTTGCACTGATTGTTATGTATATGATTGTTATCATGATCAATGATACGTTTGTGCAAAGTTCAAGATTGTTCGGATTATAAAACTGTTAATTTTGACAAAATAAAGCTTTTAGCAAACCTTTCTTTTCTTAAAGAGGGGAGGTGTTATGTATGAGTACTTTTTGCACAGCATTATATTTCATTTGTAAATGAAGATTTGTTACATGCTGTTTTGCTGCCTTGCTGGTCAGCTATATTTATTTTGTTCATTGGCACCCTCTGGTGGCGTGTATTTGTAAAATCATTAAGAAAAGACCAGTGATTTCTAGAGGCTTCTAGCACTTTCCTGCTTGGAGGGGGCGGGATTTCCCTAGAATCCTGTGGATCTTTCTAGAAGGTTGCTAGTCTATATAAAGGCTGTGATTTTTAGCACAACAGAGCAGACAGCAGAAGAGAGCAGACCAGAGTTTTGTTTTGGCAAGTCAAATAGTGGAATTGAAGTGTTATTAGAGAATTAAATAGTGGATATATTTTTTTGCACTTTTTTTTTGTGAAGAATAAATTTGTTTTAGCTGTACTTTCTGGTTTTCTTATGTTATGACTTGAAAAAAATCACAACAAAGTCTCCCATATTAATAGTCCCACCACCTCTACAAGCTTGCGTAATCCTCCTAAACAGCATTTAATTGATTGTACTGTCCAAAGCTGGTGGTCGATAGCATACTCCTATGTTTAAACCTGTCTCGTGTTTGCTAATGAGCCTGACCCAGATTTCTTCACAGGACAAGGAATGTTCAATTTCGGGAATTTCCTGTACATTTATGCTTTTGTTCACATAGAGTGCTACAACCCCTCCTCGCCTATTACATCTGTCCTTCCTAAAGAGCTTATAACCCTCTATGTTATATTCATCTCCATCCTCTTCACTTAGCCATGTCTCTGTAATCCCAACTATGTCATAGCCCTCACTAATCATTACAGCCTCAAGTTCTGGAAATTTATTTTTTATGTTTCTTGCATTCAAATAAAAACATTTCAGGTTACTACTAATGCTCTTTCCCCTTGATTTCCCATGTGGCAGCTGCTTTAAGCCCCCCACTACGCTTTGTTGCTTTAAAAGTAAATCATCGATAGTGCATGTATCACCGTCAGCTTCCATTGGGGCAGTCTGCATTTCCCTATGTGTAACACTCACTAACCTCCCTGCCCCCTAAATCCCTAGTTTAAATAATCCTGTGCTACCCTCAACATATGCTGGCCCAGTGCAAAGGTACCCCTCCGGTTCAGGTGCAGCCCATCAGGCTTGAACAGGTCACCCCTGTTCCAGAAAAAGTTCCAGTGCCCCATAAACCTATACCCCTCTTTTCTACACAAGGTTCGTAGCCACGTGTTAAACCTCCAGATAAAATTCTGCTTTCCTTTGCTTGCACATGGTACCGGTAGAATCCCAGAAAACACTACCGTTGAGGATGTGCTCCTAAGCTTCTCAGCTAATTCCACAAATTTGCCTTGCAGAACCTCAAACCTACCCTGACCTATGTCATTTGTACCAATATGGAACATGACAACTGGATCCTTCCCCGCTCTGGCCTGGAGCTTCGCCGTGCGCTCCAGGAGGTCTCCTACCTGGGCACCAGGCAGGCAACACACCGTACGAGACTCCTTGTAGCGCGAACAGACTAAGCTATCTATTCCTCTAAGTATTGAGTCCCTCACTATCAATAACTCTCTTTTCTGAGGGGTAGAGGCCAACAGGGTGCCCTGCTGCTCATGAGTCCCCTCACTCTCAGGGTCATGGGCCAAGTCAAGTTTTTGCAAGGGCTGGAATCGGTTGGACACCTTAACCACTGAAGGAGCTGTATGCTGTACGGCATACACACCATTTCTCTAAACGACATACTACTTAGTTCCTCTTGGAAATCTACTGATTGCGAACTACGTCGTGTCGCCAACTGGCCCTGAAGATCAAGGATCTTGCTCTCCAGATGCTCAATTAGCTGGCACCAATGGCAGACAAACCCACCCTGGAAATCTCTTTCCAAAAGTGTGATCATCCTGCAACCGTCACATAGTTTTGGCCACATTTTGAACCCCCTACCTAATGACCTTGCTCACCCTAGATAAAATAAAATTACTAATGCCGAGACGGAAGCTGAGGAACCACAATTTATTAATTTATTTAAGAACCTAGGAAGCCCTAAGCAGCAGTCACAATAGAAACCGTGGGGAAACTATGTAAATGGATTATAAGCCTCTTTTAACAGGGGCTTAGTTTCAGGTAACAGAATGAAACACCAAATTGAGCCAAACTCTATATGTAATAAGCACTCCTAAAAAGCCGGCTTGAGTTTATCTAGTCCCAGTACTATTAATACATTAAACTAAAAATATCACAGGGCTTAGCTGAGAGCCCAGATAAAACAGACAGGCTCCAACGCCCAAGAGAAACTGGTGGAGACAGAGCACTCTGGGAGAAAACTTACCCTTTAAATTCCAAGCTAACCGAATGGACAAGTCAAGTGACTGCTGCACTACTAACTAAATACTAAATCTCAGATCCCCAGCCAAGAATGCAAACAGTACTTATCTAGCTAGCTAGCCGCAAATACAACCAAGGGTAAGCGAGAAAAGAGTAAAGCCCCTGTTCCCTTTAATTAAAATGGACCGAATAAACAAGTCATTTACTATGTCAGCGAAATAAACACAGCACCTCCCACAACAAGCTGTCCTAAGCACTCGAACAAGCAGTTAAACTTCAATCAGCTGATCAAGGCGCAGCAACCGGAGGAAAATGCAAAGATCGGGTATTTACAATGTGTTTAATCAGAGAGCCCTTCGGTGATAATAAAATGCAAGAAAGACGAAAACCCCGGTTCGCGTTAATATTCAGCTTGGCAATGCGTTTATGCGGTAATGCAGTCAGGAAAGAGAATGAAGGGGACTAAAAACCCCGGTGAACGTCAATATTTATTGGCTAGAAGACTGTATGAAAGGCAGCTACCAAGTATGAACCAAGCCGGGCAACAGTTAGATATCCAGGTAATTCGATTATATTCTTGGCGTTGAGAGCTTGGAAGGGTTCGGTTGCTAAATCAGCTACAAGGAAAAAAAAAAAAAAAAAACAGGCGAGTACCACAGTCCCTGAAAACTGTTTTACTTTGTATATCGCACAATTCACTTAGTTCGACAATTATTTTGCATTTAATTTATTCTCTAAATTTAGTGTTTAAATTTAAATTTCTCTTATCCATTCTTCAACATGGGAAAGACAAAGGAACACGCCATTCAAGTAAGGCAGATGTGTGTTGACCATCACAAGTCAGGCAATGGCTACAAGAAACTACCCACTCGCCTGCACCTGCCCATATCTACTGTCAGAGGAATCATTAAGAACCGTGGAAAACAAGCCTGGATGAGGACGCAAGGTTATTTTGCCACCACGCACAGTGAGGAGGATGGTAAGAGAAATAAAAAGTTCTCCAAAGCTCACTGTTCAAGAATTGCAACAAATGGTTGCATCTTGGGGTCACAAAGTCTCCAAAACAACCATCAGGCGCTATCTACCACCTGTTTGGGAGGCATGCATGGGAAAACCTTTTCTCATTCACAATCATGAATGCAAACATCTGGACTTCGCTAAGCAATACACTCTGAATGGGTATGGCAGAGGATGAGTATGCAGAAAAGCACCTCATGCCCACTGTGAAGTATGGGGGAGCATCGGTGATGCTGTGGGCCTGTTTCTCTTCCACAGGCCCTGGGAACCTTGTTTGGGTGCATGGCATCATGAACTCTCTGAAATACCAGGACATTATAAATCAAAATCTGGTGGCCTCTGTCTGAAAGCTGAAGATGGGTCGTCACTGGGTCTTTCAGCAAGATAGTGACCCTAAACATGTGGCCAAATCTACACAGAAATGGTTCACCAGACACAGAATCAAGCTCCTCCCATGGCCATCTCAATCCCCCAGACCTCAAGCACATTGAAAACCTGTGGAGTGAGCTGAAGAGGCGAGTGCAGAGGAGAGGACCCAGGTCGCTGGATGATTTAGAGAGATTGTGCAAAGAGGAATGGTCGAAGATCCCTCTTTCTGTATTCTCCCATCTTGTGAAACATTATAGGAGAAGATTAGGTGCTGTTTTGTTGGCAGAAGGGGGGGGGGTGTACAAAGTATTAACATCAGGGGGTGCTAATAATTGTGGCACACATGATTTGATGTAAAATAATAATTTCTAAATGTTGCATTTTCCTCTTTTTTCATTGTGGTCCTATATCATTGAGAAAAAAAACTGAATTTATTATAAGCTAATGAACACATCTTAATCAGGGGTGCCAATAATTATGGAGGGCGCTGTATGAGGGACCTGGCGCACCCGTGCCATCGTGACCTACGACTTTCAAAAACACACTGCCACCTAGTGTAGACCACCACCATGACAAATATAACTAATGGCTCCCACACGCAGTTTTGAAAGGAAATCCGTTATTTTGCGGGCATTTAAGTTATCAAGCGATCTTGAGTTGAATGAATGAATGAAAAATTTATTTCGGTTCACTTGCAATAGGCCTAAAACAACTTAGATCAAAGTAAAGATTCAAAGATTTTAAGCACACCGAAAGGATGTATGCAGAAGCCAAAGCTTATTTAAGCCTACCCCTTCAACAAAACACAACTATCCCAGAAATAATATTACAGCAAGAACAATGCAGATGCATTGGTGTTGTTTGCATTCATTTGAAATATTTACATAATAACATAGACACATTAACTTGCATAATCCATATAAATATACATAAAATACAGATAAATACACAATAACATAGACATATTAACTAACATAATCCATGGCGTATTTCAAAACCAATTGATTCTTAGAGTCTTTTGAGCGTTACCAATTTTGTGCATGTTTTTATATTTTCAGAAGAAGCATTCCACAAATTTACACCTGTAACTGACGGACAATGAAATTTGATGAGAGTTACACTCAAGGTACACAGATGAGAACTTCACACAGCTAAGTTAGCTTGCTAGCTAATTTATTGCTGGGTAAAGAGAACCATAATCTTAATTTACTAGACGGCGGAGGAGGAAAATTATGCCTGTATATAACGTGCATAGTAACCTGACCGTCGCACTTTGCCATCATTTATAATAAATAATAATAATAAAAAATTTTATTTATATAGCACCTTTCAAGCAATACAGCACAAAGTGCTTCACAAGCAGGTAAAATACATGTACATAAAAGCAATAAAACAAAATGGGGAAACAAGGAATTAAACATCAAAGGAAAATCAAGATAATAAAAGGAGACATACATGAAAACACAACCATAAAAGAATTTAAACCGTAAAATCAGCAAAAGCAAGCCTAAAAAAATGAGTCTTTAAAAGAGATTTAAAAGACAATAGAGACTCAGCATTTCTTATGTTGTTTGGGAGGCTGTTCCAGAGTATTGGAGCCTTAACCGAAAAGGCTCGATCACCCTTTGTTTTTAACTTGGACTCTGGAACAGCCAATAATGATTGCTTGGAGGATCTTAGCAATCTTTTCGGTCTGTAAGGATTTAAAAGCTCACTTATATACTCTGGTGCCATGCCATGGAGTGCTTTGAAGGTAATCAACAGAATTTTAAAATCTATTTGGAATTGGACAGGCAGCCAGTGCAAAGATGCCAAAATTGGAGTTATGTGGGCTCCTTTATTTGTTCTAGTGAGCAATCTTGCCGCTGAATTTTGAACCACTTGCAGTTTGTTCAAAAATTTCTTATTCAGACAAGTAAATAATGAGTTGCAGTAGTCTAATCTAGAAGAGATAAAAGCATGAATAATTTTTTCCGTATCTTCAAATGACAGAACAGACCTAATTTTAGCTATTTTACGGAGTTGAAAATAGCATGACTGTACAAGCTTCTTTACGTGGAGCTCAAATTTGAGTTCAGTATCGAATATCACACCGAGATTTCGGGAAGAGGGCCTAATGTTAGAAGCAAGAGGTCCAAGGGATGATTGGATTTTATCCGACACCAACTTTGGACCAAGTATAATGACTTCGGTTTTATTTGAGTTTAACAGCAAAAAATTATTAGACAACCAATTTTGAACATCAGCTAAACAGTCATGCAACACCAACACATTGCTGAAATCAGAGGATTTTACTGAAATATACAACTGCGTGTCATCAGCATAACAGTGAAAACCTATTTTATGCTGACGAATAATAAAACCCAGAGTTAACATATAAATACAAAGCAATATAGGCCCAAGTATGGAGCCTTGAGGTAAACCTGAAGTAAGCAGTACAGATGAGGATACATGTTCACCGATGGAAACCAAAAATTTTCTGTTCGACAGATAGGAAGAGAACCATTTCAGAACTGTCCCAGAGAGCCCAACCCAATTTTTCAGCCTATCAATCATGATGACATGATCAACTGTATCAAAAGCAGCACTGATGTCCAAAAGCACGAGTATTGAGCAGTTGCCAGAGTCAGCATTCATCAAGGAGATCATTAGTGACCCTGAGAAGGGCCGTTTCTGAACTGTGTTGACGTCTAAAGCCTGATTGAAATTTCTCAAAAATATTGTTGGTTTCCACCAGCTCTAAAAGTTGCTTTGCGACCACTTTTTCCAAGACTTTCGAAATAAAAGGCAGTTTTGATATTGGTCTAAAATTACTAAGAATGGCTGGATTAAGATTTGGTTTTGAATGCGGGCAATCTTAAAATAGTCTGGAACACTGCCAGTAGAGAGAGAACTGTTTACCACGGAAAGCAGGGCAGGGCCAGCAGCTATCATTACTTCTTTAAAGAAATAAGCTTGCTTGGTAGGTTTTTTTTCCTCAAAATTAAACATTGTCTTGTTTAATATTTTGAGATTGACACTCATGGCTTCTCGGCCGTGTTCACAGCTGTCAATGTTGATGCAGCTTACGCTTTCAGTGGGCGTTTAAAAGCGTCAAGGCAATATTCAGAGTTTGACGCGACACTGCGCGACTAGTGGGCGTTGGGCTTTAGACCAGATGTAAAGTAGGAGAATCTTGCTGTTTCTATAGTAACAACTATACTAACTGTACTATTAACGATAGACGATGGCATGTCTCATTTATCGCCTTTACAACGAGCGGGCATTTAGACGGGAAAGAAACAACCCAATGGAGCTTTACAACGACAAGGAGCTGATTTAGAGGTTTCGATTCTGTAAGAGAGATCTGTATGAACTTGTTGAAGAGCTGTCACAGGACTTGCAATTTGTGTCGGACCGTAACGCAGCATTGCCACTAATGCTGCAGCTGCTGATTGCACTTCGTTTTTATGGAAACGGTGCAACACAGTTGGAGACATGATCGGCATCCATAAATCCATCGCCTGTTGGGCCATCCGCAGGGTGTCACTGGCCCTGAGCCGTCGCCTTTTGCCTCCCAACTGAAGAGTCGGCATTGATGAAGCAACGGTTCCGCCAAACCTCCAGCATCCCTGGAATCTTGGGCTGCATTGATGGGATTCACATCCAGATCCAGGCTCCATTTGATCACGAGTATTTGTATGCACACATAAAGGATACCACTCCATCAATGTGCAAATTGTGATGGATCTTTCAGGAACCAGTCGCGAGAACCAAGCAGTGCAGTAAAACTGGATTTTATTAAGGAAGGGGGAGAACCCCTGCAGAGCAGGAGGAAACAGTACAGAGTCCCCAGTCCAAAAGTCAAAATCCAGAGGCCGAAATCCGAGTCATAACCAGGGCACTAATCACAGTACTCGTAGTCAGGCAAAACGGGTTTGTTACACAGGCACGGGTTTGTCAGAGAATCTAAAGCCAAAATCCAGTGGGCGTAATCCGAACCGTTAGCAGGGCAGCAAACACAAAACTCGGAGTCGGGCAAAACAGGTATGGTACATAGGCAAAGGAATATCAAAAGTAAATCCAAAATCAGAATCCGGGACGTTCCAGTCAGAAGTATAACACTAAACAATTGCAGCACAGGGAAAACGTCCTGACAAGAGCTGTGAATGAAATGACTGCTTAAATACACATAGGGGAAGTGACATGCCACAAAGGGGAGGCAGGTGATATAGATCAGACTAATTACAAAGGAATGTTCCTGATTACAAGAAATTGGCAAAAGCCAAAACGTGGACAGGGATCACAGAGACAGCCTACCGACAAACATATGGCTCCGGTCAGGGAGTTCTACCGTGCCCAGAGTGAGAGGCAGAACAGTGATTAACAAGGCGCAGAAGATCTGCTTGAAGCACAGCAAAGTAATTTGAGTGATGGCAAGGGGCAGAGACTAGAGCAGAGCGAGTGCTGAGAGCTTCTTAGTCAATTCGTGATGTGCAGCAAGACAATCCCTAGTGCTTGTTCGTAAGTTAGCACTATAAACAATGTTAGTCTTGATTAGTAAGTATACTTAAAACAACAAACTGTTAGTATTGTTAGTGATATAGAAAAGCAAGGTGAAGGAAGTAAACGAGATTGGAAGGAATGGATGAAATCCCAGAAATCATGAAATCACCCAAAAGTGTGGCACACAATACTGGGGTGGTGAGCGATCACATGACAAAAGACCAGACAGGGGGAGACAAAGTGCAATGCAAGGTATGACACAAAACAAGGACCGGAATAACTGCAATGGTGGAAAATGGCAAACAGATAAAGACAAGGCAAAAACAAAACATGGCAAGGAATCTAAATCACAATACAAAATACAGAGCATGGTCAGACAAGGCAGAATTCATCATCAAAACATAGGCAGGACAGGATCAAAACAAAGACATGGTCAGGCCGATCAGGATCATAACACAAATTGCTTGTGACGCCAATATTACCGTGTCATCAATTTGGTGGCAAGATGGCCTAGATCCACTCATGATGCATGCATCCTTCAGAAGAGTGTACTGTACCAGGATTTTGAGGCTGGAAGAGTTAACAGGCTGCTTCTTGGGGACAGTGGCTACTCTTTGAAATGTTGGCTGATGACTCCTATACTCGCTCAAAGGACTGAGCAAGACCGGCGGTACAACACCATCCATGCCGCCACTAGATACGTTGTGGAGCGGAGCGCAGGTGAACTATAAAATGTGTCTTACAATTTAAAAAAAATTAATTTAATGTCTGAAATAGTCTGCAAATGTAAGCTGGATAGCTGAACAAGTATGTAAACATGAAGCCTACATACATAATTTGCGGGATAAACCCAGATAAAGTGGAAAAGAAAGTAATGTTAACCCCTTTCTGCAGAAGCCAAATTTGGCTGTTTATGGGTTACCCAATTTAATGCTTTATAATTCAAGACTTAAGCTTCATAAAGAGGAAATATGTGGCTCAACTCAGAAAAGACACTTACAGCATTTAGAATTACATTGTATTTCAGTTTATTTTCATGATTTTGGTAGAGAAAATGATCTGCAAACATAAAAAATCTTCATGAGAATTCACCATTGTAACTGCAAAAAAAAAAAAATAATAATAATAATAATTCTGAAGATTGAAAAACTGCTGGGGCTTAAAACTATACATTTCTGGGATCATAAACTCCCCGACCACAAGTAAAATTCATCTTCAACATTACATTCTAGATTACCAACATGCTATTAGCCAAATTACACAGCTATCCAAGTGGCTCCCCAAAGTCTTAAAATGATGTACTGTCAAATCATAAAAAAATCATGTATTTAACACAAATAAAGTTTTAAGGCATGAAATTTAATATGAAATTAAAATATCAATATCAGTGCAGTTGAACATCAGTGGTCACCAGTAACCTCTCCAAACACAAAACATGCCTTTTCTCCATTATAAAGTTGTGAGTTTTCCCATTTTTCTTCCAAGTCCCCCAAGCCAGCACACAAACACATTCATAAGCAGGAACCCTCGGGTCTTGTTTCATTCAAAATAATTCCCATTGACCATATCCTTATCTAATTTAAATCCAGTAAATATAACTGAACACTTCAAGGCCAGTTTTGCGAGCCTTTTTTCAATAAATCACGTCTATTTCAGCCCCATAATGTGCACAATGTAGACAGGATACAACCGAGCCTGCTGATACGCATAGGCTTGTATGCTCTGTGTTTGTCCAATCAATGTGTTTCACTTACTGTAAAATGTTTAAACACTCGGGAATTGGATAAGAAAGGAGTCAATCAATACATTGTTACTGGGGGAGTTTCACGAGGGCGTGAAGTATAACTGCAGTTGTGCAGAAGAGCCTAAGTGTATGATTGAGTGGTTGGCTATCAACGACAGTACTCGGGTGGATAGAAGGAAGCACTGAATTTGTCAATGAAGGAATCTACACTTAAATCCACGGTGGGGAACTACAAATTTTTTGTATGTGATGACTGTGTTACGAGCCAAGCCCTGTTTATTATTTTGTTGTTGTTGTTGATAGTGGGTAACATATATTTGTGTGACGTACGGATGGCGTGGTGGCTGTCTGTGGGTAGTGCTGAGAAAGAGAACGTGTAAGTTCAGTTCGCCACAGCCACGGCGAAATGTGTGGTGAAGTTAACTATCTTAATGCAGGGAAATAACAGTCCGGTAAGACGAAAAGACCGTGTTTCTTGTTTTTAACGCTGTGTACTGTGTTCCGTTGCTGAATAAAGGTGTCGGTCGCTGCCACAGAATTGATCCGCGAAGTTGTTGGAAGTTCTGTTGCCACAACGAGCCAGGCTAGTTTGAGTTAGCTAGCTATAACCAGAGGACTCCTTACTACGGTTCGGGGCCGAGAAGCTGGAAAGGTAACAACTGTAATTGACAGTAGAATGTGATTGAATCAATACCATGTCGAATTTTTTGCCTCAGAAAACTGATTTTTCTGAACCATTAATTGGAATACTATTGGCTCACTGTGGCTAAACTGGTTGCTACAGAGGATAATGATTTTTTCTGTGTCAAGAGATCTTTTTTTTTTAACTGCTAGATTCCTCCTTCATAGCCCGACGAACATGGAGTCGAGGTGGCAGAGACTCAAAAGCTAAACCTTAACAGCCACTTTAACAAAGAGAAGATTTTATAACCACACTCTATACTGAAGCCTTGCACTTTAAAGCAGCTTCATAAACCGTATCTCTACGTAAACCTCCACAAAAACCTTCCTGAATATCAATTTGTGAGGTTTCTTTAGTTTTAAAAAGAGGAGCAGGTTAAACAATGACAAAAGCACAAGGCTTCAGAGCAGGAAACACAGAGAAGACAAACAGATATGGGCGGATGGATCACGATTCGTGTTTATGTAAAAACCCACCCACACTGAAATCTTTTGGCAGAACACACTTAAGGACCTAATTCATATTTGGTGGACAAATTGCAGTCCCCAACCAACCTTCCCTTGTTCAACACTCCAGCTGTTATATCAGAAAAAAACACTTGGAAATACTCACATTACCTTTCTGGAGAGCCATAGTTCGATGAGTAAATAAATGATGCAGCATAGCATAAAATAATAGTAAGATACCTAGTTAAATTTCTGAAAGGTCAGAGCTCTGGAACATCTCACTATGAGCAAATTTAAATCATTTCAGCATCTGATGATTTAGAAGCCAAAGCAGCCAGACCAAACAAACTTCACAGGGGTCTTAATTCAACCAGGATTTTTTGCTCAGCAATCGTCAGTGGTCCCACAGGCTAAATGGCTGACCAGATGCTTTCAGTGATTCTGCTCAAGTTCTTTTTGACTATAAGGTGCGAGCCTTGCAGGTTGTGTGTGTGGTGTACGGTGTGTGTGGTGTGTGTGTGTGTGTGTGTGTGAGAGAGAGAGTTCTTGCACTTGATATAAAGCTATAACCAAAAAATGTTTTTCCCCCTACAGTGTGGGGACATTATTGGGAAGTGAGGACATTTCCATGTGTCCTCAGTACTACAAATGCAAATAGCGACATGTCAGTTAAGGTCAAGGGTAGGGTAAGGGTTTGGTGTAAGGTTAGAATTAGGGAAAGGGTAAGGTTAGGGTAAGGGTTTGGGTTAGGCATGCATTGCTTATTGTTAAGATAAGGGAAAGTCTGCAGAGACACACCAAAAATGAATGGAAGTCAATGTAACGTTCTCTCAAGGATAGATGCACAAGGTTGAGTGAGTGAGTGAGTGAGTGTGTGTGCATACATGCGTAGCAGGTAAACGCACTGAGGAGGGGCAACCACTAAACCTCAACTGTAGTGAGAACACAGGTGTAGTTGTCATGTGACCAAATATTCCAGGCCAAGAAGGCGAGCATCAAAACAACTGCATTCAGAAAGTGCGATGCAGATGGTAATCCATCCGGGAATTAATGTAGGGACACTGATCACTGTTCAGCTTGGTGATCCACTGATTCTGGTTCAGGTTCCTGTTCCACCACAGCATTGGGGCTTACAGTGGGGGACCTCTCATTTTGACCTATGGAGAAGCCATAAAATAGGTACAGTGAACCAACCTACCATGTTGTTTCAAGACGGCATCTGACAAAATTGTATAGTGTGTGTGACTGTGCGCGTGCCTCTATGTGGTTGTGTGATCATCTCACTTTGCTCTGACAGGAAGCTGCACCTCCTGAGGACCTTCTCCAATGTCTCCACGGTGACGGGCTGGGTCAGCACAAAGTCCGCCGTGCCGTCTGGAGGATCTTCTGAACAACAGAAAGTAGAATTCAGACAGCCATCCTCTCAGGGAGCTGAGGAGCGACGTCATGTACAGCACATACCTAAACCTGCCTCCGGTACAACCAGGACACACACCGCTTCACCTGACCGCTGGCAGGTCTTTTTCCTGTTGTGATGAACGACAACAATTCAGCAAACACATTTCTACATATCTGAGCAGACCTCGGCCAATGTAATGATGTGGCTGTGGACCTCTCCTGGCAGGAAGTCCTGTATGTCATAAATTAAACACCACTTAAAAGCTGGGAAAGTTGATGCCAGGGGGCAGTTAATGTTAAGCTTGTCGTTCGGAGGGGAAGGAGCAAACGGACCCAGAGGACTGATAAATTGAATAGTTGCGTAAAGCGCCGAGTTGGCTGATAGATAAAAAGATCCAAAGTTAAAATATAGTTAACAGTTTAAAGAATGAATGAAAAATGAACGAGCAAGAATATGATACATATTTTAACCCTTTACTGGCTTCATGAATGACTATTTTCGGTACAGTTAAGATGCTCGAGTTGCTCAGAGTCTTCTGCAACAAATCCCAACATCACTTCATGGGAACTACAGGAAAAATCTGTAGCCAAAGCATCCGTGGTAAAGTACTGTAGGCAGATGAGGGTTACATGCTGCATGCTGTCTGTCGCACTGAGGGTTCCCTCACCTGAATGTGCGGAGAGCCTGGAGCTCAGCAGGAGCTCTAGAGTTACTCAGGTGGAAGAGCAGCAGCTGGTAGGTGTTGGGGTCCACATACGGCAGAGCACTCAAGGGCACAAGCTTCATGACCCTGATCTGACCAAACCTGGGTAAAGTCTCCCAAAGAAGCCCGGAAGTTTGAATAACGACGTCATTGTCACCGATCAGCAGTACACTGACAGCCACCTGGAAATGAAGATACCCAAAATGGCATTTCATACAGGACACTGATCAATGAAATGCTTCTCACTGGCGTTGCCACATCCCAAGGTTTAGCTCAAAACGTTCACAGAGAAGGGACAGAGACCAGATGGATTTTACAGGCCAGAGTGAATATAGGGGAAGATAGATGTTAGACGTGTGCGAGTGTGTTTGTGGAGTATGAAGTTACATTTAAAACTAAAGTTCTTTGCATCATGTTCCCAATCAGACCTGTGTAATGTGGAGGGGGAAAAGCCACTAGATGGCAGTATTGACTTTTTTTTTGTTGAGCCCAGTCTGGAGCTAGGTTTGGGCACGTCCTGGGCATGTCTGAGAGGGAAAGTCCCAGAGAGAAAAAAAAAAGGTGGGAGGTCTAAAAGGTGGGAGGGGGCTGCAAAAGAGTATATCAGGAGAAAAATTGAGAGAGTAAAGTAGTAGGAGAAATTGCAAGGAGAAGGATACATTTGACCAGACCTGTCACTCTTTTCAAGACCTGTGAAGCTTTATGTGGATTTTTGCCTGAGTTGGAACATTTTCCTGTCCCAGGACATCACCAAGCAACCCAACCAAAGGGACTGTAAATATTTTTATTCTTGTAAATATCAATCTTGGTTAGTAGTACAAATTGTAGGTTAGTTGTCAGTTTGTATAATTAAATCTGTTTAAGTTTAAAAATTTTGTCTGTCATCCCTTGCTGTATTAGGTGTCATAAATTGGGGCCATAACACCTGGGATCAATTTTAACCAATGTGCAGGTAGTCGAACAGGTAAAAATGTTCAAGTATTTAGCGGTTCAATTTGATTTCAATTTAAAATGGGCTCATCAAGTTATTAACAAGCTCATCGATTATTCGCAGTTTGTCCTCGCAGCAGGGGCTGCGGTAGCACAATGTGGATAAGAGCATCAAGATACCATTTACCGGAGTAGCCGTCCACCATTCATTATGGCACCACCACGTGATTTTAGCCGTTAATTTATTTATCCAAGATAAGATATACTTTATTGAACTCTGTGGGGCAATTCGTCCTCTGCATTTGACCCATCCTACACTTAAGAGCAGTGGGCAGCCACAGAGCGCCACCCGGGCACCAACTCTAGTTCTAAAGCCAGTTTGTTGGTCAGGGATATCGGTTGGAGTGTTCCTATGATGCATGTTTTTGTGGGTGGGGGAAACAAGAGTACCCGGAGGAAACCCACACATGCAAACGCCACGCAGAAAGGCCCCAGGCCGGATTCAAACCAACGACCTTCTTGCTGTGAGGCAGAGGTGCTAAGCACTGTGCCGCCACCGTATTTAACCTTTATTTAACCTGGTAAGAACCAGTCGAGATTAAAAATCTCTTTTACAATGGTGACCAGGCCAGGAAGGCAGCAGAAAAGTGCACACCAGAACAAGCTGAATACATACAATGAAATACAGAACAATATTTTAGAGCAGAGCAGGGTTGCGAGAATACAGAGGCACATATAAAGAAAATGCATCAAGATAAAACAGGTCATTTTGCATTAAAACCACAACAACTTGTGGTGCAGATTCGAGTCAGCTTTTGTTAGAAGCTCCTAAGGGGGATCAGGGAACTTAGGTTCAGTGGAACCTGCAAGCTGTTCCAAGACCAGGAGCCGAAATAAAACGGATTCTTTTCCCAGCCTCAGTCCGTACTGGTGGCACTTATAGAAGCATTTGATTATTGGATCCAAGATTGTAGGCGTTTTCAACAAAGACAAACTTTGAACTTATGTAGCTGGGTAACCTTCACAAAATGACCTTGTACATTAAAATGTGCCAGTGTTGCAGCCTGCGTACAGAAGGCCAGCCTACCAGGTCATACAGTGTACAGGGGTGAGTCCGGTAGTCAGAGTTTTAAATGTATCTCAAGGCAGCATGGTATAATGACTCAAGTTTAGCAAGGATAGTGGGACTAGCAAATCAGGAAATGGTGTCACCATAGTCCAGCTGAGGCATAAACAGGGCAGTAACCAGTCTTTTACCCGACAACTGGTGAGAAACATGACTTTAGCCTAAAGAGAAAAAAGATAGTAAGTCAAGTTTCAGATATTGAGAAAAATGGGAAAATCATCAATAAGGCCCTGCCTTCTGCCGTCCCTTTCATTGGGTTTTTTTTTTTTTTTTAAACCTGTACATTATTTCTGTAGTTTCAGTATGAAATGATGGAGAAGCCAATTAGTCCAAAGTAACATCAAAATCAATTTCCTCAAATTTGACTTACTAGCTTTTTCCATTAAGCGCTAGATTTGGTAACCTGCCTGCCATACTCAACTAACTTCAAAACCTAATCATAAGGCGCTAAAATTATTGACATTTTGCCCCATCTTTACTTCAGGAGATGTTTAGGAAGACGGCACTGAAGCAGGGCCACAGTATCGCTCATGATCCATCCCATGTCCTCCACAAACAATACGGGATTATGAATTTGGCAGAACCTCCAAAAGGCACAGGTAATCAAATTGTAACCTGAACAAAAACAAATTTTCCCTAATACTACGATCAATTAATGACATGTACTAGTGTGAAATGAGATGTGTGTGTTTGTGTGGTGTGACATGAGATGCATGCGTTAGATAATTCAGGACAATATCTGCTTTGGTTGCAAGAATATGCCATATTTCCAAGATGAAATCTATTAAGCATATGAACAACTTTTTGTTTTTTTTTACTAAGGCTACAGGTGCTTATGGCAGGCAACTTTAGGACAGTGTGCAATATTTCAATTTATATTTTCTTAATTATAGGTTGAGAGCATGAGCAATGTTTCAGGGGAATGTGCTTTTTTCCCCCCTCACTTTAAAGAGTTATCATCAGATGGGTCATGATTTTTTGGCATTCGTCATGTGTTTGTGTTGTATACCGTTGAATTTTAATCACTGACGGAGACCAAGGCTAATGTTGTAATCGTGACCATTCTAGTTAAGGCAAACTGCTCAAATGTAAGGGAAATGCTGACAAATCCTAAGTGGGATGACTTGCTGTCATCATTATTATACGTAATGACATGTAGAAGGACCTTAGGCTGCTGGAAAGGCCGACATGGCTCAAACAAATGCGTAGTCCGGTACACCTGATCACATTCTATGTCATCATGCAACATATAACCTATTCACCAAGTTTCAAAGACGAACGACCATCCGTTAACTTTATTTCATATCAATTAAAAGTTAAATAAAGAAACAATAATTTCATATTACTGGCAGAACGAAACTATCGCTATTGCAAAAAAAAAAACAAAAAAAAAAAAAACCCAATATTGAACTCGTGTATGTAATTCCATACTCACAAATGCAACCGTCTCTCTCAAAAAATTGAGAAAAACAACAAACGAACCAGGTGATAATTTCACAACGGAAGACGAGACAATATTAACTCATATTAAGCACAAATGGACAAAACGAAGTCGACGTTTGTTTAAAAGTATTGAATTATCGTACCAATTCTTAATTGCAAGACAAAACACGTGAAAAATTGCTCAGCTTACCTGGCTGGAATTATATTGCTTGGATTCGCAAGCAGAGGTCATTCTCGTAGCCCGTGGAAATGCGGCTTCACGTTTGTAAAAAGGAAACTTCGCTGTTGTGCAGCAGCTCACGTGAATTTTCTCCTCAATTAACGAGGAAGGCAGCGGTCATTACAAAACGCGTGTGCGGGATGCAGCTTCAGGTGATTAAAGGTTTGATTGGCGCACCGCAAATATTCGTGATTAGAGGCAAACTTCACCCCAATCCACCACTACAGGCCTGCCCATTTAAATTTCTACTGTTGCTGTAGCTAAACTTTGAAGGGGATATTTAGTAATGTATTATGCGATAGTAGTGTCGTGTCTCAAATCAAGATTAAACATTGTAAGATGATATGTTTTGTTTTAGTTACTCTGATTCTTCGCGGTTAAGTTTATTATTCATTTCAACACGACAAGGATTCCAAATCGGCACTACTAACCCATAGGGTCAATTCATCAGCGGAATGCAGAATTTATGCGCCACCTGCTGAGGTAACTGTGTAATAGCATCAGATTTTTGGCTTGATCTCGGCTATTTCTTGCTTGTCAAACAGAGGTGTCCCCCTTCGAGTATGGAGGCATATTCGAGGCCCAAGAGGGTCAAAAATAAGCCGGGGAGGGTTTGCATGTTTTCGTGCAAAGTCTTTGCAATGAGAAGTTTTCATTTCATATCCCAGCCATTCCTAATAAAAAAAAAAAAATTGACATCATACAACGTTATTTTATTTTTACTTCCCTTCAATACTGATTAAAGAAAATGTAGTACTGGTACTTCCACCTCAAGTCTCTATAAGTGGGTCAAAAACAACCTGTATGCATTTCCAATGGATTCTCAGGGGAACCGTTTGGTTCTCACCAACTGTGGTTGTCATGAGCACAAAACCCAAAACCAGTGAAGTTTGCACGTTGTGTGAATCGTAAATAAAAACATAATACAATGATTTGCAAATCCTTTCAACCTATATTCAATTGAATACACTTCAAAGACAAGTAACTTAATGTTCGAACAGGTAAACTTCGTAATTTTTTGCAAATATTAGCTCATTTGGAATTTGATGCCTGTAACATGTTTCAAAAAAGCTGGCACAAGTGGCAAAAAAGACTGAGAGAGTTGAGGAATGCTCATCAAACACTTATTTGGAACATTCCACAGGTGAACGGGCTAATTGGGAACAGGTGGGTGCCATGATTGGGTATAAAAGTAGCTTCCCTGAAATGCTCAGTCATTCACGAACAAGGATGGGGCGAGGGTCACCACTTACTGAACAAATGCGTGAGCTGATTGTCGAACAGTTTAAAAAACAACATTCCTCAACGAGCTATTGCAAGAAATTTAGGGATTTCATCATCTACGGTCCGTAATATCATCAAAAGGTTAAGAGAATCTTGGAGAAATCACTGCATGTAAGCGACAAGGCCGAAAACCAAAATTGAATGCCCGTGACCTTCGATCCCTCAGGCGGTATTCCATCAAAAACCGACATCAGTGTGTAAACAACAGCACCACATGGGCACAGGAACACAGGAAAACCACTGTCAGTAGCTACAGTTCGTCGCTACATCTGCAAGTGCAAGTTAAAACTCTACAATGCAAAGCGAAAGCCATTTATCAACAGCACCCAGAAACGCCACCGGCTTCGCTGGGCCCAAGCTCATCTAAGATGGACTGATGCAAAGTGGAAAAGTGTTCTGTGGTCTGACGAGTCCACAATTCAAATGTTTTTGGAAACTGTGGACGTCGTGTCCTCCGAACCAAAGAGGAAAAGAACCATCCGGACTGTTATAGGCGCAAAGTTCAAAAGCCAGCATCTGTGATGGTATGGGGGTGTATTAGTGCCCAAGGCATGGGCAACTTACACATATGTGAAGGCACCATTAATGCTGAAAGGTACATACAGGTTTTGGAGCAACATATGTTGCCATCCAAGAAAAGTCTTTTTCATTTCAGCAAGACAATGCCAAGCCACATTCTGCACGTGTTACAACAGCATGGCTCCGTAGTAAAAGAGTGCGGGTACTAGACTGGCCTGCCTGTAGTCCAGACCCGTCTCCCATTGAAAATGTGTGGCGCATTATGAAGCGTAAAATACGACAACAGAGACCCCGGACTGTTGAACGACTTAAGCTGTTCATCAAGCAAGAATGGGAAAGAGTTCCACCTGAAAAGCTTCAAAAATTGGTCTCCTCAGTTCCCAAACGCTTACTAAGTGTCGTTAAAAGGAAAGGCGATGTAACACAGTGGTAAAAAGGCCCCTGTGCCAACTTTTTTGCAGTGTGTTGCTGCCTTTAAATTCAAAGTTCATGATTACTTGTAAAAAAAAAAAAGGTTTCTCAGTTTGAACATTAAACATCTTGTCTTTGCAGTGTATTCAATTGAATATGAGTTGAAAAGGATTTGCAAATCATTGTATTCTGTTTTTATCTACGATTTACATAACGTGCCAACTTCACTGGTTTTGGGTTTTGTATATTAAATATGAGCCACACAGATTATATTAGAAGTGTCATGCCTCAGGAAGATTATTTCACACAGCAAGATTTTATACATGTATTATATTCATTGCCATCAAACTGATATTTCAAGAACATACATCCCCATTCATGTTTATCGTGCGAGTACTAATAATTGTGCATCATCAAATTGACCGACTTTACAGTAAGAGAACACAGACTAGTGCACTAAGCAAAGATTTATTACTTTGTGTAATGTGTTTGTGCACATCTGGGTGCATGTGAATGTGTGCATCCTTAGAAAATGTTTCATGTAATCATACTGAAATATTTCAACAGCATATTTTCACAGAGAGGTGAAGCAATGACTTGCCTATAATCTTAGTCAATAAAAGTCCATGAGTAAAATGGCAGTCAAAACTGAAGGTCCAAGGCACTCTGATAAGTTAAAAATCCTTTATTGACAGGGATATCTACGCGTTTCGACTCCTACGAGTCTTCTTCAGGACATAATGAGCAATTACAAAACACGTGTTGAAATAGAAAAAGAGCATCATATGACGCAATCACATTACCTAGTTCATCACCACACACAAATTGGACCAAAATTATAAACCACAGAGCTTACATTCCCATAATGCTATAAATAACTCATAAATATAGCATTTATAGGTAGGAAAAAGTCACCACAAAAACATTTAGACAGAAAATATATGCTCTTGCTCATGACAAGATCACAAAAAGTACTGAAGTTAAGAAACATCAAGAGTAATTCTGAAGAAGAGCGATGATAAGCCTTCGACTGAATAAAACAAGAGTACACATTGATAACAATTCAAAATACAACAAAATTTGCCATAATGTTGGCATAAAATATTACAGAAAGGGGGAAAAAATCAATCTCCTCGTTGAGGCCAGGGAAGGAAGTGGCCCCCAGTGTATAGATCCAAAAAGTCTCTCGCTGCAAGAGACGTTTAAGTTTGCCCCCCCCCCCTCAAATTTTTAGAGACACTTCACTTCGATATCGGTTCCTGAACGATACTTTTTTCGATACCGATTTTATAAAATCCATTGTCACAAAAAGAAATTACATTACACATTACGGTACAAATGTTGAATTTTATTTTTCAGCTTTGGCATTTTCCTCTCAAAGCAGTTTTCTAACATAAAAAATAAACAAATAATTTTCAGTGCAAAAGAACAGTAGCAAATAAGTGACAAGTCGGTGTCTAGTGCTCACTGCTGCATACTAAGGACCTTTAAATCTTACGGTGGCTTCACTTAGCAGTTCTTCTTCAGAAAAATCAACATGTCTGCTTTCTCAGGTAACAGACAAGCCCAGTGTTTACTAGTGTTGCTACCGCAGCTGTACAGTCTTCATCAGACGAGTTGTCACGGTCACCAGCTCTCTCTTCAAGGTCCTGCTCCATCTGCAGGGCCTGGGTCATGACACCGTTATTCTGTATTCAACAGATTATGGGAGTCATATACACTGATCTACAGTGGAAGAGGAATAAAATATTACCAATAACAGTAAACACCTGTTGTGAGGTCCTACTACTCAGCTCCTCCTCTAGTCTGGTCCACACTCCATCTGCTACTTTCGTCTTGAATCTTGGGTCTAAGGCTGTGCCCTCCTCCAAGAACTGCCTGATGCCCTCATCCTGCAAGATAAAAACATAAAAACATAGCATAGTAGTCATGTCTCTGAGTGTACCTAACAAAAACAACTGAGAAATCAGGATTATGCTACACACTTGGTATCGTTTTGAGAGGTCATCCCAGATCTTCTCCTTCATGGTCTGTGGAAAGGAGGAGTCCTCATCAGTAACTGAGGAGTGGTGCTGGAGTTTCCCCAAGATGGTTAGAACCTGGCCCAGAGTTGGACTCCTTTCAGCAGAGATACAGACAGTTGAAGTATAGAAGATCTTCATAACTTTGACAAACTGATCTGCTTTACTGTAATCCTCTTCAGAAAGCCTCTCCAGTCTGAAAAAATATACAAATTGTTTTATTAGCTAGACTACAGCATTTTGAGCACATTAGTTTGCATTGATAATGGAATATGGTAATATCAATGTCCATCCTTAGCTACAATACCTGTCCTTCTCCATTGGTTTTTTTAACCGAGGGTCCATGGAGGCTGCCTGGATGGCAGGGAACTGCTCCAGAAATCACTCCACCATCAGGAACAGACTGTTCCACCTGTTCTTCACATCCATAATGACAGCATGTTCTGGAAGACCTAGAGAGAGACAGTGGGTGTGGTGCGTGGTTGTCAAACTGGTTGTCTATTTGTAGTAGTAGTTCAATAACTGATTTAGCCATGGAAGTTTGCTCTAAGTTTAGTCTATTTTGATTTCTACTTACCGAGAAGACGCTGCTTCTCTTTTAGGACAGGTTTAGCCAAGCTACACCTCTTTAACCACACCACCATAGCTCTGATTCTTCCTGCCCACCTTGAGACTGCAGGTATAGTGTACTGCTTTTGAGCAGCAATGTTTAGAGTATGAGCATAGCAGCTAATTTTCCTAATGCTCATCTTTTTCACTGCTACATCCATATTAGCTGCATTGTCTACAGTGATGGCAACAACTTTATCCTTTATATTGAATTCATCAAGGATATCCCCCATCTCCTCAGCTATTACAGGCCCTGTCTGTGATGTGTAGACTGCCCTGGTGTGCAGGATTTTCTCCTTCATGGCACCCTCTCTCACAAAGTGGACTGAAACAGTCAAGTAGTGGTCCTGTGCCACAATAGTCCAGCCATCTGCAGTCACAGCCACATCCCTGACGTATTGCAATTCTCTCTTGACATTTCCCTTCTCTATTGCATACCATGCAGGTATGAGTGTATTTGACAGCATGTCTCTGCTGGGCGACTGATATCTGGGGTTTAGGGCTCTTATCTCCCTAATTGACAATGGAACACAAAACATCAACAATAGCATGGTTGTATAATTATTGCTTACTGTAAAAGAGATAACTTTGGCTAAACTTGTTAACAATACCCTTTTATAGCTTTCTTACCTCCAACATGGAGCCTCCACTGTAGAAAAAGGCAGCAAACCTTTGACAACAAAGTTTGTGATCGCGGTGCACCTATTAAGTTGCAGTAACGTTAACTTAAGTAAACGAGCATATTAAGTTGGCCGGACTTTGCTAAACGTAAACTTACCCGTTGAAATCCGAGACACAGCGCTGTCCCCTGTACTCTCGGATGAAGCTGAGTCCAGAGGTGGAGATTTTGAAGAGGGCCGCATTAGTAAGCTTTTGATTTAGCTAACTATATAGCCATAAACTTAAGCTACACAACAATATCTTCAGTAAACGTTACATGGTTCACATTTGCGGTGCACCTATTAAGTTGCAGTAACGTTAACTTAAGTAAACAAACGCATAAAGTTGGCCGGACTTTGCTAAGCGTAATCTTATCCAAAATCCCAGACACAGCGCCATTCTCTGTACTCTCGGATGAAGCGTAGTCTGGCGGTGGAGATTTTGAAGAAAGCCGCACTGGCTCTGTAACGTCCACAGGCGGACTTTAAGGGCCGGTACATACTCTACGCAAGGTATGCGGGGGCAAACGCAAGGCAAGGCATCGAGCAAGGCAAAGTAGCCATCTTCAGGTACTTCATCAAATTGGTTGTGTTGCCGGCCTTAGCAACGATGTCCTTTTAGCAAATATTGCATCGCGCACTTCCTAAAATGGAGCCACACTTTTGACCTCGGTGGCATTTTTTAACCGCTTCGACGAAGAATACATACGCTGTAGTTCACCACAGATATACACGTGAACCCCGTCTGTGGGCGTAACCACATAAGTGTTTTTCCTGCATGTCTAACACGCGTGTAACGTGACAGCCAATCAACGGCAGCATTATCATATTTTGATCTTGTGATTGACAACAGAGTACCGAAACTTGGCACCGAAAGACAAGGCATCTTTTGATACTGGGTAGTATCGAAGCATTTCGGTCGGTGCCATAAAAGAACCGAAGTTCGGTACCCAGCCCTATCCTTATGGCATATTTGTGTTCAGCCAATCTATCATGCAGCCTGCGTTTAGTGCGGTCCACATAAAAGCAGCCACACTCGCATTCTAATCTGTATACAACAAAATTTGCATTGCAATTAGCAAAGGCATTGCAATAGAAGGTCTTTTTATTGAAGACATCCACAAACATACTGTCTTTTTTGATATTATCACAATGCTTACAGGCTCCACATCTAAAAGTGCCTCTGGGTTTGGGAAACCAGGAGGAAGATTTAGGAGCGGGCAGGTGGCACCGGACCAAAGTATCTTTAAGGGTGGGGGCTCTTCTAAAACAAAAAACTGGGGGTTCAGTAAACATGGTAGCTAGAGAGTTGTCACTCAGCAGAATATCCCAGTTATTTTTAATAATGTGCTTGATGTCAAAAGCCATACTACTATACTAAACAAAAAAATATGTTTTA
This sequence comes from Gymnothorax reevesii, assembly GCA_029721435.1. Classification (NCBI taxonomy): domain Eukaryota; kingdom Metazoa; phylum Chordata; class Actinopteri; order Anguilliformes; family Muraenidae; genus Gymnothorax; species Gymnothorax reevesii. The sequence continues at coordinate 173,743,042 of CM056574.1, forward strand.
GAGGATTCTTGCACTGTTCTCCGTTCTTCATTGAGAAGCTGCTCTCTATTGAATATTTTGGCTTTTGTCAAAGCTGGGTCAAGGACTGTTTTAATGATAACCTCTCAGTTCAAACCTCTTATACATGTTGTCTACTTGACGTTCAAAATCATCATCACTATCACAGATCCTCCTCAGACTTAAAAACTGACCATGTGGAATATTAGTTATAAGGCTTTTTGGATGAAAACTGTCAGAAGTATGAAGCAGTCCATCGGAATCAACAGAAATGTTCAAATCAAGAAAATGTATTGTTTTATTACTGTAATCCAGACTAAGTTTGATATTGGGGTTGGTAGAGTTGAGATACCCGAAAAAAATAAAAAAAGAGGTTGTCAATGTACCTGCCATACCACCTAATGTGGTATCTAAATGGATTGTTCCTGCTGAACACACAGAGTCCCAAAAAAAAGTCCTGCATAATTATTTTGTCCAGTTTCTGAAGAGCACCTGATTTTGAGGACACATTGTTGGATTCTCTGCCCCCACGTAGCACTCACTCGCCTTCTCTTTTTTGCAAGCATATTTTCACATTCATGACAATGGCATGAAAGCGTGTCATCATAAAATTATAAAATTGACCCGTTTCATATTTAGCCAACACAAGTGAGCCATCTTCACTTGCTAACATTACTATGACTACAATCATGCAGTATCAAATTAGCCTACTTAATAGTTTATAGAAATAGATAGTTTGTCAGAACTGCATACTATGTGGAGACAAGAAAGCAAAACAGGAACGAGCACATCTAAGGCTTCGGCGAGCAGTCAGTCACTCACTTACTTAACTGTAAGTGAACTGAAAATAGGAACTGTCAATGACTGGAAAGTTACACACAGTATTCGTGACCCCTTGCTAATCCGTGAAATAATCGCGATTCACTGCTTTATTGGTTTATATAGCTTACCGAAATTAGCTAGCTGAGCAGGCGAGCTAGCATGCTAGCCCAGCGTGTGAGCTAGTTTGTTCATTTCTTCAGTCAACGTTAGCGGGCAAATTTTATTTTTAATCCCTATGCGTGCCAGCTAGCAAGCTAAATACCCCTGGTTCAATTCTAGCAACGTTAGTCAGCGAAATACTGGCTATTCAGTCATGCTCTCTAGCATTAAAAGAACCAAATATGTCTGTTAGCCAGCTTGGCTTGTGAACTAGCTACCTGACTAAGCAGGCGATCTTATGTTTGCTCGCTTGGTAGCGAAAAAGTTCGGAGCCCTTCAGTTGTGCTGATGTGGATACACAGCATTTCTGTTTTTACAGAGCGTCTCTCCAATTAGAGGTGTTTTTGGCTGTTCTACTGCGTTTCCGAGTTGGAGATGTTTTGGGTCTGTTGCAGTGCGTTTGTCCCTGTCAACCACCATAAATAACTGATTCTTTATTTAAGATGGGGCCTGTTCAGGGCAGCCCTGTTAGAAAACTCGCAAGAACTCAGGAGTCGTTCAAACCTTCGGATTCTCCCCCGCAAGACCTAAGCGTGAGTCTCCAGAGAGACTAACGTTATGCCGTTACATTACACGCACAGAGCTGCAATGCTTTCAATTGGATAATACAATTCAAATAGGTGCATGTCATTTTAAAGATGCAGTTTCACCATGAGTTTTACTCATTACCCACGCCCGACGAGGCGGCGTGGGTTTATTATTCAGCACCGTGTGTGTGTGTGTGTGTGTGTGTGTGTCCGCGCGTGTGCGTTTGTGTCCGCGCGACAGCTCGGCTACCACTGAAGCTAGGGTGACCAAACTTTGTGGGGTAGATGATCCTAGGGTACCCTGTCCAAATTTGCATTTTGAGGTCGAAAGGTCAAAGGTCAAGGTCCACGAGAGGCGTGAGTTAGCATCTCTGTAGAGTGCGCACATGGACCTATAAGGAGATATATGAAATATAAAACATCCTTGAGTGCGCATCATCTAGTTCTCTTTTTTCTTTTTTGAACGGCCATCCTGATTGGCCAGTGGGTGCTCAACCTTGTCAGTGGGTGCTCGACTCCCGGAGCACCCATGGGATCGGCACCTATGAGACATAGTATGTGGAAACAGGTTGACAAAATCCATCGATATAAAAGAAGTCACGGCTTACCCTGACCGCACGTCCCTGCTTTGGACACACCTAAAATAAGTGGGCAAAGGAGCAATGTGCATCTTGGCCACACTCATAAGAGTCTAACACAAATTTCGACCAATTTTTGTGCTTGGACGCGCTTAAATAAGTGCGATAGTCACTTCGCTTGAAAATATGGAAGCGTTGGCTAACGAAAAATGCACAGGTACAACATCCTATAGAGAGTGGAGAGGAGTAAAAACTAGTGTTGTAGTACTCCAGTCAGGTCTTGGTCTCGAGACCATTTTTTACTTACTCGGTCACGTCTCGGATTTGAAAGCAAAAATACTCGGTCTTGTCTCGGACTCGGCCTACATTGGAAGGAGATGGACTCGTAATTTCAGAGTGAGACCAACAGACCCCCCCCCCATTTATTTTTATTCTTTAATGTGTATATTTCATGATATATTCTAAAATATCCACCAGGGTGGGTGACTGGTGGCTGCATTTGTTGCAAAAGGCCCTGTATTTGAGTTACTCTTAGGCTGTTCAGGTGTATTGTTTTGATCATTCAATAAATTGTATGAACAATGTTTTATTGTTTATTGATAGAATTAAATATTGTACTTAAAAATATGAAATCCAGGTATATTGCTGTTACTCGCGTATAAATTCAACACCTTCAACTTAAATGAAATGGTGACATCAATGCCATACTAAATTTTGACTCCAATTGAGCTACTAGTCTTCAAGTATTGTTCAGAAAAGAAGTTTGGTAGACAAGTGTGTTCAAGACTGCTCCCACAGCCAACAATCCCCAAGCAACCTTTTGGGAATTTAACTGCTGAATATGATACTTGGGTGATTTTAAATAAAAGTAAATCATGAAAATCTTGTGTGTGTGTGTGTTTGTGTGTGGGGGGGGTCGTCTCAATGCGGTCTCAACTCCTTATGGACTCCGTCTCAACTAGTTCTTGCCTCTTCAAAGACTCGGTCTCGGCTGCATCTACAAACCAGCCGTCTTGGTCTCGACATATACAGTCTCGACCCCATATTTTAACTGATAGAACTGTAGCGGTCTCGCTACCGATGGACTGAGACTGAGGCAGGAATAGCGGTTCTCGCATCGCCCGGGGCGGGCTTTGTTTTATTTGCTGTTTGGCCCTTAAAAGGGTCGTTTCCTCACAGCTCTCTAACAGACTCATTTTTATCTTGCAACACAACATTAACAACAACACACAGTCACTGACTCAAGCTGGCAACTCAGCCCTCTTATACCCCCCGCCCCGGACCTGATTGGCTCGTTCTCCCCACCCGGTGCAGCCAATAGTGAGACTCCGCTATTTTCTAAATTTAAACAAACAAACTGGGGCAGAATCACCACATTGCCCCCACCTAAGGGGTCACTGTCCCCGACGACCCCTCCACAACCATTTCCCTCCCCACAACAACAAGAACAACAACAACAACAAAAGAAAAAGAAATAGAACACTTAGCCACAAGAAAGTCCCCAGCGGCCATTACCTTGGCTTCGAAGTTCCGCCCCTGGCCACTGTGCAGCTCCCCTGGGACTCCGAACCGGGCGAACATTTCTTCCACCAGGCGGCTGGCCACCGTCTCAGTGCTCTGGTCAGGAATAGCGTAGCCGTTAGTAGCTAGCCAGCCCCAGGAAGCTACGCAGCTCGCCCACATCCGCCGGTGTCGGCCACTCTGACACTGCAGTTACCTTAACCGGGTCGGTCGCCACTCCTCGCTCGCTTACGAGGTGCCCCAGGAAAGCCGTCTCCCTTCGGAGAAGCTGGCACTTCCGGGGATTCAACCGTAGCCCAGCCAGTCGAATTGCAGTAAACACCTCACTTAGATTCTCGGGGGCTTGCTCGAAGAGGTCGTCTAAGTACACGACACAGCGACTTCAAGGGACGGTCGACAGCACTCTTTTCATAAGCCGTTCAAAGGTCGCCGGAGCGTTGCATAGGCCGAGCGGCATTACCCGAAAATGCCACAATCTCCCCCCGTATGATGAAGGCGGTCTTAGCTTTAGCAATAGGAGCGAGCCTCACTTGCCAGTATCCACTGTGGAGGTCCAGCGAGCTGCACCAACTGGACCCCGCGATGTGGTCTAGCGCTTCGTCAATATGTGGTAGAGGATAGGCGTCTTTGCGGGTAACTGCATTCAGTTGCCGCTAGTCAACACAGAGAGATGGTGGCTCCTGTGTCAACCGGCGCACGGCAGGGTTGGCCGTCCAGTCGGACGAAAAAGGCAGAAAGGTAATTTTGCTCGTCCACCCTTACAAGGGCAGTATGATGTTCAGCTAGGGGTGCGGGTAGGGCCGGGCTACGTTCAGGTTCGGCAGGCTGCACACAACTGATGAGGATAGCTACCGGAAACAGCGCCGCTCATCACGGCGATTGCAGCGATGTTGTTGTGCCTGACTGGGGGTGTGGGCCCGCCTCACTTGCTCCTCTTCCTCTTCCGGAGCCACTTCGCACACTTGTGGGCGTGATTCCCAGGGGCTGGTTGCTGTCACTTCCTTCATGACGTCTTCTAATCTTTCGGCCAGTAGAAGGGCTTCATCGAGCGTCTGGGGCGTGGTCAGCATGACGTTGTGCCTCAGTTGTTCCGGGGTGAGAGCCTGCAGGAACCTGTGCAGCGCTAGCTCGTCTTGCACACGCGTCCCGAATGTGGGGTAGCCTTGGCGGGCGTGGAAGCGCAGGTCGGCGGCTACGGACCCCCACTGTTCCCCGTTTGGCGGCGGCGAAGAAGCAGCTTCTGGCGGTGTAGCCGGGTGGACTGGCGCTGCCTGTATCGCCTTTCTAACGCTTTGGTTAGCGAAGCTAGGCTAGTCTGTTCAGTTGGGTCGAGATCGAGTAGCGTTTGAAGTGCTGGACCTTCCAGGGCTAGCGCCAGATAGGTTGCTGCCTCGCCGTCCGTCCAACCACAGCACTGGGCCGAGGTTCGCACCTTCCCTCTGGTGCGCACAGCCCTCTTGTTTGGCTCCTGCTCCCCGCGGCTCTGTCCGCTTTCGCATGCAGCCCCGTTTTCAGTTCTCCGTCGAGGCGCACGTCCCGCGGTGGATTTCTTCAAATCCCACTTCTGACACCAATGTAGCGGTCTCACTACCGATGGACTGAGACTGAGGCAGGATTAGCGGTTCTCGCATCGCCCGGGGCGGGCTTAGTTTTATTTACTGTTCGGCCCTTAAAAGGGCCGTTTCCTCACAGCTCTCTAACAGACTCATTTTTGCAACACAACATTAACAACAACACACAATCACTGACTCAAGCTGGCTACTCAGCCCTCTTATACCCCCCCCCGCCCAGGACCTGATTGGTTCTTTCTCCCCACCCAGTGCAGCCAATAGTGAGACTCCGCTATTTTCGAAATTTAAACAAATGAACTGGGGCAGAATCGCCACACAACCAAGACGAATGAACGTCTCATTTCCCCTGCCGCATAATCCCGTATTAATACGCTTTGGCGTCTTCGCACTGACTTTGAATGTAATCTGTCGTGCGAAAAGTTCGTTTCGCGTCAGGTGTGAAAGCAGCTTTAGAGCTCTATGTTATGAATCTGTCTTTGCCATTCTAGGCACCATGTTTATTCCCATGACCATGTTCAAGTTCTGTGCCTGGCCTAGTGCCATGTTTGTGTTAGGATCCTATTCATGCCATGTTTATGTTTTGTGCCTGGCCATGCCATGTTTATCGATTTTTGCGTTTAAGTGACCTCTGCTTGTTATTATGACTATTCTCTGATTGCGTATTGTGTTTTGGTAATAGGATTTCATGTTTTCATTATTTTTCTGCCATAGTCTTCATGTCATGTTTTCTTTGCTCTTGTCGTGTTTATTTTTCTGCCATGCCATGCTTTGCACTACCTCTACCCCGTCTTGTCTTGTGTAGGTCTTTGCTCACGGTTTAGTCTTACGTGCCACACATTCGGGTGATTAACTGGATTCTGGGATTTCAATCTTCCTTCATATCTCGTGTTCTTCCTTCCTCTCTCCTTTTGCTATCTACTAACAGTACCAACAGTTTATTGTTTTCGATAATTACGAACACTCATTAACATTGTATATTTTTACTAACTTACTAATTTGCACTCGGGATTGTATAGCTGCACATACTAATAGACTAACGATCTCAGCAGTCGCCCAATTCGTATCTCCGCCCTCCTTGTCTATCCCTAATCATCTCTACTGCAGTTTTCCACTTATATCTCAGGCTTTCCCTTTTCTTTAGACTGTACACTTTAGTACTCCTTAACCGGAGCTGTTGTTTGTTCATAGGAATGTCTTGTGATCCCTGTCAGCGTTTTGGCATTCGCCAAATTCATGTAATTAGATTATTCCTCATGTGTCAATCCTGATTATTGTTTCATTGATCACACCTGTTCTCCCTTGTCATGTGTTCACCCCGGATGTGTATACAAAGTGTCTTCACATTCAGTTCCATGTCAGATCGTAACTTCCTTGTTTCTTGTGCCAAGTTTCTCGCCTCGGCTCATTGTGATTTATCTTTCTGACTGGATTGCCCGACTTCTGATTCTTGGTTTGCCCTTTTTTGGATATTGTTGCATCTGTGTGTTTTTGACCTTTTTCTGCCCGACCTTGATTTTGTGGATTGCTGCCCTGTTAACGATTCGGACTGTCTATTGGCTGATGAGTTTGCTTCTCCCTCAAACCTACGCCTGTGTAGGTTTGAGGGTAGCTGGGTCAGAACATCGCACTATGCCCAACTTACTTAGAAAATGAAGCCGAAAATGTTGAACTGTGGCGAGTTTGCAGTTATCGATATCGTAGAATGCCGTCATGTTCATACTGTACACTAACCGGTGTAGCTAACGCTATTTTCGCTGACCCGCCAGCTGGACCTTGGTGCCGAAGTGGGCGGTATAACAACAGCAGACTTTAATTTAATTACAAAATTAGATACATGACAATGTGTAGTAGTAGAAGCAGAGGTAGTTGTAGTGGTGTATTTCGAACTGTAACGTTACATGTATGTAATAATAAATACATGAGAAATACATCACACTTTTGTACAGTCAGAGGACACACAGTTTTAACTTTAAAAATGCCGATGGCTGTAATCTACACTCCCTTAAATCACCCTACTGTCTTAAGCCATTCTAAACAAAAGCAGTTCTATAATAATTACAATCCTACAAAGGACCTACTTCGTCACATACCAGTAAAGCGAGCATGGTCACACCAACACTTATGCATGTGACCTTAACCAAGGCTAGAGAATGTGTTGACTACACCACCCCCAGTATCAGAGGGAGAGAACAGTTTACTTACAGTGTTAATATTCCCCAACAAGTTAGCCAAGTAAGACAAAGCAACGACTGTGTCCTTATGGTCTTGTTTATTCTTAACTTCTGTTCTTTAAAAAAAAGCAAGCACAGCAAGAGCTTAACAAACAGGTATTATACAATTTAACAACAGGTCTGGTGCTAAATGGCAATGCAACTTGTACAAAATGGCAATAAGGCTAGTGCAAAATGGCAATAAGTAGATATAGATTAGATAACAATGAATAGGCTAGATAGTCTACACACAAGTGGCACAATTAAATACACAGGTATCAGGCTAAATCCTGACTAGATCATATGCCACTAAACGTGCAAATATACAAAATTGAATGTGCAAAACAGCAAAGGTTCACAGGGTATAATTGTCAGCCCACAACATATGGTCAGTCAACATAGCCCTTCACACAGCACAAGTGAAACCAATAAAGAAACAAAATAGAAAATCCCCCAAAAATCAAAGCAAAACAATAAATAAGCACATCAGAACAGCAGCCATGTGAGGGACAAATCAGGGTAATGACACTCCATACGTCTCAAACTAAGGCCTACGTAGACCGGCCACTAGGGGCGCAAATTCCCCGTCCTAAATTGCCACAAGCAGGCCTCAGGAATGAAGAGCCTATTGCACACGCCGAATTATGTTAAATATACCGCAAGCCAAATGGCACGTGCATATTGCACAAACCCAATAAATAGAAATATGTACAGGCTATATGTAGTCTTTGCACTAAACAAGGCACTAATTGGTGCTTGAATAGGCCTATTGCACAAACCCAAATAAGAATACACTGGACATCCAATTACGCAGAAGCAAACACTAGTTGATACAGGAAATATTGCACAAGACCCAAATAAATATACATGCGAGATTGTTACATTACACTGCCGACGCTAATTAGTACCAGACATATTGCACAAACCCGAATAAATAATACTGTGAAGATACAAACGTTCGTTGATACTAAAATATTGCACAGACCCGAAATAAACATAGACCAGGGATACTAGGCTACTACTGATTACAAAAGAGCTAGCCCCAATATTGCACATAACCCATGGATCACTCGCTCTGCTCTGTGCGGGCAGATCGCAGCACGTTTAAACAAACAAACAAAACTGGGAAAAACAGTGGTGCCCCCCCCCCTCTATGCCGTAATACGTCGCGCCCGTTTACGAAGTTGACTCTCCTAAACAGAGAAAGACAGAGCAAACACATAGATGCTATCACAAATTCAACCATAACACACGTAGTATTGGCATTGTGAGAAGAGGCAAAAGGAAAAGAACAATTACCTTGGCTACAGACTCCTGTGCCCACTTAAATGCTGGCTAACGCCGTTCGACCCCAGGCTGGCAAAGCTGCAACTCCGCTCCACAGCGAAATCACGCCGTCTTCAAGCAGAATTCAAACGATCGCCAGTGCTCAAGCAGGTCTAACCACGCTAAAGTTTCCAAACAAAACTGAGCAGCAACCACAAGACGAGTGAACCTAATGCAGCGTTTCGTCAAAGAACAAAAAGACTGCACATTTAACAGCTGAAGGAAATCCTACCAGGCTAATTGTGTTGCTGCTGGGTCTTAAAGACCCCTCGTGGTATCGACTCAGAGGAAGTCAGGAGGCCAGCGACTACTGTCAAAATAAAAGCCCCTAGTGCAACAGGTAACACATAAGACTGCTCCGATACACATTCCCAAGATAGCGGCGGTATGCCGCCTCGGAAGTGACAGGATTGTCCACTTCTTATATCTCTGTGATTGGTGCTCTGGTAACGAACTCTGCTCTGCCCCATTGGAATTCGATCTTTGGATTACGGACTCCGTACATGTTGCCTTTCTCTCTGCGGGGGTTATCCCCCTTATTCAATAAAGCACCTATTTTTTTGCAATCCCGTGTCCTCGCATTTGGTTCCAGATCGCTTCCACAGTTTGGATTGTGCTTATGTCCACCATTCCTGGATTGTGTGTTGTGTTTCTGGTATTTAGATTTTCATGTTTTATTATTTTCATGCTTTAGTTTATTCATGGTATTCATAGCCATATTTCCATTTCCATGCATTGCACCTCGTTCTCCCCCGTCTGGTCTTGAGTGTTGCACTTGCTCACGGTCCCTTGTGTAGCGTGCCACTCATTCGGGTGATTTATTGGTTTCTGGGTTTCAATCTTTCATTGTCGTGTTCTTCCTTCCTCTTGCTATCTAACCAACACCTAAGTTTGTTATTTTTGCTAATTACTAACCAACACTAACCTTGTATTTTTTGACTGACTTACTAACAAGCACTCGGGATTGTATAGCTGCACTTACTAATTGACTTACGATCTCTCAGCATTCGCCTGAGAAAATTTGTCAGAACACCGGCTCAGATCCGTAGCGGAGGTGCTGGCTATCTGGGTTGCCTCGGCTGGTCGAGGCTCGATCCCCGGGTACATATCGATACCAGCCTGGTGAAAAACGATTTCGTCTTAGAAATGTGGGTACGATTCGATATGTGACTTGGGTACTTGTCGATCGAACCCTGGTCGAAAGTGACCCTATTAGCTTCACCAGCCGCTATATTTGAACACAAAGCAGTGATATTTCTATGTACAGATGCACTCGTGGCTCTCACGCCCACGCTACGCTGGAATTCTGCCTTTAACGTGTGACATCATTGTTTTATGATTGAAAAGTTAAAACCATGACATCACAATGGACATTCTACCCTATATAATGCCATTTTCTGTAACACACAACCCATTTTCGAGGCGATCTGGTCGCGTATTGAGCTGCGCCCAGTTATATCTCATTTGATTGCTTCAATAATTATACTTGAGTATTTTGTTTTGATCTCGTTTGACTCATCACTCACCGCCCGAGGACTGGAACTCATACCTTAACATGGAGGTATCAGAATACTTGCGTTCGTTGCTGCCATCATTTGGATAGCATGGGAGACTGAACAGCTTACCGCTCGTCCTTTTACTATAACAATTACAACATGCAAATGGTCTCAGAGCCTCTTCTCTGTCCTTTTACATGATTGGATCATCATTGCTTGAGCTTTTCTTTGTACATGTCGTGGCCTGCACTGGAGTTATTGAGTTTGTTGACTCTTCTGTGTTCCTTTGGTGTCCACAGGTGAAAAACAGGATATACCGAAGTAAGTTTCTAGTTGTGCAGGTTATTGACGTCATTTTTGACGTCTTGCGAATTTCATTCTTATTTGTTTATTTTACTGCACAGTTTGAGTTCAGCTTGATTTTTACTTTATATAGGGACTGAAAACAGAGTTAGGAGAGAGTATGAAGGAAGACTTGCTGCCCTAACTGAGATTTGTGATCTGTATAAAAAGGTGAGTTTCAGGACCTCCATTCTTTATTTGTAGGTTTTAACAAAAATTTTACTGCATTCTGGTCTAATGTAAAGCCTACCAATCTGCTGCAGAAATAAAATATGTATATACATCAGAAATGATATTGACACCCATTTGCTCAATTTAGAATGGGAAACTCCTGGAACAATTGCAGAGGACAGAGAAATCGGAGCGCTCTGCCAAAGCAGAAAATAAAGAGCTGAAGGTACGGAGCTGATTTGGGTTTTTGGCCCTCATATTAGCAACATGTCAAATGTCCTGACTGATCAGATTGAAGGTCACACAGAATGCTAAAACTGATGTTAAAATGATTTCATACTCAAGGAAAAATGCAAGAAATTCCTGGGACAGTTGCAGAGGACAGAGGAATCGGAGCGCTCTGCCAAAGCAGAAAATGAAGAGCTGAAGGTACGGAGCTGATTTGGGTATTTGGCCCTCATATCAGCAACATGTCAAATGTCCTGACTGATAAGATTGAAGGTCACACAGAATGCTAAAACTGATGTTAAAATAATTTCATACTCAAGGAGAAATGCAAGGAATTCCAGGAAATGGCAGCAAATTTGGCCATGGAGTTAGGAGGGCTGAAGGCAAACACTGAGCAGGAGTGGCGCAACCACAGGAACCTCGAGGAGAAGCTCTCCATGGAGATCCGCTCGCTCCAGGAAAAAGAGACCGCCTGTGCACAGTAAGTATCTAATAAAAGTCTCATGTAATCAATAGGTTCTGAGACGAAGGCATTAAAAATATAAAAATAATGATGGTCTATGCTGTGCTCTTTGTTTCTTAGAGAACTTATGGATGAGCGCGCAAAGTTAGCACAGGAGCAAGAAGAACACCAGGAAGAGATAACTGCTCTCAAGAGCCAGCTGGAGAGAACCAACATCCTCGCACAGGAAAATGAAACCACATTACTGCGGTAAATATAAAGCAAAATTGTTGAGTAAATAATGACTTTTTAGGTGACGAGCTTAAATCTGGTCCAGGAAAATGATGGTGTGATAATTCACGATGTCATCATGTTGATCAACAGTTTAAACACTGCCCTTATAAATGTAACATGTAACTCATCTTAATTTGAGATTTCTACAAGATAAAGCCATGCAACATTGTTTGTACTGTTCCATCACACTGTATTTAAATGTACATTTACCAAATGCAAAATTTAAATAATGGAGTCCATTGTGTTGGTTGTCGTCTCTCAGGAAACTCTCTGAGGAGGAAGCGCTTTGGCAAGAATTGAATTTTAAGTGTAAAGAAAAGACCGGTGAACTTGAAAACATGCTAAACCTGCTCGAGGATGAGGTGATTATTTCAACTAAAAGTTATTTTTGCAAAAAATTAAAAACAATTTCTTATTTGTCTAAATTTTCTGTGAGAGGATTCTACATTTTGAGACATACTGTACACCCATTTGCTCAATTTAGAATGACAAACTCCTGGAAAAGTTGCAGAGGACAGAGGAATCGGAGCGCTCTGCCAAAGCAGAAAATGAAGAGCTGAAGGTACGGAGCTGAATTGGGTTTTTGGCCCTCATATCAGCAACATGTCAAATGTCCTGACTGATAAGATTGAAGGTCACACAGAATGCTAAAACTGATGTTAAAATAATTTCCTACTCAAGGAAAAATTCAAGAAATTCCAGGAAATGGTGACACGAGAGCTGGAGGTAAAAATTGAGCAGGAGCGGGACGTCCAGCACAGTGAGATTCAGACCCTCCAGGAGGAGCTCCACATGATGACCTGCCTGATGCAGGAGCTACAGGCCGCCTTCCAGCAGTAAGTATCTACTAAAGTCTCATGCAATAAATGGGCTGTAAGAAGACAGGCATATAATTAGTGATTTCAGTGTATTGATGATTTTGTGGCCTACTGCAGTTTAATAAAATGGTCATCTGAGCATGTACATTGTAATTCCGCCTGTAGTCGTTACAGTTACAATGTCCAAATACAAGAAATTTGGTTGTAAAAGTGTGCACATTCCATCTTGTGTTATGAATGCTTTTCTTGGTAAATGTTATATTATCCTAATGTAACATCATATGATGATGATGACGATGATGAGTTGTACAATGATAAATAATACAGTAGAAGGTCAGAATTTGTGCTTTACTGAATTCCATGGATTCTATTTTATAGGAAAGTAGCCGAAGAGGCGGCCAAAACAGCCCAGGCCAATGCAGAATTCGCTGAATATAAGAAGGAATTGGCGCGCTTCAATAAGGAGCATCAGAATTACCTGAAGGAGGTGAGAACAGTCACAGAGCACCGGTAGTAGTGCTGTGATGTCAAGATGAAGCTTTGTTTTTCTATGCGCAAAAAATATTTATTCTTTGAAAGTCTGTTATTAACATTTTAAAGTGGTTATTAACCTGGTAATATAGCTGCATTACTAAAAAAATTAAAACATTGAGCAGGAGTGGCGCAACCACAAGAACCTCGAGGAGAAGCTCGCCATGGAGATCCGCTATCTCCAGGAAAAAGAGACCGCCTATGCACAGTAAGTATCTAATAAAAGTCTCATGCAATAAATGAGTTCTGAGACAAAGGCATTAAATAATGATGGTCTATGCTGTGCTCTTTGTTTCTTAGAGAACTTATGGAGGAGCGTGCAAAGTTAGCACAGGAGCGAGAATATCACCAGGAAGAGATAACTGCTCTCAAGAGCCAGTTGGAGAGGACCACCATCCTCGCGCAGGAAAATGAAACCACATTACTGCAGTAAATATCAAGTAAAATTGTTGTGTGAACAATAACTTTTTAGGTGACGAGCTTAAAGATCTGGTCCATGAAAAGTGATGGTGTGATAATTCACGATGTCATCATGTTGATCAACAGTGTAAACACTGCCCTTATAAATGTAACATGTAACTCTTCTTAATTTGTGATTTCGACAAGATGAAGCCATGCAACATTGTTTGTACTGTTCCATTACGCTGTACTTAAATGTACATTTACCAAATACTAAATTGAAATTAATGGGTCCATTGTGTTTGTTGTCGTCTCTCAGGAGACTCTCTGAGGAGGAAGCGCTTTGGCAAGAATTGGTTTCTCAGTGGAAAGAAAAGACCGGTGAACTTGAAAACATGCTAGACCTGCTCGAGGATGAGGTGATTATTTCAGCCAAAAGTTATTTTTGCACTTCTCCATTAAAAACAATTCCTTATTTGTCTAAATTTTCTGTGAGAGGATTCTACATTTTGAGACATACTGTACACCCATTTGCTCAATTTAGAATGACAAACTCCTGGAAAAGTTGCAGAGGACAGAGGAATCGGAGCGCTCTGCCAAAGCAGAAAATGAAGAGCTGAAGGTACGGAGCTGATTTGGGTTTTTGGCCCTCATATCAGCAACATGTCAAATGTCCTGACTGATAAGATTGAAGGTCACACAGAATGCTAAAACTGATGTTAAAATAATTTCCTACTCAAGGAAAAATTCAAGAAATTCCAGGAAATGGTGACACGAGAGCTGGAGGCGAAAATTGAGCAGGAGCGGGACGTCCTGCACAGTGAGATTCAGACCCTCCAGGAGGAGCTCCACATGATGACCTGCCTGATGCAGGAGCTACAGGCCGCCTTCCAGCAGTAAGTATCAACTAAAGTCTCATGCAATAAATGGGTTGTAAGAAGACAGGCATAGAATTGGTGATTTCAGTGTATTGATGATTTTGTGGCCTACTGCAGTTTAATAAAATGGTCATCTGAGCATGTACATTGTACTTCCGCCTGTAGTCGTTACAGTTACAATGTCCAAATACAAGAAATTTGGTTGTAAAAGTGTGCACATTCCATCTTGTGTTATGAATGCTGTTCTTGGTAAATGTTATATTATCCTAATGTAACATCATATGATGATGATGACGATGATGATGATGATGATGAGTTGTACAATGATAAATAATACAGTAGAAGGTCAGAATTTGTGCTTTACTGAATTCCATGGATTCTATTTTATAGGAAAGTAGCCGAAGAGGCGGCCAAAACAGCCCAGGCCAATGCAGAATTCGCTGAATATAAGAAGGAATTGGCGCGCTTCAATAAGGAGCATCAGAATTACCTGAAGGAGGTGAGAACAGTCACAGAGCACCGGTAGTAGTGCTGTGATGTCAAGATGAAGCTTTGTTTTTCTATGCGCAAAAAATATTTATTCTTTGTAGGTCTGTTATTAACATTTTAAAGTGGTTATTAACCTGGTAATATAGCTGCATTACTAAAAAAATTAAAACATTGAGCAGGAGCGGCGCAGCCACAAGAACCTCGAGGAGAAGCTCAACATGGAGATCCGCTATCTCCAGGAAAAAGAGACCGCCTGTGCACAGTAAGTACTTAATAAAAGTCTCATGCAATAAATGAGTTCTGAGACGAAGGCATTAAATAATGATGGTCTATGCTGTGCTCTTTGTTTCTTAGAGAACTTATGGAGGAGCGCGCAAAGTTAGCACAGGAGCGAGAATTTCACCAGGAAGAGATAACTGCTCTCAAGAGCCAGTTGGAGAGGACCACCATCCTCGCGCAGGAAAATGAAACCACATTACTGCAGTAAATATCAAGTAAAATTGTTGTGTGAACAATAACTTTTTAGGTGACGAGCTTAAAGATCTGGTCCATGAAAAGTGATGGTGTGATAATTCACGATGTCATCATGTTGATCAACAGTGTAAACACTGCCCTTATAAATGTAACATGTAACTCTTCTTAATTTGTGATTTCGACAAGATGAAGCCATGCAACATTGTACTGTTCCATTACGCTGTACTTAAATGTACATTTACCAAATACTAAATTGAAATTAATGGGTCCATTGTGTTTGTTGTCGTCTCTCAGGAGACTCTCTGAGGAGGAAGCGCTTTGGCAAGAATTGGTTTCTCAGTGGAAAGAAAAGACCGGTGAACTTGAAAACATGCTAGACCTGCTCGAGGATGAGGTGATTATTTCAGCCAAAAGTTATTTTTGCACTTCTCCATTAAAAACAATTCCTTATTTGTCTAAATTTTCTGTGAGAGGATTCTACATTTTGAGACATACTGTACACCCATTTGCTCAATTTAGAATGACAAACTCCTGGAAAAGTTGCAGAGGACAGAGGAATCGGAGCGCTCTGCCAAAGCAGAAAATGAAGAGCTGAAGGTACGGAGCTGAATTGGGTTTTTGGCCCTCATATCAGCAACATGTCAGATGTCCTGACTGATAAGATTGAAGGTCACACAGAATGCTAAAACTGATGTTAAAATAATTTCCTACTCAAGGAGAAATGCAAAGAATTCCAGGAAATGGTGACACGAGAGCTGGAGGCAAACATTGAGCAGGAGCGGGACGTCCAGCACAGTGAGATTCAGACCCTCCAGGAGAAGCTCCACATGATGACCTGCCTGATGCAGGAGAAAGAGGCCGCCTTCCAGCAGTAAGTATCTACTAAAGTCTCATGCAATAAATGGGCTATAAGAAGAAAGGCATATAATTGGTGATTTCAGTGTATTGATGATTTTGTGGCCTACTGCCATTTAATAAAAGTCATCTGAGCATGTGCATTGAACTTCTGCCTGTAGTCGTTACAATGTCCAAATACAAGAAATTTGATAGCAAACATGTGCACGTTCTATCGTGTTTCATCAGACTATATATGAATGCTGTTATCGATAAATGTGATATTATCCTAATATAACATCATAGTTGTACAATGATAAATAATACAGTAGAAGGTCAGAATTTGTGCTTTGCTGAATCCCACGGATTCTATTTTATAGGAAAGTAGCCGAAGAGGCGGCCAAAACAGCCCAGGCCAATGCAGAATTTGCTAAATATAAGAAGGAGTTGGCGCGCTTCAATAAGGAGCATCGTAAATACCTGAAGGAGGTGAGCATAGTTACAGAGCACCAGTAGTAGTGCTGTGATGTCAAGATGAAGCTTTGTTTTTCTATGCGCCAGAGTAATTTAGTCTTTGTCAGTTTGTTACTAACATTTTAAAGTGGTTATTAATCTGGTAATATAGCTAAATTACTAAAAACTTTACTGCGGAAAATATCAAGTAAAACTGTTTGTTTCTCTATTAGAGTAATTAATTTAGTCTTTGTAAGTGGTTCTTAATTTAAAAAAAAAAAACTTCAGTGTTAAGCTCTTCTCTCTTTGGCTGCAGATGTCTCGCAGGGAAGCTCTGGAGAACCTGAGGCATGAAGAGTCCTCTTCACAGGAGAGATATTTTTAGCAGCCCCTGCAGTTCCCCAAGACGTTACTTTCAGATCAATTCACACACCCTCCCCAATGGCAACTCTCAAATTTGACTAAAAAAATTCTAAAAATTGCTTTTTTGACCCCAAATTAAGGAATCCGAAATTTCAGCTTGATACCTTCAGTCATTTCAACATTATGGCCCTGGGAAATTTGGGTGCCACGCCCACATTTTTCCTGCTCTTAATTTGTAATCATATCTCGAGTGTTATGTCTGGTGGAAGCAACCAAATGAAAGTCATCCTAATAACAAAACTCAGGAGGATTCATACTTAATTATATAACTGATTGAATGAATAAAGTTGTCCTCCAAAGTGGGGGGGTGGTGGCGGGAAAGGAAAAAAAAAAAAAAACAAAAAAAAAACAAAAAAAAAAAAACAAAAATCAAGGTCTTTATTTCAGTCCGAGTCCAAGCCAGGTAATTACACAGACTGCACAGAGGGGCAATACAGAAATCAGAGTCCAAAAACGAGCAGAGGTTCAAAAGCCAGTAAGCGCAGATCACAGCACCAAATCATAAGGCAGGAGGAGAGTCGAGTGTCTGAAATCCGAATTCAAAAGCCATGGCAGCAATACTCAGTCAGAAATAGTGATCGTGCAGCAAACAAATCCAGGCAGGCACAGACAGAAATCGGAATCGAGCAGAAAGGGTGTCAAAGAATCTCAAATCACTGGCGTGATCACTGGAGCTCGGAGCAGGAAAAGATGATCAACAGTTTGACAAGAGCTAAGCAGAAGTGAGGGACTATATATACACAAGGGGGGTAACGAATTGGTGGGGCAACAGGTGAGAGGGATGATCTAAACATTAACTGAGAGGCGAAAACACAAGAGGCGATAAAACAAGACAACATGGGAAACAATGACAAAGACTAGATATCACAGGACATCCTTAAGCAAATACGGCTCCATTCAAGGAGTGCCTAAGTGGGGAGAGATGGGATAAACAGATTAGTATAAGAGATAGTTGCAAAGTATCTGCAGAAATAACGGAAAAACACTGGGAGAAAAAAAAAGAGGGGGCGGAGTTACAGATTAGTGTGGAAAGACAGAGAAAATCAATTAGTAGAGTTAAAAGTCTGTGAAAAATTAATATTAGCTAAATGTGCAAGTTAGTATGTTAGTTCTTTAATGGATTAACATATTAGAAAGGGTTAGCAGATAAACTAGATAAAACATACAGTGTAAAGCCTAACGCCCACTGGGGGCGTGAGACGTGCGTGAAAAAATTGGTTACATTAGTTTCAATGGAGCAACGCCCACTGTTCGTCAGAGTTTTACTTTACACCACTGCTCAATTTCTGAAGCGGCAACACAATAAAAACGCATTAATCCTTATTATTTCACAATATCGCCTTGTCATGGCTAAAGGATCGACCTTAAGCGTTTGGGATACCGGCTTTAGCTAACCAGCCGCCACGACCGGCGAGGCAGATGAGAGTGACTGCGTGGCCCACGTAAGAGTAGTGCATGGAAAAAGTCATTGCTGGGGACAAGGCTGTTGATACTGGGGAGGGTGGAACCGTGAGGGGATGATAGACCAATGATAAACCACTTTTTTTGCTTTTTTGAATATTTTCAGGTAGCTATCCTGATAGGGCTGATACGAAAGACGGGGAAAGGTGGCGCGATGTAGGGTCCAATCGTGAAACCGACGTCGACTTCGTCTTGTATAAGCTTGTCGACAATATGAGGCTCTGCTAGACCGAATTGAAAATTTCTGCACGTGAAGGAGTGATTGGAACTCTTAACTAAGCCGGGGTGGAAACCATGGGCAAAGCCGTGAATGAGGAAGCAGAAAAATTTGGCTTGAAGACTGTTAGATAAAGCTGAGGAGAGTAATTTGATTTGTATGGGGAGATATCAGCAACCAGTGCTATTGAAATTATTGCAAATCAGGAGAGGTTAGGCTTCCCTTTCCCATCAGTCTTACCGAAAGAGGACGTGTTGAGAGAAGGGCGAGAGGGTGGAAGAAAACAGGCGCAGGGGGAGGCGGGGGTGCGGCGGAAGGCGTACAGGAAATTACGGATGGTTTGCTGGAGGTGGAAGCTTTCAAGCTAGAACCGCTACCAGTAGCCATTAAAAATCATCTGGTTTTTCAGAACAGTCTTTTATGGGTTTAAATTTGGACTTTTTCGAGGCCTCGTCCCACAAAAATTTTGAAATCACTAAGTTCACTTCCTGTATGCAAATTTCACATTTCAAATCTATTTTCTGGACAGTCCCACAAGTAGGTACATATAACCAGAAGATGGTTCAAATTGGGCGGTGGGCAACTTTGCCAGTTCCCTGCAAATCCTCCTTTGGGATTCCAGCATTTGTGGGTCAAAATCTAATTTTCGATTTTTTTCAGTCAAATCTGAGAGATCACTTGGGAAGTTTCTGGAATCTGTGTGAATTGGCACAGAATGACCCAGGAGGCTGTTGCTGTTCACTTCTTGGTTGTGCAGTAGAGATGTACATTGTTGTCCATTCTGCTTGAGTTGAGGCGGAGAGAGGCGTGCAGGGGTGGTTGTAGCAGACAAAAAAACTAATTTGGATGCAAAAGTTCAAACATTAAAAGAGGTAAGACGATTTGCTCCCGAGGTATAACCTTTGTCGCATTAGGGGCATGGAGAATCTTCCCCCCTTTTCCCCCTTGTGACAAGTCGGTTAGCAAATAGCCAAATTAAGTCACTAATCTGGTCAAACAATGGCGACAGGGGTTTTTGGGGTTTTTTTTCTGGGGGTTTCAGTCTCCTGGGAGCAAAATAAAGTAAAATAAATTTAAACGCTAAATAATTGGCCAACTAAGTGAATTGTGTGATATACAAAGTAAAACAGTTGTTTTCAACGACTGAGCTACTGTCACCTAGATTTTCTGTAGCTGATTTAGCTAACAAACTTCAGCAAGCTCTCAACGCTAAAAATATAATCAAATTACTTGGATATCTAGCAAACTATTACCTGGGTTGGTTTCATACTTGGTCGCTTGCCTTTCATACAGTCTTCTAGCCAGTAAATATTGACGTTCACCTGGGTTTTAGTCCCCTTTGGTCTTTCTCTTTACTGCATAAACGCATTGCCAAGTTTTAATTAAATATTAACGCCAACCGGGGTTTTGCCTTTTTCGCATCTTATTATTACCGAAGGGCTCTTCTGATTAAACACATTGCAAATTACTTTTAGTATTTTCCTTCGGTTGCAGTGCCTTGATCAGCTAATGAAAGTTTAATTGCTTGTTTGAGTGCCTTGCAGTGGATGTAAAATATGTTGATGTTCAAGAGTAAAGCTGGGCATGGGAACAAAGCTTGTGAAGACTACTAAAGGAGTTTTGTACACCTATCGCTGCTGGTGGGTCTACAGAAGGCAGCAGGTTAACTAGGGTACCTGGGTGTAAGTCACAGCCTGGGATGGGGGAGAAAGGGAGGAGTGAGACTAAATTCACCGCTCCTCATTCGCCCATTCATTGGAATCAGTGCAATCAGTTAATATTCATTGATATATGCCTCAGGAGGAGTAATTCTATTTTTAAATTACCTTTGAGCACACATTTAGGCTTCATTCCCTGGAGAAAAATCAAATAACAAGCAGTTTCGTGCGTCTCGTTTTCAATGGTTCTCCATGGCTTCGCCATCCGCTTCACATGACGATTATTCACGTTTTTCATGACGTCATCCGGGCAGGTACCCATAAAAGGGAACCGGAGCTTTACTCTGTTTCGGTTACCTTTGGTTGTATTTGTGGCTAGCTAGCTAGATAGTTACTGTTTGTATTTTTGACTTGGGATCTGAGACTTAGCATTTAGTCAATAGTTAAGTCGTCCTTTCATTTAGGTTGGAATTTTAAATGGTAAGGTTTACCGGAGTGTCCCTGCCCGTTTCTCCTGGGTGCAGTATAGCCAGTCTGTTTTATCTGGATTCTCAGCTAAGACCTGGACAGCGGCGGTTCTAGACCAATATTACCAGGGGGGTCGAGGTGGGGCCAGTGTTTTTTCAGGGGGACACATAAGGTCAAAATAGGCCAATATTTAAGCGTTCAAAATGTTTAGTTTAGTTTATTTAAAACCAAATCAAAATACATTGAGCATTAATACAATGAAATAAACATTCTTTGTCTCAATAGCCTAAACATAAAATAAAGTTTGCTCAATAAATCTTGAAACCATGTTTCTCTTTTTTGAAAAACAAGATTTCTCTTTTTGCATACAATGAACCTTGTATCTGTACAATGACACTTTTTTTAATTTATGCATTTATTCATTTATTGACAGAGTTCTTTTTCACAGCATGAGACTTAGTGTGACTGAAAATTTATCTTTATCTAAATCAGACTGTGATCATTACACTCTTTTTGTACAGTAAGGGGGAACAATAGATTTAAAAATACATTCACGTACAGTGGTCTCAGAATAACCCGATAGCACAGAGGATCACAGTAGACTGAAACACTACAACAGCAAGATTCTGCGATTGTGACTGCTTGAGAAACGGTCCACAAATGCATCAAAGTTCAAAGCCTTGGACCTTCTGAATTCAATGCTGAGCACATCAAGAATTTAGACGCTCCTCACTAATGGTGGATCGGAGGTAGGTCTTCAGCAGCTTTAAGGTGGAGAAACTATTTCGCATAGTCTAAAGACCCTAAAAAATGCTTCTTTATTTGGCTTAGTGAAACATATCAACGCTACTGTATCTGATGGCTTCTCAATCACACCACTCTGTACTTTTCTTTCTGAAAGTCTCTAAAATTGATGCAGCTCATGTGCCACGTCATCAATATTAGCATCATACAAATGACCATATTCAAACAAAATGGTGTCTTTTAAAAATACATCACTCTTGGGGTTGAGAGATCGGATACTACACATCAGCTCACAATTGGTCTTTGAGAAACGTTTGCTTGAATCACCAAGCATGCAATTTATGACAGGATAGAAAAATGAAGTCCGAAACGTTTCTCAGATTTTAGTTCCCTCTGACCAACAGTGTTTAGTATGTGGTATTCACGGAGTCTGGAGCTCAGCTTTCTATGCCGTCTTGCCACTGAATGACAGCATCGCTCTGCTCACGAATATTCAACACTTCATCCCATAAGTTAGCAAAGAATGACTCTTGGCTGAAATCAAGTCAAAAACTAAAGCTTCAACTAAATCAACAGCTCTTGAAAGGTGTAACGCTTTAGCTTGCAGCTTGCAGGCTAGCTCGTTGTCACGGACCATTGAACACGCGGGGCAATCAGACTGGCAGTGCTAGAAAATGCAGCTTTATTAATTTTAGCATTGACCATACCATGCCTGGCCGCTACGGCACACTAACCCTATCATACATGAATAGATTAGTGAAATAAGAAAGGGGTAAACCGGACAAACGGAGCCGTCGCGTTACGGAAAGTAAGAGAAGAAAAAGTGTGGGCAGTCAAAACTTCGGACCAACTCAACTCCTCTCTCTCCAAACTCTGCGCAGGCGCACTAGCCTGGCTTACAGATCATTAAAGAAACAGTACCCCCGTTACAGAGCCCCCCCTAGAAGAACAATGGCTGACCTCAGCCATACACACTCTAACTTTCTATACATAGACATAGGCTGTCCTCACAAGGTGCTAGGCACCGTTTAACATTAATCACTGACACACATGACAGCTTAGCATGAGATACACTGGAAAAAAGAAAATCCATGACATGCTTTTCACCTTCATAGTACATTTTCTTTTTTTTCTACAAATAAACAACATTGTCAAACAGTAATAATCTTTATGAGCATAAACCTTTTTGTCCTAACACTTCTGTATTTTTTTCTTCAACAAGACCAACACACAATCAGAGAAAATAAACAGGGGTGATGTACTGGTGTAATTGCAACAAAAAAAAAAATTTTCCTTTTAAATAACCAAAGAACCAACAGGTTCTCCTTTCACACCTTTCAAAATCTTTTCATAACATTCCCAACACCCTTTTCATTTAAGGTCTATTTTTCCAGTATGATATGGATTTGTCCACCTGTTTTTGGACCACTCAGATGTGATTCGAGGGACCTTTCTGGGTCGAAAGTTGTACTGACCTATATCTGAGGGCATACCATCAGAAAATGCATCAAGATTGCAATCTCCCCCGTCATCAACAGCGTGAGCCGTCAGGTTAGTTAATTCATTGTCACGGTCAGCATGCTCGTAAGTATTGTCATGTTGGGAGTCTATTTCAGCAGGAGCAAAGTCAGACCTTTCCCCGCCGGAGACTCAGGGTCAATGTCACAGTCCAAAAAATATTCAGAATACATCTTTCACTGTTACAGCATTATATTCTTACACCAATACTGGCAATGAATGGTTGAGAAACAACCAATTAAAGATTAGGTTATACCTTATCCAGAGAATAGCTAAATAAAATAAACAACTAACCATAAATGAGCTCACTTGGGTTGAACGCATGTACAAACTGCCATACAACTGTGATTAGCATAGAGGGTAACAGCCGAAACTGGAAAAGTGTGACCAAAAAAAAAGTATTATGAAAAAAAAAAAAAATTTCACCATCAAGAGTGCATTCCCTCACAATATAAGGCAAATGTTTGAGTTTAGGAAAATAGTCACCGTGTTAGCTATGGATAAAAGAGTGCAAAATGGCTGGTTGGATATTGCAGAACAAACATTACTATTCCTAACTTTGCTTTTCAGCAAAATGATATAAACAACCAACCTATGTATTACAACTACTATACAAATAGGTGCAACGAGGACAATCAAGTCAGTGACAGCAGCCACCCAATAGTGCAACTTTTTTTTTTTTGAAGCACCATTCCCAACAACGCACAGAAAAATCAAAAGAAATGCTTCTCGTTTTCATTACAAAATATATCATAAGAGGGAAAAAAAACGTCATTCTCCCAAGTGCAGTAATGTAGTGCCTCGCTCACTTTCTGACGAATCCTCCTTTTTTTTAACCTCAGTCCTGAAAACGAGACAGCGGGAGAAGAAGCCAGACAGAAATGGTTACCTTTGACGTTAGTTCACCGGGCGGCCACGTTGTCCTGGCGACGACCAATCAGGAGCATGCATTCATCTTGCAGGAGTGACCGCTCCAAGATGCAGCTCAAACCGCACAATATATCCCCGATCAGTTCTCCAAATATGAAATTAAACGCAGTGTCCGACAAAAAATGGCAATTGACTCCATACAATGAAAAAACAGCATTAAGTCCGAAAATAATAACAAAGGATCTTGCTGCTTATTGAAATCGTTCTGCAGTCAGCTCAAGCTTGACCGAAATAGCAAAATTCCTTCAACCCACGATGTTATTGAGTACCAAGAGTTAGGGACACTCAGACGATTAAACTCACAAACTGCGGTAAAATAATCTCCGTCATCCGACGAATCGAGCTCTGAAGAGGGTCACTCCATCTTCGGGTTAAATATGATGTTCGGGCGCCACTTGTAACGCTTTAGCTTGCAGCTTGCAGCCTAGCTCGTTGTCACGGACAATTGAAAACGCGGGGCAATCAGACTGGCAGTACTAGAAGATGCAGCTTTATTAATTTTAACATTGACCATACCATGCCTGGCCGCTACGGCACACTAACCCTATCATACATGAATAGATTAGTGAAATAAGAAAGGGGTAAACCGGACAAACATTCCGTCACGTTACGGAAAGTAAGAGAAGAAAAAGTGTGAGCAGTCAAAACTTCGGACCGACTCAACTCCTCTCTCTCCAAACTCTGCGCAGGCGCACTAGCCTGGCTTACAGATAATTAGAGAATCAGTACCCCCGTTACAAAGGTCAACAGTTGGTGACTTCAGCATATCAGAAAGAAGCTTTGTTTCCCAAACAATTCACGAAGTGTAACTAGATGCACAACAAATTCTGAGACAATCTGGGCCAGAAGACTGCGGGCTTCAGAAGATTTTTCTCCTCTGCGATCTCCTTGTGCCATCTCTTGCAGCACCTGTTAAAGAGCAGGAAATCTATCCAATATGTTATGTACAGCTAAACATCTTCATGCCTACCGTGTGTCACTTAGTTGTTGGAGCTCTCTTGTGCTGCCATACAGCTCCCTTTGTACAGCCAGCCATTTTGGGTGCAGATATGATCCAGAGATGAGAAAACAGAGTCTGTAACAGAGCGAAGATCTCCTCTGCTTCTGGGACAGCTTTGACTGCATCAACTAGCACTAAACTAAACATCGTGTGTTCTGGAGTGACTGTAAATTCAATATACATGAGACTGCAACAGAGAACATTAATTTATCATTATTCATTGATTAATTTATCCAGTCTATTTATTAATTATTATTCAAGACAGACTTCACACTTTACATGTTTATGGTATATGAATTGTAGGCCTACACTTTCTCTCTCACTCACACACACACACACACACGTTCAACATCACAAACCCGATGGTGTGTCACTAAGTTGTTGGAGCTGTCTTGTGCTGCCATACATCTCCCTTTGTACAGCTTGACATGCATGGTGAATGTGGTTGTCCCAATGTCTCATTGGGTTGTCCCTCATTCTGTCCCTCAATCTGATCCTGAATGTCTTCCTCCTCACACTCAGATTGCCTCTCAGATGCCTCAATTTCCACCTCTCCAACCACCACCTCTGTCTCTCTCTCTCCTGCTCCTGAGCTCTTTCATAATCTTCATCTCCCTTACTCTCTGTATGTTGCTTTTTATAATGTCCTTCCTGCTCCTTTTCATGATGATGGCCTACTAAAAAGGAAACGGAGAGGAGTGTAGCCTCTACATCTCACGGGTTAAATCAAGTTTTTTGATAAAAAAGTAAGCTAAATTGGCTACCTTCAGATGTTTCACCCATTTCCCTAATATATTAAGTTACTTATTGCTGTGCAACAAACTTTTAACATAAAGCTACTTGGAGAACATGACATGTTAACTGACTTCCATGGCTTTGCTTATTTATTTATTTTTTCAAATTTATTTAGTATTTTGAGGGATAGTCCCTTAAGATGAATCATCTTATTATCAAGGGAGTCCTTAATACAGACAGAAACAAGACAAAACATTACAACAGTATTGCATTACTTTACATGATATACAAGAATAAGACAGAACTTTACGGCAAAACAGTACATTACAAGACGATATTATCGACACAATGAACACTTGGCCCAACCCAGGGGTCCTCAATCTTTGCCAGAAAGGGCCGGTGTGGGTGCAGGCTTTCTTTGTAACCCAGCATTTCCACATTTGATGCTACTAATCAACCCCTGGACTCCTTACTAATAAGCTTCATTAGTAGCCTCAGGTGCATAGCTGGTTGGTTGCAATGAAAGCCTGCACCCACACCGGCCCTTTCTGGGAAAGATTGGGGACCCCTGGCCCAACCGTTCCTTGTCCCCCCAGTCCATCTGGTTTCACCTCTAGATTCACAATTATTCATGAATGGTATTATATACCCATCATGTAATATACCCATCATCAACTACAGTACACACATTCATTATCAATAAGATGTACCGCACCCTCCATAATTATTGGCACCCCTGGTTACGATGTGTTAAAAACCTTAAGTTAATTCAGTTTTTACTGCAGAAGCATACTCTCACAAGGAAAATTGTAGAAAAATGTAACCTTCAACTCAAGTGAATTTTAAGGGAAAAAAATCCCTGACTAATAAATCATTTTTCATAAAATCACCTGTTCCTCAATTATTGGCACCCCTAACAATTCCTAGGAATTAACTTAACATAACATAACATGAATGGCAAGAACAGGCCTTTCAGCCCAACTAAGCTCGCCAGTTTCGTTTTACTATTGTGAATATATCCCTTCAGATACTGAATGACTCAATGGTATCTAGCTTTAAGTCAAGCCTGCTCTTGAAAAGTTCTCTGAACTTTCTCTAGAGCCTCTTTATCTTTCTGAAAGTATGGTCCCCAGGACTGTACACAATACTCCAGATGTGATCTGACGAACGTGTTGTACAAAAGGAGCATCACCTCCTTAGATTTGTACTCAATACTTTTGGCAATGTATCCCAGCATCCGATTAGCTTTTATAACTGCTACGGCACAATGGCTAGAACCTGTGAGGGTTTGGTCAACAATCACTCCCAGATCTTCCTCGTGTGCAGCACATTCCAGTTTTAAACCTCCCATGAAGTAATCCCGTCTAATGTTTTTATTACCTACATGTACAACTTTACATTTTGCTAGATTAAATTTCATTTGCCACATTTCTGCCTAATTCTGAATTCTATCCAAATCTTCCTGAATCACTTTAGTGGACCCTAAACTATTTGCCGAGCCCCACAATTTTGTATCATCTGCAAATTTAACCAATCTGCTCTCAATATTCCTATCAAGGTCATTAATGTAGATGAGGAACAGCAGGGGTCCCAACACCGATCCCTGGGGGACGCAACTCCCCACAATACCTAGCTCAGATGAGATACCACTGACCACCACTCTTTGTTGTTCTGTCCTGTAACCAGTTTTGAATCCACTTCGGAATACCTTCTGCAACTCCAATGGAGCTCATTTAAAAAATTAGTCTCTTATGTGGTACAGTATTGAATGCTTTCTGAAAATCCAAGTGTATGATGTCATAAGCCCTGCTCTGGTCATAAGTCCGGGTGGCCTCTTCAAAAAATTCCAGAGGGTTTGTCAGGCATGTCCTTCCCTTCCGAAAACCAAGTTGGCTATCCCTCAAGATACCGTCTCGTTCAAGAAATAAGTCCAGCTCATCTTTTATGATAGATTCCAATATTTTGCTCGCAATGCAATTTAAACTCACTGGCCTGTAGTTTCCTGGCTCAGTACGGTCCCCATTCTTATATATTGGTATTATATTGCCCTGTTTCCAATCATTTGGTGCTTCTCCAGTTTCTAAAGACCGTCTGAAGATGGCGGATAGCGGCTTAAAGATGATCTCACCAACTTCCCTGAGCACTCTAGGATATAAGCCATCAGGACCCGCAGCCTTATCTGCCTTTAGTTTATGCAACTTGTCTAATACTTCGTTATCCTGAACCTCAATTTCCGCTAAATAATCTTAAGCATTTGACTAAATAAAGACCCCCTCTGAGGTAAAATTCTCAACAAAGTAACTGTTTAAGGCATCCGCAATATCCTTGTTAGCATATAGCAGCAATCCGTTTTTATTCTTTATGCACTTAACCTGCTCTTTAACTTTCCTTTTTCTGCTACAGTACTCAAAGAAGCGCTTAGGGGTAGTTTTTGCCCCCTCTGCAATTTGTCTTTCATACAGTCTTCTGGTATTCCTCAGCTCTTTTTTGACCACAGCCCGCATTTTACAGTATTCAGCCTTAATGTTCTCATTGTTATCCTTTATGTACATCTTGTAAAGATTCTTCTTTTCCCTCAAAATCCTAAGAATACTTTTGGTCATCCACTGAGGATTCTGCTTTTTCAGCTTACTTTTGGACACCTTTGGAATGAATCTGCATTGTGATTCAAGTAAAACCCCCTTAAATCTTTCCCACATCTCATTTACGGACTCACAGTCCAGGAGTGTCTCCCATTTTATTTCACCTAGATATGAGCTCATCCTGTCAAAGTTTGCTCGCCTAAAATTGAAAAATGTTTTTTTTTGAATACACCTTTGTGACTTCCCATGAAACATCAAAATTAACAGCAGAGTGATCTCTTGTCCCAAGTGGCTCCAGTACCTCAACCTTGCTAATTCTATCTGGGTCATTACAGAGCACTAAGTCTAAAATTGCGTTTTCTCTGGTAGGTTTATCAACATACTTCACCAAGAAATTATCATTTATAACATCTAGAAATTCTTCCTCCCCCTACCCTGTCCTTTCACCATTTCCCAGTTGATACCAGGATAAATTTAGTGTTATGTATGAGTACTTTTGTACAGCATTATATTTCATTTGTAAATGAAGATTTGTTACATGCTGTTTTGCTGCTTTGCTGGTCAGCTATATTTATTTTGTTCATTGGCATCCTCTGGTGGCGTGTATTTGTAAAATCATTAAGAAAAGAGAGTGATTTCTAGAAGCTTCTGGCGCTTTCCTGCTTGGAGGGGGCGGGATTTCCCTAGAATCCTGTGGATCTTTCTAGAAGGTTGCTAGTCTGTATAAAGGCTGTGATTTTAAGCACAACAGAGCAGACAGCAGAATAAAGACAGCAGAAGAGAGCAGACCAGAGTTTTGTTATGGCAACAGTCAAATAGTGGAATTGAAGTGTTATTAGGGAATTAAATAGTGGATATAGTTTTTTGTACTTTTTTTTGGGAAGAATAAATTTGTTTTAGCTGTACTTTCTGGTTTTCTTTGTTGTGATTTTTTTCAAGTCATAACAAATTGGAGGTCCCACCGAGAGTGGATTCACCCAAGATTATTATTTTAAATCTTGTGACTAGTTTAAAAACCAACAATCATGACTTTTGATGTGGAAAGTTTTTTGAAAACTCCAACCCAGGAATTTGTGCTGGCAAAGAAGAAGGACTTGCTTTTAATTTTAATTATCTTTTAATTAAAGATGTGGAAGTGCCTGCAACAGAGCTGCAAAGACTTGAATTTCAGCTGCGCCTGAAAGAGCTGGAAGAAAGAAGGTTGGAGAGGGAAAAGGAGAGAGAACTGGAGGAAAGAAGAATGGAAGAGAGAAGGTCGGAGAAGGAGAAGGAAAGAGAATTGAAAGAAAGAAGGATGCATTTGCAGTTCGAATTGGAAATGAAGAAAATAGAAGCAGGTACTGTTCCAAAATCTTCTGGACTTTCTGATCATTTTGATGTGGTTAAACATATCAGACTTGTTCCGCCTTTCTTTGAAAATGATGTTGACCAATACTTTACCCATTTTGAAAAAATTGCTGAAAATTTGAAATGGCCAAAAGAGCATTGGACAATGATGTTACAAAAGTGTTCTTACTGGTAAAGCTAGAAAAATGTATAACCAGTTATCTGTCCAACAGTGTGCTGATTATGATTTTGTCAAATCTGCCATTCTGAAGGGTTATGAATTGGTCCCCGAGGCTTACAGGCAAAAATTTAGGAATTCTTGCAAGGAAGCCAGTAAAACTCATGTTGAATTTGGCAGGTTGAAGGAACAGTTGTTTGCTCAGTGGTGTAATTCCATGAAAGTTGAAAAAGATTTTGATAGAATGAGGCAACTTATTCTGGTTGAGGAATTCAGAAGGTGTGTCCAGCCTGATATTAAAACTTTCCTTGAGGAAAAACAAGCCATTACTTTGCAAGATGTTTCCACCCTAGCTGATAGTTATGCATTGACTCACAAGTCTTCTTTTCTTCTTCTACTCAGGCTAATGTCCTTATTCAAGGAGTAGAATGTGGTTTTACAAGTGTACCTCTCCATAATGTTAATCTCAAATCACACTTGGTCTCTGGGCCTGTTACTGTTGGTGTTAGGTCTTCTCTTCCTTTCAAAGGCATTCATTTGCTTCTTGGTAATGATCTTGCTGGGGATGTGGTTGTGCCCTACCCTATTGTAACTGACACTCCCTTGATTAATCAAGAATCTGACTCTATAGAGGAGGAAATTCCAGACCTCTATCCTTCATGTGCAGTTACTCGTTCTATGGCCAAAAAGGCTATTCAAGATGTTGCTGACCTGGACTTTAACCTGGCTGACACCTTCATTGGGCAGTCTTTTCATCAGGAACCTTCCAGTCCTGAGATGTCTGGGAAATCTTCAGACTTGTCCTTGTCAGGTCATTCTTATGACATTTTGTCTCGTAAACAACTTATTCATGAGCAACAACAAGCTCGTGATCTAGCGCATCTTCTACCTCAGGCTGCAAGTGAACAAGAGGCTACTCAAGTTCCTGTCTGTTTTTACTAGAAAAATGGTGTGCTTATGAGAAAGTGGCGTCCACCTGATGTTCCTGCAGATGAAGAGTGGATGATCACCCATCAGATTGTTCTTCCAAAGTCTTATCGTCAAGAAACTCTTAGGGCTGGATCTACAAAAGCTTTGCGTGTATAAAAATGTGTGCAAACTCATTGCACACGCAAAAAAATGTACAAACTGATTTACTAATTGTGCACAGTAAGGGTTGCCTCTTTCAAAATAGCATGTCTGCATCCAGTTAGTACGTCTGCCACAATGAATGTGCAATATGGGGCGTTTACACGCAATTGTGCGTGTGTTGGGAGGCGAAAATGTAAATTTATTAATTTAGCACGCGCAAATTGATTTATCAAACCTGAAAGAGATTATGCTAATAAAATCTGCGTCTATATTTTAACACGTGTGAAAAGGAGGTGCAAACGGTTTGTATGCGTAATTGCGCACACATGGCTACAGTTATTGTCACAAGAAGGAGACATCGAAATCATGAAAGGAGACGCAGAGAACGCATTTTTCACCCTCGTGTGAATGTTTTTGGAATGAATGAGGAAAAAATCATTAAAACATATCGCCTATCCAGCACTGCCATTTTGGGGCTGTTGGAGGGACTCAGAGAGGATTTGGAGCCAGCCACGAGAAGGAGTCACGCAATACCTGCAATGACAAAACTCCTTGCAAGTTTGCATTTTTTTGCATCTGGGTCATTCCAGCATACAGTAGCTATTACAGCTGGGATCTCCCAATCCCGTTTTTCAGATGTGCTGTCTGAAGTCCTAAATTCCATGTCGCGCCGGATGACCAAGTTCATTAAGTTTCCACGCACTCGGCACTTATTGAATGAGACCAAACATGGTTTTTTTGCAGTAGCTGGATTTCCTAGTCATAGGGGCAATTGACTGCACCCATGTGCAGCTTGTGCCCCCCGCAGACACTGAGCACGTGTACAGAAATCGCAAACACGCGCATTCATTGAATGTGCAGTGCGTTTGTGATGCCAAAGGCATCATTTCCAACGTTGTGGCAAAATATCCCGGGTCAGTACATGATTCTTTTATTCTGAGAAACAGTTCTCTGTTTTCCAAGTTGCGAGATGGCGAGTTTGGAGATGCCTGGCTTGTAGGCGAGTCAATTTGTAAAATCCTTAGCGAAATTTATTTCATTAAAAACAAGAGCATGTTTCACATTGATTCATATGTTTTTTAAGGTGACAGTGCATACCCCCTACACCCCTTCCTCCTGACACCTGTTCTCAACCCGACCACTGCCGGAGAAATAAGATACAACGAGGCCCATATCCGTACACGGAATATTGTGGAGCGCACCTTCGGAATCCTGAAGAGCAGGTTCCGTTGTTTGGATCGCACTGGTGGAGCACTGCTGTACAGGCCAGAAAAAGTGGCCCAGATTGTAGTGACCTGCTGCATGCTACATAACATCGCCAAGCAACACGGGCTGGAACATGAGGCCATGCCGGAGGAGAACGCCGACCTGCCCCCCTGTATGGAGCAACAACCCAATGCTGCAGGGATGCAGACACGCAGCAATCTCATTCGAAGTCACTTCTTGTGAGCTGTTTGGTATGTGCATTTTTCTATTTTCATTCAATAATGCGTTGTAGATTGCAATACAATGCCGTTCCCTCTGGCTAGTGTGACCCAACAAACTGCAGAACATTGCAAAGTTAAGCAAATCAACATTTATTGAAAAAAAGACTGAAATCACTTTCTGAATTCCAAACATTATCAAACGAAATACTCTTTCACGTCTAATTATGTTAAGTCCCTCAAAATCATATTAAAGACACATTGTTTCAGTCAGAAAATGTATTAGGCTATAGTCTTAACATTTATGGTGGAAAAAAAAGAAAAAAGCAGTTCTTCATCAAACAGCCCATTTTATACAAAAAAAAAAAATATTCACAGCCAGTAGAAGACAACTTAAACGTGACAGTTGAGTGTATCACTTGTGTTTCCTTTTACGCAGGTGGAACTTGCCCGTCATGCGCACCTCTCCTCCCTCTCCGGTGCCCGGCTGCCTAGCTGTCGCTGTGGGACTCGGTCGGCCCGCTTCTCCACCTGGATTGAGGGCAGTCATTGCCTGCATCCCTTCCCGTAGCCCTCTTGCCACAGAATTGACGGCCATCGTCAGGGCAGATACTGCGCTGACCATCTGTCTGCAGTGCCTGGCAATGGCCTGAGTATCGCGCCTTGCCGCCCGTGCCAACGATGACGCCGCTCGCATCTCCCGTGCAATTGTCTGAATGGCTGCAGACTGTTTCTTTTGTTCCTCGAGCAACTCCAGATCAATGTCCTCGGGACCCTTTCGAGGCTCTGCAGGGGTGGCGGCTGCTCTGGGGGGATTTGAGGTGGATGGCTGGACTTCTGCTGAAGATTCTACATGTAAAAAATAAATGTTTTTTGTTTGGGATTTGAGTTAAAGGACAGCAAAATGTAACCACAGGAGGTACATTCATTTTTCACTTACTAAATAAATATCTTTTCAGAAAGTGTGTTTATACAGTATTATTGTGCGCCTACCTTGTTCTGCTGTTTGGTCCAGTGTGTCATACCCGGCAATTGCAGTGACTTGCGTCTCGCAGAACGTTAACTGCACCTGTTCCTCAATGCTGGTCAGAGGCATCTCATCCACTGTGCCCCCACCTGTTTTCTTTGCAGATGTTTTATTATACGCCAATTTTTCTTTTGTTCGTCTTCGGATATCTTGATATCGTCTTTTCACTTCATTCACTGTTCGCATCGTTTTACCCACAGCATTTACTTTTTTACAGATTTCCGCAAATATGGCATTCCTTTGTGCGACAGTCAGATTTCTTTGCTGTAGCTCATTCACGTGTTTATTGGCTTCATCAACCAACACCTCTAATTCCATAGGGTCGAATTTCATTTTGCGCTTTCTTCTCTCCAAACTCTCCATGCTGCAAACCATGAAACACGCAAAGCCCTCATTTAAATAGGGTGTGTCCAACACGTTTGCACCTGTTGCCATTTGCGCAATCACTCTTAGTAAATCACCTGCAAACTGCGGTTCTGCTCCACACGCAAAATTCTAGATTGCATGCGCAAATTAGTACACGCAAATTGGGATCTTAGTAGATCCGGCCCATAGTCTGGCCAATGACAATCCTATGTCAGGTCATTTAGGAATCAAGAAGACCCTTCAACGTGTGAGAAACCATTTCTTCTGGCCTTCTATGAGGTCCGATGTACAGGAGCACTGCAAATCCTGTCATACTTGTCAAATGGTTGGGAAGCCGAACCAGAATATTCCAAAGGCTCGACTTAAGCCCATTCCTGCTTTTGAAGAACCTTTCAGTCGGATCATCATTGACTGTGTTGGACCATTGCCGAAGACTAGATCTGGTTGTGAGTACTAACTGACTATCATGTGTGCCTCCACTCGGTTTCCTGAGGCAATTCCACTTCGTAATATCAAGGCGAAGACTATCATCAAGGCTCTAACCAAGTTTTTCTGCTTAGTTGGTCTTCCTAAGTCTATTCAGTCTGATCAAGGATCAAATTTCATGTCTGGCATATTTCAACAAGTTATGCATGAGCTTGGTATTAAACAATACAGGTCATTAGCTTACCATCCTGAGAGTCAAGGTGCTTTGGAGAGGTTCCATCAAACCCTGAAGAACATGATAAGGACCTACTGCCTTGACACAGAGAAAGATTGGGATGAAGGTGTCCATATTCTTCTGTTTGCTGCCTGTGAAGCTGTTCAGGAGTCTCTTGGGTTCAGTTCTTTTGAGCTCGTTTTTGGGCATACGGTCCGTGGACCTTTGAAGCTACTGAAGGAATAGTTGCTCGCTGAAGATGATGTCCCAATGAACTTGCTTCAATATGTCTCTGACTTCCGCAATCGTCTCTCTAAGGCCTGTGACTTTGCTAAGTCGAATCTCAAAGAAGCTCAGGGCAAAATGAAAGCCAGATATGACCTTCATTCAAAAGATAGAAGTTTTAAAACTGGTGACAAAGTTTTTGCACTTTTGCCAGTTCCTGGAAACCCTCTAAGAGCCCGATATTTCGGCCCTTACACTGTCCTCAAAAAGGTCAGTGATCTAAATTACATAATTTCAACTCCTGGAAGGAGGAAACAAAAACAAATGTGTCACATCAACATGCTGAAAGAATACATTGATAGAGACACTCAGGCAAAGCCAGTCAATGTGGTAAATACTGTTGAACTGGAAAATTCCAAAGAAGATTGTGACTCCCCCTTAGAAAATGAACCTGGTCCAGTCAAACTTGAAAATTCAGACATTCTTCAAAATATTGACAGCAAGTTGTCCCACCTGGACCCTTTTCAACAACAGCAGCTAAAGCAGCTCATATTTGAATATAGTCACATATTCCCTGACGTTCCATCAAGGACCGATTTGGTTTACCATGATGTCATCCTACAAGATGATGCCAAGCCTGTAAAACAGCATCCCTACAGAATGAATCCAGAGAAGCAGAAATACCTTAAACAGGAAGTCAAATATCTGCTTGAAAATGACTTTGTTGAACTAAGTCACAGTGACTGGAGTTCTCCATGCATCCTAGTTCCCAAACCCAATGGAACATATAGAATGGTGACAGACTACAGGAAAGCGAACGCTCTATCAAAAACAGACTCATATCCTATTCCCAGGATTGATGACTGCATTGACAAAGTTGGACAGTCAAAGTATGTCACAAAATTTGATCTCCTCAAGGGCTTCTGGCAGATCCCTCTAACAGATAGAGCAAAAGAGATCTCTGCCTTCGTCACACCAGATGGATTATACCAATACAAGGTCATGCCATTTGGAATGAAAAATTCTCCAGCCACCTTCCAACGTCTGGTAAACAGAGTGATTGCTGGACTACCAGGATGTGAGGCCTATATTGATGACATTATCATCACCAGTGACAGCTTCCAAGAGCACCTCACCTACATCAGAAACTTCTTTCAGAGAGTGAGTGATGCCAAGCTGACTATCAACCTTGTAAAAAGTGATTTTTGTAAAGCTACAGTTGTCTACTTAGGTCATGTTGTAGGACAGGGTCAAGTCAAACCAGTTGATGCAAAAGTCAAAGTTATCACTGAATTTCCTGAGCCAACAACTAAAAGACAGCTCATGAGAGTTCTAGGGATGGCTGGCTACTACAGAAAATTCTGTAAAAAATTTCTCGATCATCTCTGAACCTTTGACAAATTTACTGAAGAAAAATGCAAAATTTGTTTGGGATGAAAAATGTCAAAATTCGTTTGACCAGCTGAAAGCTATTCTCAAAAATGCACCAGTTCTCTTATCTCCCAATTTCAAAAAGGAGTTCAAGTTGGCAGTTGATGCCAGTGACTGGTTCAGGTGCAGTTTTACTGCAAGAAGACACTGATGGAGTAGATCATCCTGTTTGTTACTTTTCCAAAAAGTTTGATAAACATCAGAAAAACTACTCAACAATTGAAAAAGAATGTTTGGCACTTGTTTTGGCTTTACAACATTTTGAAGTCTATTTGACTTGTTCAGCTACTTCCATCAAGGTCTTCAGTGACCACAATCCCCTCACATTCTTGCACAAGATCAAAAACAAGAATCAAAGATTACTGAGATGGAGTTTACTTTTGCAAGAGTATGATTTGGATATTTCTCACTTCAGGGGAAAAGATAATGTAATCCCAGATAAAATTACATGCGTGAAAGTGTATTTCTTTACTTGATTGTGGAAAGTGTGATTTTACTTTTCTATTTGATTGTGAGACTTGCACTGATTGTTATGTATATGATTGTTATCATGATCAATGATACGTTTGTGTAAAGTTCAAGATTGTTCGGATTATAAAACTGTTAATTTTGACAAAATAAAGCTTTTAGCAAACCTTTCTTTTCTTAAAGAGGGGAGGTGTTATGTATGAGTACTTTTTGCACATCATTATATTTCATTTGTAAATGAAGATTTGTTACATGCTGTTTTGCTGCCTTGCTGGTCAGCTATATTTATTTTGTTCATTGGCACCTTCTGGTGGCGTGTATTGGTAAAATCATTAAGAAAAGACTAGTGATTTCTAGAGGCTTCTGGCACTTTCCTGCTTGGAGGGGGCGGGATTTCCCTAGAATCCTGTGGATCTTTCTAGAGGGTTGCTAGTCTATATAAAGGCTGTGATTTTAAGCACAACAGAGTAGACAGCAGAATAGAGACAGCAGAAGAGAGCAGACCAGAGTTTTGTTTTGGCAACAGTCAAATAGTGGAATTGAAGTGTTATTAGAGAATTAAATAGTGGATATATTTTTTTGTACTTTTTTTTGTGAAGAATAAATTTGTTTTAGCTGTACTTTCTGGTTTTCTTTGTTGTGATTTTTAAGTCATAACATAAGTCTCCCATAATAATAGTCCCACCACCTCTACAAGCTTGCGTAATCCTCCTAAACAGCATTTAATTGATTGTACTGTCCAAAGCTGGTGGTCGATAGCATACTCCTATGTTTAAACCTGTCTCGTGTTTGCTAATGAGCCTGACCCAGATTTCTTCACAGGACAAGGAATGTTCAATTTCGGGAATTTCCTGTACATTTATGCTTTTGTTCACATAGAGTGCTACAACCCCTCCTTGCCTATTACATCTGTCCTTCCTAAAGAGCTTATAACCCTCTATGTTATATTCATCTCCATCCTCTTCACTTAGCCATGTCTCTGTAATCCCAACTATGTCATAGCCCTCACTAATCATTACAGCCTCAAGTTCTGGAAATTTATTTTTTATGTTTCTTGCATTCAAATAAAAACATTTCAGGTTACTACTAATGCTCTTTCCCCTTGATTTCCCATGTGGCAGCTGCTTTAAGCCCCCCACTACGCTTTGTTGCTTTAAAAGTAAATCATCGATAGTGCATGTATTACCGTCAGCTTCCATTGGGGCAGTCTGCATTTCCCTATGTGTAACACTCACTAACCTCCCTGCCCCCTAAATCCCTAGTTTAAATAATCCTGTGCTACCCTCAACATATGCTGGCCCAGTGCAAAGGTACCCCTCCGGTTCAGGTGCAGCCCATCAGGCTTGAACAGGTCACCCCTGTTCCAGAAAAAGTTCCAGTGCCCCATAAACCTATACCCCTCTTTCCTACACCAGGTTCGTAGCCACGTGTTAAACCTCCAGATAAAATTCTGCTTTCCTCTGCTTGCACGTGGTACCGGTAGAATCCCAGAGAACACTACCGTTGAGGATCTGCTCCTAAGCTTCTCAGCTAATTCCACAAATTTGCCTTGCAGAACCTCAAACCTACCCTGACCTATGTCATTTGTCCCAACATGGAACATGACAACTGGATCCTTCCCCGCTCTGGCCTGGAGCTTGGCCGTGCGCTCCAGGAGGTCTCCTACCTGGGCACCAGGCTGGCAACACACCGTACGAGACTCCTTGTAGCGCGAACAGACTAAGCTATCTATTCCCATAAGTAATGAGTCCCTCACTATTGTAATGGCCCCAATTTGTTATTACAATTTACAACACAACAGCAACAGCAACAGCAAGGGATGACAGACACAGTTTTAAAAACTTAAACACATTTAATGAACAAAGACAACAAAGCAACTAACTATGCTACTGACCAAGATTGAATGTATTAAAAAAAAAAAACAGAAATATTTACAGTCCCTTGTTTTGGTGGGGTGGCTTGGTGATGTCCTGGGTGAGGAAAATGCTCAAACACAGGCAAAAATCCACAAAAGAAACTTCTCAGGTCTTGAACAGAATGACAGGTCTGGTCACATGTATCCTTCTTCAAGCAATTTCTCCTACTACTTTACTGTCTCAATTCTTTTCCTTATATACTCTTTTGCAGACCCCACCCACATTTAGACCTCTTTTTTTAAATTTTGGGGACTTGCCCCAGACATGTCCAGGACATGTCTAAACCTAGCTCCAGTCTGAGCTCAATCAAAGAAAGGTAAATGCTGCCATCTAGTGGCCTCTATTCACATCACACCTCCATTCCAAAAGGGTAAAATTTTGACTCATAAAGGCAAAATTTTTCTTATCAATACAAAATGGTTAAGTGGACACTTGTCTATATATACATATCATTCAATATTCAAATAAACACGTGATATATATATACATATTCAAACACGGGATAAGCAATCAGCAATTACATTGTCTGTACCCTTCACATGCTTAATTTCCAAGTCAAACTCCTGATAAATCAAACTCCAATTCAACAATCTCCGATTCTTGTTTTTCATCTTACTCAAAAACATTAACGGATTGTGGTCAGTGTACACAATCATTGGCTTTTGTCCTGTACAAACATAAACCTCAAAGTGTTGTAAAGAAAGGACCAGAGCCAACAGCTCCTTCTCTATTGTGGAATAGTTCCTTTGGTGGTGATTGAACTTCCTGGAGAAGTATGCCACGGGATGCTCAATGTCATCAGAGTCACTTCTCTGTAGGAGCACAGATCCACAAGCTTGGTCGCTAGCATCGACCGCGATGGAGAACGGTTTGTTGAAGTCAGGAGATTTGAGCACGGGGAAGTGACACAGCAGAGACTTCAGGCGATCGAAGGCTCTCTGGCATGCATCATCCCAAGTGAACTTTACGCCTTTCTTCAGTTGGTTAGTTAGACTGAGAGCAATCTCAGCAAAGTTCTTGCAGAACTTGCGGTAGTACCCGATCATTCCAAGGAAGCGGCGCAAAGCTTTTTTGTTGTCAGGAACTGGAAAGCCCATGATGGCTTGGACTTTAGCATTTATAGGTGCCACCTTACCCTGGCCTATGACGTAGCCAAGATAGGTGACAGTAGCACAACCAAAGTCACTCTTGTTCAGGTTAACAGTCAGGTTAGCCTGGGTCAGGCGCTGGAACAACGTCTCTACATCTTTTAGATGTTCTTCCCAGGAGTCACTCCATGTGATCAGGTCATCGATGTACGCACCCGTGTGTGGCAATCCGGCGATTGTAGACTGTATCATCCTTTGGAACGTGGCTGGGGCATTTTTCATTCCAAAGGGTAGGACTTCATACTGGTACAACCCAGATGGTGTGGCAAAAGCAGAGATGCTCTTGGCCCTCTCAGTTAAAGGCACACACCAATAACCCTTCAGTCAATCAATCTTGGTCAGAAACTTTGCTTGCCCTACTCTATCAATACAATCATCAATCCTAGGTATTGGAAACACATCAGTTCTAGTTACAGCATTGACTTTGCGATAATCTGTACAAAATCTTGTACTTCCATCAGGTTTTGGAACTAGCACAAAGGGTGAACTCCAATCTGAGTTGGAGGGGCTAATAATATCATGTTCTAACATGTACTCAACCTCTTTCTCAGCAATCTTTCCCTTTTCAGGATTCATCCGGTACGGATGCTGTTTTATTGGTTTGGCATCACCAACATCTACATCATGAGTCAAGTCAAGTCAAGTCAAGTTTATTTATAAAGCACATTTAAAACAACAGAAGTTGAACCAAAGTGCTGTACAGTGGCAATTGGCAAAAAAAAAAAAAAAAAATGGGAAAACTAAAACAATTATAAAATCAATAAACAGTTAAACGAAGTCAACATAAAAGAATACACATATAAAACAGACAGAAGCGGATAAATTAATAAATAAAGATAAAAATGCACACAATTAACGGGACAGTCAAAAGACAAGCATAGAACTGCAACAGGAAAATGGTACAAAAAAAAAAAAAACTTGACATGACAAAGACAGATAAACAAGCGGATTAAAAAGAAAGAGAATAAAAATAAGTTTTCAGACGCGATTTAAAAATGGCAAGAGAAGGTGAGGACCTGATGTCTAGAGGTAGTTTATTCCACAGTTGAGGAGCCGCGACTGAAAAGGCGCGGTCACCTTTGGTTTTCAGCTTTGACCGAGGAACCGACAAGAGCAGTTTATTGGATGATCTTAGGGACCGTGCAGTGGAGTAGGGCGAGACAAGATCTGATATATACCCTGGAGCCAAGCCATGGAGAGCTTTAAAAACAAATAATAAAACTT
This sequence comes from Gymnothorax reevesii, assembly GCA_029721435.1. Classification (NCBI taxonomy): domain Eukaryota; kingdom Metazoa; phylum Chordata; class Actinopteri; order Anguilliformes; family Muraenidae; genus Gymnothorax; species Gymnothorax reevesii. The sequence continues at coordinate 173,783,782 of CM056574.1, forward strand.
TGAAATCAACACGAAATTTAACTGGTAGCCAATGCAGGGCTGCCAAGACAGGGGAGATGTGGTCCCTCTTTCTTGACCCAGTTAAGAGGCGAGCTGCAGCGTTCTGAACTAACTGAAGTCGGGAGAAGCAGGACTGTGAAATACCCAAGTATAGAGAATTACAATAATGCAACCGACATGTGATAAAAGCATGGATAACAGTCTCCAGGTCTGCTTGGGAGAGCAGAGGTTTTAATTTAGAAATACGTCGGAGTTGAAAAAAGCTGCTCTTAACCACTGCACTAATTTGATTTTCAAAATTGAGAGAAGAATCAAAGAAGACACCGAGATTTTTTATTACAGAGTGTGTGTTGACAGAGAGGGGACCAAGTTTTCCTTTAGTGATTTCAGACAAGCCAGGGGGCCCAAAAATAATAACTTCTGTTTTTCCCTCATTTAATTGAAGAAAATTGTTGTTCATCCAAGTTTTGACATCATTTAAACAATTGACTAAGGGCTGCAAGCAGGAGGTTTGATCAGGTCTTAGGGAAAGGTACAGCTGAGTATCATCAGCGTAACAATGGTACGAAACCTTGTGTTTCTGGAAAACAGAGCCCAGTGGGAGCATATAAAGGCAAAACAGGAGGGGGCCTAAAATGGACCCTTGAGGAACACCACAGGTGATTGCAGCTGAGGACGAGGACAGATTTCCTATTTGTACAGAAAATGACCGGTCCTTTAAATATGATCCAAACCAATCATGTGCATTGCCCTGAATACCAACACTAAATTTAAGGCGGTCCAACAAAATGCCATGGTCGATGGTATCAAAGGCCGCAGAGAGGTCCAGTAATACGAGCACAACACAGGACCCTGAATCGAGAGATAATAACAGATCATTAGACACTTTCAAAAGTGCTGACTCAGTACTGTGAAAAGACCTGAAACCAGACTGAAACTTGTCAGTGATTTCATGTTGATTAAGATATGAAGAAAGCTGGTAAAAGACAACCTTCTCCAAAATTTTTGACAGGAATGACAACTTAGATACAGGTCTAAAATTATTTAGAACTGTGGTGTCGAGATTAGGTTTTTTCAAGAGCGGCTGGACCACAGCTTGTTTGAAACTGAGCGGAAGTGACCCATGCTGCAGACTAGTGTTTATTATAGCCATAATGCTTGGCCCAATGATAGGCAGTAGCTCTTTGAGAAGACGAGAAGGCAAGATATCCAGAGTGCAGTTCGTGGGATGCATGTTTAAAATGATGTCACTGAGCTGAGAAAGAGAGATGGGCTGGAACTGGCTGAAAGAGCAGGATGGGGCAGTTAGTGCAGATGGGTCATCACCAGAGGGAGAGATCTGAGAATGTATTTGATGGATCTTGTCTGTGAAAAACTTTAAAAAGACATTGCAAGTGTTGGAAGTTGCATCCGCAAAAATAGGTGAAGAGGGATTGGTGAGTTTATTTAGTGTACTAAACAGCACTTTTGGCCTATGTGAGTACCTAGAAATAATATTCGAGAAATAGCTCATTTTAGCTGCTTTAACAGCACACTGGTATGATTTTAAACTGTTAATTAAAATTTGGTAGGAAACTTGAAGCTTGTCTTTTTTCCATTTGCGTTCTAGTTTTCTGCACTCCTGCCTGAGTGCGCGAGTACTGCTGTTTAGCCAAGGCTGAGTTTGAGGTTTAGGTTTCCTAGGTTTCAGAGGAGCAACCTTAGTCAGAATATTAGCACATAATGTGTTAAACTGGCCAGCAAGCTCATCGGAGGTAGTACAGGGAGAGGTAGTAATTTTATGGTCATCATGTATATCAAGGTACATATCGGAAAAGAGCTTAGCCGTAGAAGAATTGATGGAGCGAGTGAGATAAAAACAGCTGGAAACGTGCAGAACAGAGCAAGATAAGATGGAGTCAAACAGAACAGGTTTGTGATCAGAAATAGCAGCATCAACAACCATAACATTGTCAACAGGAAAACCTAATGAGAACACCAGATCAAGAGTATGGCCATGTTCATGCGTAGGGACCAATACAGATTGTGTTAAATTAAAAGATTCAACAAGATTCAAAAAGTCTTTCACCAGAGGCTTTGATTTACAGCAAACGTGAATGTTAAAATCCCCCATGATTAAAACCTTATCATAACGAGGTATAATGAAAGAAAGGAAATCAGAGAATTCTTGGATAAAATTCTTATTGAATTTGGGTGGTCTATAAACTAAAGCAACAAGTAAAGGGCTTGTTAAATCAACTGCAATCACTTGCGCTTCAAAACTAGAGAACTGATCGACTGACAGCTGCCTGCATTTGTACTGCCTTTTGAAAACTGTGGCCAAGCCACCATCTTTCCCACTAGCCCTTGGGGAATTAAAAAAGCCACAATTAGGAGGAGAGAGTTCACACAGAGGGCTGGAGTCGCCGACGGTCAGCCAAGTTTCGGTTACAAATAGAAAGTCTAAACTCTGTGAAATAAAAAAGTCGTTCAAGATAAATGACTTATTTGATACCGATCGCGCATTTATCAATGCCATTTTTGCGGAGACCGTAGGTGAGGGAGATGCGGATGGATTTCGCCGGTATTCCAACTCGAGAAGATTTAGATGATTCACGCCGTTATTTTTGACTCGCCGTCTTGCGGTGCATCGTGAGGACGAGAGGGGACGGATGACAGGAATGAAGCCGTCAGTGTTGATGCCGACAGGCGTGCAGAGACTGTGCCGAGCGCCGCGATGTACATAGGGTGGGCGGCGAGCAATTCCAAGAGCAACGCAAAGTTTATAAGTCCTGGACGGAAGACGAGACGAGAAGTTCAGGTGTAGGAGGTCCGATGTAGAATACGAGTAACCCATAGTGAGCAGCGAAAGCAGACCCAATGAGAGACACAATATACCGTGCCAGATGTTCCACAGGTCCCTTTTATATGCACAAAATATCAGGAGCGGACGAAGTGAATAAGACATTGGCCTACTTTCCCTTGTCGCGTAAATAATTCGATACCTTCCGTCCGTAAAATAAGCTCTCACACGGCCAAGTTGGAAGTAAAACCACGTTAGCCAGCTAGCAGCCAGTAATGGCGCCCAGAAACCAGCGTTAAATTTAGAGAAGCAGTTGGAAAACTACCGTCTCAAAACAAAACGCAGTATACTGACCACAGCAAGAAAGCGGAAACTTACATGCAAGTAGCTAGGTTAGTTCAGGCATCTGGAGCAGCGAAGGCTCGGGTTAGGCCGGTGGGAGATATTCGGACCAAAATCGGAACAACGCATCCAGGTGAGTGCAGTCCAGAGTCACAGTCCGATGCCGATTCAGTTGCAGTTTTCGGTAAATAAGCGTATATAATCCGCGAGAAGGAAAAATACGATTATTCAAAGGACACGACAAACATTACGAAGTAGAGCCGGAGAGCAGCGGCAGACATTCACGCCAGCGTTCACTCAAACCGGAAGCCAAGAATGAGAGGCTATAGAAACTCTCTTTGGAACATCAGGAAACAGATCCTCATATTTCTTGATCAACCTCTCAAACTGATCTCTCTGTGAGGGTTCTAAGTGCTGGAGTTTTACATCAAGACTTTGCAACACTTCAGAATTTGACAATTTACATGAAAGAACTTCAGCTTTAATTCTAGGTTCATCATCTTGAAACTGCCCCTCATCTTCACAAATCTCGGCCATAGGAGAATCTGAAGTGACAACTGCAACCCTAGCATTTCTGTCATGATAAGGCTTCAGCATGTTAATGTGACACAATTGTTTTGGTTTTCTCCTATCTGGAGTCTTCACAATGTAATTGAGATCATTGAGTTTTGTCAGAATTTCATAAGGACCATGAAATCTAGCCTGCAATGGATTGGACTGCAAGGGAAACAACACAAGGACCTTGTCTCCTGGTTTAAACTCACGGCTTCTAGCCTTATAATCATACCAAGTTTTCATTTTTCCCTGACTTGATTTCAAGTTCTCTTTGGCAAGGTCACAAGCTGCACGCAATCTTTCCTTGAACTTGCTAACATAGTCTAACAGACTAATATGCGGCTCTTTCTCTTGCCATTGTTCACTCAATAATAGCAAAGGTCCTCTCACTTCATGACCAAACACTAGCTCAAATGGACTGAATCCAGTAGACTCCTGCACTGCTTCTCTAGCTGCAAACAACAGCAAATGAACCCCTTCATCCAAGTCTTTCTCATGGTCATAACAATAAGTCCTCATCATTGTCTTGAGAGTGGAATGAAACCGCTCTAAGGCACCCTGACTTTCTGGATGATAGTGTAATGTGAATATAGGCCACTAGATGGCAGTATTTACCTTTTTTTTTGTGAAGCTCAGACTGGAGTCATGTTTAGACATGTCCTGGACATGTCTGGGGCAAGTCTCAGAAAATTAAAAAAAAGAGGTCTAAATGTGGGTGGGGTCTACAGGAGAGTATATAAGGAAAAGAATTGAGACAGTAAAGTAGTAGGAGAAATTGCAAGAAGATGACCAGACCTGCCATTCTGTTCAAGACCTGTGACGTTTCTTTTGTGGATTTCTTTGCCTGTGTTTGAGCATTTTCTTCATCCAGGACATCACCAAGCCACCCCACTAAAAAGGGACTGTAATTATTTCTGTTTTTTCTTATTTATCAATCTTGGTCTTTAGTTGTAGGTTGTTATTAGTCTTTGTCTTTGTTAAAAATTAAATGTGTTTTAGTTGTTAAAACTGTGTTTGTCATCCCTTGCTGTTGCTGTTGTGTTATAAATGTAATAACAAATTGGGGCCATAACAAATTGGGGGCTCAAGGTCCGGGATAGACCATTGTGTGAGTAATTTATTGAAAATCTAACATTCCAAATTGTGAAATTGTTTTTGTGAATTTTCCTAGATATATATTGACAACAGCAATGGATGATTTCTTGGCATCACCAACCGTAGGGGTTTTGAAGTCTTTTAAAAAGACAGAACTGCTAGAAATTTGCAGACATTTAGAGCTGACAGAGGTGAAACCAGCCATGCGAAAAGCAAGACTGGCTAGAGAGATAGTTGAATATTACATTGATGAAAATGTGTTTGCACCAGGAGATCTGGAACAGTTTCCAGTGGAAAATCCAAATATAGAAACGGAACTTAAATTAAAAATGCTAGAGATTGAAAGGGAGGAAAAAGAAAAACAAAGGCAGTTTGAGTTGCAAAAATTAGCAAGAGAAGAGAAAAAAGAAAGGGAGGAAAAAGAGAAACAAAGTGAAATTGAAAGGGAAGTAAAAGAAAAACAAAGGCAGTTTGAGTTAGAAAAATTAGCAAGAGAAGAAAAACAAAGAGAATTTGAGAGAGAGAAAGAGGAAAGAGCAGAAAGAGAGAGACAGAGACAGAGAGATTTTGAATTAGAGAAATTCGATAGAGAAGAAAGACTCCAAATGGAGCAACTAAAAATTAAAATTGAAACTAAAAATAAATTTTGTGCCAGTCAGGAGGTAAAACTGGTGCCTCCATTTTCAGAAAAGGATGTTAACAACTATTTCCAGTGTTTTGAAAAGGTAGCAAAGAGTTGCCAGTGGCCAAAGGAACACTGGCCTCTGATGTTGCAAACTGTCCTCAAGGGTAAAGCTCAACAAGCCTATTCGGCTTTGTCTGCAGATGATTCCTCTGATTATGAGGTTGTCAAAAAGGTTATTTTGAGAGCTTATGAGTTGGTTCCAGAGGCTTACCGACAGAAATTCAGAGGTCTGAAGAAATCTGAAAATCAGACTTATGTTGAATTTGCTAATGAGAAGCAGGTTTGCTTTGAGCGCTGGTGTACTTCTATGGAGGTCAAGGATGATTTCAACTCACTAAAAGAGATGGTGTTAGTTGAAGAATTCAAGAACTGTGTTAAGGATGATCTTAAGACCTACCTTAATGAGAAGCAAGCACTGAACTTGCAATCAGCTGCCAAATTTGCAGATGAATATGTTCTCACTCATAAGTCCAAATTTCAGTCTAGCAGAAACAATAAATGGTCCCAATTTCAGAAAAAGGGTTACGGTGATACCCAAGATTCCTCACCCAAAGACAAAGACAAATCTGGTGATGGTGCTCAGAAATCCAGTAACAGGTCTGATCAAAGTGTGAAAGCTGACAGTGACAAAAGTGGTCTAGTTTCCAGTTATTGCAAGAAATCTGGTCATGTTACAACTAACTGTTGGTTCCTTAAAGCTAAGAAAGAAAAAGAAAAGGATACCAAACCAAATGCCTTTGTGAAAACAAGGTTAGAAACCCCTGTAGTGGATAACCAATCTGCTAAATTGCCTGCTTCTTGTGGGGCTAAAAAGCCTGATACAGCTGACTTTGTGAGGGAGGAATTTCTTCCATTTGTGTCAGAGGGATTTGTGGCTCTGAATGAGCATACTACTCCTGTCCCCATATATATCCTAAGGGATACCGGAGCTTCTCAGTCACTTTTGTTGATGGACTCCTTGGAGTTACGTGATGAGACCGCTTCAGGGGATTTCATACTTGTACAAGGTATTGAAGGGAGGACTGTATCTGTACCCCTGCGCTCTATATTCTTGAAGTCAGATTTAGTTACAGGACAGGTAAAGGTGGGACTTATGTCAAGTCTACCTATAAAGGGTGTTTCTCTGTTGCTAGGCAATGACCTGGCTGGGGGCAAAGTAGTTCCCCCTGTACATCTTACTTCACAGCCGAGCACTGAAAATGGGGATGAGGACCCATCTCTGTATCCTTCTTGCGCAGTGACTCGTGCTATGGCCAAGAAGGCTAAAGAAGAAGATGTTGTGGTGCCGTCCAGTACATTGAATAGTCAGGACTCAGGTGGTTCGCCTCATGACTCTGATTGGCCTACTATGGTTTCTCCGTTTGAGGACTTATCAGATACTTTTATCAGTTCTCTATTCAGCCAGCCGGATGGGTCTGGTGATTCTGATGTGTCTGGAGACTTGTCTCTGTCCAGAAAGCGGTTGATTGAGGAGCAAACTAATGATCCTGAAATTGGTGTACTAAAGAGGAGAGCCCTTCCTGAAAAAGAAATAGATGCAGTTCCAGTTGGGTATTATCTCAAGGATGGTGTGTTGATGCGGAAGTGGCGCCCTCCTGATATCCCTGCCAATGCAGATTGGGCAGTGGTCAGGCAAATTGTTGTTCCGAAGGTCTATAGGAATGAGATCTTAACAATGGCTCATAGTTTACCTTTAGGAGGTCATCTTGGTGTTAACAAGACTGTTGATAAGATCATGAAACACTTCTTTTGGCCTGGGCTTCGGAAAGACGTTTCCAACTTTTGCAAAACCTGTCACACTTGTCAGGTAGTTGGAAAACACCAGTTAGACCCACCTGTAGCTCCATTGCAGCCTATCCCAGCATTTGGGGAGCCATTCTCTAGGGTCATTGTTGATTGCGTTGGTCCATTACCCAAGACTAGATCTGGAAATCAGTACTTGTTGACAATCATGTGTGCATCTACCAGATTCCCCGAAGCCATACCTCTACGTAACATCAAGGCAACTGCAATCTCGAAGGCTTTGATAAAGTTCTTCACGTTGTTTGGTCTTCCCAGGGAAATTCAGTCAGACCAAGGAAGCAATTTCACTTCTGGATTGTTTCAGCAGGTTGTGTATGAACTAGGTGCAAAACAGATTCTTTCTAGTGCCTATCATCCAGAAAGTCAGGGTGCCTTAGAGCGGTTTCATTCCACTCTCAAGACAATGATGAGGACTTATTGTTATGACCATGAGAAAGACTGGGATGAAGGGGTTCATTTGCTGTTGTTTGCAGCTAGAGAAGCAGTGCAGGAGTCTACTGGATTCAGTCCATTTGAGCTAGTGTTTGGTCATGAAGTGAGAGGACCTTTGCTATTATTGAGTGAACAATGGCAAGAGAAAGAGCCGCATATCAGTCTGTTAGACTATGTTAGCAAGTTCAAGGAAAAATTGCGTGCAGCTTGTGACCTTGCCAAAGAGAACTTGAAATCAAGTCAGGGAAAAATGAAAACTTGGTATGATCATAAGGCTAGAAGCCGTGAGTTTAAACCAGGAGACAGGGTGTTGTTTGTGTTGTTTCCCTTGCGGTCCAATCCATTGCAGGCTCGATTTCATGGTCCTTATGAAATTCTGACAAAACTCAATGATCTCAATTACATTGTGAAGACTCCAGATAGGAGAAAACCAAAACAATTGTGTCATATTAACATGCTAAAGCCTTATCATGACAGAAATGCTAGGGTTGCAGCTGTCATTTCAGATTCTCCAATGGTCGAAACGTGTGAAGATGAGGGGGAGTTTCAAGGTGATGAACCAAGAATTAAAGCTGAAGTTCTTTCATGTAAATTGTCAAACACTGAAGTGTTGCAAAATCTTGATGTAAAACTCCAGCACTTAGAACCCTCACAGAGAGATCAGTTTGAAAGGTTGATCAAGAAATATGAGGATTTGTTTTCTGATGTTCCAAAGAGAGTTACTATAGCCTCTCATGATGTAGATGTTGGTGATGCCAAACCAATAAAACAGCATCCATACCGGATGAATCCTGAAAAGAGAAAGATTGCTGAGAAAGAGGTTGAGTACATGTTAAAACATGATATTATCAGACCCTCCAACTCCGATTGGAGTTCACCCTGTGTGCTAGTTCCAAAACCTGATGGAAGTACTAGATTCTGTACAGATTATCGCAAAGTCAATGCTGTAACTAGAACTGATGTGTTTCCAATACCTAGGATTGATGATTGTATTGATAGTGTAGGGCAAGCAAAGTTTCTGACCAAGATTGATTTATTGAAGGGTTATTGGTGTGTGCCTGTAACTGAGAGGGCCAAGAGCATCTCTGCTTTTGCCACACCATCTGGATTGTACCAGTATGAAGTCCTACTCTTTGGCATGAAAAATGCCCCAGCCACGTTCCAAAGGATGATACAGTCTACAATCGCCGGATTGCCACACACGGGTGCGTACATCGATGACCTGATCACATGGAGTGACTCCTGGGAAGAACATCTAAAAGATGTAGAGACGTTGTTCCAGAGCCTGACCCAGGCTAACCTGACTGTTAACCTGAGCAAGAGTGACTTTGGTTGTGCTACTGTCACCTATCTTGGCTACGCCATCGGCCAGGGTAAGGTGGCACCCATAAATGCTAAAGTCCAAGCCATCATGGACTTTCCAGTTCCAGACAACAAAAAAGCTTTGCGCCGCTTCCTTGGAATGATCGGGTACTACGGCAAGTTCTGCAAGAACTTTGCTGAGATTGCTCTCAGTCTAACTAACCAACTGAAGAAAGGCGTAAAGTTCACCTGGGATGATGCATGCCAGAGAGCCTTCGATCACCTGAAGTCTCTGCTGTGTCACTTCCCCGTGCTCAAATATCCTGACTTCAACAAACCGTTCTCCATCGCGGTCGATGCTAGCGACCAAGCTTGTGGATCTGTGCTCCTACAGAGAAGTGACTCTGATGACATTGAGCATCCCGTGGCATACTTCTCCAGGAAGTTCAATCGCCACCAAAGGAACTATTCCACAATAGAGAAGGAACTGTTGGCTCTGGTCCTTTCTTTACAACACTTTGAGGTTTATGTTTGTACAGGACAAAAGCCAATGATTGTGTACACTGACCACAATTCGTTAATGTTTTTGAGTAAGATGAAAAACAAGAATCGGAGATTGTTGAATTGGAGTTTGATTTTACAGGAGTTTGACTTGGAAATTAAGCATGTGAAGGGTACAGACAATGTAATTGCTGATTGCTTATCCCGTGTTTGAATGTGTATATATATATCATGTGTTTGAATATTGTATGATATGTATATATAGACAAGTGTTCACTTAACCATTTTGTATTGAAAAGAAAAATTTTGCCTTTATGAGTCAAAATTTTTCCCTTTTGGAATGGAGGTGTAATGTGAATATAGGCCACTAGATGGCAGTATTTACCTTTTTTTTTGTGAAGCTCAGACTGGAGTCATGTTTAGACATGTCCTGGACATGTCTGGGGCAAGTCTCAGAAAATTAAAAAAAAGAGGTCTAAATGTGGGTGGGGTCTACAGGAGAGTATATAAGGAAAAGAATTGAGACAGTAAAGTAGTAGGAGAAATTGCAAGAAGATGACCAGACCTGCCATTCTGTTCAAGACCTGTGACGTTTCTTTTGTGGATTTCTTTGCCTGTGTTTGAGCATTTTCTTCATCCAGGACATCACCAAGCCACCCCACTAAAAAGGGACTGTAATTATTTCTGTTTTTTCTTATTTATCAATCTTGGTCTTTAGTTGTAGGTTGTTATTAGTCTTTGTCTTTGTTAAAAATTAAATGTGTTTTAGTTGTTAAAACTGTGTTTGTCATCCCTTGCTGTTGCTGTTGTGTTATAAATGTAATAACAAATTGGGGCCATAACAATAGGCACTAGAAAGAATCTGCTTTGCACCTAGTTCATACACAACCTGCTGAAACAATCCTGAAGTGAAATTGCTACCTTGGTCTGACTGAATTTCCCTGGGAAGGCCAAATAACGTGAAGTACTTTATCAAAGCCTTCAAGATTGCAGTTGCCTTGATGTTACGTAGAGGTATGGCTTCAGGGAATCTGGTAGATGCACACATGATTGTCAAAAAGTACTGATTTCCAGATCTAGTCTTGGGTAATGGACCAACACAATCAACAATGACCTTAGAGAATGGCTCCCCAAATGCTGGGATAGGCTGCAATGGAGCTTCAGGTGGGTCTAACTGGTGTTTTCCAACTACCTGACAAGTGTGACAGGTTTTGCAAAAGTTGTAAACATCTTTCCGAAGCCCAGGCCAAAAGAAGTGTTTCATGATCTTATCAACAGTCTTGTTAACACCAAGATGACCTCCTAAAGGTAAACTATGAGCCATTGTTAAGATCTCATTCCTGTAGACCTTCGGAACAATAATTTGCCTGACCACTGCCCAATCTGCATTGGCAGGGATATCAGGAGGGCGCCACTTCCGCATCAGCACACCATCCTTGAGATAATTCCCAACTGGAACTGCGTCTATTTCTTTATCAGGAAGGGCTCTCCTCCTTAGTGCACAAATTTCAGGATCATTAGTTTGCTCCTCAATCAACCGCTTTCTGGACAGAGATAAGTCTCCAGACACATCAGAATCACCAAACCCCTCTGGCTGGCTGAACAATGAACTGATAAAAGTGTCTGATAAGTTCTCAAACGGAGAAACCATAGTAGGCCAATCAGAGTCATGAGGCGAACCACCTGAGTCCTGACTATTCAATGTGCTGGACGGCACCACATTGATTGATTGATAGAGATTTATTTCGAGTCTACAACCTATAAGTATATAAAGTACGAGTACATACAATACAAATACAAATACCGGAACATGTGCATGCGAAAGCTGTAGCAGCCTTGTTCATTCATACGTTGTGTCCCTATAATTGGAAAACAAATATATACATATATATACACATACACATACATATACATATGCACATATATACATATACACACTGACATACACACATAATAGTATAATAGTAATAATAATAATAGAAAATAATAATAGAAATTAAACAAAAATGAGCTTGAAAAGGAGTGGGAAGAAGACAAGCTTATTTACTCCCACCCCCAATTCATTCTTTTAAATTATGTGGTTGCAACATGCTTATATAGCAGTCAGAATGGTCATCATCATCATCATCATCACCATACAGTAATTATAGATAATTATAAATGTTTAACTTCAGACAATATCATTTATGTTAGCATATAACATATAATCCATGTTATTCAGGAGAAGTACCTATAGTAATCACAGATTGGTGACCATGGTAACAAGTTTTAGTTTTGACGGTGTGCCTTGTCCATCAGAGGCTGCAATGTATTTTTTGTGAACCTGCTGCCAGAGGGCGGGCGCCCCCGTGCCACGGGACCACTCTCTGCTAAGTGTCCTTTGCTGTGCATTAAAAGAGACAATATTGGGAGCCTGCAGCCAGAGGGGGTTATCCTCGAGCAGCACAGCTCCCCTTGCCTGCCCTGTACTACAAGTTGTGTTGAGTGTGGGATACTCGTTTATTTTGTGTACATATTAAAGCTCTCTAATTGTTGGTTCCCCTTTAATTTATATATTACCATCATCACCAATATCTTTATCTGGATTAATATAGTTTGTTTCTAGAAGAAAAAAAAAAAAAAAAAAATTTGATTGTTATGTATTCATATAATGATGACAACGATAACAACAACAGCCGCAGCAGCAGCAATAACGTCAATAGGAATAACATAAATCACAAATATCACAATCAATTATCATTAACCAGCAATACTACATATACTAGTACAATATAATAACTTGGTTCCATTATTCACTATGTTGTAGCTTATGCCCTCTCACATATAATAATAATCAGTGAGGTTAATTCACTTGATCCATTGAATGTATACCACGCTATATCACTTATCACAATCAAACACCATTTTCCTCTTCTCTGTACTTTGACACTATAAGTTTTTTTGTATCTTGATTTGAACTGAGCATCATCTTCTTCTTTAGCCTTCTTGGCCATAGCACGAGTCACTGCGCAAGAAGGATACAGAGATGGGTCCTCATCCCCATCTTCAGTGCTTGGCTGTGAAGTAAGATGTACAGGGGGAATTACTTTGCCCCCAGCCAGGTCATTGCCTAGCAACAGAGAAACACCCTTTATAGGTAGACTTGACATAAGTCCCACCTTTACCTGACCTGTAACTAAATCTGACTTCAAGAATATAGAGCGCAGGGGTACAGAAACAGTCCTCCCTTCAATAGCTTGTACAAGTATGAAATCCCCTGAAGCGGTCTCATCACGTAACTCCAAGGGGTCCATCAACAAAAGTGACTGAGAAGCTCCGGTATCCCTTAGGATATATATGGGGACAGGAGTAGTATGCTCATTCAGAGCCACAAATCCCTCTGACACAAATGGAAGAAATTCCTCCCTCACAAAGTCAGCTGTATCAGACTTTTTAGCCCCACAAGAAGCAGGCAATTTAGCAGATCGGTCAACTACTACAGGGGTTTTTAACCTTGTTTTCACAAAGGCATTTGGTTTGGTATCCTTTTCTTTTTCTTTCTTAGCTTTAAGGAACCAACAGTTAGTTGTGACATGACCAGATTTCTTGCAATAACTGCAAACTAGACCACTTTTGTCACTGTCAGCTTTCACACTTTGATCAAACCTGTTACTGGATTTCTGAGCACCATCACCAGATTTGTCTTTGTCTTTGGGTGAGGAATCTTGGGTATCATCGTAACCCTTTTTCTGAAATTGGGACCATCTATTGTTACTGCTAGACTGAAATTTGAAATTTTTGTGTGAGAACATATTCATCTGCATATTTGGCAGCTGATTGCAAATTCAGTGCTTGCTTCTCATTAAGGTAGGTCTTAACATCATCCTTAACACAGTTCTTGAATTCTTCAACTAACACCATCTCTTTTAGTGAGTTGAAATCATCCTTGACCTCCATAGAAGTACACCAGCGCTCAAAGCAAACCTTCTTCTCATTCGCAAATTCCACATAAGTCTGATTTTCAGATTTCTTCAAACCTCTGAATTTCTGTCGGTAAGCCTCTGGAACCAACTCATAAGCTCTCAAAATAACCTTTTTTACAACCTCATAATCAGAGGAATCATCTGCAGACAAAGCCGAATAGGCTTGTTGAGCTTTACCCTTGAGGACAGTTTGCAACATCAGAGGCCAGTGTTCCTTTGGCCACTGGCAACTCTTTGCTACCTTTTCAAAACACTGGAAATAGTTGTCTACGTCCTTTTCAGAAAATGGAGGCACCAGTTTTACCTCCTGACTGGCACAAAATTTATTTTTAGTTTCAATTTTAATTTTTAGTTGCTCCATTTGGAGTCTTTCTTCTCTATCGAATTTCTCTAATTCAAAATCTCTCTGTCTCTGTCTCTCTCTTTCTGCTCTTTCCTCTTTCTCTCTCTCAAATTTTCTTTGTTTTTCTTTTTCTTCCCTCTCAAATTCTCTCTGTTTTTCTTTTTCCTCCCTTTCAATCTCTAGCATTTTTAATTTAAGTTCCATTTCTATATTTGGATTTTCCACTGGAAACTGTTCCAGATCTCCAGGTGCAAACACATTTTCATCAATGTAATATTCAACTATCTCTCTAGCCAGTTCTTGCTTTTCGCATGGCTGGTTTTACCTCTGTCAGCTCTAAATGTCTGCAAATTTCTAGCCGTTCTGTCTTTTTAAAAGACTTCAAAACCTCAACGGTTGGTGATGCCAAGAAATCATCCATTGCTGTTGATCTGTCAATATATTTATATAGGAAAATTAAAAAAAAACAATTTTACAATTTGAAATGTTAGATTTTTAATAAATGACTCACAAAATGGTCTATCCCGGACGAGCCCCCAATTTGTTATGGCCCCAATTTGTTGTTACAATTTACAACACAACAGCAACAGCAACAGCAACAGCAAGGGATGACAGACACAGTTTTAAAAACTAAAACACATTTAATGAACAAAGGCAACTAAGCAACTAACTATGCTACTGACCAAGATTGAATATATTAAAAAAAAAAACAGAAATATTTACAGTCCCTTGTTTTGGTGGGGTGGCTTGGTGATGTCCTGGGTGAGGAAAATGCTCAAACACAGGCAAAAATCCACAAAAGAAACTTCTCAGGTCTTGAACAGAATGACAGGTCTGGTCACATGTATCCTTCTTCAAGCAATTTCTCCTACTACTTTACTGTCTCAATTCTTTTCCTAATATACTCTTTTGCAGACCCCACCCACATTTAGACCTCTTTTTTTTAATTTTCGGGGACTTGCCCCAGACATGTCCAGGACATGTCTAAACCTAGCTCCAGTCTGAGCTCAATCAAAGAAAGGTAAATGCTGCCATCTAGTGGCCTCTATTCACATCACATTATCAATAACTCTCTTTTCTGAGGGGTAGAGGCTAACAAGGTGCCCTGCTGCTCATGAGTCCCCTCACTCTCAGGGTCATGGGCCAAGTCGAGTTTTTGCAAGGGCTGGAATCGGTTGGACACCTCAACCACTGGTGGAGCTGTCGCTGTACGGCATGCACGCCCTTTCCTGCGCTGTCGACCTACAGTCACCCAACTTTCTCTCCCTGCCTGCTCTGGGATCCCAGTACCACCCTGCTTCGGCATACACACCATTTCTCTAAACGACATACTACTTAGTTCCTCTAAGAAATCTACTGATTGCGAACTATGTCGTGTCGGCAACTGGCCCTGAAGATCAAGGATCTTGCTCTCCAGATGCTCAATTAGCTGGCACTGGTGGCAGACAAACCCACCCTGGAAATCTCTTTCCAAAAGTGCGATCATCCTGCAACTGTCACATAGTTTTGGCCACATTTTGAACCCCCTACCTAATGACCTTGCTCACCCTAGATAAAATAAAATTACTAATGCCGAGACGGAAGCTGAGGAACCACAATTTATTAATTTATTTAAGAACCTAGGAAGCCCTAAGCAGCAGTCACAATAGAAACCGTGGGGAAACTATGTAAATGGATTATAAGCCTCTTTTAACAGGGGCTTAGTTTCAGGTAACAGAATGAAATACCAAATTGAGCCAAACTCTATATGTAATAAGCACTCCTAAAAAGCCGGCTTGAGTTTATCTAGTCCCAGTACTATTAATACATTAAACTAAAAATATCACAGGGCTTAGCTGAGAGCCCAGATAAAACAGACAGGCTCCAACGCCCAAGAGAAACTGGTGGAGACAGAGCACTCTGGGAGAAAACTTACCCTTTAAATTCCAAGCTAACCGAATGGACAAGTCAAGTGACTGCTGCACTACTAACTAAATACTAAATCTCAGATCCCCAGCCAAGAATGCAAACAGTACTTATCTAGCTAGCTAGCCGCAAATACAACCAAGGGTAAGCGAGAAAAGAGTAAAGCCCCTGTTCCCTTTAATTAAAATGGACCGAATAAACAAGTCATTTACTATGTGAGCGAAATAAACACAGGACCTCCCACAAC
This sequence comes from Gymnothorax reevesii, assembly GCA_029721435.1. Classification (NCBI taxonomy): domain Eukaryota; kingdom Metazoa; phylum Chordata; class Actinopteri; order Anguilliformes; family Muraenidae; genus Gymnothorax; species Gymnothorax reevesii. Next base: position 173,799,736 of record CM056574.1, read on the forward strand.
AAGCTGTCCCAAGCACTCGAACAAGCAGTTAAACTTCAATCAGCTGATCAAGGCGCAGCAACCGGAGGAAAATACAAAGATCGGGTATTTACAATGTGTTTAATCAGAGAGCCCTTCGGTGATAATAAAATGCAAGAAAGACGAAAACCCCGGTTCGCGTTAATATTCAGCTTGGCAATGCGTTTATGCGGCAATGCAGTCAGGATAGAGAACGAAGGGGACTAAAAACCCCGGTGAACGTCAATATTTATTGGCTAGAAGACTGTATGAAAGGCAGCAACCAAGTATGAACCAAGCCGGGCAACAGTTAGATATCCAGGTAATTCGATTATATTCTTGGCGTTGAGAGCTTGGATGGTTCACCAGACACAGAATCAAGCTCCTCCCATGGCCATCTCAGTCCCCAGACCTCAAGCCCATTGAAAACCTATGGAGTGAGCTGAAGAGGCGAGTGCAGAGGAGAGGACCCAGGTCGCTGGATGATTTAGAGAGATTGTGCAGAGAGGAATGGTCGAAGATCCCTCTTTCTGTATTCTCCCATCTAGTGAAACATTATAGGAGAAGATTAGGTGCTGTTTTGTTGGCAGAAGGGGGGTGTACAAAGTATTAACATCAGGGGTGCTAATAATTGTGGCACACATGATTTGATGTAAAATAATTATTTCTAAATGTTGGATTTTCCTCTTTTTTCATTGTGGTCCTATATCATTTAGAAAAAAACTGAATTTATTATAAGCTAAAGAACACATCTTAATCAGGGGTGCCAATAATTATGGAGGGCGCTGTATGAGAGACCTGGCGCACCCGTGCCACCGTGACCTACGACTTTCAAAAACACACTGCCACCTAGTGTAGACCACCACCATGACAAATATAACTAATGGCTCCACACGCAGTTTTGAAAGAAAATCAGTTATTTTGCGGGCATTTAAGTTATCAAGCGATCTAGAGTTGAATGAATGAATGAAAAATTTATTTCGGTTCACTTGCAATAGGCCTAAAAGAACTTAGATCAAAGTAAAGATTCAAAGATTTTAAGCACACCGAAAGGATGTAGGCAGAAGCCAAAGCTTATTTAAGCCTACCCCTTCAACAAAACACAACTATCCCAGAAATAATATTACAGCAAGAACAATGCAGATGCATTGGTGTTGTTTGCATTCATTTGAAGTACTTACATAATAACATAGACACATTAACTTGCATAATCCATATAAATATACATAAAATACAGATAAATACACAATAACATAGACATATTAACTAACATAATCCATGGCGTATTTCAAAACCAATTGATTCTGAGAGTCTTTTGAGCGTTACCAATTTTGTGCATGTTTTTATGTTTTCAGAAGAAGCATTCCACAAATTTACACCTGTAACTGACGGACAATGAAATTTGATGAGAGTTAGACAGTACCTAACTCAAGGTACACTGATGAGAACTTCACACAGCAAAGTTAGCTTGCTAGCTAATTTATTGCTGGGTAAAGAGAACCATAATCTTAATTTACTAGACGGCGGAGGAGGAAAATTATGCCCATATATAACGTGCATAGTAACCTGACCGTCGCACTTTGCCATCATTTATAATAAATAATAATAATAATAAATTTTATTTATATAGCACCTTTCAAGCAATACAGCACAAAGTGCTTCACAAGCAGGTAAAATACATGTACATAAAAGCAATAAAACAAAATGGGGAAACAAGGAATTAAACATCAAAGGAAAATCAAGATAATAACAGGAGACATACATGAAAACACAACCATAAAAGAATTTAAACCGTAAAATCAGCAAAAGCAAGCCTAAAAAAATGAGTCTTTAAAAGAGATTTAAAAGACAATAGAGACTCAGCATTTATGTTGTTTGGGTAGCTGTTCCAGAGTATTGGAGCCTTAACCGAAAAGGCTCGATCACCCTTTGTTTTTAACTTGGACTCTGGAACAGCCAATAATGCTTGCTTGGAGGATCTTAGCAATCTTTTCAGTCTGTAAGGATTTAAAAGCTCACTTATATACTCTGGTGCCATGCCATGGAGTGCTTTGAAGGTAATCAACAGAATTTTAAAATCTATTCGGAATTGGACAGGCAGCCAGTGCAAAGATGCCAAAATCGGAGTAATGTGGGCTCTTCTATTTGTTCTAGTGAGCAATCTTGCCGCTGAATTTTGAACCACTTGCAGTTTGTTCAAAAATTTCTTATTCAGACAAGTAAATAATGAGTTGCAGTAGTCTAATCTAGAAGAGATAGAAGCATGAATAATTTTTTCCGTATCTTCAAATGACAGAACAGACCTAATTTTAGCTATGTTACGGAGTTGCAAATAGCATGACTGTACAAGCTTCTTTACGTAGAGCTCAAATTTGAGTTCAGTATCGAATATCACACCGAGATTTCGGGAAGAGGGCCTAATGTTAGAAGCAAGAGGTCCAAGGGATGATTGGATTTTATCCGACACCAACTTTGGACCAAGTATAATGACTTCGGTTTTATTTGAGTTTAACAGCAAAAAATTATTAGACAACCAATTTTGAACATCAGCTAAACAGTCATGCAACACCAACACGTTGCTGAAATCAGAGGATTTTACTGAAATATACAACTGCGTGTCATCAGCATAACAGTGAAAACCTATTTTATGCTGACGAATAATAAAACCCAGAGGTAACATATAAATACAAAGCAATATAGGCCCAAGTATGGAGCCTTGAGGTAAACCCGAAGTAAGCAGTACAGATGAGGATACATGTTCACCGATGGAAACCAAAAATTTTCTGTTCGACAGATAGGAAGAGAACCATTTCAGAACTGTCTCAGAGAGCCCAACCCAATTTTTCAGCCTATTAATCATGATGACATGATCAACTGTATCAAAAGCAGCACTGATGTCCAAAAGCACGAGTATTGAGCAGTTGCCAGAGTCGGCATTCATTAAAAGATCATTAGTGACCCCGAGAAGGGCCGTTTCTGCACTGTGTTGACGTCTAAAGCCTGATTGAAATTTCTCAAAAATATTGTTGGTTTCCACCAGCTCTAAAAGTTGCTTTGCGACCACTTTTTCCAACACTTTGGAAATAAAAGGCAGTTTTGATATTGGTCTAAAATTACGAAGAATGGCTGGATCAAGATTTGGTTTTTTTAGAAGGGGTTGAATGCAGGCAATCTTAAAATAGTCTGGAACACTGCCAGTAGAGAGAGAACTGTTTACCACGGAAAGCAGGGCAGGGCCAGCAGCTATCATTACTTCTTTCAAGAAATAAGCTTGCTTGGTAGGTATTTTTTCCTCAAAATTAAACATTGTCTTGTTTAATATTTTGAGATTGACACTCATGGCTTCTCGGCCGTGTTCAGAGCTGTCAATGTTGATGCGGCTTACGCTTTCAGTGGGCGTTTTAAAGCATCAAGGCAATATTCAGAGTTTGACGCGACACTTCGCGACGAGTGGGCGTTGGGCTTTAGACCAGACGTAAAGTAGGAGAATCTTGCTGTTTCTATAGTAACAACTATACTAACTGTACTATTAACGATAGACGATGGCATGTCTCATTTATCGCTTTTACAACGGGCGGGCATTTAGACGGGAAAGAAACAACCCAATGGAGCTTTACAACGACAAGGAGCTGATTTAGAGGTTTCGATTCCGTAAGAGAGATCTGTATGAACTTGTTGAAGAGCTGTCACAGGACTTGCAATTTGTGTCGGACCGTAACGCAGCATTGCCACCAATGCTGCAGCTGCTGATTGCACTTCGTTTTTATGGAAACGGTGCAACACAGTTGCAGACATGATCGGCATCCATAAATCCATCGCCTGTTGGGCCATCCGCAGGGTGTCACTGGCCCTGAGCCGTCGCCTTTCGCCTCCCAACTGAAGAGTCGGCATTGATGAAGCAACGGTTCCGCCAAACCTCCAGGATCCCTGGAATCTTGGGCTGCATTGATGGGATTCACATCCAGATCCAGGCTCCATTTGATCACGAGTATTTGTATGCACACATAAAGGATACCACTCCATCAATGTGCAAATTGTGATGGATCTTTCAGGAACCAGTCGCGAGAACCAAGCAGTGCAGTAAAACTGGATTTTATTAAGGAAGGGGGAGAACCCCTGCAGAGCAGAAGGAAACAGTACAGAGTCCACAGTCCAAAAGTCAAAATCCAGAGGCCGAAATCCGAGTCATAACCAGGGCAGTAATCACAGTACTCGTAGTCAGGCAAAACGGGTTTGTTACACAGGCACGGGTTTGTCAGAGAATCTAAAGCCAAAATCCAGTGGGCGTAATCCGAACCGTTAGCAGGGCAGCAAACACAAAACTCGGAGTCGGGCAAAACAGGTATGGTAAATAGGCTAAGGAATATCAAAAGTAAATCCAAGATCAGAATCCGGGACGTTCCAGTCAGAAGTATAACACTAAGAGGACAAGGCATAAACAATTGCAGCACAGGGAAAACATCCTGACGAGAGCTGTGAATGAAATGACTGCTTAAATACACATAGGGGAAGTGACATGCCACAAAGGGGAGGCAGGTGATATGGATCAGACTAATTACAAAAGAATGAACATGAGGAGGTTCCCGATTACAAGAAATTGGCAAAAGCCAAAACGTGGACAGGGATCACAGAGACAGCCTACCGACAAACATATGGTTCCGGTCAGGGAGTTCTACCGTGCCCAGAGTGAGAGGCAGAACAGTGAATAACAAGGTGCAGAAGATCTGCTTGAAGCACAGCAAAGTAATTTGAGTGATGGCAAAGGGGGCGGAGACTAGAGCAGAGCGAGTGCTGAGAGCTTCTTAGTCAATCAGTGATGTGCAGCAAGACAATCCCTAGTGCTTGTTAGTAAGTTAGTACTATAAACAATGTTAGTCTTGATTAGTAAGTATACTTAAAACAACAAACTGTTAGTATTGTTAGTAATATAGAAAAGCAAGGAGAAGGAAGTAAACGAGATTGGAAGGAATGGATGAAATCCCAGAAATCATGAAATCACCCGAAAGTGTGGCACACAATACTGGGGCGGTGAGCGATCACATGACAAAAGACCAGACAGGGGGAGACAAAGTGCAATGCAAGGTATGACACAAAACAAGGACCGGAATATAACTGCAATGGTGGAAAATGGCAAACAGATAAAGACAAGGCAAAAACAAAACATGGCAAGGAATCTAAATCACAATACAAAATACAGAGCATGGTCAGACAAGGCAGAATTCATAATCAAAACATAGGCAGGACAGGATCAAAACAAAAACATGGTCAGGCCGATCAGGATCATAAGACAAATTGCTTGTGACGCCAATATTACAGTGTCATCAATTTGGTGGCAAGATGGCCTAGATCCACTCATGATGCACGCATCCTTCAGAAGAGTGTACTGTACCAGGATTTTGAGGCTGGAAGAGTTAACAGGCTGCTTCTCGGGGACAGTGGCTACTCTTTGAAATGTTGGCTGATGACTCCTATACTCGCTCAAAGGACTGAGCAAGACCGGCGGTACAACACCATCCATGCCGCCACTAGATACGTTGTGGAGCGGAGCACAGGTGAACTATAAAATGTGTCTTACAATTTAATAAAAAATTATTTAATGTCGGAAATAGTCTGCAAATGTAAGCTGGATAGCTGAACAAGTATGTAAACATGAAGCCTACATACATAATTTGCGGGATAAACCCAGATAAAGTGGAAAAGAAAGTAATGTTAACCCCTTTCTGCAGAAGCCAAATTTGGCTATTTATGGGTTACCCAATTTAATGCTTTATAATTCAAGACTTAAGCTTCATAAAGAGGAAAAATGTGGCTCAACTCAGAAAAGACACTTACAGCTTTAAGAATTACATTGTATTTCAGTTTATTTTCATGATTTTGGTAGAGAAAATGAGCTGCAAACATAAAAAATCTTCATGAGAATTCACCATTGTAATTGCAAAAAAAATAAATAAATAAAAATAATTCTGAGGATTGAAAAACTGCTGGGGCTTAAAACTATACATTTCTGGGATCATAAACTCCCCGACCACAAGCAAAATTCATCTTCAACATTACATTCTAGATTACCTACATGCTATTAGCCAAATTACACAGCTATCCAAGTGGCTCCCCAAAGTCTTAAAATGATGTACTGTCAAATCATAAAAAAATCATGTATTTAACACAAATAAAGTTAAGGCATGAAATTTTATATGAAATTAAAATATCAATATCAGTGCAGTTGAACATCAGTAACCTCTCCAAACACAAAACATGCCTTTTCTCCATTATAAAGTTGTGAGTTTTGCCCATTTTTCTTCCAAGTCCCCCAAGCCAGCACACAAACACATTAATAAGCAGGAACCTTCGGGTCTTGTTTCATTCAAAATAATTCCCATTGACCATATCCTTATCTAATTTAAATCCTAAATATAACTGAACACTTCAAGGCCAGTTTTGCGAGCCTTTTTTCAATAAATCACGTCTATTTCAGCCCCATAATGTGCACAATGTAGACAGGATACAACCGAGCCTGCTGATACGGATAGGCTTGTATGCTCTGTGTTTGTCCAATCAATGGTGTTTCACTTACTGTAAAATGTTTAAACACTCGGGAATTGGATAAGAAAGGAGTCAATCAATACATTGTTACTGGGGGAGTTTCACGAGGGCGTGAAGTATAACTGCAGTTGCGCAGAAGAGCCTAAGTGTATGATTGAGTGGTTGGCTATCAACGCCAGTACTCGGGTGGATAGAAGGAAGCACTGAATTTGTCAATGAAGGAATCTACACTTAAATCCACGATGGGGAACTACGAATTTTTTGTATGTGATGACTGTGTTACGAGCCAAGCCCTGTTTATAATTTTGTTGTTGTTGTTGATAGTGGGTAACATATATTTGTGTGACGTACGGATGGCGTGGTGGCTGTCTGTGGGTAGTGCTGAGAAAGAGAACGTGTAAGTTCAGTTCGCCACAGCGAAATGTGTGGTGAAGTTAACTATCTTAATGCAGGGAAATAACAGTCCGGTAAGACGAAAAGACCGTGTTTCTTGTTTTTAACGCTGTGTACTGTGTTCCGTTGCTGAATAAAGGTGTCGGTCGCTGCCACAGAATTGATCCGCGAAGTTGTTGGAAGTTTTGTTGCCACAACGAGCCAGGCTAGTTTGAGTTAGCTAGCTATAACCAGAGGACTCCTTACTACGGTTCGGGGCCGAGAAGCTGGAAAGGTAACAACTGTAATTGACAGTAGAATGTGATTGAATCAATACCATGTCGAATTTTTTGCCTCAGAAAACTGATTTTTCTGAACCATTAATTGGAATACTATTGGCTCACTGTGGCTAAACTGGTTGCTACAGAGGATAATGATTTTTTGTGTGTCAAGAGATCTTTTTTTTTAAACTGCTTGATTCCTCCTTCATAGCCCGACGAACCTGGAGTCGAGGTGGCAGAGACTCAAAAGCTAAACCTTAACAGGCACTTTAACAAAGAGAAGATTTTATAACCACACTCTATACTGAAGCCGTGCACTTTAAAGGAGCTTCATAAACCGTATCTCTACGTAAACCTCCACAAAAACCTTCCTGAATATCAATTTGTGAGGTTTCTTTCGTTTTAAAAAGAGGAGCAGGTTAAAAAATGACAACAGCACAAGGCTTCGGAGCAGGAAACACAGAGAAGACAAACAGATATGGGCGGATGGATCACGATTCGTGTTTATGTAAAAACCCACCCACACTGAAATCTTTTGGCAGAACACACTTAAGGACCTAATTCATATTTGGTGGACAAATTGCAGTCCCCAACCAACCTTCCCTTGTTCAACACTCCAGCAGTTATATCAGAAAAAAACACTTGGAAATACTCACATTACCTTTCTGGGGAGCCATAGTTCGATGAGTAAATAAATGATGCAGCATAGCATAAAATAATATTAGTAAGATACCTAGTTAAATTTCTGAAAGGTCAGAGCTCTGGAACATCTCACTATGAGCAAATTTAAATCATTTCAGCATCTGATGATTTAGAAGCCAAAGCAGCCAGACCAAACAAACTTCACAGGGGTCTTAATTCAACCAGGATTTTTTGCTCAGCAATTGTCAGTGGTCCCACAGGCTAAATGGCTGACCAGATGCTTTCAGTGATTCTGCTCAAGTTCTTTTTGACTATAAGGTGCGAGCCTTGCAGGCTGTGTGTGTGGTGTGCGGTGTGTGTGGTGTGTGTGTGTGTGTGAGAGAGAGAGTTCTTGCACTTGCTATAAAGTTATAACCAAAAAATGTTTTTCCCCCTACAGTGTGGGGACATTATTGGGAAGTGAGGACATTTCCATGTGTCCTCAGTACTACAAATGCAAATAGCGACATGTCAGTTAAGGTCAAGGGTAGGGTAAGGGTTTGGTGTAAGGTTAGAATTAGGGAAAGGGTAAGGTTAGGGTAAGGGTTTGGGTTAGGCATGCATTGCTTATTGTTAAGATAAGGGAAAGTCTGCAGAGACACACCAAAAATGAATGGAAGTCAGTGTAACGTTCTCTCAAGGATAGATGCACAAGGTTGAGTGAGTGAGTGAGTGTGTGTGCATACATGCGTAGCAGGTAAACGCACTGAGGAGGGGCAACCACTAAACCTCAACTGTAGTGAGAACACAGGTGTAGTTGTCATGTGACCAAATATTCCAGGCCAAGAAGGCGAGCATCAAAACAACTGCATTCAGAAAGTGCGATGCAGATGGTAATCCATCCGGGAATTAATGTAGGGACACTGATCACTGTTCAGCTTGGTGATCCACTGATTCTGGTTCAGGTTCCTGTTCCACCACAGCATTGGGGCTTACAGTGGGGGACCTCTCATTTTGACCTATGGAGAAGCCATAAAATAGGTACAGTGAACCAACCTACCATGTTGTTTCAAGACGGCATCTGACAAAATTGTATAGTGTGTGTGACTGTGCGCGTGCCTCTATGTGGTTGTGTGATCATCTCACTTTGCTCTGACAGGAAGCTGCACCTCCTGAGGACCTTCTCCAATGTCTCCACGGTGACGGGCTGGGTCAGCAAAGTCCGCCGTGCCGTCTGGAGGATCTTCTGAACAACAGAAAGTAGAATTCAGACAGCCATCCTCTCAGGGAGCTGAGGAGCGACGTCATGTACAGCACATACCTAAACCTGCCTCCGGTACAACCAGGACACACACCGCTTCACCTGACCGCTGGCAGGTCTTTTTCCTGTTGTGATGAACGACAACAATTCAGCAAACACATTTCTACATATCTGAGCAGACCTCGGCCAATGTAATGATGTGGCTGTGGACCTCTCCTGGCAGGAAGTCCTGTATGTCATAAATTAAACACCACTTAAAAGCTGGGAAAGTTGATGCCAGGGGGCAGTTAATGTTAAGCTTGTCGTTCGGAGGGGAAGGAGCAAACAGACCCAGAGGACTGATAAATTGAATAGTTGCGTAAAGCGCCGAGTTGGCTGATAGATAAAAAGATCCAAAGTTAAAATATAGTTAACAGTTTAAAGAATGAATGAAAAATGAACGAGCAAGAATATGATACATATTTTAACCCTTTACTGGCTTCATGAATGACTATTTTCGGTACAGTTAAGATCCTCGAGTTGCTCAGAGTCTTCTGCAACAAATCCCAACATCACTTTATGGGAACTACAGGAAAAATCTGTAGCCAAAGCATCCGTGGCCAAGTACTGTAGGCAGATGAGGGTTACATGCTGCATGCTGTCTGTCGCACTGAGGGTTCCCTCACCTGAATGTGCGGAGAGCCTGGAGCTCAGCAGGAGCTCTCGAGTTACTCAGGTGGAAGAGCAGCAGCTGGTAGGTGTTGGGGTCCACATACGGCAGAGCACTCAAGGGCACAAGCTTCATGACCCTGATCTGACCAAACCTGGGTAAAGTCTCCCAAAGAAGCCCGGAAGTTTGAATAACGACGTCATTGTCACCGATCAGCAGTACACTGACAGCCACCTGGAAATGAAGATACCCAAAATGGCATTTCATACAGGACACTGATCAATAAAATGCTTCTCACTGGCGTTGCCACATCCCAAGGTTTAGCTCAAAACGTTCACAGAGAAGGGACAGAGACCAGATGGATTTTACAGGCCAGAGTGAATATGGGGGAAGATAGATGTTAGACGTGTGTGTGTGCGTGTGTTTGTGGAGTATGAAGTTACATTTAAAACTAAAGTTCTTTGCGTCATGTTCCCAATCAGACCTGTGTAATGTGGAGGGGGAAAAGCCACTAGATGGCAGTATTGACTTTTTTTTTTTGTTGAGCCCAGTCTGGAGCTAGTTTTGGGCACGTCCTGGGCATGTCTGAGAGGGAAAGTCCCAGAGAGAAAAAAAATAGTCTAAAAGGTGGGAAGGGGCTGCAAAAGAGTATATAAGGAGAAAAATTGAGAGAGTAAAGTAGAAGGAGAAATTGCAAGGAGAAGGATACATTTGACCACACCTGTCACTCTTTTCAAGACCTGTGAAGCTTTATGTGGATTTTTGCCTAAGTTGGAACATTTTCCTGTCCCAGGACATCACCAAGCAACCCAACCAAAGGGACTGTAAATATTTTTATTCTTGTATATATCAATCTTGGTTAGTAGTACAAATTGTAGGTTAGTTGTCAGTTTGTATAATTAAATCTGTTTAAGTTTAAAAATTTTGTCTGTCATCCCTTGCTGTATTAGGTGTCATAAATTGGGGCCATAACACCTGGGATCAATTTTAACCAATGTGCAGGTAGTCGAACAGGTAAAAATGTTCAAGTATTTAGCGGTTCAATTTGATTTCAATTTAAAATGGGCTCATCAAGTGGAGCACATCTACTCACCGATTATTCGCAGTTTGTCCTCACAGCAGGGGCTGCGGTAGCACAATGTGGAAAAGAGCATCAAGATAACATTTACCGGAGTAGCCGTCCACCATTCATTATGGCATCACCACGTGATTTTAGCCGTTAATTTATTTATCCAAGATAAGATATACTTTATTGAACTCTGTGGGGCAATTCGTCCTCTGCATTTGACCCATCCTACACTTAAGAGCAGTGGGCAGCCACAGAGTGCCACCCGGGCACCAACTCCAGTTCTAAAGCCAGTTCCTTGGTCAGGGATATCGGTTGGAGTGTTCCTATGATGCATGTTTTTGTGGGTGGGGGAAACAAGAGTACCCGGAGGAAACCCACACATGCAAACGCCACGCAGAAAGGCCCCAGGCCGGATTCAAACCAACAACCTTCTTGCTGTGAGGCAGAGGTGCTAAGCACTGTGCCGCCACCGTATTTAACCTTTATTTAACCTGGTAAGAACCAGTCGAGATTAAAAATCTCTTTTACAATGGTGACCAGGCCAGGAAGGCAGCAGAAAAGTGCACACCAGAACAAGCTGAATACATACAACGAAATACAGAACAATATTTTAGAGCAGAGCAGGGTTGCAAGAATACAGAGGCACATATAAACAAAATGCATCAAGATAAAACAGGTCATTTTGCATTAAAACCACAACAACTTGTGGTGCAGATTCGAGTCAGCTTTTGTTAGAAGCTCCTAAGGGGGATCAGGGAACTTGGGTTCAGTGGAACCTGCAAGCTGTTCCAAGACCAGGAGCCGAAATAAAACGGATTCTTTTCCCAGCCTCAGTCCGTACTGGTGGCACTTATAGAAGCATTTGATTATTGGACCCAAGATTGTAGGCGTTTTCAACAAAGACAAACTTTGAACTTATGTAGCTGGGTAACCTTCACAAAATGACCTTGTACATTAAAATGTGCCAGTGTTGCAGCCTGCGTACAGAAGGCCAGCCTACCAGGTCATACAGTGTACAGGGGTGAGTCCGGTAGTCAGAGTTTTAAATGTATCTCAAGGCAGCATGGTATAATGACTCAAGTTTAGCAAGGATAGTGGGACTAGCAAATCAGGAAATGGTGTCACCATAGTCCAGCTGAGGCATAAAGAGGGCAGTAACCAGTCTTTTACCTGACAACTGGTGAGAAACATGACTTTAGCCTGAAGAGAAAAAAGATAGTAAGTCAAGTTTCAGATATTGAGAAAAATGGGAAAATCATCAATAAGGCCCTGCCTTCTGCCGTCCCTTTCATTGGGTTTTTTTTTTTTTTTTTAAACCTGTACATTATTTCTGTAGTTTCAGTATGAAATGATGGAGAAGCCAATTAGTCCAAAGTAACATCAAAATCAATTTCCTCAAATTTGACTTACTAGCTTTTTCCATTAAGCGCTACATTTGGTAACCTGCCTGCCATACTCAACTAACTTCAAAACCTAATCATAATGCGCTAAAATTATTGACATTTTGCCCCATCTTTACTTCAGGAGATGTTTAGGAAGACGGCACTGAAGCAGGGCCACAGTATCGCTCATGATCCATCCCATGTCCTCCACAAACAATACGGGATTATGCCTTTGGCAGAACCTCCAAAAGGCACAGGTAATCAAATTACAACCTGAACAAAAACAAATTTTCCCTAATACTACGATCAATTAATGACATGTAATAGTGTGAAATGAGATGTGTGTGTTTGTGTGGTGTGAAATGAGATGCATGCGTTAGGTAATTCAGGACAATATCTGCTTTGGTTGCAAGAATATTACATATTTCCAAGATGAAATCTATTAAGCATATGAACAACTTTTTTTTTTTTTTTTTACTAAGGCTACAGGTGCTTATGGCAGGCAACTTTAGGACAGTGTGCAATATTTCAATTTATATTTTCTTCATTATAGGTTGAGAGCATGAGCAATGTTTCAGGGGAATGTGCTTTTTTCCCCCCTCACTTTAAAGAGTTATCATCAGATGGGTCATGATTTTTTGGCATTCGTCATGTGTTTGTGTTGTATACCGTTGAATTTTAATCACTGACGGAGACCAAGGCTAATGTTGTAATCGTGACCATTCTAGTTAAGGCAAACTGCTCAAATGTAAGGGAAATGCTGACAAATCCTAAGTGGGATGACTTGCTGTCATCATTATTATACGTAATGACATGTAGAAGGACCTTAGGCTGCTGGAAAGGCCGACATGGCTCAAACAAATGCGTAGTCCGGTACACCTGATCACATTCTATGTCATCATGCAACATATAACCTATTCACCAAGTTTCAAAGACGAACGACCATCCGTTAACTTTATTTCATATCAATTAAAAGTTAAATAAAGAAACAATAATTTCATATTACTGCAGAACGAAACTATCGCTATTGCAAAAAAAAAAAAACAAAAAAAAAACAATATTGAACTCGTGTATGTAATTTCATACTCACAAATGCAACCGTCTCTCTCAAAAAATTGAGAAAAACAACAAACGAATCAGGTGATAATTTCACAACGGAAGACGAGACAATATTAACTCATATTAAGCACAAATGGACAAAACGAAGTCGACGTTTGTTTAAAAGTATTGAATTATCGTACCAATTCTTAATTGCAAGACAAAACACGTGAAAAATTGCTCAGCTTACCTGGCTGGAATTATATTGCTTGGATTCGCAAGCAGAGGTCATTCTCGTAGCCCGTGGAAATGCGGCTTCACGCTTGTAAAAAGGAAACTTCGCTGTTGTGCAGCAGCTCACGTGAATTTTCTCCTCAATTAACGAGGAAGGCAGCGGTCATTACAAAACGCGTGTGCGGGATGCAGATTCAGGTGATTAAAGGTTTGATTGGCGCACTGCAAATATTCGAGATTAGAGGCAAACTTCACCCCAATCCACCACTACAGGCCTGCCCATTTAAATTTCTACTGTTGCTGTAGCTAAACTTTGAAGGGGATATTTAGTGATGTATTATGCGATAGTAGTGTCGTGTCACAAATCAAGATTAAACATTGTAAGATGATATGTTTTGTTTTAGTTACTCTGATTCTTCGCGGTTAAGTTTATTATTCATTTCAACACGACAAGGATTCCAAATCGGCACTACTAACCCATAGGGTCAATTCATCAGCGGAATGCAGAATTTATGCGCCACCTGCTGAGGTAACTGTGTAATAGCATCAGATTTTTGGCTTGATCTCGGCTATTTCTTGCTTGTCAAACAGAGGTGTCCCCCTTCGAGTATGGAGGCATATTCGAGGCCCAAGAGGGTCAAAAATAAGCCGGGGAGGGTTTGCATGTTTTCGTGCAAAGTCTTTGCAATGAGAAGTTTTCATTTCATATCCCAGCCATTCCTAATAAAAAAAAAAAAATTGACATCATACGACGTTATTTTATTTTTTTTTTACTTACCTTCAATACTGATTAAAGAAAATGTAGTACTGGTACTTCCACCTCAAGTCTCTATAAGTGGGTCAAAAACAACCTGTATGCATTTCCAATGGATTCTCAGGGGAACCGTTTGGTTCTCACCAACTGTGGTTGTCATGAGCACAAAACCCAAAACCAGTGAAGTTTGCACGTTGTATGAATCGTAAATAAAAACATAATACAATGATTTGCAAATCCTTTCAACCTATATTCAATTGAATACACTTCAAAGACAAGTAACTTAATGTTCGAACAGGTAAACTTCGTAATTTTTTGCAAATATTAGCTCATTTGGAATTTGATGCCTGTAACATGTTTCAAAAAAGCTGGCACAAGTGGCAAAAAAGACTGAGAGAGTTGAGGAATGCTCATCAAACACTTATTTGGAACATTCCACAGGTGAACGGGCTAATTGGGAACAGGTGGGTGCCATGATTGGGTATAAAAGTAGCTTCCCTGAAATGCTCAGTCATTCACGAACAAGGATGGGGCGAGGGTCACCACTTACTGAACAAATGCGAGAGCTGATTGTCGAACAGTTTAAAAAACAACATTCCTCAACGAGCTATTGCAAGAAATTTAGGGATTTCATCATCTACGGTCCGTAATATCATCAAAAGGTTAAGAGAATCTTGGAGAAATCACTGCATGTAAGCGACAAGGCCGAAAACCAAAATTGAATGCCCGTGACCTTCGATCCCTCAGGCGGTATTCCATCAAAAACCGACATCAGTGTGTAAACAACAGCACCACATGGGCACAGGAACACAGGAAAACCACTGTCAGTAGCTACAGTTCGTCGCTACATCTGCAAGTGCAAGTTAAAACTCTACAATGCAAAGCGAAAGCCATTTATCAACAGCACCCAGAAACGCCACCGGTTTCGCTGGGCCCAAGCTCATCTAAGATGGACTGATGCAAAGTGGAAAAGTGTTCTGTGGTCTGACGAGTCCACAATTCAAATGTTTTTGGAAACTGTGGACGTCGTGTCCTCCGGACCAAAGAGGAAAAGAACCATCCGGACTGTTATAGGCGCAAAGTTCAAAAGCCAGCATCTGTGATGGTATGGGGGTGTATTAGTGCCCAAGGCATGGGCAACTTACACATATGTGAAGGCACCATTAATGCTGAAAGGTACATACAGGTTTTGGAGCAACATATGTTGCCATCCAAGAAAAGTCTTTTTCATTTCAGCAAGACAATGCCAAGCCACATTCTGCACGTGTTACAACAGCATGGCTCCGTAGTAAAAGAGTGCGGGTACTAGACTGGCCTGCCTGTAGTCCAGACCCGTCTCCCATTGAAAATGTGTGGCGCATTATGAAGCGTAAAATACGACAACAGAGACCCCGGACTGTTGAACGACTTAAGCTGTTCATCAAGCAAGAATGGGAAAGAGTTCCACCTGAAAAGCTTCAAAAATTGGTCTCCTCAGTTCCCAAACGTTTACTAAGTGTCGTTAAAAGGAAAGGCGATGTAACACAGTGGTAAAAAGGCCCCTGTGCCAACTTTTTTGCAGTGTGTTGCTGCCTTTAAATTCAAAGTTCATGATTACTTGTAAAAAAAAAAAAAAAGGTTTCTCAGTTTAAACATTAAACATCTTGTCTTTGCAGTGTATTCAATTGAAAATGAGTTGAAAAGGATTTGCAAATCATTGTATTCTGTTTTTATCTACGATTTACATAACGTGCCAACTTCACTGGTTTTGGGTTTTGTATATTAAATATGAGCCACACAGATTATATTAGAAGTGTCATGCCTCAGGAAGATTATTTCACACAGCAAGATTTTATACATGTATTATATTCATTGCCATCAAACTGATATTTCAAGAACATACATCCCCATTCATGTTTATCGTGCGAGTACTAATAATTGTGCATCATCAAATTGACCGACTTTACAGTAAGAGAACACAGACTAGTGCACTAAGCAAAGATTTATTACTTTGTGTAATGTGTTTGTGCACATCTGGGTGCATGTGAATGTGTGCATCCTTAGAAAATGTTTCATGTAATCATACTGAAATATTTCAACAGCATATTTTCACAGAGAGGTGAAGCAATGACTTGCCTATAATCTTAGTCAATAAAAGTCCATGAGTAAAATGGCAGTCAAAACTGAAGGTCCAAGGCACTCTGATAAGTTAAAAATCCTTTATTGACAGGGATATCTACGCGTTTCGACTCCTACGAGTCTTCTTCAGGACATAATGAGCAATTACAAAACACGTGTTGAAATAGAAAAAGAGCATCATATGATGCAATCACATTACCTAGTTCATCACCACACACAAATTGGACCAAAATTATAAACCACAGAGCTTACATTCCCATAATGCTATAAATAACTCATAAATATAGCATTTATAGGTAGGAAAAAGTCACCACAAAAACATTTAGACAGAAAATATATGCTCTTGCTCATGACAAGATCACAAAAAGTACTGAAGTTAAGAAACATCAAGAGTAATTCTGAAGAAGAGCGATGATAAGCCTTCGACTGAATAAAACAAGAGTACACATTGATAACAATTCAAAATACAACAAAATTTGCCATAATGTTGGCATAAAATATTACAGAAAGGGGGAAAAAATCAATCTCCTCGTTGAGGCCAGGGAAGGAAGTGGCCCCCAGTGTATAGATCCAAAAAGTCTCTCGCTGCAAGAGACGTTTAAGTTTGATACGATATCGGTTCCTGAACGATACTTTTTTTGATACCGATTTTATAAAATCCATTGTCACAAAAAGAAATTACATTACACATTACGGTACAAATGTTGAATTTTATTTTTCAGCTTTGGCATTTTCCTCTCAAAGCAGTTTTCTAACATAAAAAATAAACAAATAATTTTCAGTGCAAAAGAACAGTAGCAAATAAGTGACAAGTCGGTGTCTAGTGCTCACTGCTGCATACTAAGGACCTTTAAATCTTACGGTGGCTTCACTTAGCAGTTCTTCTTCAGAAAAATCAACATGTCTGCTTTCTCAGGTAACAGACAAGCCCAGTGTTTACTAGTGTTGCTACCGCAGCTGTACAGTCTTCATCAGACGAGTTGTCACGGTCACCAGCTCTCTCTTCAAGGTCCTGCTCCATCTGCAGGGCCTGGGTCATGACACCGTTATTCTGTATTCAACAGATTATGGGAGTCATATACACTGATCTACAGTGGAAGAGGAATAAAATATTACCAATAACAGTAAACACCTGTTGTGAGGTCCTACTCATCAGCTCCTCCTCTAGTCTGGTCCACACTCCATCTGCTACTTTCGTCTTGAATCTTGGGTCTAAGGCTGTGCCCTCCTCCAAGAACTGCCTGATGCCCTCATCCTGCAAGATAAAAACATAAAAACATAGCATAGTAGTCATGTCTCTGAGTGTACCTAACAAAAACAACTGAGAAATCAGGATTATGCTACACACTTGGTATCGTTTTGAGAGGTCATCCCAGATCTTCTCCTTCATGGTCTGTGTAAAGGAGGAGTCCTCATCAGTAACTGAGGAGTGGTGCTGGAGTTTCCCCAAGATGGTTAGAACCTGGCCCAGAGTTGGACTCCTTTCAGCAGAGATACAGACAGTTGAAGTATAGAAGATCTTCATAACTTTGACAAACTGATCTGCTTTACTGTAATCCTCTTCAGAAAGCCTCTCCAGTCTGAAAAAATATACAAATTGTTTTATTAGCTAGACTACAGCATTTTGAGCACATTAGTTTGCATTGATAATGGAATATGGTAATATCAATGTCCATCCTTAGCTACAATACCTGTCCTTCTCCATTGGTTTTTTTAACCGAGGGTCCATGGAGGCTGCCTGGATGGCAGGGAACTGCTCCAGAAATCACTCCACCATCAGGAACAGACTGTTCCACCTGTTCTTCACATCCAGAATGACAGCATGTTCTGGAAGACCTAGAGAGAGACAGTGGGTGTGGTGCGTGGTTGTCAAACTGGTTGTCTATTTGTAGTAGTAGTTCAATAACTGATTTAGCCATGGAAGTTTGCTCTAAGTTTAGTCTATTTTGATTTCTACTTACCGAGAAGACGCTGCTTCTCTTTTAGGACAGGTTTAGCCAAGCTACACCTCTTTAACCACACCACCATAGCTCTGATTCTTCCTGCCCACCTTGAGACTGCAGGTATAGTGTACTGCTTTTGAGCAGCAATGTTTAGAGTATGAGCATAGCAGCTAATTTTCCTAATGCTCATCTTTTTCACTGCTACATCCATATTAGCTGCATTGTCTACAGTGATGGCAACAACTTTATCCTTTATATTGAATTCATCAAGGATATCCCCCATCTCCTCAGCTATTACAGGCCCTGTCTGTGATGTGTAGACTGCCCTGGTGTGCAGGATTTTCTCCTTCATGGCACCCTCTCTCACAAAGTGGACTGAAACAGTCAAGTAGTGGTCCTGTGCCACAATAGTCCAGCCATCTGCAGTCACAGCCACATCCCTGACATATTGCAATTCTCTCTTGACATTTCCCTTCTCTATTGCATACCATGCAGGTATGAGTGTATTTGACAGCATGTCTCTGCTGGGCGACTGATATCTGGGGTTTAGGGCTCTTATCTCCCTAATTGACAATGGAACACAAAACATCAACAATAGCATGGTTGTATAATTATTGCTTACTGTAAAAGAGATAACTTTGGCTAAACTTGTTAACAATACCCTTTTATAGCTTTCTTACCTCCAACATGGAGCCTCCACTGTAGAAAAAGGCAGCAAACCTTTGACAACAAAGTTTGTGATCGCGGTGCACCTATTAAGTTGCAGTAACGTTAACTTAAGTAAACGAGCATATTAAGTTGGCCGGACTTTGCTAAACGTAAACTTACCCGTTGAAATCCGAGACACAGCGCTGTCCCCTGTACTCTCGGATGAAGCGGAGTCCAGAGGTGGAGATTTTGAAGAGGGCCGCATTAGTAAGCTTTTGATTTAGCTAACTATATAGCCATAAACTTAAGCTACACAACAATATCTTCAGTAAACGTTACATGGTTCACATTTGCGGTGCACCTATTAAGTTGCAGTAACGTTAACTTAAGTAAACAAACGCATAAAGTTGGCCGGACTTTGCTAAGCGTAATCTTATCCAAAATCCCAGACACAGCGCCATTCTCTGTACTCTCGGATGAAGCGTAGTCTGGCGGTGGAGATTTTGAAGAAAGCCGCACTGGCTCTGTAACGTCCACAGGCGGACTTTAAGGGCCGGTACATACTCTACGCAAGGTATGCGGGGGCAAACGCAAGGCAAGGCATCGAGCAACGCAAAGTAGCCATCTTCAGGTACTTCATCAAATTGGTTGTGTTGCCGGCCTTAGCAACGATGTCCTTTTTGCAAATATTGCATCGCGCACTTCCTAAAATGGAGCCACACTTTTGACCTCGGTGGCATTTTTTAACCGCTTCGACGAAGAATACATACGCTGTAGTTCACCACAGATATACACGTGAACCCCGTCTGTGGGCGTAACCACATAAGTGTTTTTCCTGCATGTCTAACACACGTGTAACGTTACAGCCAATCAACGGCAGCATTATCATATTTTGATCTTGTGATTGACAACAGAGTACCGAAACTTGGCACCGAAAGACAAGGCATCTTTTGATACTGGGTAGTATCGAAGCATTTCGGTCGGTGCCATAAAAGAACCGAAGTTCGGTACCCAGCCCTATCCTTATGGCATATTTGTGTTCAGCCAATCTATCATGCAGCCTGCGTTTAGTGCGGCCCACATAAAAGCAGCCACACTCGCATTCTAATCTGTATACAACAAAATTTGCATTGCAATTAGCAAAGGCATTGCAATAGAAGGTCTTTTTATTGAAGACATCCACAAACATACCGTCTTTTTTGATATTATCACAATGCTTACAGGCTCCACATCTAAAAGTGCCTCTGGGTTTGGGAAACCAGGAGGAAGATTTAGGAGCGGGCAGGTGGCACCGGACCAAAGTATCTTTAAGGGTGGGGGCTCTTCTAAAACAAAAAACTGGGGGTTCAGTAAACATGGTAGCTAGAGAGTTGTCACTCAGCAGAATATCCCAGTTATTTTTAATAATGTGCTTGATGTCAAAAGCCATACTACTATACTGAACAAAAAAATATGTTTTAGAGGATTCTTGCACTGTTCTCCGTTCTTCATTGAGAAGCTGCTCTCTATTGAATATTTTGGCTTTTGTCAAAGCTGGGTCAAGGACTGTTTTAATGATAACCTCTCAGTTCAAACCTCTTATACATGTTGTCTACTTGACGTTCAAAATCATCATCACTATCACAGATCCTCCTCAGACTTAAAAACTGACCATGTGGAATATTAGTTATTAGGCTTTTTGGATGAAAACTGTCAGAAGTATGAAGCAGTCCATCGGAATCAACAGAAATGTTCAAATCAAGAAAATGTATTGTTTTATTACTGTAATCCAGACTAAGTTTGATATTGGGGTTGGTAGAGTTGAGATACCCGAAAAAAATAAAAAAAGAGGTCGTCAATGTACCTGCCATACCACCTAATGTGGTATCTAAATGGATTGTTCCTGCTGAACACACAGAGTCCCAAAAAAAGTCCTGCATAATTATTTTGTCCAGTTTCTGAAGAGCACCTGATTTTGAGGACACATTGTTGGATTCTCTGCCCCCACGTAGCACTCACTCGCCTTCTCTTTTTTGCATATTTTCACATTCATGACAATGGCATGAAAGCGTGTCATCATAAAATTATAAAATTGACCCGTTTCATATTTAGCCAACACAAGTGAGCCATCTTCACTTGCTAACATTACTATGACTACAATCATGCAGTATCAAATTAGCCTACTTAATAGTTTATAGAAATAGATAGTTTGTCAGAACTGCATACTATGTGGAGACAAGAAAGCAAAACAGGAACGAGCACATCTACGGCTTCGGCGAGCAGTCAGTCACTCACTTACTTAACTGTAAGTGAACTGAAAATAGGAACTGTCAATGACTGGAAAGTTACACACAGTATTCGTGACCCCTTGCTAATCCGTGAAATAATCGCGATTCACTGCTTTATTGGTTTATACAGCTTACCGAAATTAGCTAGCTGAGCAGGCGAGCTAGCATGCTAGCCCAGCGTGTGAGCTAGTTTGTTAATTTCTTCAGTCAAGGTTAGCGGGCAAATTTTATTTTTAATCCCTATGCGTGCCAGCTAGCAAGCTAAATACTCGTGGTTCAATTCTAGCAACGTTAGTCAGCGAAATACTGGCTATTCAGTCATGCTCTCTAGCATTAAAAGAACCAAATATGACTGTTAGCCAGCTTGGCTTGTGAACTAGCTACCTGACTAAGCAGGCGATCTTATGTTTGCTCGCTTGGTAGCGAAAAAGTTCGGAGCCCTTCAGTTGTGCTGATGTGGATACACAGCATTTCTGTTTTTACAGAGCGTCTCTCCAATTAGAGGTGTTTTTGGCTGTTCTACTGCGTTTCCGAGTTGGAGATGTTTTGGGTCTGTTGCAGTGCGTTTGTCCCTGTCAACCACCATAAATAACTGATTCTTTATTTAAGATGGGGCCTGTTCAGGGCAGCCCTGTTCGAAAACTCGCAAGAACTCAGGAGTCGTTCAAACCTTCGGATTCTCCCCCGCAAGACCTAAGCGTGAGTCTCCAGAGAGACTAACGTTATGCCGTTACATTACACGCACAGAGCTGCAATGCTTTCAATTGGATAATACAATTCAAATAGGTGCATGTCATTTTAAAGATGCAGTTTTACCATGAGTTTTACTCATTACCCACGCCCGACGAGGCGGCGTGGGTTTATTATTCAGCACCGTGTGTGTGTGTGTGTCCGCGCGTGTGCGTTTGTGTCCGCGCGACAGCTCGGCTACCACTGAAGCTAGGGTGACCAAACTTTGTGGGGTAGATGATCCTAGGGTACCATGTCCAAATTTGCATTTTGAGGTCGAAAGGTCAAAGGTCAAGGTCCACGAGAGGCGTGAGTTAGCATCTCTGTAGAGTGCGCACATGGACCTATAAGGAGATATATAAAATATAAAACATCCTTGAGTGCGCATCATCTAGTTCTCTCTTTTTTTCTTTTTTGAACGGCCATCCCGATTGGCCAGTGGGTGCTCGACTCCCGGAGCACCCATGGGATCGGCACCTATGAGACATAGTATGTGGAAACAGGTTGACAAAATCCATCGATATAAAAGAAGTCACGGCTTACCCTGACCGCACGTCCCTGCTTTGGACACACCTAAAATAAGTGGGCAAAGGAGCAATGTGCATCTTGGCCACACTCATAAGAGTCTAACACAAATTTCGACCAATATTTGTACTTGGACGCGCTTAAATAAGTGCGATAGTCACTTCGCTTGAAAATATGGAAGCGTTGGCTAACGAAAAATGCACAGGTACACATCCTATAGAGAGTGGAGAGGAGTAAAAACTAGTGTTGTAGTACTCCAGTCAGGTCTTGGTCTCGAGACCATTTTTTACTTACTCGGTCACGTCTCGGATTTGAAAGCAAAAATACTCGGTCTTGTCTCGGACTCGGCCTACATTGGAAGGAGATGGACTCGTAATTTCAGAGTGAGACCAACAGACCCCCCCCCCCCATTTATTTTTATTCTTTAATGTGTATATTTCGTGATATATTCTAAAATATCCACCAGGGTGGGTGACTGGTGGCTGCATTTGTTGCAAAAGGCCCTGTATTTGAGTTACTCTTAGGCTGTTCAGGTGTATTGTTTTGATCATTCAATAAATTGTATGAACAATGTTTTATTGTTTGTTGATAGAATTAAATATCGTACTTAAAAATATGAAATCCAGGTATATTGCTGTTACTCGCGTATAAATTCAACACCTTCAACTTAAATGAAATGGTGACATCAATGCCATACTAAATTTTGACTCCAATTGAGCTACTAGTCTTCAAGTATTGTTCAGAAAAGAAGTTTGGTAGACAAGTGTGTTCAAGACTGCTCCCACAGCCAACAATCCCCAAGCAACCTTTTGGGAATTTAACTGCTGAATATGATATTTGGGTGATTTTAAATAAAAGTAAATCATGAAAATCTTGTGTGTGTGTGTTTGTGTGTGGGGGGGGGGTCGTCTAAATGCGGTCTCAACTCCTTATGGACTCCGTCTCAACTAGTTCTTGCCTCTTCAAAGACTCGGTCTCGGCTGCATCTACAAACCAGCCGTCTTGGTCTCGACATATAAAGTCTCGACCCCATATTTTAACTGATAGAACTGTAGCGGTCTCGCTACCGATGGACTGAGACTGAGGCAGGAATAGCGGTTCTCGCATCGCCCGGGGCGGGCTTCGTTTTATTTGCTGTTTGGCCCTTAAAAGGGTCGTTTCCTCACAGCTCTCTAACAGACTCATTTTTATCTTGCAACACAACATTAACAACAACACACAGTCACTGACTCAAGCTGGCAACTCAGCCCTCTTATACCCCCCGCCCCGGACCTGATTGGCTCGTTCTCCCCACCCGGTGCAGCCAATAGTGAGACTCCGCTATTTTCTAAATTTAAACAAACAAACTGGGGCAGAATCACCACATTGCCCCCACCTAAGGGGTCACTGTCCCCAACGACCCCTCCACAACCATTTCCCTCCCCACAACAACAAGAACAACAACAACAAAAGAAAAAGAAATAGAACACTTAGCCACAAGAAAGTCCCCAAAATGTTCCGGTGTCCGTCGCTGACGGACAGGCCTGCTGGTAGGCCCAGGATGCTGTGTCACGGCACTGGGGGCGGGGCTGGCAGCCCTAGGATGGTAGGGGGCCAGCCTGTCTTGGTGTAAGACCACCACCCGCCCGGCGTCAGACATACGCACTCTGTAGGTCACTTCTCCCAGTCTGTGCAGCACTTCTGCAGGGCCGCGCCAGTGTGGTTGTAGTTTGGGAGATAGGCCTTTCTGGCGTTTCGGGCAGTAGACCCAGACCTGACTCCCAAACAAAAGCTCGCCCGCGGCAACGGTTGTCATGCTGCCGTTTTTGAGGAAGGCCCGCGGTTTCCTGAGCCTTCCGAGCGAAGTCTTGTGCCACTCACATGCGTTCAAGGAGCTGGTGGTAATAGGTAGCCTCACCTATCCGGGGTTCCTCCTCAGTGGGGGGGGGGGGCGAACACTAGGTCGACGGGTGTTTGGAGCTCGCGCCCTAGCATCAGTGCGGCAGGAGTACAGAGGCTGGATTCCTGCACAGCTGAGCGATACGCCCACAGCACCAGCGGTACATGCTGGTCCCAGTCCCGTTGCTGTTGGCTACCTAGATTTGCTAGTTGGGTGGCGAGTGTCCGGTTGAAGCGCTCTACCAATCAGTCACTCTGAGGGTGAAGGCGAGTGGTGCGTGTTTTCACAATGCCTAGGCGTTTGCAGACAGCGGCCATTACCTTGGCTTCGAAGTTCCGCCCCTGGCCACTGTGCAGCTCCCCTGGGACTCCGAACCGGGCGAACATTTCTTCCACCAGGCGGCTGGCCACCGTCTCAGTGCTCTGGTCAGGAATAGCGTACGCCTCGGGCCACTTGGTGAAGTAATCCATCGCCACTAGGACGTACCGGTTGCCAGACTCGGTGGTGGGGAATGGCCCCAGGACATCGACACCCACTCTCTCCATGGGCGCCCCCACAACGTAGCGCTGCAGCGGGGCGTGTGAAGTCTCGCCGGGACCCTTGTGGGCCGTGCAGGTATCGCAGCAGTGAACGTGAAGCTCAACGTCTCGGCGGCAGCTCGGCCACTAGAAATGCTGCCGGAGACGATGCAAGGTCTTGTTGACCCCAAAGTGGCCCGCCCCCACCGAGCCGTGCACCAGTCCAAGGACTTGCGAGCGTAATGAGTGAGGCACTAGTAGAGCGCCAGTGTCCACGATGAAGGGCCGGCAGATATCAGGGTACGCTAGCACTGGGGCCTGAGTGAGGGCTGTCTTGAGCTGTGCGAAGGCTGCCGCACACTCATCGGTCCAGTTAAAGGCCTGGTGCTTGTCAGTGAGGCGGTGGAGAGGGCTAGCTATGGAGGCGAAGTCCCGCTCGTAGCGCCGATAGTAGCTAGCCAGCCCCAGGAAGCTACGCAGCTCGCCCACATCCGCCGGTGTCGGCCACTCTGACACTGCAGTTACCTTAACCGGGTCGGTCGCCACTCCTCGCTCGCTTACGAGGTGCCCCAGGAAAGCCGTCTCCCTCCGGAGAAGCTGGCACTTCCGGGGATTCAACCGTAGCCCAGCCAGTCGAATTGCAGTAAACACCTCACTTAGATTCTCGGGGGCTTGCTCGAAGTTGCTGGCGTGCACCAAGAGGTCGTCTAAGTACACGACACAGCGACTTCAAGGGACGGTCGACAGCACTCTTTTCATAAGCCGTTCAAAGGTCGCCGGAGCGTTGCATAGGCCGAGCGGCATTACCCGAAAATGCCACAATCTCCCCCCGTATGGTGAAGGCGGTCTTAGCTTTAGCACTAGGAGCGAGCCTCACTTGCCAGTATCCACTGTGGAGGTCCAGCGAGCTGCACCAACTGGACCCCGCGATGTGGTCTAGCGCTTCGTCAATATGTGGTAGAGGATAGGCGTCTTTGCGGGTAACTGCATTCAGTTGCCGCTAGTCAACACAGAGAGATGGTGGCTCCTGTGTCAACCGGCGCACGGCAGGGTTGGCCGTCCAGTCGGCAGTCTAGGTACAGCCCACCGGCCCCACCTAGCCGGCCCACCCGCGGTAACGCACCTTGCTCATCCGCCCTGAAAAAGGCAGAAAGGTAATTTTGCTCGTCCACCCTTACAAGGGCAGTATGATGTTCAGCAAGGGGTGCGGGTAGGGCCGGGCTACGTTCAGGTTCGGCAGGCTGCACACAACTGATGAGGATAGCTACCGGAAACAGCGCCGCTCGTCACGGCGATTGCAGCGATGTTGTTGTGCCTGACTGGGGGTGTGGGCCCGCCTCACTTGCTCCTCTTCCTCTTCCGGAGCCACTTCGCACACTTGTGGGCGTGACTCCCAGGGGCTGGTTGCTGTCACTTCCTTCATGACGTCTTCTAATCTTTTGGCCTGAAGAAGGGCTTCATCGAGCGTCTGGGGCGTGGTCAGCATGACGTTGTGCCTCAGTTGTTCCGGGGTGAGAGCCTGCAGGAACCTGTGCAGCGCTAGCTCGTCTTGCACACGCGTCCCGAATGTGGGGTAGCCTTGGCGGGCGTGGAAGCGCAGGTCGGCGGCTACGGACCCCCACTGTTCCCCGTTTGGCGGCGGCGAAGAAGCAGCTTCTGGCGGTGTAGCCGGGTGGACTGGCGCTGCCTGTATCGCCTTTCTAACGCTTTGGTTAGCGAAGCTAGGCTAGTCTGTTCAGTTGGGTCGAGATCGAGTAGCGTTTGAAGTGCTGGACCTTCCAGGGCTAGCGCCAGATAGGTTGCTGCCTCGCCGTCCGTCCAACCACAGCACTGGGCCGAGGTTCGCACCTTCCCTCTGGTGCGCACAGCCCTCTTGTTTGGCTCCTGCTCCCCGCGGCTCTGTCCGCTTTCGCATGCAGCCCCGTTTTCAGTTCTCCGTCGAGGCGCACGTCCCGCGGTGGATTTCTTCAAATCCCACTTCTGACACCAATGTAGCGGTCTCACTACCGATGGACTGAGACTGAGGCAGGATTAGCGGTTCTCGCATCACCCGGGGCAGGCTTAGTTTTATTTACTGTTCGGCCCTTAAAAGGGCCGTTTCCTCACAGTTCTCTAACAGACTCATTTTTGCAACACAACATTAACAACAACACACAATCACTGACTCAAGCTGGCTACTCAGCCCTCTTATACCCCCCCCGCCCCGGACCTGATTGGTTCTTTCTCCCCACCCAGTGCAGCCAATAGTGAGACTCCGCTATTTTCGAAATTTAAACAAATGAACTGGGGCAGAATCGCCACACAACCAAGACGAATGAACGTCTCATTTCCCCTGCCGCATAATCCCGTATTAATACGCTTTGGCGTCTTCGCACTGACTTTGAATGTAATCTGTCGTGCGAAAAGTTCGTTTCGCGTCAGGTGTGAAAGCAGCTTTAGAGCTCTATGTTATGAATCTGTCTTTGCCATGCTAGGCACCATGTTTATTCCCATGACCATGTTCAAGTTCTGTGCCTGGCCTAGTGCCATGTTTGTGTTAGGATCCTATTCATGCCATGTTTATGTTTTGTGCCTGGCCATGCCATGTTTATCGATTTTTGCGTTTAAGTGACCTCTGCTTGCTATTATGACTATTCTCTGATTGCGTATTGTGTTTTGGTAATTGGATTTCATGTTTTCATTATTTTTCTGCCATAGTCTTCATGTCATGTTTTCTTTGCTCTTGTCGTGTTTATTTTTCTGCCATGCCATGCTTTGCACTACCTCTACCCCGTCTTGTCTTGTGTAGGTCTTTGCTCACGGTTTAGTCTAACGTGCCACACATTTGGGTGATTAACTGGATTCTGGGATTTCAATCTTCCTTCATATCTCGTGTTCTTCCTTCCTCTCTCCTTTTGCTATCTACTAACAGTACCAACAGTTTATTGTTTTCGATAATTACGAACACTCATTAACATTGTATATTTTTACTAACTTACTTATTTGCACTCGGGATTGTATAGCTGCACATACTAATAGACTAACGATCTCAGCAGTCGCCCAATTCGTATCTCCGCCCTCCTTGTCTATCCCTAATCATCTCTACTGCAGTTTTCCACTTATATCTCAGGCTTTCCCTTTTCTTTAGACTGTACACTTTAGTACTCCTTAACCGGAGCTGTTGTTTGTTCATAGGAATGTCTTGTGATCCCTGTCAGCGTTTTGGCATTCGCCAAATTCATGTAATTAGATTATTCCTCATGTGTCAATCCTGATTATTGTTTCATTGATCACACCTGTTCTCCCTTGTCATGTGTTCACCCCGGATGTGTATACAAAGTGTATTCACATTCAGTTCCATGTCAGATCGTAACTTCCTTGTTTCTTGTGCCACGTTTCTCGCCTCGGCTCATTGTGATTTATCATTCTGACTGGATTGCCCGACTTCTGATTCTTGGTTTGCCCTTTTTTGGATATTGTTGCATCTGTGTGTTTTTGACCTTTTTCTGCCCGACCTTGATTTTGTGGATTGCTGCCCTGTTAACGATTCGGACTGTCTATTGGGTTATGAGTTTGCTTCTCCCTAAAACCTACGCCTGTGTACCGGATCTGTTTTGCCTGACTGCGATTTTTGTGATTGGTGACACAGAGATATAAGAAAACTACAGTGAACGCCGCGTGGGCTGGGCCAAAGCGCTGACGGCAGAATAGCTCGGCCATCTTGGGTATGTATAAATGTCCGATGAGACACATGTAAACAGTAGGCTGAACGTGGGTGTTTTTTTTTCTCCTTTGAGGGGGGTGGAGACTTTTTTCCGTATATAAAAAGAATCTTTTCATACTTAAAAATGACACGAATAAGGAATTGAGATTGAACAACAATTTTTATGCTCCGTTATTTGGCAAAGCTTAAGAATGATTGTCTTACCCCTTATATTCGCTCAGTTACCCACGTTTTCGTTTCGTTCAAAGAAAAAGCGTTCGGGTGATTCTCGCGTTACCCGAGTGACATTTGGAAGGTATTCTCGACATGAAAGAAAATAAAGTCATCTCTCGATATACCTCCCACCGTTATGCCATATTCGCAAAACGCCAGCTGGACCAGCTGCATAAGAATCCCCATGCATTCGCTTCCGCCATGCGCCTCCCTTCGTACCAGTGTCGTTAAACCGATATATTTTCCAAACGCTGTACCGCCAGCTTATTCGAATAAAATAATATGATGTTACCACCGTGTTTTCAAATGCGAAATATACTGTATATCCCAGGAGAAATCGTAGATCTGGTGACTGGATGGCCTTCGTCTTCTACATACTGGCCGTATCTTCTTCAGGCGATGCCAAAGCATCGAACGACTTTCGAAGGCTCCCAAGACAGCAAGCTCCTCCGCACTGGATCTGCCCCGGCTCTGAGCCACATTAGCTGGAGCCGGGGCAGATCCGGAGCGGAGGTGCTTGCAAGCTGGGTCAGAGCATCGCACTATGCCCAACTTACTTAGAAAATGAAGCCGAAAATGTTGAACTGTGGCGAGTTTGCAGTTATCGATATCGTAGAATGCCGTCATGTTCATACTGTACACTAACCGGTGTAGCTAACGCTATTTTCGCTGACCCGCCAGCTGGACCTTGGTGCCGAAGTGGGCGGTATAACAACAGCAGACTTTAATTTAATTACAAAATTAGATACATGACAATGTGTAGTAGTAGAAGCAGAGGTAGTTGTAGTGGTGTATGTCGAACTGTAACGTTACATGTATGTAATAATAAATACATGAGAAATACATCACACTCTTGTACAGTCAGAGGACACACAGTTTTAACTTTAAAAATGCCGATGGCTGTAATCTACACTCCCTTAAATCACCCTACTGTCTTAAGCCATTCTAAACAAAAGCAGTTCTATAATAATTACAAGTCCTACAAAGGACCTACTTCGTCACATACCAGTAAAGCGAGCATGGTCACACCAACACTTATGCATAAGACTGCTCCGATACTCATTCCCAAGATAGCGGCGGTATGCCGCCTCGGAAGTGACAGGATTGTCCACTTCTTATATCTCTGTGACTGGTGCTCTGGTCACGAACTCTGCTCTGCCCCATTGGAATTCGATCTTTGGATTACGGACTCCGTACATGTTGCCTTTCTCTCTGCGGGGGTTATCCCCCTTATTCAATAAAGCGCCTATTTTTTTGCAATCCCGTGTCCTCGCATTTGGTTCCAGATCGCTTCCACAGTTTGGATTGTGCTTATGTCCACCATTCCTGGATTGTGTGTTGTGTTTCTGGTATTTAGATTTTCATGTTTTATTATTTTCATGCTTTAGATTATTCATGGTATTCATAGCCATATTTCCATTTCCATGCATTGCACCTGGTTCTCCCCCGTCTGGTCTTGAGTGTTGCACTTGCTCACGGTCCCTTGTTTAGCGTGCCACTCATTCGGGTGATTTATTGGTTTCTGGGTTTCAATCTTTCATTATCGTGTTCTTCCTTCCTCTTGCTATCTAACCAACACCTAAGTTTGTTATTTTTGCTAATTACTAACCAACACTAACCTTGTATTTTTTGACTGACTTACTAACAAGCACTCGGGATTGTATAGCTGCACTTACTAATTGACTTACGATCTCTCAGCATTCGCCTGAGAAAATTTGTCAGAACACCGGCTCAGATCCGTAGCGGAGGTGCTGGCTATCTGGGTTGCCTCAGCTGGTCGAGGCTCGATCCCCGGGTACATATCGATACCAGCCTGGTGAAAAACGATTTCGTCTTAGAAATGTGGGTACGATTCGATATGTGACTTGGGTACTTGTCGATCGAACCCTGGTCGAAAGGGACCCCATTAGCTTCACCAGCCGCTATATTTGAACACAAAGCAGCGATATTTCTATGTACAGATGCACTCGTGGCTCTCACACCCACGCTAAGCTGGAATTCTGCCTTTAACGTGTGACATCATTGTTTTATGATTGAAAAGTTAAAACCATGACATCACAATGGACATTCTACCCTATATAATGCCATTTTCTGTAACACACAACCCATTTTCGAGGCGATCTGGTCGCGTATTGAGCTGCGCCCAGTTATATCTCATTTGATTGCTTCAATAATTATACTTGAGTATTTTGTTTTGATCTCGTTTGACTCATCACTCACCGCCCGAGGACTGGAACTCATACCTTAACATGGAGGTATCAGAATACTTGCGTTCGTTGCTGCCATCATTTGGATAGCATGGGAGACTGAACAGCTTACCGCTCGTCCTTTTACTATAACAATTACAACATGCAAATGGTCTCAGAGCCTCTTCTCTGTCCTTTTACATGATTGGATCATCATTGCTTGAGCTTTTCTTTGTACATGTCGTGGCCTGCACTGCAGTTATTGAGTTTGTTGACTCTGTTCTGTGTTCCTTTGGTGTCCACAGGTGAAAAACAGGATATACCGAAGTAAGTTTCTAGTTGTGCAGGTTATTGACGTCATTTTTGACGTCTTGCGAATTTCATTCATATTTGTTTATTTTACTGCACAGTTTGAGTTCAGCTTGATTTTTACTTTATATAGGGACTGAAAACAGAGTTAGGAGAGAGTATGAAGGAAGACTTGCTGCCCTAACTGAGATTTGTGATCTGTATAAAAAGGTGAGTTTCAGGACCTCCATTCTTTATTTGTAGGTTTTAACAAAAATTTTACTGCATTCTGGTCTAATGTAAAGCCTACCAATCTGCTGCAGAAATAAAATATGTATATACATCAGAAATGATATTGTCACCCATTTGCTCAATTTAGAATGGGAAACTCCTGGAACGATTGCAGAGGACAGACAAATTGGAGCGCTCTGCCAAAGCAGAAAATAAAGAGCTGAAGGTACGGAGCTGATTTGGGTTTTTGGCCCTCATATTAGCAACATGTCAAATGTCCTGACTGATCAGATTGAAAGTCACACAGAAAGCAAAAACTGATGTTAAAATGATTTCATACTCAAGGAGAAATGCAAGAAAGTCCTGGGACAGTTGCAGAGGACAGAGGAATCGGAGCGCTCTGCCAAAGCAGAAAATGAAGAGCTGAAGGTACGGAGCTGATTTGGGTATTTGGCCCTCATATCAGCAACATGTCAAATGTCCTGACTGATAAGATTGAAGGTCACACAGAATGCTAAAACTGATGTTAAAATAATTTCATACTCAAGGAGAAATGCAAGGAATTCCAGGAAATGGCAGCAAATTTGGCCATGGAGTTAGGAGGGCTGAAGGCAAACACTGAGCAGGAGTGGCGCAACCACAGGAACCTCGAGGAGAAGCTCGCCATGGAGATCCGCTCGCTCCAGGAAAAAGAGACCGCCTGTGCACAGTAAGTATCTAATAAAAGTCTCATGTAATCAATAGGTTCTGAGACAAAGGCATTAAAAATATAAAAATAATGATGGTCTATGCTGTGCTCTTTGTTTCTTAGAGAACTTATGGATGAGCGCGCAAAGTTAGCAAAGGAGCAAGAAGAACACCAGGAAGAGATAACTGCTCTCAAGAGCCAGCTGGAGAGAACCAACATCCTCGCACAGAAAAATGAAACCACATTACTGCGGTAAATATAAAGCAAAATTGTTGAGTAAATAATGACTTTTTAGGTGACAAGCTTAAATCTGGTCCAGGAAAATGATGGTGTGATAATTCACGATGTCATCATGTTGATCAAGTTTAAACACTGCCCTTATAAATGTAACATGTAACTCATCTTAATTTGAGATTTCTACAAGATAAAGCCATGCAACATTGTTTGTACTGTTCCATCACACTGTATTTAAATGTAAATTTACCAAATGCAAAATTTAAATAATGGAGTCCATTGTGTTTGTTGTCGTCTCTCAGGAAACTCTCTGAGGAGGAAGCGCTTTGGCAAGAATTGAATTTTAAGTGTAAAGAAAAGACCGGTGAACTTGAAAACATGCTAAACCTGCTCGAGGATGAGGTGATTATTTCAACTAAAAGTTATTTTTGCAAAAAATTAAAAACAATTCCTTATTTGTCTAAATTTTCTGTGAGAGGATTCTACATTTTGAGACATACTGTACACCCATTTGCTCAATTTAGAATGACAAACTCCTGGAAAAGTTGCAGAGGACAGAGGAATCGGAGCGCTCTGCCAAAGCAGAAAATGAAGAGCTGAAGGTACGGAGCTGAATTGGGTTTTTGGCCCTCATATCAGCAACATGTCAAATGTCCTGACTGATAAGATTGAAGGTCACACAGAATGCTAAAACTGATGTTAAAATAATTTCCTACTCAAGGAAAAATTCAAGAAATTCCAGGAAATGGTGACACGAGAGCTGGAGGCAAAAATTGAGCAGGAGCGGGACGTCCAGCACAGTGAGATTCAGACCCTCCAGGAGGAGCTCCACATGATGACCTGCCTGATGCAGGAGCTACAGGCCGCCTTCCAGCAGTAAGTATCTACTAAAGTCTCATGCAATAAATGGGCTGTAAGAAGACAGGCATATAATTAGTGATTTCAGTGTATTGATGATTTTGTGGCCTACTGCAGTTTAATAAAATGGTCATCTGAGCATGTACATTGTACTTCCGCCTGTAGTCGTTACAGTTACAATGTCCAAATACAAGAAATTTGGTTGTAAAAGTGTGCACATTCCATCTTGTGTTATGAATGCTTTTCTTGGTAAATGTTATATTATCCTAATGTAACATCATATGATGATGATGACGATGATGATGATGATGATGAGTTGTACAATGATAAATAATACAGTAGAAGGTCAGAATTTGTGCTTTACTGAATTCCATGGATTCGATTTTATAGGAAAGTAGCCGAAGAGGCGGCCAAAACAGCCCAGGCCAATGCAGAATTCGCTGAATATAAGAAGGAATTGGCGCGCTTCAATAAGGAGCATCAGAATTACCTGAAGGAGGTGAGAACAGTCACAGAGCACCGGTAGTAGTGCTGTGATGTCAAGATGAAGCTTTGTTTTTCTATGCGCAAAAAATATTTATTCTTTGTAAGTCTGTTATTAACATTTTAAAGTGGTTATTAACCTGGTAATATAGCTGCATTACTAAAAAAATTAAAACATTGAGCAGGAGTGGCGCAGCCACAAGAACCTCGAGGAGAAGCTCAACATGGAGATCCGCTATCTCCAGGAAAAAGAGACCGCCTGTGCACAGTAAGTATCTAATAAAAGTCTCATGCAATAAATGAGTTCTGAGACGAAGGCATTAAATAATGATGGTCTATGCTGTGCTCATTGTTTCTTAGAGAACTTATGGAGGAGCGCGCAAAGTTAGCACAGGAGCGAGAATATCACCAGGAAGAGATAACTGCTCTCAAGGGCCAGTTGGAGAGGACCACCATCCTCGCGCAGGAAAATGAAACCACATTACTGCGGTAAATATCAAGTAAAATTGTTGTGTGAACAATAACTTTTTAGGTGACGAGCTTAAAGATCTGGTCCATGAAAAGTGATGGTGTGATAATTCACGATGTCATCATGTTGATCAACAGTGTAAACACTGCCCTTATAAATGTAACATGTAACTCTTCTTAATTTGTGATTTCGACAAGATGAAGCCATGCAACATTGTTTGTACTGTTCCATTACGCTGTACTTAAATGTACATTTACCAAATACTAAATTGAAATTAATGGGTCCATTGTGTTTGTTGTCGTCTCTCAGGAGACTCTCTGAGGAGGAAGCGCTTTGGCAAGAATTGGTTTCTCAGTGGAAAGAAAAGACTGGTGAACTTGAAAACATGCTAGACCTGCTCGAGGATGAGGTGATTATTTCAGCCAAAAGTTATTTTTGCACTTCTCCATTAAAAACAATTCCTTATTTGTCTAAATTTTCTGAGAGGATTCTACATTTTGAGACATACTGTACACCCATTTGCTCAATTTAGAATGACAAACTCCTGGAAAAGTTGCAGAGGACAGAGGAATCGGAGCGCTCTGCCAAAGCAGAAAATGAAGAGCTGAAGGTACGGAGGTGAATTGGGTTTTTGGCCCTCATATCAGCAACATGTCAAATGTCCTGACTGATAAGATTGAAGGTCACACAGAATGCTAAAACTGATGTTAAAATAATTTCCTACTCAAGGAAAAATTCAAGAAATTCCAGGAAATGGTGACACGAGAGCTGGAGGCAAAAATTGAGCAGGAGCGGGACGTCCAGCACAGTGAGATTCAGACCCTCCAGGAGGAGCTCCACATGATGACCTGCCTGATGCAGGAGCTACAGGCCACCTTCCAGCAGTAAGTATCTACTAAAGTCTCATGCAATAAATGGGCTGTAAGAAGACAGGCATATAATTAGTGATTTCAGTGTATTGATGATTTTGTGGCCTACTGCAGTTTAATAAAATGGTCATCTGAGCATGTACATTGTACTTCCGCCTGTAGTCGTTACAGTTACAATGTCCAAATACAAGAAATTTGGTTGTAAAAGTGTGCACATTCCATCTTGTGTTATGAATGCTTTTCTTGGTAAATGTTATATTATCCTAATGTAACATCATATGATGATGATGACGATGATGATGATGATGATGATGAGTTGTACAATGATAAATAATACAGTAGAAGGTCAGAATTTGTGCTTTACTGAATTCCATGGATTCGATTTTATAGGAAAGTAGCCGAAGAGGCGGCCAAAACAGCCCAGGCCAATGCAGAATTCGCTGAATATAAGAAGGAATTGGCGCGCTTCAATAAGGAGCATCAGAATTACCTGAAGGAGGTGAGAACAGTCACAGAGCACCGGTAGTAGTGCTGTGATGTCAAGATGAAGCTTTGTTTTTCTATGCGCAAAAAATATTTATTCTTTGTAAGTCTGTTATTAACATTTTAAAGTGGTTATTAACCTGGTAATATAGCTGCATTACTAAAAAAAATTAAAACATTGAGCAGGAGCGGCGCAGCCACAAGAACCTCGAGGAGAGGCTCAACATGGAGATCCGCTATCTCCAGGAAAAAGAGACCGCCTGTGCACAGTAAGTATCTAATAAAAGTCTCATGCAATAAATGAGTTCTGAGACGAAGGCATTAAATAATGATGGTCTATGCTGTGCTCTTTGTTTCTTAGAGAACTTATGGAGGAGCGCGCAAAGTTAGCACAGGAGCGAGAATATCACCAGGAAGAGATAACTGCTCTCAAGAGCCAGTTGGAGAGGACCACCATCCTCGCGCAGGAAAATGAAACCACATTACTGCGGTAAATATCAAGTAAAATTGTTGTGTGAACAATAACTTTTTAGGTGACGAGCTTAAAGATCTGGTCCATGAAAAGTGATGGTGTGATAATTCACGATGTCATCATGTTGATCAACAGTGTAAACACTGCCCTTATAAATGTAACATGTAACTCTTCTTAATTTGTGATTTCGACAAGATGAAGCCATGCAACATTGTTTGTACTGTTCCATTACGCTGTACTTAAATGTACATTTACCAAATACTAAATTGAAATTAATGGGTCCATTGTGTTTGTTGTCGTCTCTCAGGAGACTCTCTGAGGAGGAAGCGCTTTGGCAAGAATTGGTTTCTCAGTGGAAAGAAAAGACCGGTGAACTTGAAAACATGCTAGACCTGCTCGAGGATGAGGTGATTATTTCAGCCAAAAGTTATTTTTGCACTTCTCCATTAAAAACAATTCCTTATTTGTCTAAATTTTCTGTGAGAGGATTCTACATTTTGAGACATACTGTACACCCATTTGCTCAATTTAGAATGACAAACTCCTGGAAAAGTTGCAGAGGACAGAGGAATCGGAGCGCTCTGCCAAAGCAGAAAATGAAGAGCTGAAGGTACGGAGCTGAATTGGGTTTTTGGCCCTCATATCAGCAACATGTCAAATGTCCTGACTGATAAGATTGAAGGTCACACAGAATGCTAAAACTGATGTTAAAATAATTTCCTACTCAAGGAGAAATGCAAAGAATTCCAGGAAATGGTGACACGAGAGCTGGAGGCAAACATTGAGCAGGAGCGGGACGTCCAGCACAGTGAGATTCAGACCCTCCAGGAGAAGCTCCACATGATGACCTGCCTGATGCAGGAGAAAGAGGCCGCCTTCCAGCAGTAAGTATCTACTAAAGTCTCATGCAATAAATGGGCTATAAGAAGAAAGGCATATAATTGGTGATTTCAGTGTATTGATGATTTTGTGGCCTACTGCCGTTTAATAAAAGTCATCTGAGCATGTGCATTGAACTTCTGCCTGTAGTCGTTACAATGTCCAAATACAAGAAATTTGATAGCAAACATGTGCACGTTCTATCGTGTTTCATCAGACTATATATGAATGCTGTTATCGATAAATGTGATATTATCCTAATATAACATCATAGTTGTACAATGATAAATAATACAGTAGAAGGTCAGAATTTGTGCTTTGCTGAATCCCACGGATTCTATTTTATAGGAAAGTAGCCGAAGAGGCGGCCAAAACAGCCCAGGCCAATGCAGAATTTGCTAAATATAAGAAGGAGTTGGCGCGCTTCAATAAGGAGCATCGTAAATACCTGAAGGAGGTGAGCATAGTTACAGAGCACCAGTAGTAGTGCTGTGATGTCAAGATGAAGCTTTGTTTTTCTATGCGCCAGAGTAATTTAGTCTTTGTCAGTTTGTTACTAACATTTTAAAGTGGTTATTAATCTGGTAATATAGCTAAATTACTAAAAACTTTACTGCGGAAAATATCAAGTAAAACTGTTTGTTTTTCTATTAGAGTAATTAATTTAGTCTTTGTAAGTGGTTCTTAATTTAAAAAAAAAAAACTGTTCAGTGTTAAGCTCTTCTCTCTTTGGCTGCAGATGTCTCGCAGGGAAGCTCTGGAGAACCTGAGGCATGAAGAGTCCTCTTCACAGGAGAGATATTTTTAGCAGCCCCTGCAGTTCCCCAAGACGTTACTTTCAGATCAATTCACACACCCTCCCCAATGGCAACTCTCAAATTTGACTAAAAAAATTCTAAAAATTGCTTTTTTGACCCCAAATTAAGGAATCCGAAATTTCAGCTTGATACCTTCAGTCATTTCAACATTATGGCCCTGGGAAATTTGGGTGCCACGCCCACATTTTTCCTGCTCTTAATTTGTAATCATATCTCGAGTGTTATGTCTGGTGGAAGCAACCAAATGAAAGTCATCCTAATAACAAAACTCAGGAGGATTCATACTTAATTATATAACTGATTGAATGAATAAAGTTGTCCTCCAAAGTGGGGGGGTGGTGGCGGGATAGAAAACAAAAAATAAAAAAATAAAAAATAACAAAAATCAAGGTCTTTATTTCAGTCCGAGTCCAAGCCAGGTAATTACACAGACTGCACAGAGGGGCAATACAGAAATCAGAGTCCAAAAACGAGCAGAGGTTCAAAAGCCAGTAAGCGCAGATTACAGCACCAAATCATAAGGCAGGAGGAGAGTCGAGTGTCTGAAATCCGAATTCAAAAGCCATGGCTGCAATACTCAGTCAGAAATAGTGATTGTGCAGCAAACAAATCCAGGCAGGCACAGACAGAAATCGGAATCGAGCAGAAAGGGTGTCAAAGAATCTCAATCAAATCACTGGCGTACAAGGAGCTCGGAGCAGGAAAAGATGATCAACAGTTTGACAAGAGCTAAGCAGAAGTGAGGGACTATATATACACAAGGGGGGAAACGAATTGGTGGGGCAACAGGTGAGAGGGATGATCTACAAAAATTAACAAAAAGTCCGCACACTGTTATGAGAGCTCCCCAAGTGAGTTTAATATTCACAACGTTTCGGCCGACGTGGCCTTCGTCAGGTGCACTTCCAAATGGTTTGGAAGTGCACCTGACGAAGGCCACGTCGGCCGAAACGTTGTGAATATTAAACTCTCTTGGGGAGCTATCATAACAGTGTGCGGACTTTTTGTTAACTTTTGTACATTGTCCTATTGAGTCGAGCACCTGTTAACTTTTTTGTGTGGATGTGCGTACATTTTTCTGCCTCTTGAGAGGGATGATCTAAACATTAACTGAGAGGCGAAAACACAAGAGGCGATAAAACAAGACAACATGGGAAACAATGACAAAGACTAGATATCACAGGACATCCTTAAGCAAATACGGCTCCATTCAAGGAGTGCCTAAGTGGGGAGAGATGGGATAAACAGATTAGTATAAGAGATAGTTGCAAAGTATCTGCA
Source organism: Gymnothorax reevesii (assembly GCA_029721435.1). NCBI lineage: Eukaryota > Metazoa > Chordata > Actinopteri > Anguilliformes > Muraenidae > Gymnothorax > Gymnothorax reevesii. The sequence goes on from CM056574.1 coordinate 173,838,716, forward strand.
GAAATAACGGAAAAACACTGGGAGAAAAAAAAAGAGGGGGCGGAGTTACAGATTAGTGTGGAAAGACAGAGAAAATCAATTAGTAGAGTTAAAAGTCTGTGAAAAATTAATATTAGCTAAATGTGCAAGTTAGTATGTTAGTTCTTTAATGGATTAACATATTAGAAAGGGTTAGCAGATAAACTAGATAAAACATACAGTGTAAAGCCTAACGCCCACTGGGGGCGTGAGACGTGCGTGAAAAAATTGGTTACATTAGTTTCAATGGAGCAACGCCCACTGTTCGTCAGAGTTTTACTTTACACCACTGCTCAATTTCTGAAGCGGCAACACAATAAAAACGCATTAATCCTTATTATTTCACAATATCGCCTTGTCATGGCTAAAGGATCGACCTTAAGCGTTTGGGATACCGGCTTTAGCTAACCAGCCGCCACGACCGGCGAGGCAGATGAGAGTGACTGCGTGGCCCACGTAAGAGTAGTGCATGGAAAAAGTCATTGCTGGGGACAAGGCTGTTGATACTGGGGAGGGTGGAACCGTGAGGGATGATAGACCAATGATAAACCACTTTTTTTGCTTTTTTGAATATTTTCAGGTAGCTATCCTGATAGGGCTGATACGAAAGACGGGGAAAGGTGGCGCGATGTAGGGTCCAATCGTGAAACCAACGTCGACTTCGTCTTGTATAAGCTTGTCGACAATATGAGGCTCTGCTAGACCGAATTGAAAATTTCTGCACGTGAAGGAGTGATTGGAACTCTTAACTAAGCCGGGGTGGAAACCATGGGCAAAGCCGTGAATGAGGAAGCAGAAAAATTTGGCTTGTTTTAGTTACTCTGATTCTTCGCGGTTAAGTTTATTATTCATTTCAACACGACAAGGATACTAAATCGGCACTACCAACCCATAGGGTCAATTCATCAGCGGAATGCAGAATTTATGCGCCACCTGCTGAGGTAACTGTGTAATAGCATCAGATTTTTGGCTTGATCTCGGCTATTTCTTGCTTGTCAAACATAGGTGTCCCCCTTCGAGTATGGAGGCATATTCGAGGCCCAAGAGGGTCAAAAATAAGCCGGGGAGGGTTTGCGTGTTTTCGTGCAAAGTCTTTGCAATGAGAAGTTTTCATTTCATATCCCAGCCATTCCTAATAAAAAAAAAAATTGACATCATACAACGTTATTTTATTTTTACTTCCCTTCAATACTGATTAAAGAAAATGTAGTACTGGTACTTCCACCTCAAGTCTCTATAAGTGGGTCAAAAACAACCTGTATGCATTTCCAATGGATTCTCAGGGGAACCGTTTGGTTCTCACCAACTGTGGTTGTCATGAGCACAAAACCCAAAACCAGTGAAGTTTGCACGTTGTGTGAATCGTAAATAAAAACATAATACAATGATTTGCAAATCCTTTCAACCTATATTCAATTGAATACACTTCAAAGACAAGTAACTTAATGTTCGAACAGGTAAACTTCGTAATTTTTTGCAAATATTAGCTCATTTGGAATTTGATGCCTGTAACATGTTTCAAAAAAGCTGGCACAAGTGGCAAAAAAGACTGAGAGAGTTGAGGAATGCTCATCAAACACTTATTTGGAACATTCCACAGGTGAACGGGCTAATTGGGAACAGGTGGGTGCCATGATTGGGTATAAAAGTAGCTTCCCTGAAATGCTCAGTCATTCACGAACAAGGATGGGGCGAGGGTCACCACTTACTGAACAAATGCGTGAACTGATTGTCGAACAGTTTAAAAAACAGCATTCCTCAACGAGCTATTGCAAGAAATTTAGGGATTTCATCATCTACGGTCCGTAATATCATCAAAAGGTTAAGAGAATCTTGGAGAAATCACTGCATGTAAGCGACAAGGCCGAAAACCAAAATTGAATGCCCGTGACCTTCGATCCCTCAGGCGGTATTCCATCAAAAACCGATATCAGTGTGTAAACAACAGCACCACATGGGCACAGGAACACAGGAAAACCACTGTCAGTAGCTACAGTTTGTCGCTACATCTGCAAGTGCAAGTTAAAACTCTACAATGCAAAGCGAAAGCCATTTATCAACAGCACCCAGAAACGCCACCGGCTTCGCTGGGCCCAAGCTCATCTAAGATGGACTGATGCAAAGTGGAAAAGTGTTCTGTGGTCTGACGAGTCCACATTTCAAATGTTTTTGGAAACTGTGGACGTCGTGTCCTCCGGACCAAAGAGGAAAAGAACCATCCGGACTGTTATAGGCGCAAAGTTCAAAAGCCAGCATCTGTGATGGTATGGGGGTGTATTAGTGCCCAAGGCATGGGCAACTTACACATATGTGAAGGCACCATTAATGCTGAAAGGTACATACAGGTTTTGGAACAACATATGTTGCCATCCAAGAAAAGTCTTTTTCATTTCAGCAAGACAATGCCAAGCCACATTCTGCACGTGTTACAACAGCATGGCTCCGTAGTAAAAGAGTGCGGGTACTAGACTGGCCTGCCTGTACTCCAGACCCGTCTCCCATTGAAAATGTGTGGCGCATTATGAAGCGTAAAATACGACAACAGAGACCCCGGACTGTTGAACGACTTAAGCTGTTCATCAAGCAAGAATGGGAAAGAGTTCCACCTGAAAAGCTTCAAAAATTGGTCTCCTCAGTTCCCAAACGTTTACTAAGTGTCGTTAAAAGGAAAGGCGATGTAACACAGAGGTAAAAAGGCCCCTGTGCCAACTTTTTTGCAGTGTGTTGCTGCCTTTAAATTCAAAGTTCATGATTACTTGTAAAAAAAAAAAAAAAAGGTTTCTCAGTTTGAACATTAAACATCTTGTCTTTGCAGTGTATTCAATTGAATATGAGTTGAAAAGGATTTGCAAATCATTGTATTCTGTTTTTATCTACGATTTACATAACGTGCCAACTTCACTGGTTTTGTGTTTTGTATATTAAATATGAGCCACACAGATTATATTAGAAGTGTCATGCCTCAGGAAGATTATTTCACACAGCAAGATTTTATACATGTATTATATTCATTGCCATCAAACTGATATTTCAAGAACATACATCCCCATTCATGTTTATCGTGCGAGTACTAATAATTGTGCATCATCAAATTGACCGACTTTACAGTAAGAGAACACAGACTAGTGCACTAAGCAAAGATTTATTACTTTGTGTAATGTGTTTGTGCACATCTGGGTGCATGTGAATGTGTGCATCCTTAGAAAATGTTTCATGTAATCATACTGAAATATTTCAACAGCATATTTTCACAGAGAGGTGAAGCAATGACTTGCCTATAATCTTAGTCAATAAAAGTCCATGAGTAAAATGGCAGTCAAAACTGAAGGTCCAAGGCACTCTGATAAGTTAAAAATCCTTTATTGACAGGGATATCTACGCGTTTCGACTCCTACGAGTCTTCTTCAGGACATAATGAGCAATTACAAAACACGTGTTGAAATAGAAAAAGAGCATCATATGACGCAATCACATAACCTAGTTCATCACCACACACAAATTGGACCAAAATTATAAACCACAGAGCTTACATTCCCATAATGCTATAAATAACTCATAAATATAGCATTTATAGGTAGGAAAAAGTCACCACAAAAACATTTAGACAGAAAATATATGCTCTTGCTCATGACAAGATCACAAAAAGTACTGAAGTTAAGAAACATCAAGAGTAATTCTGAAGAAGAGCGATGATAAGCCTTCGACTGAATAAAACAAGAGTACACATTGATAACAATTCAAAATACAACAAAATTTGCCATAATGTTGGCATAAAATATTACAGAAAGGGGGAAAAAATCAATCTCCTCGTTGAGGCCAGGGAAGGAAGTGGCCCCCAGTGTATAGATCCAAAAAGTCTCTCGCTGCAAGAGACGTTTAAGTTTGCCCCCCCCCCCCTCAAATTTTTAGAGACACTTCACTTCGATATCGGTTCCTGAACGATACTTTTTTCGATACCGATTTTATAAAATCCATTGTAACAAAAAGAAATTACATTACACATTACGGTACAAATGTTGAATTTTAATTTTCAGCTTTGGCATTTTCCTCTCAAAGCAGTTTTCTAACATAAAAAATAAACAAATAATTTTCAGTGCAAAAGAACAGTAGCAAATAAGTGACAAGTCGGTGTCTAGTGCTCACTGCTGCATACTAAGGACCTTTAAATCTTACGGTGGCTTCACTTAGCAGTTCTTCTTCAGAAAAATCAACATGTCTGCTTTCTCAGGTAACAGACAAGCCCAGTGTTTACTAGTGTTGCTACCGCAGCTGTACAGTCTTCATCAGACGAGTTGTCACGGTCACCAGCTCTCTCTTCAAGGTCCTGCTCCATCTGCAGGGCCTGGGTCATGACACCGTTATTCTGTATTCAACAGATTATGGGAGTCATATACACTGATCTACAGTGGAAGAGGAATAAAATATTACCAATAACAGTAAACACCTGTTGTGAGGTCCTACTCATCAGCTCCTCCTCTAGTCTGGTCCACACTCCATCTGCTACTTTCGTCTTGAATCTTGGGTCTAAGGCTGTGCCCTCCTCCAAGAACTGCCTGATGCCCTCATCCTGCAAGATAAAAACATAAAAACATAGCATAGTAGTCATGTCTCTGAGTGTACCTAACAAAAACAACTGAGAAATCAGGATTATGCTACACACTTGGTATCGTTTTGAGAGGTCATCCCAGATCTTCTCCTTCATGGTCTGTGTAAAGGAGGAGTCCTCATCAGTAACTGAGGAGTGGTGCTGGAGTTTCCCCAAGATGGTTAGAACCTGGCCCAGAGTTGGACTCCTTTCAGCAGAGATACAGACAGTTGAAGTATAGAAGATCTTCATAACTTTGACAAACTGATCTGCTTTACTGTAATCCTCTTCAGAAAGCCTCTCCAGTCTGAAAAAATATACAAATTGTTTTATTAGCTAGACTACAGCATTTTGAGCACATTAGTTTGCATTGATAATGGAATATGGTAATATCAATGTCCATCCTTAGCTACAATACCTGTCCTTCTCCATTGGTTTTTTTAACCGAGGGTCCATGGAGGCTGCCTGGATGGCAGGGAACTGCTCCAGAAATCACTCCACCATCAGGAACAGACTGTTCCACCTGTTCTTCACATCCAGAATGACAGCATGTTCTGGAAGACCTAGAGAGAGACAGTGGGTGTGGTGCGTGGTTGTCAAACTGGTTGTCTATTTGTAGTAGTAGTTCAATAACTGATTTAGCCATGGAAGTTTGCTCTAAGTTTAGTCTATTTTGATTTCTACTTACCGAGAAGACGCTGCTTCTCCTTTAGGACAGGTTTAGCCAAGCTACACCTCTTTAACCACACCACCATAGCTCTGATTCTTCCTGCCCACCTTGAGACTGCAGGTACAGTGTACTGCTTTTGAGCAGCAATGTTTAGAGTATGAGCATAGCAGCTAATTTTCCTAATGCTCATCTTTTTCACTGCTACATCCATATTAGCTGCATTGTCTACAGTGATGGCAACAACTTTATCCTTTATATTGAATTCATCAAGGATATCCCCCATCTCCTCAGCTATTACAGGCCCTGTCTGTGATGTGTAGACTGCCCTGGTGTGCAGGATTTTCTCCTTCATGGCACCCTCTCTCACAAAGTGGACTGAAACAGTCAAGTAGTGGTCCTGTGCCACAATAGTCCAGCCATCTGCAGTCACAGCCACATCCCTGACATATTGCAATTCTCTCTTGACATTTCCCTTCTCTATTGCATACCATGCAGGTATGAGTGTATTTGACAGCATGTCTCTGCTGGGCGACTGATATCTGGGGTTTAGGGCTCTTATCTCCCTAATTGACAATGGAACACAAAACATCAACAATAGCATGGTTGTATAATTATTGCTTACTGTAAAAGAGATAACTTTGGCTAAACTTGTTAACAATACCCTTTTATAGCTTTCTTACCTCCAACATGGAGCCTCCACTGTAGAAAAAGGCAGCAAACCTTTGACAACAAAGTTTGTGATCGCGGTGCACCTATTAAGTTGCAGTAACGTTAACTTAAGTAAACGAGCATATTAAGTTGGCCGGACTTTGCTAAACGTAAACTTACCCGTTGAAATCCGAGACACAGCGCTGTCCCCTGTACTCTCGGATGAAGCGGAGTCCAGAGGTGGAGATTTTGAAGAGGGCCGCATTAGTAAGCTTTTGATTTAGCTAACTATATAGCCATAAACTTAAGCTCCACAACAATATCTTCAGTAAACGTTACATGGTTCACATTTGCGGTGCACCTATTAAGTTGCAGTAACGTTAACTTAAGTAAACAAACGCATAAAGTTGGCCGGACTTTGCTAAGCGTAATCTTATCCAAAATCCCAGACACAGCGCCATTCTCTGTACTCTCGGATGAAGCGTAGTCTGGCGGTGGAGATTTTGAAGAAAGCCGCACTGGCTCTGTAACGTCCACAGGCGGACTTTAAGGGCCGGTACATACTCTACGCAAGGTATGCGGGGGCAAACGCAAGGCAAGGCATCGAGCAACGCAAAGTAGCCATCTTCAGGTACTTCATCAAATTGGTTGTGTTGCCGGCCTTAGCAACGATGTCCTTTTTGCAAATATTGCATCGCGCACTTCCTAAAATGGAGCCACACTTTTGACCTCGGTGGCATTTTTTAACCGCTTCGACGAAGAATACATACGCTGTAGTTCACCACAGATATACACGTGAACCCCGTCTGTGGGCGTAACCACATAAGTGTTTTTCCTGCATGTCTAACACACGTGTAACGTTACAGCCAATCAACGGCAGCATTATCATATTTTGATCTTGTGATTGACAACAGAGTACCGAAACTTGGCACCGAAAGACAAGGCATCTTTTGATACTGGGTAGTATCGAAGCATTTCGGTCGGTGCCATAAAAGAACCGAAGTTCGGTACCCAGCCCTATCCTTATGGCATATTTGTGTTCAGCCAATCTATCATGCAGCCTGCGTTTAGTGCGGCCCACATAAAAGCAGCCAAACTCGCATTCTAATCTGTATACAACAAAATTTGCATTGCAATTAGCAAAGGCATTGCAATAGAAGGTCTTTTTATTGAAGACATCCACAAACATACCGTCTTTTTTGATATTATCACAATGCTTACAGGCTCCACATCTAAAAGTGCCTCTGGGTTTGGGAAACCAGGAGGAAGATTTAGGAGCGGGCAGGTGGCACCGGACCAAAGTATCTTTAAGGGTGGGGGCTCTTCTAAAACAAAAAACTGGGGGTTCAGTAAACATGGTAGCTAGAGAGTTGTCACTCAGCAGAATATCCCAGTTATTTTTAATAATGTGCTTGATGTCAAAAGCCATACTACTATACTGAACAAAAAAATATGTTTTAGAGGATTCTTGCACTGTTCTCCGTTCTTCATTGAGAAGCTGCTCTCTATTGAATATTTTGGCTTTTGTCAAAGCTGGGTCAAGGACTGTTTTAATGATAACCTCTCAGTTCAAACCTCTTATACATGTTGTCTACTTGACGTTCAAAATCATCATCACTATCACAGATCCTCCTCAGACTTAAAAACTGACCATGTGGAATATTAGTTATTAGGCTTTTTGGATGAAAACTGTCAGAAGTATGAAGCAGTCCATCGGAATCAACAGAAATGTTCAAATCAAGAAAATGTATTGTTTTATTACTGTAATCCAGACTAAGTTTGATATTGGGGTTGGTAGAGTTGAGATACCCGAAAAAAATAAAAAAAGAGGTCGTCAATGTACCTGCCATACCACCTAATGTGGTATCTAAATGGATTGTTCCTGCTGAACACACAGAGTCCCAAAAAAAGTCCTGCATAATTATTTTGTCCAGTTTCTGAAGAGCACCTGATTTTGAGGACACATTTTTGGATTCTCTGCCCCCACGTAGCACTCACTCGCCTTCTCTTTTTTGCAAGCATATTTTCACATTCATGACAATGGCGTGAAAGCGTGTCATCATAAAATTATAAAATTGACCCGTTTCATATTTAGCCAACACAAGTGAGCCATCTTCACTTGCTAACATTACTATGACTACAATCATGCAGTATCAAATTAGCCTACTTAATAGTTTATAGAAATAGATAGTTTGTCAGAACTGCATACTATGTGGAGACAAGAAAGCAAAACAGGAACGAGCACATCTAAGGCTTCGGCGAGCAGTCAGTCACTCACTTACTTAACTGTAAGTGAACTGAAAATAGATACTGTCAATGACTGGAAAGTTACACACAGTATTCGTGACCCCTTGCTAATCCGTGAAATAATCGCGATTCACTGCTTTATTGGTTTATATAGCTTACCGAAATTAGCTAGCTGAGCAGGCGAGCTAGCATGCTAGCCCAGCGTGTGAGCTAGTTTGTTCATTTCTTCAGTCAACGTTAGCGGGCAAATTTTATTTTTAATCCCTATGCGTGCCAGCTAGCAAGCTAAATACTCGTGGTTCAATTCTAGCAAGGTTAGTCAGCGAAATACTGGCTATTCAGTCATGCTTTCTAGCATTAAAAGAACCAAATATGACTGTTAGCCAGCTTGGCTTGTGAACTAGCTACCTGACTAAGCAGGCGATCTTATGTTTGCTCGCTTGGTAGCGAAAAAGTTCGGAGCCCTTCAGTTGTGCTGATGTGGATACACAGCATTTCTGTTTTTACAGAGCGTCTCTCCAATTAGAGGTGTTTTTGGCTGTTCTACTGCGTTTCCGAGTTGGAGATGTTTTGGGTCTGTTGCAGTGCGTTTGTCCCTGTCAACCACCATAAATAACTGATTCTTTATTTAAGATGGGGCCTGTTCAGGGCAGCCCTGTTCGAAAACTCGCAAGAACTCAGGAGTCGTTCAAACCTTCGGATTCTCCCCCGCAAGACCTAAGCGTGAGTCTCCAGAGAGACTAACGTTATGCCGTTACATTACACGCACAGAGCTGCAATGCTTTCAATTGGATAATACAATTCAAATAGGTGCATGTCATTTTAAAGATGCAGTTTTACCATGAGTTTTACTCATTACCCACGCCCGACGAGGCGGCGTGGGTTTATTATTCAGCACCGTGTGTGTGTGTGTGTGTGTCCGCGCGTGTGCGTTTGTGTCCGCGCGACAGCTCGGCTACCACTGAAGCTAGGGTGACCAAACTTTGTGGGGTAGATGATCCTAGGGTACCCTGTCCAAATTTGCATTTTGAGGTCGAAAGGTCAAAGGTCAAGGTCCACGAGAGGCGTGAGTTAGCATCTCTGTAGAGTGCGCACATGGACCTATAAGGAGATATATAAAATATAAAACATCCTTGAGTGCGCATCATCTAGTTCTCTCTTTTTTTCTTTTTTGAACGGCCATCCCGATTGGCCAGTGGGTGCTCGACTCCCGGAGCACCCATGGGATCGGCACCTATGAGACATAGTATGTGGAAACAGGTTGACAAAATCCATCGATATAAAAGAAGTCACGGCTTACCCTGACCGCACGTCCCTGCTTTGGACACACCTAAAATAAGTGGGCAAAGGAGCAATGTGCATCTTGGCCACACTCATAAGAGTCTAACACAAATTTCGACCAATATTTGTACTTGGACGCGCTTAAATAAGTGCGATAGTCACTTCGCTTGAAAATATGGAAGCGTTGGCTAACGAAAAATGCACAGGTACAACATCCTATAGAGAGTGGAGAGGAGTAAAAACTAGTGTTGTAGTACTCCAGTCAGGTCTTGGTCTCGAGACCATTTTTTACTTACTCGGTCACGTCTCGGATTTGAAAGCAAAAATACTCGGTCTTGTCTCGGACTCGGCCTACATTGGAAGGAGATGGACTCGTAATTTCAGAGTGAGACCAACAGACCCCCCCCCCCATTTATTTTTATTCTTTAATGTGTATATTTCGTGATATATTCTAAAATATCCACCAGGGTGGGTGACTGGTGGCTGCATTTGTTGCAAAAGGCCCTGTATTTGAGTTACTCTTAGGCTGTTCAGGTGTATTGTTTTGATCATTCAATAAATTGTATGAACAATGTTTTATTGTTTGTTGATAGAATTAAATATCGTACTTAAAAATATGAAATCCAGGTATATTGCTGTTACTCGCGTATAAATTCAACACCTTCAACTTAAATGAAATGGTGACATCAATGCCATACTAAATTTTGACTCCAATTGAGCTACTAGTCTTCAAGTATTGTTCAGAAAAGAAGTTTGGTAGACAAGTGTGTTCAAGACTGCTCCCACAGCCAACAATCCCCAAGCAACCTTTTGGGAATTTAACTGCTGAATATGATATTTGGGTGATTTTAAATAAAAGTAAATCATGAAAATCTTGTGTGTGTGTGTGTTTGTGTGTTGGGGGGGGGTCGTCTCAATGCGGTCTCAACTCCTTATGGACTCCGTCTCAACTAGTTCTTGCCTCTTCAAAGACTCGGTCTCAGCTGCATCTACAAACCAGCCGTCTTGGTCTCGACATATACAGTCTCGACCCCATATTTTAACTGATAGAACTGTAGCGGTCTCGCTACCGATGGACTGAGACTGAGGCAGGAATAGCGGTTCTCGCATCGCCCGGGGCGGGCTTCGTTTTATTTGCTGTTTGGCCCTTAAAAGGGTCATTTCCTCACAGCTCTCTAACAGACTCATTTTTATCTTGCAACACAACATTAACAACAACACAGTCACTGACTCAAGCTGGCAACTCAGCCCTCTTATACCCCCCGCCCCGGACCTGATTGGCTCGTTCTCCCCACCCGGTGCAGCCAATAGTGAGACTCCGCTATTTTCTAAATTTAAACAAACAAACTGGGGCAGAATCACCACATTGCCCCCACCTAAGGGGTCACTGTCCCCAACGACCCCTCCACAACCATTTCCCTCCCCACAACAACAAGAACAACAACAACAAAAGAAAAAGAAATAGAACACTTAGCCACAAGAAAGTCCCCAAAATGTTCCGGTGTCCGTCGCTGACGGACAGGCCTGCTGGTAGGCCCAGGATGCTGTGTCACGGCACTGGGGGCGGGGCTGGCAGCCCTAGGATGGTAGGGGGCCAGCCTGTCTTGGTGTAAGACCACCACCCGCCCGGCGTCAGACATACGCACTCTGTAGGTCACTTCTCCCAGTCTGTGCAGCACTTCTGCAGGGCCGCGCCAGTGTGGTTGTAGTTTGGGAGATAGGCCTTTCTGGCGTTTCGGGCAGTAGACCCAGACCTGACTCCCAAACAAAAGCTCGCCCGCGGCAACGGTTGTCATGCTGCCGTTTTTGAGGAAGGCCCGCGGTTTCCTGAGCCTTCCGAGCGAAGTCTTGTGCCACTCACATGCGTTCAAGGAGCTGGTGGTAATAGGTAGCCTCACCTATCCGGGGTTCCTCCTCAGTGGGGGGGGGGGGGGGGCGGCGAACACTAGGTCGACGGGTGTTTGGAGCTCGCGCCCTAGCATCAGTGCGGCAGGAGTACAGAGGCTGGATTCCTGCACAGCTGAGCGATACGCCCACAGCACCAGCGGTACATGCTGGTCCCAGTCCCGTTGCTGTTGGCTACCTAGATTTGCTAGTTGGGTGGCGAGTGTCCGGTTGAAGCGCTCTACCAATCAGTCACTCTGAGGGTGAAGGCGAGTGGTGCGTGTTTTCACAATGCCTAGGCGTTTGCAGACAGCGGCCATTACCTTGGCTTCGAAGTTCCGCCCCTGGCCACTGTGCAGCTCCCTTGGGACTCCGAACCGGGCGAACATTTCTTCCACCAGGCGGCTGGCCACCGTCTCAGTGCTCTGGTCAGGAATAGCGTACGCCTCGGGCCACTTGGTGAAGTAATCCATCGCCACTAGGACGTACCGGTTGCCAGACTCGGTGGTGGGGAATGGCCCCAGGACATCGACACCCACTCTCTCCATGGGCGCCCCCACAACGTAGCGCTGCAGCGGGGCGTGTGAAGTCTCGCCGGGACCCTTGTGGGCCGTGCAGGTATCGCAGCAGTGAACGTGAAGCTCAACGTCTCGGCGGCAGCTCTGCCAATAGAAATGCTGCCGGAGACGATGCAAGGTCTTGTTGACCCCAAAGTGGCCCGCCCCCACCGAGCCGTGCACCAGTCCAAGGACTTGCGAGCGTAATGAGTGAGGCACTAGTAGAGCGCCAGTGTCCACGATGAAGGGCCGGCAGATATCAGGGTACGCTAGCACTGGGGCCTGAGTGAGGGCTGTCTTGAGCTGTGCGAAGGCTGCCGCACACTCATCGGTCCAGTTAAAGGCCTGGTGCTTGTCAGTGAGGCGGTGGAGAGGGCTAGCTATGGAGGCGAAGTCCCGCTCGTAGCGCCGATAGTAGCTAGCCAGCCCCAGGAAGCTACGCAGCTCGCCCACATCCGCCGGTGTCGGCCACTCTGACACTGCAGTTACCTTAACCGGGTCGGTCGCCACTCCTCGCTCGCTTACGAGGTGCCCCAGGAAAGCCGTCTCCCTCCGGAGAAGCTGGCACTTCCGGGGATTCAACCGTAGCCCAGCCAGTCGAATTGCAGTAAACACCTCACTTAGATTCTCGGGGGCTTGCTCGAAGTTGCTGGCGTGCACCAAGAGGTCGTCTAAGTACACGACACAGCGACTTCAAGGGACGGTCGACAGCACTCTTTTCATAAGCCGTTCAAAGGTCGCCGGAGCGTTGCATAGGCCGAGCGGCATTACCCGAAAATGCCACAATCTCCCCCCGTATGGTGAAGGCGGTCTTAGCTTTAGCACTAGGAGCGAGCCTCACTTGCCAGTATCCACTGTGGAGGTCCAGCGAGCTGCACCAACTGGACCCCGCGATGTGGTCTAGCGCTTCGTCAATATGTGGTAGAGGATAGGCGTCTTTGCGGGTAACTGCATTCAGTTGCCGCTAGTCAACACAGAGAGATGGTGGCTCCTGTGTCAACCGGCGCACGGCAGGGTTGGCCGTCCAGTCGGCAGTCTAGGTACAGCCCACCGGCCCCACCTAGCCGGCCCACCCGCGGTAACGCACCTTGCTCATCCGCCCTGAAAAAGGCAGAAAGGTAATTTTGCTCGTCCACCCTTACAAGGGCAGTATGATGTTCAGCAAGGGGTGCGGGTAGGGCCGGGCTACGTTCAGGTTCGGCAGGCTGCACACAACTGATGAGGATAGCTACCGGAAACAGCGCCGCTCGTCACGGCGATTGCAGCGATGTTGTTGTGCCTGACTGGGGGTGTGGGCCCGCCTCACTTGCTCCTCTTCCTCTTCCGGAGCCACTTCGCACACTTGTGGGCGTGACTCCCAGGGGCTGGTTGCTGTCACTTCCTTCATGACGTCTTCTAATCTTTCGGCCTGTAGAAGGGCTTCATCGAGCGTCTGGGGCGTGGTCAGCATGACGTTGTGCCTCAGTTGTTCCGGGGTGAGAGCCTGCAGGAAGCTGTGCAGCGCTAGCTCGTCTTGCACACGCGTCCCGAATGTGGGGTAGCCTTGGCGGGCATGGAAGCGCAGGTCGGCGGCTACGGACCCCCACTGTTCCCCGTTTGGCGGCGGCGAAGAAGCAGCTTCTGGCGGTGTAGCCGGGTGGACTGGCGCTGCCTGTATCGCCTTTCTAACGCTTTGGTTAGCGAAGCTAGGCTAGTCTGTTCAGTTGGGTCGAGATCGAGTAGCGTTTGAAGTGCTGGACCTTCCAGGGCTAGCGCCAGATAGGTTGCTGCCTCGCCGTCCGTCCAACCACAGCACTGGGCCGAGGTTCGCACCTTCCCTCTGGTGCGCACAGCCCTCTTGTTTGGCTCCTGCTCCCCGCGGCTCTGTCCGCTTTCGCATGCAGCCCCGTTTTCAGTTCTCCGTCGAGGCGCACGTCCCGCGGTGGATTTCTTCAAATCCCACTTCTGACACCAATGTAGCGGTCTCACTACCGATGGACTGAGACTGAGGCATGATTAGCGGTTCTCGCATCACCCGGGGCGGGCTTAGTTTTATTTACTGTTCGGCCCTTAAAAGGGCCGTTTCCTCACAGTTCTCTAACAGACTCATTTTTGCAACACAACATTAACAACAACACACAATCACTGACTCAAGCTGGCTACTCAGCCCTCTTATACCCCCCCCGCCCCGGACCTGATTGGTTCTTTCTCCCCACCCAGTGCAGCCAATAGTGAGACTCCGCTATTTTCCAAATTTAAACAAATGAACTGGGGCAGAATCGCCACACAACCAAGACGAATGAACGTCTCATTTCCCCTGCCGCATAATCCCGTATTAATACGCTTTGGCGTCTTCGCACTGACTTTGAATGTAATCTGTCGTGCGAAAAGTTCGTTTCGCGTCAGGTGTGAAAGCAGCTTTAGAGCTCTATGTTATGAATCTGTCTTTGCCATGCTAGGCACCATGTTTATTCCCATGACCATGTTCAAGTTCTGTGCCTGGCCTAGTGCCATGTTTGTGTTAGGATCCTATTCATGCCATGTTTATGTTTTGTGCCTGGCCATGCCATGTTTATCGATTTTTGCGTTTAAGTGACCTCTGCTTGCTATTATGACTATTCTCTGATTGCGTATTGTGTTTTGGTAATTGGATTTCATGTTTTCATTATTTTTCTGCCATAGTCTTCATGTCATGTTTTCTTTGCTCTTGTCGTGTTTATTTTTCTGCCATGCCATGCTTTGCACTACCTCTAGCCCGTCTTGTCTTGTGTAGGTCTTTGCTCACGGTTTAGTCTTACGTGCCACACATTCGGGTGATGAACTGGATTCTGGGATTTCAATCTTCCTTCATATCTCGTGTTCTTCCTTCCTCTCTCCTTTTGCTATCTACTAACAGTACCAACAGTTTATTGTTTTCGATAATTACGAACACTCATTAACATTGTATATTTTTACTAACTCACTAATTTGCACTCGGGATTGTATAGCTGCGCATACTAATAGACTAACGATCTCAGCAGTCGCCCAATTCGTATCTCCGCCCTCCTTGTCTATCCCTAATCATCTCTACTGCAGTTTTCCACTTATATCTCAGGCTTTCCCTTTTCTTTAGACTGTACACTTTAGTACTCCTTAACCGGAGCTGTTGTTTGTTCATAGGAATGTCTTGTGATCCCTGTCAGCGTTTTGGCATTCGCCAAATTCATGTAATTAGATTATTCCTCATGTGTCAATCCTGATTATTGTTTCATTGATCACACCTGTTCTCCCTTGTCATGTGTTCACCCCGGATGTGTATACAAAGTGTCTTCACATTCAGTTCCATGTCAGATCGTAATTTCCTTGTTTCTTGTGCCACGTTTCTCGCCTCGGCTCATTGTGATTTATCATTCTGACTGGATTGCCCGACTTCTGATTCTTGGTTTGCCCTTTTTTGGATATTGTTGCATCTGTGTGTTTTTGACCTTTTTCTGCCCGACCTTGATTTTGTGGATTGCTGCCCTGTTAACGATTCGGACTGTCTATTGGGTTATGAGTTTGCTTCTCCCTCAAACCTACGCCTGTGTACCGGATCTGTTTTGCCTGACTGCGATTTTTGTGATTGGTGACACAGAGATATAAGAAAGCTAGAGTGGACGCCGCGCGGGCTGGGCCAAAGCGCTGACGGCAGAATAGCTCGGCCATCTTGGGTATGTATAAATGTCCGATGAGACACATGTAAACAGTAGGCTGAACGTGGGTGTTTTTTTTTCTCCTTTGAGGGGGGTGGAGACTTTTTTCCGTATATAAAAAGAATCTTTTCATACTTAAAAATGACACG
The DNA here is from genome assembly GCA_029721435.1 of Gymnothorax reevesii. Taxonomy (NCBI): domain Eukaryota; kingdom Metazoa; phylum Chordata; class Actinopteri; order Anguilliformes; family Muraenidae; genus Gymnothorax; species Gymnothorax reevesii. Next base: position 173,854,405 of record CM056574.1, read on the forward strand.
AATAAGGAATTGAGATTGAACAACAATTTTTATGCTCCGTTATTTGGCAAAGCTTAAGAATGATTGTCTTACCCCTTATATTCGCTCAGTTACCCACGTTTTCGTTTCGTTCAAAGAAAAAGCGTTCGGGTGATTCTCGCGTTACCCGAGTGACATTTGGAAGGTATTCTCGACATGAAAGAAAATAAAGTCATCTCTCGATATACCTCCCACCGTTATGCCATATTCGCAAAACGCCAGCTGGACCACCTGCATAAGAATCCCCATGCATTCGCTTCCGCCATGCGCCTCCCTTCGTACCAGTGTCGTTAAACCGATATATTTTCCAAACGCTGTACCGCCAGCTTATTCGAATAAAATAATATGATGTTACCACCGTGTTTTCAAATGCGAAATATACTGTATATCCCAGGACAAATCGTAGATCTGGTGACTGGATGGCCTTCGTCTTCTACATACTGGCCGTATCTTCTTCAGGCAATGCCAAAGCATCGAACGACTTTCGAAGGCTCCCAAGATAGCAAGCTCCTCCGCACTGGATCTGCCCCGGCTCTGAGTCGGATGAGCTGGAGCCGGGGCAGATCCGGAGCGGAGGTGCTTGCAAGCTGGGTCAGAGCATCGCACTATGCCCAACTTACTTAGAAAATGAAGCCGAAAATGTTGAACTGCGGCGAGTTTGCAGTTATCGATATCGTAGAATGCCGTCATGTTCATACTGTACACTAACCGGTGTAGCTAACGCTATTTTCGCTGACCCGCCAGCTGGACCTTGGTGCCGAAGTGGGCGGTATAACAACAGCAGACTTTAATTTAATTACAAAATTAGATACATGACAATGTGTAGTAGTAGAAGCAGAGGTAGTTGTAGTGGTATATTTCGAACTGTAACGTTACATGTATGTAATAATAAATACATGAGAAATACATCACACTTTTGTACAGTCAGAGGACACACAGTTTTAACTTTAAAAATGCCGATGGCTGTAATCTACACTCCCTTAAATCACCCTACTGTCTTAAGCCATTCTAAACAAAAGCAGTTCTATAACTAAAACGGGCACTCGGTAGAGCGCATAACTTCGCCGACGCCACTGAATCCCTGAGGACCAATTTTTATTTTTTTAAATGATCGATGAATGACAAGAGTACGATATATTTTTTTTACATCGATACGCCTTTAAGTTCGAAAGGTAATGACCCCCCTGACCTTTGACCCCCAACCGCTAAGAAGGGTATTGACCCCATTGTACCGTGTTTCACATCACAGGATCGGGTATATAATTCTGCACATTTTGGCGTTGGTTTCATGCCGATCGGATAAAAATTGACCGAGATATGGCCGAAAGTCGGTTTTGACCTTTTCGTGGCCTTGACCTTGACCTTTGACCCGATCACTCCCAAAATCTAATCGATTGATCCTCAGGTCATGCCAAATCAACCCACCAAATTTTATGAAATTCCGTTTGGTACTTTTTGAGTTATTCGATACACATACATACACACAGACAGACAGACAGACACACAAACAAATAAATACACGGGGATCAAAACATTACCTTCGTCAGCGAAGTCGCTGGCGAAGGTAATAATTACAAGTCCTACAAAGGACCTACTTCGTCACATACCAGTAAAGCGAGCATGGTCACACCAACACTTATGCATAAGACTGCTCCGATACTCATTCCCAAGATAGCGGCGGTATGCCGCCTCGGAAGTGACAGGATTGTCCACTTCTTATATCTCTGTGATTGGTGCTCTGGTAACGAACTCTGCTCTGCCCCATTGGAATTCGATCTTTGGATTACGGACTCCGTACATGTTGCCTTTCTCTCTGCGGGGGTTATCCCCCTTATTCAATAAAGCACCTATTTTTTTGCAATCCCGTGTCCTCGCATTTGGTTCCAGATCGCTTCTACAGTTTGGATTGTGCTTATGTCCACCATTCCTGGATTGTGTGTTGTGTTTCTGGTATTTAGATTTTCATGTTTTATTATTTTCATGCTTTAGATTATTCATGGTATTCATAGCCATATTTCCATTTCCACGCATTGCACCTCGTTCTCCCCCGTCTGGTCTTGAGTGTTGCACTTGCTCACGGTCCCTTGTTTAGCGTGCCACTCATTCGGGTGATTTATTGGTTTCTGGGTTTCAATCTTTCATTATCGTGTTCTTCCTTCCTCTTGCTATCTAACCAACACCTAAGTTTGTTATTTTTGCTAATTACTAACCAACACTAACCTTGTATTTTTTGACTGACTTACTAACAAGCACTCGGGATTGTATAGCTGCACTTACTAATTGACTTACGATCTCTCAGCATTCGCCTGAGAAAATTTGTCAGAACACCGGCTCAGATCCGTAGCGGAGGTGCTGGCTATCTGGGTTGCCTCAGCTGGTCGAGGCTCGATCCCCGGGTACATATCGATACCAGCCTGGTGAAAAACGATTTCGTCTTAGAAATGTGGGTACGATTCGATATGTGACTTGGGTACTTGTCGATCGAACCCTGGTCGAAAGTGACCCCATTAGCTTCACCAGCCGCTATATTTGAACACAAAGCAGCGATATTTCTATGTACAGATGCACTCGTGGCTCTCACACCCACGCTAAGCTGGAATTCTGCCTTTAACGTGTGACATCATTGTTTTATGATTGAAAAGTTAAAACCATGACATCACAATGGACATTCTACCCTATATAATGCCATTTTCTGTAACACACAACCCATTTTCGAGGCGATCTGGTCGCGTATTGAGCTGCGCCCAGTTATATCTCATTTGATTGCTTCAATAATTATACTTGAGTATTTTGTTTTGATCTCGTTTGACTCATCACTCACCGCCCGAGGACTGGAACTCATACCTTAACATGGAGGTATCAGAATACTTGCGTTCGTTGCTGCCATCATTTGGATAGCATGGGAGACTGAACAGCTTACCGCTCGTCCTTTTACTATAACAATTACAACATGCAAATGGTCTCAGAGCCTCTTCTCTGTCCTTTTACATGATTGGATCATCATTGCTTGAGCTTTTCTTTGTACATGTCGTGGCCTGCACTGCAGTTATTGAGTTTGTTGACTCTTCTGTGTTCCTTTGGTGTCCACAGGTGAAAAACAGGATATACCGAAGTAAGTTTCTAGTTGTGCAGGTTATTGACGTCATTTTTTATTGACGTCTTGCGAATTTCATTCTTATTTGTTTATTTTACTGCACAGTTTGAGTTCAGCTTGATTTTTACTTTATATAGGGACTGAAAACAGAGTTAGGAGAGAGTATGAAGGAAGACTTGCTGCCCTAACTGAGATTTGTGATCTGTATAAAAAGGTGAGTTTCAGGACCTCCATTCTTTATATGTAGGTTTTAACAAAAATTTTATTGCATTCTGGTCTAATGTAAAGCCTACCAATCTGCTGCAGAAATAAAATATGTATATACATCAGAAATGATATTGACACCCATTTGCTCAATTTAGAATGGGAAACTCCTGGAACAATTGCAGAGGACAGAGAAATCGGAGCGCTCTGCCAAAGCAGAAAATAAAGAGCTGAAGGTACGGAGCTGATTTGGGTTTTTGGCCCTCATATTAGCAACATGTCAAATGTCCTGACTGATCAGATTGAAAGTCACACAGAAAGCAAAAACTGATGTTAAAATGATTTCATACTCAAGGAGAAATGCAAGAAATTCCTGGGACAGTTGCAGAGGACAGAGGAATCGGAGCGCTCTGCCAAAGCAGAAAATGAAGAGCTGAAGGTACGGAGCTGATTTGGGTATTTGGCCCTCATATCAGCAACATGTCAAATGTCCTGACTGATAAGATTGAAGGTCACACAGAATGCTAAAACTGATGTTAAAATAATTTCATACTCAAGGAGAAATGCAAGGAATTCCAGGAAATGGCAGCAAATTTGGCCATGGAGTTAGGAGGGCTGAAGGCAAACACTGAGCAGGAGTGGCGCAACCACAGGAACCTCGAGGAGAAGCTCTCCATGGAGATCCGCTCGCTCCAGGAAAAAGAGACCGCCTGTGCACAGTAAGTATCTAATAAAAGTCTCATGTAATCAATAGGTTCTGAGACGAAGGCATTAAAAATATAAAAATAATGATGGTCTATGCTGTGCTCTTTGTTTCTTAGAGAACTTATGGATGAGCGCGCAAAGTTAGCACAGCTAACATGTTGGACAGCACAGCTGGAGAGAACCAACATCCTCGCACAGGAAAATGAAACCACATTACTGCGGTAAATATAAAGCAAAATTGTTGAGTAAATAATGACTTTTTAGGTGACGAGCTTAAATCTGGTCCAGGAAAATGATGGTGTGATAATTCACGATGTCATCATGTTGATCAACAGTTTAAACACTGCCCTTATAAATGTAACATGTAACTCATCTTAATTTGTGATTTCTACAAGATAAAGCCATGCAACATTGTTTGTACTGTTCCATCGCACTGTATTTAAATGTACATTTACCAAATGCAAAATTTAAATAATGGAGTCCATTGTGTTTGTTGTCGTCTCTCAGGAAACTCTCTGAGGAGGAAGCGCTTTGGCAAGAATTGAATTTTAAGTGTAAAGAAAAGACCGGTGAACTTGAAAACATGCTAAACCTGCTCGAGGATGAGGTGATTATTTCAACTAAAAGTTATTTTTGCAAAAAATTAAAAACAATTCCTTATTTGTCTAAATTTTCTGTGAGAGGATTCTACATTTTGAGACATACTGTACACCCATTTGCTCAATTTAGAATGACAAACTCCTGGAAAAGTTGCAGAGGACAGAGGAATCGGAGCACTCTGCCAAAGCAGAAAATGAAGAGCTGAAGGTACGGAGCTGAATTGGGTTTTTGGCCCTCATATCAGCAACATGTCAAATGTCCTGACTGATAAGATTGAAGGTCACACAGAATGCTAAAACTGATGTTGAAATAATTTCCTACTCAAGGAAAAATTCAAGAAATTCCAGGAAATGGTGACACGAGAGCTGGAGGCAAAAATTGAGCAGGAGCGGGACGTCCAGCACAGTGAGATTCAGACCCTCCAGGAGGAGCTCCACATGATGACCTGCCTGATGCAGGAGCTACAGGCCACCTTCCAGCTGTAAGTATCTACTAAAGTCTCATGCAATAAATGGGCTGTAAGAAGACAGGCATATAATTAGTGATTTCAGTGTATTGATGATTTTGTGGCCTACTGCAGTTTAATAAAATGGTCATCTGAGCATGTGCATTGTACTTCCGCCTGTAGTCGTTACAGTTACAATGTCCAAATACAAGAAATTTGGTTGTAAAAGTGTGCACATTCCATCTTGTGTTATGAATGCTTTTCTTGGTAAATGTTATATTATCCTAATGTAACATCATATGATGACGATGATGATGATGATGATGAGTTGTACAATGATAAATAATACAGTCGAAGGTCAGAATTTGTGCTTTACTGAATTCCATGGATTCTATTTTATAGGAAAGTAGCCGAAGAGGCGGCCAAAACAGCCCAGGCCAATGCAGAATTCGCTGAATATAAGAAGGAATTGGCGCGCTTCAATAAGGAGCATCAGAATTACCTGAAGGAGGTGAGAACAGTCACAGAGCACCGGTAGTAGTGCTGTGATGTCAAGATGAAGCTTTGTTTTTCTATGCGCAAAAAATATTTATTCTTTGTAAGTCTGTTATTAACATTTTAAAGTGGTTATTAACCTGGTAATATAGCTGCATTACTAAAAAAAATTAAAACATTGAGCAGGAGCGGCGCAGCCACGAGAACCTCGAGGAGAAGCTCAACATGGAGATCCGCTATCTCCAGGAAAAAGAGACCGCCTGTGCACAGTAAGTATCTAATAAAAGTCTCATGCAATAAATGAGTTCTGAGACGAAGGCATTAAATAATGATGGTCTATGCTGTGCTCTTTGTTTCTTAGAGAACTTATGGAGGAGCGCGCAAAGTTAGCACAGGAGCGAGAATATCACCAGGAAGAGATAACTGCTCTCAAGAGCCAGTTGGAGAGGACCACCATCCTCGCGCAGGAAAATGAAACCACATTACTGCAGTAAATATCAAGTAAAATTGTTGTGTGAACAATAACTTTTTAGGTGACGAGCTTAAAGATCTGGTCCATGAAAAGTGATGGTGTGATAATTCACGATGTCATCATGTTGATCAACAGTGTAAACACTGCCCTTATAAATGTAACATGTAACTCTTCTTAATTTGTGATTTCGACAAGATGAAGCCATGCAACATTGTTTGTACTGTTCCATTACGCTGTACTTAAATGTACATTTACCAAATACTAAATTGAAATTAATGGGTCCATTGTGTTTGTTGTCGTCTCTCAGGAGACTCTCTGAGGAGGAAGCGCTTTGGCAAGAATTGGTTTCTCAGTGGAAAGAAAAGACCGGTGAACTTGAAAACATGCTAGACCTGCTCGAGGATGAGGTGATTATTTCAGCCAAAAGTTATTTTTGCACTTCTCCATTAAAAACAATTCCTTATTTGTCTAAATTTTCTGTGAGAGGATTCTACATTTTGAGACATACTGTACACCCATTTGCTCAATTTAGAATGACAAACTCCTGGAAAAGTTGCAGAGGACAGAGGAATCGGAGCGCTCTGCCAAAGCAGAAAATGAAGAGCTGAAGGTACGGAGCTGATTTGGGTTTTTGGCCCTCATATCAGCAACATGTCAAATGTCCTGACTGATAAGATTGAAGGTCACACAGAATGCTAAAACTGATGTTAAAATAATTTCCTACTCAAGGAAAAATTCAAGAAATTCCAGGAAATGGTGACACGAGAGCTGGAGGCAAAAATTGAGCAGGAGCGGGACGTCCAGCACAGTGAGATTCAGACCCTCCAGGAGGAGCTCCACATGATGACCTGCCTGATGCAGGAGCTACAGGCCACCTTCCAGCAGTAAGTATCTACTAAAGTCTCATGCAATAAATGGGCTGTAAGAAGACAGGCATAGAATTGGTGATTTCAGTGTATTGATGATTTTGTGGCCTACTGCAGTTTAATAAAATGGTCATCTGAGCATGTACATTGTACTTCCGCCTGTAGTCGTTACAGTTACAATGTCCAAATACAAGAAATTTGGTTGTAAAAGTGTGCACATTCCATCTTGTGTTATGAATGCTGTTCTTGGTAAATGTTATATTATCCTAATGTAACATCATATGATGATGATGATGATGATGATGAGTTGTACAATGATAAATAATACAGTAGAAGGTCAGAATTTGTGCTTTGCTGAATTCCATGGATTCTATTTTATAGGAAAGTAGCCGAAGAGGCGGCCAAAACAGCCCAGGCCAATGCAGAATTCGCTGAATATAAGAAGGAGTTGGCGCGCTTCAATAAGGAGCATCAGAATTACCTGAAGGAGGTGAGAACAGTCACAGAGCACCAGTAGTAGTGCTGTGATGTCAAGATGAAGCTTTGTTTTTCTATGCGCAAAAAATATTTATTCTTTGTAAGTCTGTTATTAACATTTTAAAGTGGTTATTAACCTGGTAATATAGCTGCATTACTAAAAAAATTAAAACATTGAGCAGGAGCGGCGCAGCCACAAGAACCTCGAGGAGAAGCTCAACATGGAGATCCGCTATCTCCAGGAAAAAGAGACCGCCTGTGCACAGTAAGTATCTAATAAAAGTCTCATGCAATAAATGAGTTCTGAGACGAAGGCATTAAATAATGATGGTCTATGCTGTGCTCTTTGTTTCTTAGAGAACTTATGGAGGAGCGCACAAAGTTAGCACAGGAGCGAGAATTTCACCAGGAAGAGATAACTGCTCTCAAGAGCCAGTTGGAGAGGACCACCATCCTCGCGCAGGAAAATGAAACCACATTACTGCAGTAAATATCAAGTAAAATTGTTGTGTGAACAATAACTTTTTAGGTGACGAGCTTAAAGATCTGGTCCATGAAAAGTGATGGTGTGATAATTCACGATGTCATCATGTTGATCAACAGTGTAAACACTGCCCTTATAAATGTAACATGTAACTCTTCTTAATTTGTGATTTCGACAAGATGAAGCCATGCAACATTGTTTGTACTGTTCCATTACGCTGTACTTAAATGTACATTTACCAAATACTAAATTGAAATTAATGGGTCCATTGTGTTTGTTGTCATCTCTCAGGAAACTCTCTGAGGAGGAAGCGCTTTGGCAAGAATTGGTTTCTCAGTGGAAAGAAAAGACCGGTGAACTTGAAAACATGCTAGACCTGCTCGAGGATGAGGTGATTATTTCAGCCAAAAGTTATTTTTGCACTTCTCCATTAAAAACAATTCCTTATTTGTCTAAATTTTCTGTGAGAGGATTCTACATTTTGAGACATACTGTACACCCATTTGCTCAATTTAGAATGACAAACTCCTGGAAAAGTTGCAGAGGACAGAGGAATCGGAGCGCTCTGCCAAAGCAGAAAATGAAGAGCTGAAGGTACGGAGCTGAATTGGGTTTTTGGCCCTCATATCAGCAACATGTCAAATGTCCTGACTGATAAGATTGAAGGTCACACAGAATGCTAAAACTGATGTTAAAATAATTTCCTACTCAAGGAAAAATTCAAGAAATTCCAGGAAATGGTGACACGAGAGCTGGAGGCAAAAATTGAGCAGGAGCGGGACGTCCAGCACAGTGAGATTCAGACCCTCCAGGAGGAGCTCCACATGATGACCTGCCTGATGCAGGAGCTACAGGCCGCCTTCCAGCAGTAAGTATCTACTAAAGTCTCATGCAATAAATGGGCTGTAAGAAGACAGGCATATAATTAGTGATTTCAGTGTATTGATGATTTTGTGGCCTACTGCAGTTTAATAAAATGGTCATCTGAGCATGTACATTGTACTTCCGCCTGTAGTCGTTACAGTTACAATGTCCAAATACAAGAAATTTGATAGCAAACATGTGCACGTTCTATCGTGTTTCATCAGACTATATATGAATGCTGTTATCGATAAATGTGATATTATCCTAATATAACATCATAGTTGTACAATGATAAATAATACAGTAGAAGGTCAGAATTTGTGCTTTGCTGAATCCCACGGATTCTATTTTATAGGAAAGTAGCCGAAGAGGCGGCCAAAACAGCCCAGGCCAATGCAGAATTTGCTAAATATAAGAAGGAGTTGGCGCGCTTCAATAAGGAGCATCGTAAATACCTGAAGGAGGTGAGCATAGTTACAGAGCACCAGTAGTAGTGCTGTGATGTCAAGATGAAGCTTTGTTTTTCTATGCGCCAGAGTAATTTAGTCTTTGTCAGTTTGTTACTAACATTTTCAAGTGGTTATTAATCTGGTAATATAGCTAAATTACTAAAAACTTTACTGCGGAAAATATCAAGTAAAACTGTTTGTTTTTCTATTAGAGTAATTAATTTAGTCTTTGTAAGTGGTTCTTAATTTAAAAAAAAAAAAACTGTTCAGTGTTAAGCTCTTCTCTCTTTGGCTGCAGATGTCTCGCAGGGAAGCTCTGGAGAACCTGAGGCATGAAGAGTCCTCTTCACAGGAGAGATATTTTTAGCAGCCTCTGCAGTTCCCCAAGACGTTACTTTCAGATCAATTCACACACCCTCCCCAATGGCAACTCTCAAATTTGACTAAAAAAATTCTAAAAATTGCTTTTTTGACCCCAAATTAAGGAATCCGAAATTTCAGCTTGATACCTTCAGTCATTTCAACATTATGGCCCTGGGAAATTTGGGTGCCACGCCCACATTTTTCTTGCTCTTAATTTGTAATCATATCTCGAGTGTTATGTCTGGTGGAAGCAACCAAATGAAAGTCATCCTAATAACAAAACTCAGGAGGATTCATACTTAATTATATAACTGATTGAATGAATAAAGTTGTCCTCCAAAGTGGGGGGTGGTGGCGGGATAGAAAAAAAAAAATAAAAAAATAAAAAATAACAAAAATCAAGGTCTTTATTTCAGTCCGAGTCCAAGCCAGGTAATTACACAGACTGCACAGAGGGGCAATACAGAAATCAGAGTCCAAAAACGAGCAGAGGTTCAAAAGCCAGTAAGCGCAGATTACAGCACCAAATCATAAGGCAGGAGGAGAGTCGAGTGTCTGAAATCCGAATTCAAAAGCCATGGCAGCAATACTCAGTCAGAAATAGTGATCGTGCAGCAAACAAATCCAGGCAGGCACAGACAGAAATCGGAATCGAGCAGAAAGGGTGTCAAAGAATCTCAATCAAATCACTGGCGTACAAGGAGCTCGGAGCAGGAAAAGATGATCAACAGTTTGACAAGAGCTAAGCAGAAGTGAGGGACTATATATACACAAGGGGGGTAACGAATTGGTGGGGCAACAGGTGAGAGGGATGATCTAAACATTAACTGAGAGGCGAAAACACAAGAGGCGATAAAACAAGACAACATGGGAAACAATGACAAAGACTAGATATCACAGGACATCCTTAAGCAAATACGGCTCCATTCAAGGAGTGCCTAAGTGGGGAGAGATGGGATAAACAGATTAGTATAAGAGATAGTTGCAAAGTATCTGCAGAAATAACGGAAAAACACTGGGAGAAAAAAAAAGAGGGGGCGGAGTTACAGATTAGTGTGGAAAGACAGAGAAAATCAATTAGTAGAGTTAAAAGTCTGAAAAATTAATATTAGCTAAATGTGCAAGTTAGTATGTTAGTTCTTTAATGGATTAACATATTAGAAAGGGTTAGCAGATAAACTAGATAAAACATACAGTGTAAAGCCTAACGCCCACTGGGGGCGTGAGACGTGCGTGAAAAAATTGGTTACATTAGTTTCAATGGAGCAACGCCCACTGTTCGTCAGAGTTTTACTTTACACCACTGCTCAATTTCTGAAGCGGCAACACAATAAAAACGCATTTATCCTTATTATTTCACAATATCGCCTTGTCATGGCTAAAGGATCGACCTTAAGCGTTTGGGATACCGGCTTTAGCTAACCAGCCGCCACGACCGGCGAGGCAGATGAGAGTGACTGCGTGGCCCACGTAAGAGTAGTGCATGGAAAAAGTCATTGCTGGGGACAAGGCTGTTGATACTGGGGAGGGTGGAACCGTGAGGGATGATAGACCAATGATAAACCACTTTTTTTGCTTTTTTGAATATTTTCAGGTAGCTATCCTGATAGGGCTGATACGTAAGACGGGGAAAGGTGGCGCGATGTAGGGTCCAATCGTGAAACCGACGTCGACTTCGTCTTGTATAAGCTTGTCGACAATATGAGGCTCTGCTAGACCGAATTGAAAATTTCTGCACGTGAAGGAGTGATTGGAACTCTTAACTAAGCCGGGGTGGAAACCATGGGCAAAGCCGTGAATGAGGAAGCAGAAAAATTTGGCTTGAAGACGGTTAGATAAAGCTGAGGAGAGTAATTTGATTTGTATGGGGAGATATCAGCAACCAGTGCTATTGAAATTATTGCAAATCAGGAGAGGTTAGGCTTCCCTTTCCCATCAGTCTTACCGAAAGAGGACGTGTTGAGAGAAGGGCGAGAGGGTGGAAGAAAACAGGCACAGGGGGAGGCGGGGGTGCGGCGGAAGGCGTACAGGAAATTACGGATGGTTTGCTGGAGGTGGAAGCTTTCAAGCTAGAACCGCTACCAGTAGCCATTAAAAATCATCTGGTTTTTCAGAACAGTCTTTTATGGGTTTAAATTTGGACTTTTTCGAGGCCTCGTCCCACAAAAATCTTGAAATCACTAAATGCATCACAGTTCACTTCCTGTATGCAAATTTCACATTTCAAATCTATTTTCTGGACAGTCCCACAAGTAGGTACATATAACCAGAAGATGGTTCAAATTGGGCGGTGGGCAACTTTGCCAGTTCCCTGCAAATCCTCCTTTGGGATTCCAGCATTTGTGGGTCAAAATCTAATTTTCGATTTTTTTCAGTCAAATCTGAGAGATCACTTGGGAAGTTTCTGGAATCTGTGTGAATTGGCACAGAATGACCCAGGAGGCTGTTGCTGTTCACTTCTTGGTTGTGCAGTAGAGATGTACATTGTTGTCCATTCTGCTTGAGTTGAGGTGGAGAGAGGCGTGCAGGGGTGGTTGTAGCAGACAAAAAAACTAATTTGGATGCAAACGTTCAAACATTAAAAGAGGTAAGACGATTTGCTCCCGAGGTATAACCTTTGTCGCATTAGGGGCATGGAGAATCTTCCCCCCTTTTCCCCCTTGTGACAAGTCGGTTAGCAAATAGCCAAATTAAGTCACTAATCTGGTCAAACAATGGCGACAGGGGTTTTTGGGGTTTTTTTTCTGGGGGTTTCAGTCTCCTGGGAGCAAAATAAAGTAAAATAAATTTAAACGCTAAATAATTGGCCAACTAAGTGAATTGTGTGATATACAAAGTAAAACAGTTGTTTTCAACGACTGAGCTACTGTCGCCTAGATTTTCTGTAGCTGATTTAGCTAACAAACTTCAGCAAGCTCTCAACGCTAAAAATATAATCAAATTACTTGGATATCTAGCAAACTATTACCTGGGTTGGTTTCATACTTGGTCGCTTGCCTTTCATACAGTCTTCTAGCCAGTAAATATTGACGTCTACCTGGGTTTTAGTCCCCTTTGGTCTTTCTCTTTACTGCATAAACGCATTGCCAAGTTTTAATTAAATATTAACGCCAACCGGGGTTTTGCCTTTTTCGCATCTTATTATTACCGAAGGGCTCTTCTGATTAAACACATTGCAAATTACTTTTAGTATTTTCCTTCGGTTGCAGTGCCTTGATCAGCTAATGAAAGTTTAATTGCTTGTTTGAGTGCCTTGCAGTGGATGTAAAATATGTTGATGTTCAAGAGTAAAGCTGGGCATGGGAACAAAGCTTGTGAAGACTACTAAAGGAGTTTTGTACACCTATCGCTGCTGGTGGGTCTACAGAAGGCAGCAGGTTAACTAGGGTACCTGGGTGTAAGTCACAGCCTGGGATGGGGGAGAAAGGGAGGAGTGAGACTAAATTCACCGCTCCTCATTCGCCCATTCATTGGAATCAGTGCAATCAGTTAATATTCATTGATATATGCCTCAGGAGGAGTAATTCTATTTTTAAATTACCTTTGAGCACACATTTAGGCTTCATTCCCTGGAGAAAAATCAAATAACAAGCAGTTTCGTGCGTCTCGTTTTCAATGGTTCTCCATGGCTTCGCCATCCGCTTCACATGACGTCATCCGGGCAGGTACCCATTAAAGGGAACCGGAGCTTTACTCTGTTTCGGTTACCTTTGGTTGTATTTGTGGCTAGCTAGCTAGATAGTTACTGTTTGTATTTTTGACTTGGGATCTGAGACTTAGCATTTAGTCAATAGTTAAGTCGTCCTTTCATTTAGGTTGGAATTTTAAATGGTAAGGTTTACTGGAGTGTCCCTGCCCGTTTCTCCTGGGTGCAGTATAGCCAGTCTGTTTTATCTGGATTCTCAGTTAAGACCTGGACAGCGGCGGTTCTAGACCAATATTACCAGGGGGGTCGAGGTGGGGCCAGTGTTTTTTCAGGGGGACACATAAGGACAAAATAGGCCAATATTTAAGCGTTCAAAATGTTTAGTTTAGTTTATTTAAAACCAAATCAAAATACATTGAGCATTAATACAATGAAATAAACATTCTTTGTCTCAATAGCCTAAACATAAAATAAAGTTTGCTCAATAAATCTTGAAACCATGTTTCTCTTTTTTGAAAAACAAGATTTCTCTTTTTGCATACAATGAACCTTGTATCTGTACAATGACACTTTTTTAATTTATGCATTTATTCATTTATCGACAGAGTTCTTTTTCACAGCATGAGACTTAGTGTGACTGAAAATTTATCTTTATCTAAATCAGACTGTGATCATTACACTCTTTTTGTACAGTAAGGGGGAACAATAGATTGAAAAAATACATTCACGTACTGTGGTCTCAGAATAACCCGATAGCACAGAGGATCACAGTAGACTGAAACACTACAACAGCAAGATTCTGCGATTGTGACTGCTTGAGAAACGGTCCACAAATGCATCAAAGTTCAAAGCCTTGGACCTTCTGAATTCAATGCTGAGCACATCAAGAATTTAGACGCTCCTCACTAATGGTGGATCGGAGGTAGGTCTTCAGCAGCTTCAAGGTGGAGAAACTATTTCGCATAGTCTAAAGACCTTAAAAAATGCTTCTTTATTTGGCTTAGTGAAACATATCAACGCTACTGTATCTGATGGCTTCTCAATCACACCACTCTGTACTTTTCTTTCTGAAAGTCTCTTAAATTGATGCAGCTCATGTGCCACGTCATCAATATTAGCATCATACAAATGACCATATTCAAACAAAATGGTGTCTTTTAAAAATACATCACTCTTGGGGTTGAGAGATCGGATACTACACATCAGCTCACAATTGGTCTTTGAGAAACGTTTGCTTGAATCACCAAGCATGCAATTTATGACAGGATAGAAAAATGAAGTCCGAAACGTTTCTCAGATTTTAGTTCCCTCTGACCAACAGTGTTTAGTATGTGGTATTCACGGAGTCTGGAGCTCAGCTTTCTATGCCGTCTTGCCACTGAATGACAGCATCGCTCTGCTCACGAATATTCAACACTTCATCCCATAAGTTAGCAAAGAATGACTCTTGGCTGAAATCAAGTCAAAAACTAAAGCTTCAACTAAATCAACAGCTCTTGAAAGGTGTAACGCTTTAGCTTGCAGCTTGCAGGCTAGCTCGTTGTCACGGACCATTGAACACGCGGGGCAATCAGACTGGCAGTGCTAGAAAATGCAGCTTTATTAATTTTAGCATTGACCATACCATGCCTGGCCGCTACGGCACACTAACCCTATCATACATGAATAGATTAGTGAAATAAGAAAGGGGTAAACCGGACAAACGGAGCCGTCGCGTTACGGAAAGTAAGAGAAGAAAAAGTGTGGGCAGTCAAAACTTCGGACCAACTCAACTCCTCTCTCTCCAAACTCTGCGCAGGCGCACTAGCCTGGCTTACAGATCATTAAAGAAACAGTACCCCCGTTACAGAGCCCCCCCTAGAAGAACAATGGCTGACCTCAGCCATACACACTCTAACTTTCTATACATAGACATAGGCTGTCCTCACAAGGTGCTAGGCACCGTTTAACATTAATCACTGACACACATGACAGCTTAGCATGAGATACACTGGAAAAAAAGAAAATCCATGACATGCTTTTCACCTTCATAGTACATTTTCTTTTTTTTCTACAAATAAACAACATTGTCAAACAGTAATAATCTTTATGAGCATAAACCTTTTTGTCCTAACACTTCTGTATTTTTTTCTTCAACAAGACCAACACACAATCAGAGAAAATAAACAGGGGTGATGTACTGGTGTAATTGCAACAAAAAAAATTATTTTCCTTTTAAATAACCAAAGAACCAACAGGTTCTCCTTTCACACCTTTCAAAATCTTTTCATAACATTCCCAACACCCTTTTCATTTAAGGTCTATTTTTCCAGTATGATATAGATTTGTCCACCTGTTTTTGGACCACTCAGATGTGATTCGAGGGACCTTTCTGGGTCGAAAGTTGTACTGACCTATATCTGAGGGCATACCATCAGAAAATGCATCAAGATTGCAATCTCCCCCGTCATCAACAGCGTGAGCCATCAGGTTAGTTAATTCATTGTCACGGTCAGCATGCTCGTAACTATAGTCATGTTGGGAGTCTATTACAGCAGGAGCAAAGTCAGACCTTTCCCCGCCGGAGACTCAGGGTCAATGTCACAGTCCAAAAAATATTCAGAATACATCTTTCACTGTTACAGCATTATATTCTTACACCAATACTGGCAATGAATGGTTGAGAAACAACCAATTAAAGATTAGGGCATACCTTATCCAGAGAATAGCTAAATAAAATAAACAACTAACCATAAATGAGCTCACTTGGGTTGAACGCATGTACAAACTGCCATACAACTGTGATTAGCATAGAGGGTAACAGCCGAAACTGGAAAAGTGTGACCAAAAAAAAAGTATTATGAAAAAAAAATAAAATTTCACCATCAAGAGTGCATTCCCTCACAATATAAGGCAAATGTTTGAGTTTAGGAAAATAGTCACCGTGTTAGCTATGGATAAAAGAGTGCAAAATGGCTGGTTGGATATTGCAGAACAAACATTACTATTCCTAACTTTGCTTTTCAGCTAAATGATATAAACAACCAACCTATGTATTACAACTACTATACAAATAGGTGCAACGAGGACAATCAAGTCAGTGACAGCAGCCACCCAATAGTGCAACTTTTTTTTTTTTGAAGCACCATTCCCAACAACGCACAGAAAAATCAAAAGAAATGCTTCTCGTTTTCATTACAAAATATATCAGAAGAGGGAAAAAAACGTCATTCTCCCAAGTGCAGTAATGTAGTGCCTCGCTCACTTTCTGACGAATCCTCCTTTTTTTAACCTCAGTCCTGAAAACGAGACAGCGGGAGAAGAAGCCAGACAGAAATGGTTACCTTTGACGTTAGTTCACCGGGCGGCCACGTTGTCCTGGCGACGACCAATCAGGAGCATGCATTCATCTTGCAGGAGTGAACGCTCCAAGATGCAGCTCAAACCGCACAATATATCCCCGATCAGTTCTCCAAATATGAAATTAAACGCAGTGTCCGACAAAAAATGGCAATTGACTCCATACAATGAAAAAACAGCATTAAGTCCGAAAATAATAACAAAGTATCTTGCTGCTTATTGAAATCGTTCTGCAGTCAGCTCTAGCTTGACCGAAATAGCAAAATTCCTTCAACCCACGATGTTATTGAGTACCAAGAGTTAGGGACACTCAGACGATTAAACTCACAAACTCCGGTAAAATAATCTCCGTCATCCGACGAATCGAGCTCTGAAGAGGGTCACTCCATCTTCGGGTTAAATATGATGTTCGGGCGCCACTTGTAACGCTTTAGCTTGCAGCTTGCAGCCTAGCTCGTTGTCACGGACAATTGAAAACGCGGGGCAATCAGACTGGCAGTACTAGAAGATGCAGCTTTATTAATTTTAACATTGACCATACCATGCCTGGCCGCTACGGCACACTAACCCTATCATACATGAATAGATTAGTGAAATAAGAAAGGGGTAAACCGGACAAACGTTCCGTCACGTTACGGAAAGTAAGAGAAGAAAAAGTGTGAGCAGTCAAAACTTCGGACCAACTCAACTCCTCTCTCTCCAAACTCTGCGCAGGCGCACTAGCCTGGCTTACAGATAATTAAAGAATCAGTACCCCCGTTACAAAGGTCAACAGTTGGTGACTTCAGCATATCAGAAAGAAGCTTTGTTTCCCAAACAATTCACGAAGTGTAACTAGATGCACAACAAATTCTGAGACAATCTGGGCCAGAAGACTGCGGGCTTCAGAAGATTTTTCTCCTCTGCGATCTCCTTGTGCCATCTCTTGCAGCACCTGTTAAAGAGCAGGAAATCTATCCATTATGTTATGTACAGCTAAACATCTTCATGCCTACCGTGTGTCACTTAGTTGTTGGAGCTCTCTTGTGCTGCCATACAGCTCCCTTTGTACAGCCAGCCATTTTGGGTGCACATATGATCCAGAGATGAGAAAACAGAGTCTGTAACAGAGCGAAGATCTCCTCTGCTTCTGGGACAGCTTTGACTGCATCAACTAGCACTAAACTAAACATCGTGTGTTCTGGAGTGACTGTAAATACAATATACATGAGACTGCAACAGAGAACATTAATTTATCATTATTCATTGATTAATTTATCCAGTCTATTTATTAATTATTATTCAAGACAGACTTCACACTTTACATGTTTATGGTATATGAATTGTAGGCCTACACTTTCTCTCTCACTCACACACACACACACACACACACACACACACACACGTTCAACATCACAAACCTGATGGTGTGTCACTAAGTTGTTGGAGCTGTCTTGTGCTGCCATACATCTCCCTTTGTACAGCTTGACATGCATGGTGAATCTGGTTGTCCCAATGTCTCATTGGGTTGTCCCTCATTCTGTCCCTCAATCTGATCCTGAATGTCTTCCTCCTCACACTCAGATTGCCTTTCAGATGCCTCAATTTCCACCTCTCCAACCACCACCTCTGTCTCTCTCTCTCCTGCTCCTGAGCTCTTTCATAATCTTCATCTCCCTTACTCTCTGTATGTTGCTTTTTATAATGTCCTTCCTGCTCCTTTTCATGATGATGGCCTACTAAAAAGGAAACGGAGAGGAGTGTAGCCTCTACATCTCACGGGTTAAATCAAGTTTTTTGATAAAAAAGTAAGCTAAATTGGCTACCTTCAGATGTTTCACCCATTTCCCTAATATATTAAGTTACTTATTGCTGTGCAACAGACTTTTAACATAAAGCTACTTGGAGAACATGACATGTTAACTGACTTCCATGGCTTTGCTTATTTATTTATTTTTTCAAATTTATTTAGTAGTTTGAGGGATAGTCCCTTAAGATGAACCATCTTATTATCAAGGGAGTCCTTAATACTGACAGAAACAAGACAAAACATTACAACAGTATTGCATTACTTTACATGACATACAAGAATAAGACAGAACTTTACGGCAAAACAGTACATTACAAGACGATATTATCGAAACAATGAACACTTGGCCCAACCCAGGGGTCCTCAATCTTTGCCAGAAAGGGCCGGTGTGGGTGCAGGCTTTCTTTGTAACCCAGCATTTACACATTTGATGCTACTAATCAACCCCTGGACTCCTTACTAATAAGCTTCATTAGTAGCCTCAGGTGCATAGCTGGTTGGTTGCAATGAAAGCCTGCACCCACACCGGCCCTTCCTGGGAAAGATTGGGGACCCCTGGCCCAACCGTTCCTTGTCCCCCCAGTCCATCTGGTTTCACCTCTAGATTCACAATTATTCATGAATGGTATTATATACCCATCATGTAATATACTCATCATCAACTACAGTACACACATTCATTATCAATAAGATGTACCGCACCCTCCATAATTATTGGCACCCCTGGTTACGATGTGTTAAAAACCTTAAGTTAATTCAGTTTTTACTGCAGAAGCATACTCTCACAAGGAAAATTGTAGAAAAATGTAACCTTCAACTCAAATGAATTTTAAGGGAAAAAAATCCCTGACTAATAAATCATTTTTCATAAAATCACCTGTTCCTCAATTATTGGCACCCCTAACAATTCCTAGGAATTAACTTAACATAACATAACATGAATGGCAAGAACAGGCCTTTCAGCCCAACTAAGCTCGCCAGTTTCGTTTTACTATTGTGAATATATCCCTTCAGATACTGAATGACTCAATGGTATCTAGCTTTAAGTCAAGCCTGCTCTTGAAAAGTTCTCTGAACTTTCTCTAGAGCCTCTTTATCTTTCTGAAAGTATGGTCCCCAGGACTGTACACAATACTCCAGATGTGATCTGACGAACTTGTTGTACAAAAGGAGCATCACCTCCTTAGATTTGTACTCAATACTTTTGGCAATGTATCCCAGCATCCGATTAGCTTTTATAACTGCTACGGCACAATGGCTAGAACCTGTGAGGGTTTGGTCAACAATCACTCCCAGATCTTCCTCGTGTGCAGCACATTCCAGTTTTAAACCTCCCATGAAGTAATCCCGTCTAATGTTTTTATTACCTACATGTACAACTTTACATTTTGCTAGATTAAATTTCATTTGCCACATTTCTGCCTAATTCTGAATTCTATCCAAATCTTCCTGAATCACTTTAGTGGACCCTAAACTATTTGCCGAACCCCACAATTTTGTATCATCTGCAAATTTAACCAATCTGCTCTCAATATTCCTATCAAGGTCATTAATGTAGATGAGGAACAGCAGGGGTCCCAACACCGATCCCTGGGGGACGCAACTCCCCACAATACCTAGCTCAGATGAGATACCACTGACCACCACTCTTTGTTGTTCTGTCCTGTAACCAGTTTTGAACCCACTTCGGAATACCTTCTGCAACTCCAAAGGAGCTCATTTAAAAAATTAGTCTCTTATGTGGTACAGTATTGAATGCTTTCTGAAAATCCAAGTGTATGATGTCATAAGCCCTGCTCTGGTCATAAGTCCGGGTGGCCTCTTCAAAAAATTCCAGAGGGTTTGTCAGGCATGTCCTTCCCTTCCGAAAACCAAGTTGGCTATCCCTCAAGATACCGTCTCGTTCAAGAAATAAGTCCAGCTCATCTTTTATGATAGATTCCAATATTTTGCACGCAATGCAATTTAAACTCACTGGCCTGTAGTTTCCTGGCTCAGTACGGTCCCCATTCTTATATATTGGTATTATATTGCCCTGTTTCCAATCATTTGGTGCTTCTCCAGTTTCTAAAGACCGTCTGAAGATGGCGGATAGCGGCTTAAAGATGATCTCACCAACTTCCCTGAGCACTCTAGGATATAAGCCATCAGGACCCGCAGCCTTATCTGCCTTTAGTTTATGCAACTTGTCTAATACTTCGTTATCCCGAACCTCAATTTCTGCTAAATAATCTTAAGCATTTGACTAAATAAAGACCCCCTCTGAGGTAAAATTCTCAACAAAGTAACTGTTTAAGGCATCCGCAATATCCTTGTTAGCATATAGCAGCAATCCGTTTTTATTCTTTATGCACTTAACCTGCTCTTTAACTTTCCTTTTTCTGCTACAGTACTCAAAGAAGCGCTTAGGGTTAGTTTTTGCCCCCTCTGCAATTTGTCTTTCATACAGTCTTCTGGTATTCCTCAGCTCTTTTTTGACCACAGCCCGCATTTTACAGTATTCAGCCTTAATGTTCTCATTGTTATCCTTTATGTACATCTTGTAAAGATTCTTCTTTTCCCTCAAAATCCTAAGAATACTTTTGGTCATCCACTGAGGATTCTGCTTTTTCAGCTTACTTTTGGACACCTTTGGAATGAATCTGCATTGTGATTCAAGTAAAACCCCCTTAAATCTTTCCCACATCTCATTTACGGACTCACAGTCCAGGAGTGTCTCCCATTTTATTTCACCTAGATATGAGCACATCCTGTCAAAGTTTGCTCGCCTAAAATTGAAAAATGTTTTTTTTTGAATACACCTTTGTGACTTCCCATGAAACATCAAAATTAACAGCAGAGTGATCTCTTGTCCCAAGTGGCTCCAGTACCTCAACCTTGCTAATTCTATCTGGGTCATTACAGAGCACTAAGTCTAAAATTGCGTTTTCTCTGGTAGGTTTATCAACATACTTCACCAAGAAATTATCATTTATAACATCTAGAAATTCTTCCTCCCCCTACCCTGTCCTTTCACCATTTCCCAGTTGATACCAGGATAAATTTAGTGTTATGTATGAGTACTTTTGTACAGCATTATATTTCATTTGTAAATGAAGATTTGTTACATGCTGTTTTGCTGCCTTGCTGGTCAGCTATATTTATTTTGTTCATTGGCATCCTCTGGTGGCGTGTATTTGTAAAATCATTAAGAAAAGAGAGTGATTTCTAGAAGCTTCTGGCGCTTTCCTGCTTGGAGGGGGCGGGATTTCCCTAGAATCCTGTGGATCTTTCTAGAAGGTTGCTAGTCTGTATAAAGGCTGTGATTTTAAGCACAACAGAGCAGACAGCAGAATAAAGACAGCAGAAGAGAGCAGACCAGAGTTTTGTTTTGGCAACAGTCAAATAGTGGAATTGAAGTGTTATTAGAGAATTAAATAGTGGATATATTTTTTTGTACTTTTTTTTGGGAAGAATAAATTTGTGTTAGCTGTACTTTCTGGTTTTCTTTGTTGTGATTTTTTTCAAGTCATAACAAATTGGAGGTCCCACCGAGAGTGGATTCACCCAAGATTATTATTTTAAATCTTGTGACTAGTTTAAAAACCAACAATCATGACTTTTGATGTGGAAAGTTTTTTGAAAACTCCAACCCAGGAATTTGTGCTGGCAAAGAAGAAGGACTTGCTTTTAATTTTAATTATCTTTTAATTAAAGATGTGGAAGTGCCTGCAACAGAGCTGCAAAGACTTGAATTTCAGCTGCGCCTGAAAGAGCTGGAAGAAAGAAGGTTGGAAAGGGAAAAGGAGAGAGAACTGGAGGAAAGAAGAATGGAAGAGAGAAGGTCGGAGAAGGAGAAAGAAAGAGAATTGAAAGAAAGAAGGATGCATTTGCAGTTCGAATTGGAAATGAAGAAAATAGAAGCAGGTACTGTTCCAAAATCTTCTGGACTTTCTGATCATTTTGATGTGGTTAAACATATCAGACTTGTTCCGCCTTTCTTTGAAAATGATGGTGACCAATACTTTACCCATTTTGAAAAAATTGCTGAAAATTTGAAATGGCCAAAAGAGCATTGGACAATGATGTTACAAAAGTGTTCTTACTGGTAAAGCTAGAAAAATGTATAACCAGTTATCTGTCCAACAGTGTGCTGATTATGATTTTGTCAAATCTGCCATTCTGAAGGGTTATGAATTGGTCCCCGAGGCTTACAGGCAAAAATTTAGGAATTCTTGCAAGGAAGCCAGTAAAACTCATGTTGAATTTGGCAGGTTAAAGGAACAGTTGTTTGCTCAGTGGTGTAATTCCATGAAAGTTGAAAAAGATTTTGATAGAATGAGGCAACTTATTCTGGTTGAGGAATTCAGAAGGTGTGTCCAGCCTGATATTAAAACTTTCCTTGAGGAAAAACAAGCCAATACTTTGCAAGATGTTTCCACCCTAGCTGATAGTTATGCATTGACTCACAAGTCTTCTTTTGTCCAAAAATCCACTTTTGTCAAAATTTCAAAACAAGTTTCAGTCCAAGACTTCTTCTAATAACACTTCTAATGATTCTAAGGCCACTTCTGAGAGGAAACCTACCAGTGAGAAGCAATCCTCTGATTCTTTATCCTCTGTGTCTTGCCAATACTGCAAAAAGCAAGGTCACCTTATTTCTGAGTGTTATGCTCTCAAGAAAAAACAAAAATGAGAAGAAACCAAGCCAACTGCTTTGACAAAGAGAGAATCTCTTGTATCAATGGTCAGTTCACCTGATCTTCTACCTTCTGTGTCTGATTCTGTTATGGAGGGTTTTGAGCCATTCATCACTGATGGTTCTGTCTCACTTTCACATGATTTTTCCTCATCTGCTCCTGTTCGAATTCTAAGGGATACTGGGTCTTCCCAATCTCTTATTCTTGCAGATACTCTGCCTTTCTCGGACAAATCGTCTACTCAGGCTAATGTCCTTATTCAAAGAGTAGAATGTGGTTTTACAAGTGTACCTCTCAATAATGTTAATCTCAAATCACACTTGGTCTCTGGGCCTGTTACTGTTGGTGTTAGGTCTTCTCTTCCTTTCAAAGGCATTCATTTGCTTCTTGGTAATGATCTTGCTGGGGATGTGGTTGTGCCCTACCCTATTGTAACTGACACTCCCTTGATTAATCAAGAATCTGACTCTATAGAGGAGGAAATTCCAGACCTTTATCCTTCATGTGCAGTTACTCGTTCTATGGCCAAAAAGGGTATTCAAGATGATGCTGACCTGGACTTTAACCTGGCTGACACCTTCATTGGGAAGTCTTTTCATCAGGAACCTTCCAGTCCTGAGATGTCTGGGAAATCTTCAGACTTGTCCTTGTCAGGTCATTCTTATGACATTTTGTCTCGTAAACAACTTATTCATGAGCAACAACAAGCTCGTGATCTAGCGCATCTTCTACCTCAGGCTGCAAGTGAACAAGAGGCTACTCAAGTTCCTGTCTGTTTTTACGAGAAAAATGGTGTGCTTATGAGAAAGTGGCGTCCACCTGATGTTCCTGCAGATGAAGAGTGGATGATCACCCATCAGATTGTTCTTCCAAAGTCTTATCGTCAAGAAACTCTTAGGGCTGGATCTACAAAAGCTTTGCGTGTATAAAAATGTGTGCAAACTCATTGCACACGCAAAAAAATGTACAAACTGATTTACTAATTGTGCACAGTAAGGGTTGCCTCTTTCAAAATAGCATGTCTGCATCCAGTTAGTACGTCTGCCACAATGAATGTGCAATATGGGGCGTTTACACGCAATTGTGCGTGTGTTGGGAGGCGAAAATGTAAATTTATTAATTTAGCACGCGCAAATTGATTTATCAAACCTGAAAGAGATTATGCTAATAAAATCTGCGTCTATATTTTAACACGTGTGAAAAGGAGGTGCAAACGGTTTGTATGCGTAATTGCGCACACATGGCTACAGTTATTGTCACAAGAAGGAGACATCGAAATCATGAAAGGAGACGCAGAGAACGCATTTTTCACCCTCGTGTGAATGTTTTTGGAATGAATGAGGAAAAAATCATTAAAACATATCGCCTATCCAGCACTGCCATTTTGGGGCTGTTGGAGGGACTCAGAGAGGATTTGGAGCCAGCCACGAGAAGGAGTCACGCAATACCTGCAATGACAAAACTCCTTGCAAGTTTGCATTTTTTTGCATCTGGGTCATTCCAGCATACAGTAGCTATTACAGCTGGGATCCCCCAATCCCGTTTTTCAGATGTGCTGTCTGAAGTCCTAAATTCCATGTCGCGCCGGATGACCAAGTTCATTAAGTTTCCACGCACTCGGCACTTATTGAATGAGACCAAACATGGTTTTTTTGCAGTAGCTGGATTTCCTAGTCATAGGGGCAATTGACTGCACCCATGTGCAGCTTGTGCCCCCCGCAGACACTGAGCACGTGTACAGAAATCGCAAACACGCGCATTCATTGAATGTGCAGTGCGTTTGTGATGCCAAAGGCATCATTTCCAACGTTGTGGCAAAATATCCCGGGTCAGTACATGATTCTTTTATTCTGAGAAACAGTTCTCTGTTTTCCAAGTTGCGAGATGGCGAGTTTGGAGATGCCTGGCTTGTAGGCGAGTCAATTTGTAAAATCCTTAGCGAAATTTATTTCATTAAAAACAAGAGCATGTTTCACATTGATTCATATGTTTTTTAAGGTGACAGTGCATACCCCCTACACCCCTTCCTCCTGACACCTGTTCTCAACCCGACCACTGCCGGAGAAATAAGATACAACGAGGCCCATATCCGTACACGGAATATTGTGGAGCGCACCTTCGGAATCCTGAAGAGCAGGTTCCGTTGTTTGGATCGCACTGGTGGAGCACTGCTGTACAGGCCAGAAAAAGTGGCCCAGATTGTAGTGACCTGCTGCATGCTACATAACATCGCCAAGCAACACGGGCTGGAACATGAGGCCATGCCGGAGGAGAACGCCGACCTGCCCCCCTGTATGGAGCAACAACCCAATGCTGCAGGGATGCAGACACGCAGCAATCTCATTCGAAGTCACTTCTTGTGAGCTGTTTGGTATGTGCATTTTTCTATTTTCATTCAATAATGCGTTGTAGATTGCAATACAATGCCGTTCCCTCTGGCTAGTGTGACCCAACAAACTGCAGAACATTGCAAAGTTAAGCAAATCAACATTTATTGAAAAAAAGACTGAAATCACTTTCTGAATTCCAAACATTATCAAACGAAATACTCTTTCACGTCTAATTATGTTAAGTCCCTCAAAATCATATTAAAGACACATTGTTTCAGTCAGAAAATGTATTAGGCTATAGTCTTAACATTTATGGTGGAAAAAAAGAAAAAAGCAGTTCTTCATCAAACAGCCCATTTTATACAAAAAAAAAAAATATTCACAGCCAGTAGAAGACAACTTAAACGTGACAGTTGAGTGTATCACTTGTGTTTCCTTTTACGCAGGTGGAACTTGCCCGTCATGCGCACCTCTCCTCCCTCTCCGGTGCCCGGCTGCCTAGCTGTCGCTGTGGGACTCGGTCGGCCCGCTTCTCCACCTGGATTGAGGGCAGTCATTGCCTGCATCCCTTCCCGTAGCCCTCTTGCCACAGAATTGACGGCCATCGTCAGGGCAGATACTGCGCTGACCATCTGTCTGCAGTGCCTGGCAATGGCCTGAGTATCGCGCCTTGCCGCCCGTGCCAACGATGACGCCGCTCGCATCTCCCGTGCAATTGTCTGAATGGCTGCACACTGTTTCTTTTGTTCCTCGAGCAACTCCAGATCAATGTCCTCGGGACCCTTTCGAGGCTCTGCAGGGGTGGCGGCTGCTCTGGGGGGATTTGAGGTGGATGGCTGGACTTCTGCTGAAGATTCTACATGTAAAAAATAAATGTTTTTTGTTTGGGATTTGAGTTAAAGGACAGCAAAATGTAACCACAGGAGGTACATTCATTTTTCACTTACTAAATAAATATCTTTTCAGAAAGTGTGTTTATACAGTATTATTGTGCGCCTACCTTGTTCTGCTGTTTGGTCCAGTGTGTCATACCCGGCAATTGCAGTGACTTGCGTCTCGCAGAACGTTAACTGCACCTGTTCCTCAATGCTGGTCAGAGGCATCTCATCCACTGTGCCCCCACCTGTTTTCTTTGCAGATGTTTTATTATACGCCAATTTTTCTTTTGTTCGTCTTCGGATATCTTGATATCGTCTTTTCACTTCATTCACTGTTCGCATCGTTTTACCCACAGCATTTACTTTTTTACAGATTTCCGCAAATATGGCATTCCTTTGTGCGACAGTCAGATTTCTTTGCTGTAGCTCATTCACGTGTTTATTGGCTTCATCAACCAACACCTCTAATTCCATAGGGTCGAATTTCATTTTGCGCTTTCTTCTCTCCAAACTCTCCATGCTGCAAACCATGAAACACGCAAAGCCCTCATTTAAATAGGGTGTGTCCAACACGTTTGCACCTGTTGCCATTTGCGCAATCACTCTTAGTAAATCACCTGCAAACTGCGGTTCTGCTCCACACGCAAAATTCTAGATTGCATGCGCAAATTAGTACACGCAAATTGGGATCTTAGTAGATCCGGCCCATAGTCTGGCCAATGACAATCCTATGTCAGGTCATTTAGGAATCAAGAAGACCCTTCAACGTGTGAGAAACCATTTCTTCTGGCCTTCTATGAGGTCCGATGTACAGGAGCACTGCAAATCCTGTCATACTTGTCAAATGGTTGGGAAGCCGAACCAGAATATTCCAAAGGCTCGACTTAAGCCCATTCCTGCTTTTGAAGAACCTTTCAGTCGGATCATCATTGACTGTGTTGGACCATTGCCGAAGACTAGATCTGGTTGTGAGTACTAACTGACTATCATGTGTGCCTCCACTCGGTTTCCTGAGGCAATTCCACTTCGTAATATCAAGGCGAAGACTATCATCAAGGCTCTAACCAAGTTTTTCTGCTTAGTTGGTCTTCCTAAGTCTATTCAGTCTGATCAAGGATCAAATTTCATGTCTGGCATATTTCAACAAGTTATGCATGAGCTTGGTATTAAACAATACAGGTCATTAGCTTACCATCCTGAGAGTCAAGGTGCTTTGGAGAGGTTCCATCAAACCCTGAAGAACATGATAAGGACCTACTGCCTTGACACAGAGAAAGATTGGGATGAAGGTGTCCATATTCTTCTGTTTGCTGCCTGTGAAGCTGTTCAGGAGTCTCTTGGGTTCAGTTCTTTTGAGCTCGTTTTTGGGCATACGGTCCGTGGACCTTTGAAGCTACTGAAGGAATAGTTGCTCGCTGAAGATGATGTCCCAATGAACTTGCTTCAATATGTCTCTGACTTCCGCAATCGTCTCTCTAAGGCCTGTGACTTTGCTAAGTCGAATCTCAAAGAAGCTCAGGGCAAAATGAAAGCCAGATATGACCTTCATTCAAAAGATAGAAGTTTTAAAACTGGTGACAAAGTTTTTGCACTTTTGCCAGTTCCTGGAAACCCTCTAAGAGCCCGATATTTCGGCCCTTACACTGTCCTCAAAAAGGTCAGTGATCTAAATTACATAATTTCAACTCCTGGAAGGAGGAAACAAAAACAAATGTGTCACATCAACATGCTGAAAGAATACATTGATAGAGACACTCAGGCAAAGCCAGTCAATGCGGTAAATACTGTTGAACTGGAAAATTCCAAAGAAGATTGTGACTCCCCCTTAGAAAATGAACCTGGTCCAGTCAAACTTGAAAATTCAGACATTCTTCAAAATATTGACAGCAAGTTGTCCCACCTGGACCCTTTTCAACAACAGCAGCTAAAGCAGCTCATATTTGAATATAGTCACATATTCCCTGACGTTCCATCAAGGACCGATTTGGTTTACCATGATGTCATCCTACAAGATGATGCCAAGCCTGTAAAACAGCATCCCTACAGAATGAATCCAGAGAAGCAGAAATACCTTAAACAGGAAGTCAAATATCTGCTTGAAAATGACTTTGTTGAACTAAGTCACAGTGACTGGAGTTCTCCATGCATCCTAGTTCCCAAACCCAATGGAACATATAGAATGGTGACAGACTACAGGAAAGCGAACGCTCTATCAAAAACAGACTCATATCCTATTCCCAGGATTGATGACTGCATTGACAAAGTTGGACAGTCAAAGTATGTCACAAAATTTGATCTCCTCAAGGGCTTCTGGCAGATTCCTCTAACAGATAGAGCAAAAGAGATCTCTGCCTTCGTCACACCAGATGGATTATACCAATACAAGGTCATGCCATTTGGAATGAAAAATTCTCCAGCCACCTTCCAACGTCTGGTAAACAGAGTGATTGCTGGACTACCAGGATGTGAGGCCT
Source organism: Gymnothorax reevesii (assembly GCA_029721435.1). Classification (NCBI taxonomy): domain Eukaryota; kingdom Metazoa; phylum Chordata; class Actinopteri; order Anguilliformes; family Muraenidae; genus Gymnothorax; species Gymnothorax reevesii. Next base: position 173,883,076 of record CM056574.1, read on the forward strand.
ATATTGATGACATTATCATCACCAGTGACAGCTTCCAAGAGCACCTCACCTACATCAGAAACTTCTTTCAGAGAGTGAGTGATGCCAAGCTGACTATCAACCTTGTAAAAAGTGATTTTTGTAAAGCTACAGTTGTCTACTTAGGTCATGTTGTAGGACAGGGTCAAGTCAAACCAGTTGATGCAAAAGTCAAAGTTATCACTGAATTTCCTGAGCCAACAACTAAAAGACAGCTCATGAGAGTTCTAGGGATGGCTGGCTACTACAGAAAATTCTGTAAAAAATTTCTCGATCATCTCTGAACCTTTGACAAATTTACTGAAGAAAAATGCAAAATTTGTTTGGGATGAAAAATGTCAAAATTCGTTTGACCAGCTGAAAGCTATTCTCAAAAATGCACCAGTTCTCTTATCTCCCAATTTCAAAAAGGAGTTCAAGTTGGCAGTTGATGCCAGTGACTGGTTCAGGTGCAGTTTTACTGCAAGAAGACACTGATGGAGTAGATCATCCTGTTTGTTACTTTTCCAAAAAGTTTGATAAACATCAGAAAAACTACTCAACAATTGAAAAAGAATGTTTGGCACTTGTTTTGGCTTTACAACATTTTGAAGTCTATTTGACTTGTTCAGCTACTTCCATCAAGGTCTTCAGTGACCACAATCCCCTCACATTCTTGCACAAGATCAAAAACAAGAATCAAAGATTACTGAGATGGAGTTTACTTTTGCAAGAGTATGATTTGGATATTTCTCACTTCAGGGGAAAAGATAATGTAATCCCAGATAAAATTACATGCGTGAAAGTGTATTTCTTTACTTGATTGTGGAAAGTGTGATTTTACTTTTCTATTTGATTGTGAGACTTGCACTGATTGTTATGTATATGATTGTTATCATGATCAATGATACGTTTGTGTAAAGTTCAAGATTGTTCGGATTATAAAACTGTTAATTTTGACAAAATAAAGCTTTTAGCAAACCTTTCTTTTCTTAAAGAGGGGAGGTGTTATGTATGAGTACTTTTTGCACATCATTATATTTCATTTGTAAATGAAGATTTGTTACATGCTGTTTTGCTGCCTTGCTGGTCAGCTATATTTATTTTGTTCATTGGCACCTTCTGGTGGCGTGTATTTGTAAAATCATTAAGAAAAGACTAGTGATTTCTAGAGGCTTCTGGCACTTTCCTGCTTGGAGGGGGCGGGATTTCCCTAGAATCCTGTGGATCTTTCTAGAGGGTTGCTAGTCTATATAAAGGCTGTGATTTTAAGCACAACAGAGCAGACAGCAGAATAGAGACAGCAGAAGAGAGCAGACCAGAGTTTTGTTTTGGCAACAGTCAAATAGTGGAATTGAAGTGTTATTAGAGAATTAAATAGTGGATATATTTTTTTGTACTTTTTTTTGTGAAGAATAAATTTGTTTTAGCTGTACTTTCTGGTTTTCTTTGTTGTGATTTTTAAGTCATAACATAAGTCTCCCATAATAATAGTCCCACCACCTCTACAAGCTTGCGTAATCCTCCTAAACAGCATTTAATTGATTGTACTGTCCAAAGCTGGTGGTCGATAGCATACTCCTATGTTTAAACCTGTCTCGTGTTTGCTAATGAGCCTGACCCAGATTTCTTCACAGGACAAGGAATGTTCAATTTCGGGAATTTCCTGTACATTTATGCTTTTGTTCACATAGAGTGCTACAACCCCTCCTTGCCTATTACATCTGTCCTTCCTAAAGAGCTTATAACCCTCTATGTTATATTCATCTCCATCCTCTTCACTTAGCCATGTCTCTGTAATCCCAACTATGTCATAGCCCTCACTAATCATAACAGCCTCAAGTTCTGGAAATTTATTTTTTATGTTTCTTGCATTCAAATAAAAACATTTCAGGTTACTACTAATGCTCTTTCCCCTTGATTTCCCATGTGGCAGCTGCTTTAAGCCCCCCACTACGCTTTGTTGCTTTAAAAGTAAATCATCGATAGTGCATGTATCACCGTCAGCTTCCATTGGGGCAGTCTGCATTTCCCTATGTGTAACACTCACTAACCTCCCTGCCCCCTAAATCCCTAGTTTAAATAATCCTGTGCTACCCTCAACATATGCTGGCCCAGTGCAAAGGTACCCCTCCGGTTCAGGTGCAGCCCATCAGGCTTGAACAGGTCACCCCTGTTCCAGAAAAAGTTCCAGTGCCCCATAAACCTATACCCCTCTTTCCTACACAAGGTTCGTAGCCACGTGTTAAACCTCCAGATAAAATTCTGCTTTCCTCTGCTTGCACGTGGTACCGGTAGAATCCCAGAGAACACTACCGTTGAAGATCTGCTCCCAAGCTTCTCAGCTAATTCCACAAATTTGCCTTGCAGAACCTCAAACCTACCCTGACCTATGTCATTTGTCCCAATATGGAACATGACAACTGGATCCGTCCCCGCTCTGGCCTGGAGCTTGGCCGTGCGAGACTCCTTGTAGCGCGAACAGACTAAGCTATCTATTCCTCTCAGTATTGAGTCCCTCACTATCAATAACTCTCTTTTCTGAGGGGTAGAGGCCAACAGGGTGCCCTGCTGCTCATGAGTCCCCTCACTCTCAGGGTCATGGGCCAAGTCGAGTTTTTGCTAGGGCTGGAATCGGTTGGACACCTCAACCACTGAAGGAGCTGTCGCTGTACGGCATGCATGCCCTTTCCTGCACTGTCGACCTAGTCACCCAACTTTCTCTCCCTGCCTGCTCTGGGATCCCAGTTCCACCCTGCTTCGGCATACACACCATTTCTCTAAACGACATACTACTTAGTTCCTCTAGGAAATCTACTGATGTCGTGTCGCCAACTGGCCCTGAAGATCAAGGATCTTGCTCTCCAGATGCTCAATTAGCTGGCACCAATGGCAGACAAACCCACCCTGGAAAAAGTGCGATCATCCTGCAACCGTCACATAGTTTTGGCCACATTTTGAACCTCCTACCTAATGACCTTGCTCACCCTAGATAAAATAAAATTACTAATGCCGAGACGGAAGCTGAGGAACCACAATTTATTAATTTATTTATGAACCTAGGAAGCCCTAAGCAGCAGTCACAATAGAAACCGTGGGGAAACTATGTAAAAGGATTATAAGCCTCTTTTAACAGGGGCTTAGTTTCAGGTAACAGAATGAAACACCAAATTGAGCCAAACTCTATATGTAATAAGCACTCCTAAAAAGCCGGCTTGAGTTTATCTAGTCCCAGTACTATTAATACATTAAACTAAAAATATCACAGGGCTTAGCTGAGAACCCAGATAAAACAGACAGGCTCCAACGCCCAAGAGAAACTGGTGGAGACAGAGCACTCTGGGAGAAAACTTACCCTTTAAATTCCAAGCTAACCGAATGGACAAGTCAAGTGACTGCTGCACTACTAACTAAATAGTAAATCTCAGATCCCCAGCCAAGAATGCAAACAGTACTTATCTAGCTAGCTAGCCGCAAATACAACCAAGGGTAAGCGAGAAAAGAGTAAAGCCCCTGTTCCCTTTAATTAAAACGGACCGAATAAACAAGTCATTTACTATGTGAGCGAAATAAACACAGCACCTCCCACAACAAGCTGTCCTAAGCACTCGAACAAGCAGTTAAACTTCAATCAGCTGATCAAGGCGCAGCAACCGGAGGAAAATGCAAAGATCGGGTATTTACAATGTGTTTAATCAGAGAGCCCTTCGGAGATAATAAAATGCAAGAAAGACGAAAACCCCGGTTCGCGTTAATATTCAGCTTGGCAATGCGTTTATGCGGTAATGCAGTCAGGAAAGAGAATGAAGGGGACTAAAAACCCTGGTGAACGTCAATATTTATTGGCTAGAAGACTGTATGAAAGGCAGCTACCAAATATGAACCAAGCCGGGCTACAGTTAGATATCCAGGTAATTCGATTATATTCTTGGCGTTGAGAGCTTGGAAGGGTTCGGTTGCTAAATCAGCTACAAGAAAAAAAAAACAAAAAAACAGGCGAGTACTACAGTCCCTGAAAACTGTTTTACTTTGTATATCGCACAATTCACTTAGTTCGACAATTATTTCGCATTTAATTTATTCTCTAAATTTAGTGTTTAAATTTAAATTTCTCTTATCCATTCTTCAACATGGGAAAGACAAAGGAACACGCCATTCAAGTAAGGCAGATGTGTGTTGACCATCACAAGTCAGGCAATGGCTACAAGAAACTACCCACTCGCCTGCACCTGCCCATATCTACTGTCAGAGGAATCATTAAGAAGTTTAAAACATCTGGAACCGTGGAAAACAAGCCTGGATGAGGACGCAAGGTTATTTTGCCACCACGCACAGTGAGGAGGATGGTAAGAGAAATAAAAAGTTCTCCAAAGCTCACTGTTCAAGAATTGCAACAAATGGTTGCATCTTGGGGTCACAAAGTCTCCAAAACAACCATCAGGCGCTATCTACAAGCTGATTGGGAGGCATGCGCGGAAAAACCTTTTCTCATTCACAGTCATGAATGCAAACATTTGGACTTCGCTAAGCAATACACTCTGAATGGGTATGGCAGAGGATGAGTATGCAGAAAAGCACCTCATGCCCACTGTGAAGTATGGGGGAGCATCGGTGATGCTGTGGGCCTGTTTCTCTTCCACAGGCCCTGGGAACCTTGTTTGGGTGCATGGCATCATGAACTCTCTGAAATACCAGGACATTTCAAATAAAAATCTGGTGGCCTCTGTCTGAAAGCTGAAGATGGGTCGTCACTGGGTCTTTCAGCAAGATAGTGACCCTAAACATGTGGCCAAATCTACACAGAAATGGTTCACCAGACACAGAATCAAGCTCCTCCCATGGCCATCTCAATCCCCAGACCTCAAGCACATTGAAAACCTATGGAGTGAGCTGAAGAGGAGAGTGCAGAGGAGAGGACCCAGGTCGCTGGATGATTTAGAGAGATTGTGCAAAGAGGAACGGTCGAAGATCCCTCTTTCTGTATTCTCCCATCTTGTGAAACATTATAGGAGAAGATTAGGTGCTGTTTTGTTGGCAGAAGGGGGGTGTACAAAGTATTAACATCAGGGGTGCTAATAATTGTGGCACACATGATTTGATGTAAAATAATTATTTCTAAATGTTGGATTTTCCTCTTTTTTCATTGTGGTGCTATATCATTTAGAAAAAAACTGAATTTATTATAAGCTAAAGAACACATCTTAATCAGGGGTGCCAATAATTATGGAGGGCGCTGTATGAGGGACCTGGCGCACCCGTGCCACCGTGACCTACGACTTTCAAAAACACACTGCCACCTAGTGTAGACCACCACCATGACAAATATAACTAATGGCTCCCACACGCAGTTTTGAAAGGAAATCCGTTATTTTGCGGGCATTTAAGTTATCAAGCGATCTAGAGTTGAATGAATGAATGAAAAATTTATTTCGGTTCACTTGCAATAGGCCTAAAATAACTTAGATCAAAGTAAAGATTCAAAGATTTTAAGCGCACCGAAAGGATGTAGGCAGAAGCCAAAGCTTATTTAAGCCTACCCCTTCAACAAAACACAACTATCCCAGAAATAATATTACAGCAAGAACAATGCAGATGCATTGGTGTTGTTTGCATTCATTTGAAATATTTACATAATAACATAGACACATTAACTTGCAAAATCCATATAAATATACATAAAATACAGATAAATACACAATAACATAGACATATTAACTAACATAATCCATGGCGTATTTCAAAACCAATTGATTCTTAGAGTCTTTTGAGCGTTACCAATTTTGTGCGTGTTTTTATATTTTCAGAAGAAGCATTCCACAAATTTACACCTGTAACTGACGGACAATGAAATTTGATGAGAGTTAGACAGTAACTAACTCAAGGTACACTGATGAGAACTTCACACAGCTAAGTTAGCTTGCTAGCTAATTTATTGCTGGGTAAAGAGAACCATAATCTTAATTTACTAGACGGCGGAGGAGGAAAATTATGCCTGTATATAACGTGCATAGTAACCTGACCGTCGCACATTGCCATCATTTATAGTAAATAATAATAATAATAAATTTTATTTATATAGCACCTTTCAAGCAATACAGCACAAAGTGCTTCACAAGCAGGTAAAATACATGTACATAAAAGCAATAAAACAAAATGGGGAAACAAGGAATTAAACATCAAAGGAAAATCAAGATAATAAAAGCAGACATACATGAAAACACAACCATAAAAGAATTTAAACCGTAAAATCAGCAAAAGCAAGCCTAAAAAAATGAGTCTTTAAAAGAGATTTAAAAGACAATAGAGACTCAGCATTTCTTATGTTGTTAGGGAGGCTGTTCCAGAGTATTGGAGCCTTAACCGAAAAGGCTTGATCACCCTTTGTTTTTAACTTGGACTCTGGAACAGCCAATAATGCTTGCTTGGAGGATCTTAGCAATCTTTTCAGTCTGTAAGGATTTAAAAGCTCACTTATATACTCTGGTGCCATGCCATGGAGTGCTTTGAAGGTAATCAACAGAATTTTAAAATCTATTCGGAATTGGACAGGCAGCCAGTGCAAAGATGCCACAATCGGAGTAATGTGGGCTCTTTTATTTGTTCTAGTGAGCAATCTTGCCGCTGAATTTTGAACCACTTGCAGTTTGTTCAAAAATTTCTTATTCAGACAAGTAAATAATGAGTTGCAGTAGTCTAATCTAGAGGAGATAAAAGCATGAATAATTTTTTCCGTATCTTCAAATAACAGAACAGACCTAATTTTAGCTATGTTACGGAGTTGCAAATAGCTTGACTTTACAAGCTTCTTTACGTGGAGCTCAAATTTGAGTTCAGTATCGAATATCACACCGATTTCGGGAAGAGGGCCTAATGTTAGAAGCAAGAGGTCCAAGGGATGATTGGATTTTATCCGACACCAACTTTGGACCAAGTATAATGACTTCGGTTTTATTTGAGTTTAACAGCAAAAAATTATTAGACAACCAATTTTGAACATCAGCTAAACAGTCATGCAACACCAACACATTGCTGAAATCAGAGGATTTTACTGAAATATACAACTGCGTGTCATCAGCTTAACAGTGAAAACCTATTTTATGCTGACGAATAATAAAACCCAGAGGTAACATATAAATACAAAGCAATATAGGCCCAAGTATGGAGCCTTGAGGTAAACCCGAAGTAAGCAGTACAGATGAGGATACATGTTCACCGATGGAAACCAAAAATTTTCTGTTCAACAGATAGGAAGAGAACCATTTCAGAACTGTCCCAGAGAGCCCAACCCAATTTTTCAGCCTATCGATCATGATGACATGATCAACTGTATCAAAAGCAGCACTGATGTCCAAAAGCACGAGTATTGAGCAGTTGCCAGAGTCAGCATTCATCAAAAGATCATTAGTGACCCTGAGAAGGGCCGTTTCTGTACTGTGTTGACGTCTAAAGCCTGATTGAAATTTCTCAAAAATATTGTTGGTTTCCACCAACTCTAAAAGTTGCTTTGCGACCACTTTTTCCAAGACTTTCGAAATAAAAGGCAGTTTTGATATTGGTCTAAAATTACTAAGAATGGCTGGATCAAGATTTGGTTTTTTTAGAAGGGGTTGAATGCAGGCAATCTTAAAATAGTCTGGAACACTGCCAGTAGAGAGAGAACTGTTTACCACGGAAAGCAGGGCAGGGCCAGCAGCTATCATTACTTCTTTCAAGAAATAAGCTTGCTTGGTAGGTATTTTTTCCTCAAAATTAAACATTGTCTTGTTTAATATTTTGAGATTGACACTCATGGTTTCTCGGCCGTGTTCACAGCTGTCAATGTTGATGCGGCTTACGCTTTCAGTGGGCGTTTAAAAGCGTCAAGGCAATATTCAGAGTTTGACGCGACACTTCGCGACTAGTGGGCGTTGGGCTTTAGACCAGATGTAAAGTAGGAGAATCTTGCTGTTTCTATAGTAACAACTATACTAACTGTACTATTAACAATAGACGATGGCATGTCTCATTTATCGCCTTTACAACGAGCGGGCATTTAGACGGGAAAGAAACAACCCAATGGAGCTTTACAACGACAAGGAGCTGATTTAGAGGTTTCGATTCTGTAGGAGAGATCTGTATGAACTTGTTGAAGAGCTGTCACTGGACTTGCAATTTGTGTCGGACCGTAACGCAGCATTGCCACCAATGCTGCAGCTGCTGATTGCACTTCGTTTTTATGGAAACGGTGCAACACAGTTGGAGACATGATCGGCATCCATAAATCCATCGCCTGTTGGGCCATCCGCTGGGTGTCACTGGCCCTGAGCCGTCGCCTTTTGCCTCCCAACTGAAGAGTCGGCATTGATGAAGCAACGGTTCCGCCAAACCTCCAGCATCCCTGGAATCTTGGGCTGCATTGATGGGATTCACATCCAGATCCAGGCTCCATTTGATCACGAGTATTTGTATGCACACATAAAGGATACCACTCCATCAATGTGCAAATTGTGATGGATCTTTCAGGAACCACTCGCGAGAACCAAGCAGTGCAGTAAAACTGGATTTTATTAAGGAAGGGGGAGAACCCCTGCAGAGCAGGAGGCAACAGTACAGAGTCCACAGTCCAAAAGTCAAAATCCAGAGGCCGAAATCCGAGTCATAACCAGGGCACCAATCACAGTACTCGTAGTCAGGCAAAACGGGTTTGTTACCCAGGCACGGGTTTGTCAGAGAATCTAAAGTCAAAATCCAGTGGGCGTAATCCGAACCGTTAGCAGGGCAGCAAACACAAAACTCGGAGTCGGGCAAAACAGGTATGGTACATAGGCAAAGGAATATCAAAAGTAAATCCAAAATCAGAATCCGGGACGTTCCAGTCAGAAGTATAACACTAAGAGGACAAGGCATAAACAATTGCAGCACAGGGAAAACGTCCTGACAAGAGCTGTGAATGAAATGACTGCTTAAATACACATAGGGGAAGTGACATGCCACAAAGGGGAGGCAGGTGATATAGATCAGACTAATTACAAAGGAATGTTCCTGATTACAAGAAATTGGCAAAAGCCAAAACGTGGACAGGGATCACAGAGACAGCCTACCGACAAACATACGGCTCCGGTTAGGGAGTTCTACCGTGCCCAGAGTGAGAGGCAGAACAGTGAATAACAAGGTGCAGAAGATCTGCTGAAACACAGCAAAGTAAATTGAGCGAAGGCAAGGGACGGAGTCTAGAGCAGAGCGAGTGCTGAGAGCTTCTTAGTCAATTAGTGATGTGCAGCAAGACAATCCCTAGTGCTTGTTAGTAAGTTAGTACTATAAACAATGTTAGTCTTGATTAGTAAGTATACTTAAAACAACAAACTGTTAGTATTGTTAGTAATATAGAAAAGCAAGGTGAAGGAAGTAAACGAGATTGGAAGGAATGGATGAAATCCCAGAAATCATGAAATCACCCGAAAGTGTGGCACACAATACTGGGGCGGTGAGCGATCACATGACAAAAGACCAGACAGGGGGAGACAAAGTGCAATGCAAGGTATGACACAAAACAAGGACCGGAATATAACTGCAATGGTGGAAAATGGCAAACAGATAAAGACAAGGCAAAAACAAAACATGGCAAGGAATCTAAATCACAATACAAAATACAGAGCATGGTCAGACAAGGCAGAATTCATAATCAAAACATAGGCAGGACAGGATCAAAACAAAAACATGGTCAGGCCGATCAGGATCATAACACAAATTGCTTGTGACGCCAATATTACCGTGTCATCAATTTGGTGGCAAGATGGCCTAGATCCACTCATGATGCACGCATCCTTCAGAAGAGTGTACTGTACCAGGATTTTGAGGCTGGAAGAGTTAACAGGCTGCTTCTCGGGGACAGTGGCTACTCTTTGAAATGTTGGCTGATGACTCCTATACTCGCTCAAAGGACTGAGCAAGACCGGCGGTACAACACCATCCATGCCGCCACTAGATACGTTGTGGAGCGGAGCGCAGGTGAACTATAAAATGTGTCTTACAATTTAAAAAAAATTAATTTAATGTCTGAAATAGTCCGCAAATGTAAGCTGGATAGCTGAACAAGTATGTAAACATGAAGCCTACATACATAATTTGCGGGATAAACCCAGATAAAGTGGAGAAGAAAGTAATGTTAACCCCTTTCTGCAGAAGCCAAATTTGGCTGTTTATGGGTTACCCAATTTAATGCTTTATAATTCAAGACTTATAATTCAAGAGAGGAAAAATCTGGCTCAACTCAGAAAAGACACTTACAGCATTTAGAATTACATTGTATTTCAGTTTATTTTCATGATTTTGGTAGCGAAAATGAGCTGCAAACATAAAAAATCTTCATGAGAATTCACCATTGTAATTGCAAAAAAAATAAAATAATAATAAAAATTCTGAGGATTGAAAAACTGCTGGGGCTTAAAACTATACATTTCCAGCCGCCGGGTGGTTCACACGGTTAAGGCACTGCGCTGAAGTGCAGAGGTGATCACCACGTTGCGGGTTCGAACCTCGGGGTACCCACCGGCAGGGGTCGGGAGCTTTTTTCAGAGTAGCGCACAATTGGCTATCGCGCTACAGGGTTACAAATTGGGAAGGGACTGTCGGATTTGGGTAAACGATAACAGCTTTGTTCGTTGCTCCAGCGCCTCCTGTTGGCCAGACGGGCGCTCGTCAGGAAGACTCCGGCTTGGTTCATGTCCGGGTATCCTCCGCCCTCGCTCTGAACTTGCGAAGATTCAACCAGCGAGTGTATAAGAATCAGTGGCTGACAGGCACGTGCTTCGGAGGAGAGCCGTGAACTGTCTTCACTATCCTGAGTTGGCAGCAAGGGGTCGCATACGAGCAAGCTTTGTACATAGTTCCCCAATTGGGCATTTCAGATTCGGGTGGGATTGGAGATGCCAAATTTTTTTTATAAAAAAAAAAAAAAAAAACTATACATTTCTGGGATCATAAACTCCCCTACCACAAGTAAAATTCATCTTCAACATTACATTCTAGATTACCTACATGCTATTAGCCAATTTACACAGCTATCCAAGTCTTAAAATGATGTACTGTCAAATCATAAAAAAATCATGTATTTAACACAAATAAAGTTTTAAGGCATGAAATTTAATATGAAATTAAAATATCAATATCAGTGCAGTTGAACATCAGTGGTCACCAGTAACCTCTCCAAACACAAAACATGCCTTTTCTCCATTATAAAGTGGTGAGTTTTGCCCATTTTTCTTCCAAGTCCCCCAAGCCAGCACAAACACACATTAATAAGCAGGAACCCTCGGGTCTTGTTTCATTCGAAATAATTCCCATTGACCATATCCCTATCTCATTTAAATCCTGTAAATATAACTGAACACTTCAAGGCCAGTTTTGCGAGCCTTTTTTCAATAAATCACGTCTATTTCAGCCCCATAATGTGCACAATGTAGACAGGATACAACCGAGCCTGCTGATACGCATAGGCTTGTATGCTCTGTGTTTGTCCAATCAATGTGTTTCACTTACTGTAAAATGTTTAAACACTCGGGAATTGGATAAGAAAGGAGCCAATCAATACATTGTTACTGGGGGAGTTTCACGAGGGCGTGAAGTGTAACTGCAGTTGCGCAGAAGAGCCTAAGTGTATGATTGAGTGGTTGGCTATCAACGCCAGTACTCGGGTGGATAGAAGGAAGCACTGAATTTGTCAATGAAGGAATCTACACTTAAATCCACGGTGGGGAACTACGAATTTTTTGTATGTGATGACTGTGTTACTAGCCAAGCCCAGTTTATTTTTTTGTTGTTGTTGTTGATTGTGGGTAACACATATTTGTGTGACGTACGGGTGGCGTGGTGGCTGTCTGTGGGTAGTGCTGAGAAAGAGAACGTGTAAGTTCAGTTCGCCACAGCCACGGCGAAATGTGTGGTGAAGTTAACTATCTTAATGCAGGGAAATAACAGTCCGGTAAGACCAAAAAACCGTGTTTCTTGTTTTTAACGCTGTGTACTATGTTCCGTTGCTGAATAAAGGTGTTGGTCGCTGCCACAGAATTGATCCGCGAAGTTGTTGGAAGTTTTTTTCCGACAACGAGCCAGGCTAGTTTGAGTTAGCTAGCTATAACCAGAGGACTCCTTACTACGGTTTGGGGCCGAGAAGATGGAAAGGTAACAACTGTAATTGACAGTAGAATGTGATTGACTCAATACCATGTCGAATTTTTTGCCTCAGAAAACTGATTTTTCTGAACCATTAATTGGAATACTGTTGGCTCACTGTGGCTAAACTGGTTGCTACAGAGGATAATGATTTTTTCTGTGTCAAGAGATCTTTTTGTTTAAATTGCTGGATCGATACTATGGGCAAGGATATTGACCAGTTTGCACATCAGGCTTAGCTGAGGAGTTTAATTCATGCAGCTCTTGAAAAACAGGGAGTGGACTGAACTTCCCTATTCCCTTCCCGGGGGTGCCATCTAGTGATCGAATACAGTACATGCGTGCTTAAATTTGCAGGTCTATAGACGCAAGCCTCTACATCTGCAGAAAGGGGTTTATTTTAAATATGAAAGAGACGAAGATGAATAAAATTAGACAAAGTATATAAATGATATAATAATAATTTTCTTGGTTTCACTGCCTTCACGCGGAGGTGTGGATGTGCCCGGAAAGAGTCTGCACTGTAGTAGCGGCGTGCACTGTTCTCCACAACATCGGATGCCCCTCCCCAGGCAACACCATCATCCGGTTCAGGAGGAGGAGGATGTACAGGCTGTGGTCCCTGCAGTGCATGAGGACGTCGCTGGACGACTGGTCCGCGCACACATTGTTAACATACGGATCTCACCTAACGTTTCATCTCATTCAGCTCCTTGTTGTTTTAGTTGTTTTCACTGTTATGATTCTGTTCAAATCCCGGCTAAATGCCTGCTCGTTGTAAACCAAATACAAATATAATAACATTATAAATATGTTAAAAAAAAAAAAATAAAAAAAAAATAAACGAGTAAACAAAGAATGGCAATGATTGTAAATGAATATTTAATTATTGGTTAATTGGCTGATTTATATAATATTCAATTCAAAATGAGATAAAAAAACAAATAAAAAAACAAGCGCAAGGAAAGAAAACAAAAAATAAATAAGTCTATTTTGTCTATTATTTACATTGATTGCGGCTGATCAGTGTAATTATTAGTATTAGTATGATTTTGATTCAGTTTAAAAAAACATAAGGACATCCTCCTCCTCAAAAATCGGAGATGATCCGTTAATTTGCCGTTGGAGCAACTGTATTTCCAGCGCCTACTTCTGCTTTTCAAGCTCCAGCTTTTCCTGCTACATTAGTTTTTTAGTCTCAGCCTCCACCCTGATGATCTCCTTCTCCAGCAGCAGCTGCTGCAGATCATCATCTCTCCTCTATTTTGCAGGTGGTGCTCCGCATCTTTCATGGGGCCGCTGTGGAGAAGCGGCATCAGTCCATTCTGACATCATAGTGAATTCAAAAGCAGCCTAAATGACCAACTGTTGTCAATTTCGAATTTTCTAACGTTATTACACTCTGGCAAGAAGCAGTGTTAAACTGCTACTGTTACTTAGAACAAAGCACACACTCCAAGAAAAAAAATCCATTAAAAAATGGATAATGTCCTGGCAGAAAATTACCAGCACCTTTTCTGTTTAAGTTACAGACATTTCTGTCCTGGTCGTGGAACAATGGACCAGCTCTATACCCTCCGCAGGGTACTTGACGGTTCTTGGGAGTTTGCCCAACCAGTTCACATGTGTTTTGTGGACTTGGAGAAGGCATTCAACCCTGCCCCTTGTGGCATTCTGTGGGAGGTGCTTCGGGAGTATGGAGTCCGAGGCCCTCTACTAAGGGCCGTGCGGTCTCTGCACGACTGGAGCAGGAGCTTGGTTCGCATTGCCGGCAGTAAGTCAGACCTGTTTCCGGTGCATGTTGAACTCCGGCAGGGCTGCCCTTTGTCACCGGTTCTGTTCATAATTTTTATGGGCAGAATTTCTAGGCACAGCCAGGGGCCGGAGGGAGTTTGGTTTGGAGAAAAGAGGATCTCATCTCTGCTTTTTGCGGATAACGTTGTCCTGTTGGCTCCTTCGAACCAAGACCTTCAGCATGCACTGGGGCAGTTTGCAGCCGAGTGCGAAGCGGCTGGGATGAGAATCAGCACCTCCAAGTCCGAGGCCATGGTTCTTGACCAGAAAAAGGTGGTTAGCCCCCTCCGGGTTGGAGGAGAGCTCCTGCCTCAAGTGGAGGAGTTCAAGTATCTTGGGGTCTTGTTCACGAGTGAGGGAAGGATGGAGCGTGAGGTGGACAGACGGATCGGTGCAGCGGCAGCAGTAATGCGGTCATTGTACCGATCTGTCGTGGTGAAGAAGGAGCTGAGCTGAAAGGCGAAGCTCTCGATTTACCAGTCAATCTACGTTCCTACCCTCACCTATGGCCATGAACTCTGGGTCATGACCGAAAGAACGAGATCTCGGGTACAAGCGGCTGAAATGGGTTTCCTCCACAGGGTGGCGGGGCGCTCCCTTAGAGGTAGGGTGAGGAGCTCTGTCACCCGGGAGGAGCTCAGAGTAGCCCCGCTGCTCCTCCACGTTGAGAGGAGCCAGCTGAGTGGCTCAGGCATCTATATCGGATGCCCCCTGGACTCCTTCCTGGGAAGGTGTTCCGGGCATGCCCCACCGGGAGGAGGCCCCGAGGAAGGCCCAGGACACGCTGGAGGGACTATGTCTCTCGGCTGGCCTGGGAACGCCTCGGGATACCCCCGGGAGAACTGGAGGAAGTGTCTGAGGAGAGGGAAGTCTGGGCATCTTTGCTTAGACTGCTGCTCCCGCGACCCAGCCCCGGATAAAGCGGAAGAAGATGGATGGATGGATGGACATTTCTGTAAACCTTGAAAAGGAAAATTCCGTAGATGTGCGATATTTCCTGTCATTACAAACTGATGATTCTGTGAATTTATAGGACATCCACCGTACCATGTAAGACCATTTCTTCTCGTAAAAGGATTAATTCCTTGGATTTACAGAACATCCCCGGGACATTTCCTGTAGTTGTAAAAGTGATTTTCAACAGATTACCAGTATATTCTTTATCATTTACAAAATTTTCCATCAATACAAAAAATGAGTAATTATTGTGAATTGCAGGGCACCCTTTCCCATTCACTCCTCCAAAAGCAAACATTTTTGTGAAGTACATTGAACAAAAAGTATAAACGCAACACTTTTGTTTTTGCTCCCATTTTTCATGAGCTGAACTCAAAGATCTAAGACTTTTTCTATGTACACAGAAGGCCTATTTCTCTCAAATATTGTTCACAAATTTGTCTAAATCTGTGTTAGTTAGCACTGCTCCTTTGCCAAGGTAATCCATCCACCTCACAGGTGTGGCATATTAAGATGCTGATTAGTCAGCATGATTATTGCACAGGTGTGCCTTAGGCTGGCCACAATAAAAGGCCACTATAAAATGTGCAGTTTTATCACACAGCACAATGCCACAGATGTCACAAGTTTTGAGGGAGCTTGCAATTGGCATGCTGACTGCAGGAATGTCCACCAGAGCTGTTGCACGTGAATTGAATGTTCATTTCTCTACCATAAGCCGTCTCCTAAGGCGTTTCAGAGAATTTGCAAGTACAGCGCCCTCCATAATTATTGGCATCCCTGGTTAAGATGTGTTCTTTAGCTTCTAATAAATTCTGTTTTTTTTCTAAATAATATAGGACCACAATAAAAAAAGAGGAAAATCCAACCTTTAATTCAAGCGCATTTATTCAGTGGGGAAAAAAAATCCCACATTAAGAAATAATTATTTTACATCAAATCATGTGTGCCACAATTATTATCACCCCTGGTATTAATACTTTGTACAACCCCCTTTTGCCAACAAAACAGCACCTAATCTTCTCCTATAACGTTTCACAAGATGGGAGAATACAGAAAGAGGGATCTTCGACCATTCCTCTTTGCACAATCTCTCTAAATCATCCAGCGACCTGGGTCCTCTCCTCTGCACTCTCCTCTTCAGCTCACTCCACAGGTTTTCAATGGGCTTGAGGTCTGGGGACTCAGATGGCCATGGGAGGAGCTTGATTCTGTGTCTTGTGAACCATTTCTGTGTAGATTTGGCCACATGTTTAGGGTCACTATCTTGCTGAAAGACCCAGTGACGACCCATCTCCAGCTTTCAGACAGAGGCCACCAGATTTGATTTAAAATGTCCTGGTATTTCAAAGCGTTCATGATGCCATGCACCCTAACAAGGTTCCCAGGGCCTCTGGAAGAGAAACAGGCCCACAGCATCACCAATCCTCCCCAATACTTCACAGTGGGCATGAGGTGCTTTTCCGCATACTCATCTTTTGAGTTCTGCCAGACCCACTAAGAATGTTTGTTGCCAAAATGCTCTATCTTGGTCTCGTCTGACCAATGCACACGGTTCCATTTGAAGTCCCAGTACCGCTTGGCGAACTCCAGACGTCTGCGTTTATGATTGTGAGTGAGAAAAGGTTTTTTCCGTGCAAGCCTCCCAAACGGCTTGGCATGTAAATAGCGCCTGATGGTTATTTTGGAGACTTTGTGACCCCAAGATGCTACCATTTGTTGCAATTCTTTAACAGTGAGCTTTAGAGAACTTTTTATTTCGCTTATCATCCTCCTCACCGTGCGTAGTGGCAAAATAACCTTGCGTCCTCACCCAGGCTTGTTTAACACTGTTCCAGTTGTTTTAAACTTCTTAATGATTCCTCTGACAGTAGATATGGGCAGGCGCAGGCGAGTGGCTATTTTCTTGTAGCCATTGCCTGACTTGTGAAGGTCGACACGCATCTGCCTTACTTGAATGGTGTGTCTCGTTGTCTTTCCCATGTTGAAGAGTGGATAAGAGAAATGGCCTCTGTGTCACATCATATTAATACCACAGGGAAACTGGAAGTGATGAATTACTAATTAAATGTTCCTAGATACTCTGATCAACTTTGTAAACTACTATAGAAATGGCAGAAATACTTTAATTACATTTATTTCCTTGGAATTGTAAGGGGTGCCAATAATTGTGGAACAGGTGATTTTATGAAAAATACTTATTTCTTAGTAAGGGATTTTTTTTTCCCCTTAAAATTCACTTTTGTTGAAGGTTACATTTTTCTACAATTTTCACATGCTTCAGCAATAAAAAAAAATGAATTTATTTTAAGGCTTTTAACACTTCTTAACCAGGGGGGCCAATAATTATGGAGGGCACTGTACATCCAACCTGCCTCAAAACCGCAGACTATATGTAACCACACCAGCCCAGGGGTGCGTTTCCCAAAAGCGTAGTTGCTAACTAAGTTAGCAACTTACATAGTTCGCCCATTCACCATCAATGGGCCCAACTATGTAAGTTAGCATCTGTGATTTTGGGAAACGCACCCCAGGACCTCCACATCCAGCATCTCCACCTCCAAGATTGTCTGAGACCAGCCATCCAGACAGCTGCCGCAACAATTGGTTTGCATAACCAAATAATTTCTGCACAAACTGTCAGAAACTGTCTCAGGGAAGCTCATCTCCATGCTTGTTGTCCTCATCGGGGTCTCGACCTGACTGCAGTTCGTCGTCGTAACCGACTTGAGTGGGCAAATGTTCACATTCGATGGCGTCTGGCACTTTGGAGAGGTCTTTTCTTCATGGATAAATCCTGGTTTTCACTGTACAGGGCAGATAGCAAACAGCGTTTATGGTGTCGTGTGGGTGAGCAGTTTGCTGATGTCAACATTGTGAATTGAGTGCCCCATGGTGGCAGTGGGGTTATGGTATGGAGAGGCGTATGTTATGGACAACTAACACAGGTGCATTTTATTGATGGCATTTTGAATGCACAGAGATACCATGAGATCTTGAGGCCCATTGTTGTGCCGTTCATCCACGACCATCACCTCATGTTGCAGCATGATAATGCACAGCCCCATGTTGCAAGGATCTGTACACAATTCCTGGAAGCTTGAAACTTCCCAGTTCCTGCATGGCCAGCATACTCACCGTACATTTCACCCATTGAGCATGTTTGGAACGCTCTGGATCGGCATATACGACAGCGTGTTCCAGTTCTTGCCAATATCCAGCAACTTTGCACAGCCATTGAAGAGGAGTGGACCAACATTCCACGAGCCACAATCAACAACCTGTTCAACTCTATGCGAAGGAGATGTGTTGCACTGCTTGAGTTAAATGGTGGTCATATCAGATACTGACTGGATTTCTGACTCCCCTGGCCCCCCTCCAAATACATTAAAACTGCACATTCTAGAGTGGCCTTTTATTGTGGCCAGCCTAAAGCACACCTGTGCAATAATCATGCTGCCTAATGAGCATCTTAATATGCCACACCTGTGAGGTGGATGGATTATCTCAGCAAAGGAGAAGTGCAAACTAACACAGATTTAGACAAATTTGTGAACCATATTTGAGAGAAATAGGTCTTTTGTGTACATAGAAAAAGATTTAGATCTTTGAGTTGAGCTCATGAAAAATGGGATCAAAAACAAAAGTGTTGCGTTTATATTTTTGTTGAGTGCAGCATTTGCCATAAATCTCTTCATTACAAATAAAATATATTTTATTGAACCCCATGGGGTCTGCATTTTACCCGTCCCATAGTTAGGAGCAGTGGGCAGCCACAGAGTAGTGTATCTTCAATACATGTTTTTCTAGGTGGGGGACACTGGAGTACTCCGAGGAAACCCACGCAGACATGGAGAGAACACACCAACGCCATGCAGAGAGGCCCTGGCCAGCCTGGGCTCGAACGGAGAACCTCCTTATAGCAAGGCAGCAGTGCTAACCACTGTGCAACAGAGCAGCCCAATAGTTTGGACACTGTTAATTCCATAAAATTTTACATTATCTCCAAATATTAGCACCATCTGTAACATTATCTTGTAAATGCATTTACTGAATGTCTTCAATACCATGGCAAAAAGATTAAATTATGCAATTGTGCAATACGCCAGCCAGTGAGCCGTGACTTCCTGCGCGTTCTCGCTTTTTTTCCCCCAGTAATGTTATCTGTGGGGGAAGAGGTCTGTGAGCGTGAGCTAGTTAAGGTGCTTAGCTACGTTCCGCCGGCTGTTGCGGAGTTTCTCTACAACAAAAACACTGGAGCATATTCAACATAAAACATCGTAAAGCAGCCAAATTTCCAAATGTACTCAGATCATAGTTCCTTGCCTGAAAATTAGAAGAATATTATTTAGCTAAGAAACAGAAAACAAATGAATGAATTTATTGAACCTCCACAAGGGAGAAATAAAATGAAATGAGATACATACATGGCACTTTTAACAATTCAAATACAATTCTCGACTAATACATGTAAAAGACCATTTAAAATATATATAAAACATATAGTCTCCGACAGCACATAATTTAAAATGCCCGCAAGAGCAACTGGGCGAGGCTGTGCTCCTGGGAGCCTCTAATATTGAAGCAGCGGTGATGGACAAGGGCCCTCAGGGAGTCGGCAACACCATCCGTACCAGGCAGGACAGCTGCCTTTTGTCTAAAAGGAGCGTAGCCAAGGCCAACTACGGAGGGGGAATAGCCCTAAGAGTGGACAGACTCCAAAAGGGTCCCATCCACCACAACACTGTCAGCAACAAATTTGGCTAATAAGGCACAGTTAAAATCACTGGCCACTGATACAGACCTAAACATGCAGCTAAACAGTGACAGTCTAGAATAGTTTCTGGTATCAACAGCCTCACGAATATTTACAACCTCAAGTAACTTTGAGTGCCATGACCGTTTAGGTAAACCCAAGATGCGTTTTATGCTTGAACTCTGAAATGATTCCAGCTTGTTCAAATCGGCCTCGCTCGTGGGTGTACAATTAGAACCAAAAAGCATAATAGGGCAAATGGCTGTCTTCCAAACCTGGACCTTAGCTCCCGTAACCAGCCCAGGGTAAGATAGCCCCGCTTTAGAGAGACCAAAGGCCCTACGCCTTGCACCAGACAGTCGATTTTGTACATGACTCGTGGATTTTAAATCTGAGCTAAAGGTTACTCCCAACCAGGGCGGGATCAAGGACTACAGAATTTCCACATTTGTGACGGGGAGTTTGGGGGTCTTCCCCCAAATGGGGGTACAGGGGGCAACCCTAACCCTAACCCCCCCTTTGGGGGGTCCAGGGGGGTGGAGCTCCCCTTAAGAAAACAAATTTCAGCAATTTCAGAATGAAAATGTGGCATCTCCTGGCATTAAAATAGCATATATTCAACAAATAACAACTTAACATTAAGAACCATTTAAGGGTTGTTGTTTTTTTTTTTAATCCAGTGGCACTTCAAATTTCCAGAATTGATGAACAAGTTATATATTTATATCAAAATGTTGAGACTAGCTTTGTCACACTTTTCTTATATATATATATATATATATATATATATATATATATATATATATATATATATATATATATATATTAGCAGTTGATGGGGGAAAAAAAACTTGAAAAAAACACTGCCTGGTGAATAGAGTGATTAAAAAAAATCTTCATATATTTATGAGTCAGAGACATAATATCCAAACATAAAAACAATTCAACAAGTCAATTCTAAACATGGAGAACAAGGCTTTAACTGACCTTTCTGGTGTAGCTGACACTGTAACAGGGCCTTTCAGTTTCACTCAGATAGCCACAGCCAAAAAAAGGTAATCCAAAATGATGTAAGACACAGTTTGGGAACATGTCCATGCAGCTCTGTCTATTTTCAAAACCTGCACCACTCTAATCCACTGACACAATGATAAGCTGTGTAATATTGTTGAACCTGTCTGTTTAAAGTCTTTCAGAATTTCTTTTTTGAAAGATGATGATTAATTAAAAAAAAAAAGGACCTGCTCCCAACACATCCACACTTTGGGAGACCTGTACAGGGTTTCCACCCAGATGCCACACCAGAGGGGTCGAGAAATTTGACTTTCCAAATATGATACATTTAGTTTTGGCAATACCAAAAGTACATACCGACAAAGTACATTCAAAGTCAATTCACGACTTTGCCTTGACTTTGAATGTAAATCTGTAATGCGAAAAATTCGTTTTGGGTCCGATGTGAAAGCAGCGTTACCAATCCTGGGGTGCATTTCCCGAAATCACAGATGCTTACTTACATAGTCAGACCCATTGACTGAATGGACAAATTATGTTCGTACGCTTTTGGGGAACGTAACCCTGCCCTTCTCTCTCAGGAGTGTCCCGCTTAGATGCCGAAAAGAATTCTGGGATGTGCGTGCTGTCAAGTTCACCCAAGTTACCATCCGATTCAAGGACTGTATTTTTGTTGAATGGGAGTGAATGGAGACGCGTCGTCCATCTTTTATACAGTCCTTGATCCGATTCATCCTGGGAAAAAGGCGTATCAAGAACACTTCCGAGACCGGTAACCGTTCTCGTCAAGATGCGAACTTTGAAGTGGGACAGTACATGGTCTCAGAGGGATGACGTTTCACAAGTTCACAAGAACAAAAGTAAAGAGAAGAACGCATGAACGGCCAAGTTCTGCAATAGCGGAAGTTGACTGAAATCTTGTAAAATCTCGCTTCCGCGATCGTCATGTGGTTTATAGATACTGCGAATGGTTCCAGGACGTTGCTGGCGGGCAATTTAAATGCATAATGTAAAAGCGGTTAGATAGACATACCTGCAATTCTCGGTAATTACTGGTCAATAAATAGCGTCATGGTTTTAGTGCCTTCGAATTATTAAAATAATTAAAACGACTAAATTGAGTTTTAGTCATTTAAAGAGCGTGTTCCTGTTATCGATTACTTTGAATTCTTAGTGTGTTTGCTTTTTGCTCCAATGCTTGTTTAATAAAATCCTAATGTTTATTATGCAGAGGGAGGGGAAGTAACGTTTCAGTTTAATTTTCTATCATTTCTTTATTTGTTTGGAGTTTTAATAATCCCATGAAAATGGAGGATATTCGTTATCATTTCAATGATGACTTTTATAAACTTCATGACTTTCAGAAAGGACAGAGAACTGACAGGTTCCTATCAATGAGTATTAACTGACAGCACAATTAGATCTTGCATTATTAAAAGCAGCATAATGTTCAGTGTAGCATCTTGGACAATCCACTGGAAATTATTACAATTTATTTGTTCATCATTTTTATGTACATTTGCACTTATGTATTGGTGTTTAGTGATTAGTTCAAAAAACCTTTTCATTGACTTTGCATGCAGAAGGTATAAATTTATCTTGGCTTGCATGTACAGAAATATTTTTAGGAAGGTCTCATTAAACACTTTACATCTAGGCAGAACAAGACACATTAAAACACAAATTAGTCTTGTGATACGCATACATTTTATGTTTTATGTAAGATACATTTATCTTTTTACAGTATTATTATAAGTGACATAATGCTCTCTTCACCAGTATAATACATTTGTGAACAGGACGTGTAGCCTTTCACATTCATGGATTAAGTCACTTCGTATTCCTGGTAGCAGTCTGTCAATTGACCAGTAAGGTTGAGGTTGCACAAGAATTATTTTGTTTAGAAAATTTGATTTCTCATTTCCAGGCCCCTGTTTACCAGCCAAACGGTGCCTGATTTATAGAAGTGCTCCTTTTTTAGAAAGGTAAGGTTATTTACTACAGATTTCATGCAGAAACACAAGTTTTAAGACATTTTTAGGGTTGTGATGACATGTGTCCTTCCATTGCCCTCCCCTCGATTTTTTATTTTTTATTATTATTATTTTTTTTAATATAATGCACGTGAGACCTCATTCTAATGATAATTGGTCATTGATGCGGCCAGAAGTTGCTAAGTCTTCTTGGATAGAGATTATATTGAAATGTATATTTTCTTTTGGAGGTGTGCCGCCTGCAGCTAACTATTGTTTGATTTAAGAAGTTTCACTTTTTCATTATTGGACCTTTGTATTGACACCAGATATCAGTATAGAGTCAAAACTTACTAACAGGTGGCAATTATATTATACCAAACAATATAAGGACATGCACATCTTTTTGTCAAGTACGCTGGGTGCTTGGTCAAAAATGGTATAGGCCTACAGCCAAGCATAAGGTGAAGTAATTCAGATTCACACACCAGGTAGCTCGTGTTTGACAGAATTTATTTACCAGCGGGTGATGTTTTGTGCTCTACTTAATTGGACACAGTATTTCACTTTGCTCTGAATGTATTCTGTACAGCTGTGGCCTGGGCAGACAGACAGCGGCTGCTTACACAAAATGGCAAGATCGCGCAGTAATAGCCAGGACCCAGACTGCAAGGGCCCCAGTCATCTCTTGTTGGGCCTCTCCCTCTTGAGCCACAGAGGACTGTCCCCCATGGCTGCCCCCCCACCAACTTCCTTTCATAAACTGTCTCTCGGCTCCCTCCTCACAAATGCCTGCTGCGCGCACGCATTACCCTGTCAAATTATTTTCATGATGATTCACTATTGTTCGAGCAGTGCTCTGATACCTTATCTCTTCTCTGTGGTGGTCACAAGACCCCGGAGACCAGACACTTATGGAGGAAGATGGAGCTGGTGTAAGCAAGCCAGCCTTCTGGACTCCAGGGGCTGGGTATCGTGGGATCGCTGCGACAGAAGTCACGAGCGATTTCAGCCACGTGCAGAGCAGGAGGCTCAAGGGAACAACGCAACGGCAAATGTGAAAGTATTTAAAATTAATTCTTTTATTTTATTTTTACAAATTATTAAATGTCATTGCTTAGATACACATTGCTCTTATGTAGTAACTTAATTGTGGACATGTACTGGAGTTTTATGATGTTATGAATAAAGTTATAGAACTGAACATTTTTATACTCCACCCTTGTATTAAAATGAATTGTAATACTGATGACTTGCATTTATTTCACTTTTGTTTAATTAAACAATTGGATTTTACTTTAAAATCTTTTGAAATTACGCAGAACATGGATTCTACCTGGAATTGTCTGATGTATGTTGGCTTATACTATTTCCCCATGGCGTGATCTTTGGTGGTGGTAGGGGGTACGCATCCCTGCCCATAACATCCTTTGTTAAACATATCAATGAAAACAAAATGTGCTGCCTCAGACACAAGTGTTTAATTAGTTCTGTCCCTGTAATCGTTCACAAACTAGTCCATCATTGTGCTCAATGGAATAATTGGCACCCTTCAGTAAAACTGCGCAATACAAGATGGAGGGAAGGAAGTCTATTTATCATCATGATCTTTCATTACAACTATTTACAGAAATCTAACTTTTAATTGCAGTAACATAATTGAAAGAAACCTTGAAATTTTGGCAAGAATCTATTGTTTCTCAAAAATGTGTGTCCCACCATTACTGTCAACTCTGCACTTGATTTGGGTGACCTCACTTTGCCTGGATAACAGCTTGTAGTTTTCCTCATTAATGTATGAGGAGGTTGCTGAACACATGGAATGGGATCTCAATGTTCAGAATTTCTCCACGTCCTTCAGATTCAGAGCTTAATGCTTGCGGACTCTCTCTGTCATTTCATCCCACAGATTTTTTAAAGGGTTTATGTCAGGAGACTGTGATGGTCATGGCAAAACTTAAATGTTCTGCGGTTACTGAACCATTTTTGACTAGATTTTCAGGAGTGCTGTCGTGGTTTTGTTCTGGTTTTATTGAATATCAGCTAGTATTAGATAGGGTCCGTGACATAATTAATCCTAATATGATGTTCAGGGCTTTTGGAAAAAGAACAGTCCCACAGCTACAAAATGAATGAATACACATGTAGGAATAAAACATTAAGAATACAAGAAAACACAAGTACAAGAAGAAAATACAAACGATACAGCCCAGTAGGGAATGAGTAAAGATAGAAATGTACTGAATGATCTTTTTCCTGATTCCACTGAATTTATTTGCCATTTGTAATGTAATTGGTTTTCTTAAACTCCAAGCTGAATAAATATTGTTAGATATTGCAAATATACAATTAAATACCAATTTAATTGGGCCTACATCATTTCAGTCAGACCTCATTACACATATACTGTGAGGTTTCACGAAATTAACCAAGTGCGACAGCCAGCAAAATACAAAAAGGAGGCTTTATTTCTGAAGGGGAAACACCCCAACAGAGACAGTACAAAGTCCGCAATCCAAAAACAGAATCCAAGGGGCAAAATCCAGATCCGTAAACAGGGCACCAATCACAAAAATCATAGTCAGACAAAAATGGATCAATAAACAAGAATGCAGCAAAGTACAGTGAGAAGGCAAAGCTCGAGGTCTAGGACAGTCCAGTCAGAAAGATAATCACAATGATACTAGGCAAGAGAAGCGCAGCACAGGTAGCAAGGGAAGTAATGATCTGACAAGGAAGTGCTACAGTCATCTAATATACATTTCCGGGTGACCACATGACAAAGGAACACAGGTGCAATCAATGGGGATGATAACCATGGAGAGACACATTGGGAACAAACTAATTACATGAAATTGGCCATAGCCAAAACACAGACAAGGATCACAAGACAAACCTATAGACACATAAACAGCTCCAGCAAGGAGTACTAAAGTGCATAGGTAATAAGAGAGAAAGAACAGCACAAAGCAGTTGTGGAGACCCACAGAAACGCAGCAGAGATAACTAGGGAGAGACAAGAGGCGGAGACTAGAATAGGGCGAATGCTGTGAGATCTTTAGTCAATTAGTAAGTGCAGCTATACAATCCCGAGTGCTTGTTAGTAAGTTAGTCAAATATACAATATTAGTGTTGGTTAGTAATGATCAAAAATAACAAACAGTTAGTATGTGTTAGTAAGATAGCAAAAGTAAGAGGAAGGAAGAACACAAGATAATGAAAGAAGATTGAAACCCAGAAACCAATAAATCACCCGAAGGAGTGGCACGCTATATTAGGGACTGTGAGCAAAGACAACACTCAAGACAAGACAGGGGGAGACGAAGTGCAATGCATGGGACAGAAACATGGCATGGAATAAACTGAAACTAAAACATGGAATCTAAATATCAATACACAATCCTATTAGTCAAGACATAAGCAGAAGTCCAGAAACACACCGTTCAGTCAAAACATGGCACAAGGCCAGGCACAGAACTTGATACATGGGCATGAACATGGTACATGGCATGGCAGATGCAGAATCACAACATATACTTGACTTTGATTATAATCCAGGATTTTTTTAGGGGTACCAAGACTTATGTAACAGAGTTTGGAGGACAAATAGTACAAACCCAGGCTTGTTAGACCTCGCATAGAGACAAAAAAGATAAATGACTGACTAGAAATAATTTTTATAGAGATAATAAAAGACATTTTTCATTCAACTCAATCGGAACCGAAATAAAAACGAATGGTAGATTAGGTTTCTTATTGTGAACATATTGAAGAGATTGACGTAACGATACAAAAACCTTGAGATAAGCGTAGCCATTGCTACAACAATGAACTGCAATATTAAGCTAACAAACGTCTCTCAATGAATATTGCGTGCCTGAAACGCTTAAATTTCGTACCGCATTTTTACTTTTACCATGAATATTCGATTAGAAACCTAAAGGTTCACATTTGTCTTACTTAGTCTAATTTTCATCTCTGCACTTAGTTGGCTAGTTGACATTTTTCAAAGTAATACAAGAAACTTAAAGTAAAACTTCATTCCGAAGTAGCGACGGCGTCGGGTCACTGAGTCACGGACGTACACCAGGTCAGTGAGCATTTTAGAGAGGAGATTTGGGACGGCGTGTTTAGTTATTGGCAGTTGCTACGGGTACGGCAGTTTTCGAATGCATTTAAATGTAGAGAGGTTTGACAGTCCCAATTTCAAACCCTGTCCTAACCTAACCCTGACCCCTATGTTATGGGTACAGGTGTCGATTTGAAGGGATTAGGATAAGGATTGGGTGTTAAGGTAGTTGGCCTGTCTTCATCAGAACGAAGTTAAACTCGCCAGCTATTTTTCGGTTATGGAAATTATCCCGACAGGACGAATTTGAATCTCCATGAGCCCGAAAGCCCTCCGCTCCAGAAACGAAGACGCCACACAAATAGCTGGCTAATTCCGTTGCTGGACCAAGATTTATTGGGGGAAAAAATTCCCGATCAAATTAGCAGGCTATTTGCGTCTTCACTACAAAATAGCCAGCTAATTAGATATCGGGCTAATTTCAAAACCGCTAAATAGCTAGCTAATTTGAAACTTCGTCCTGATGAAGACACATCTAATGAAGCGAGAGGTTGTATTTATTAATGAGTGATGTTAACTGAATGGCTTCTCTGTCCCCCGATTATTCTTGTTTGCCTTAGCTGATCGAGGCTAACGTTAGATCCCCGGGTACATAACGATATCGGCTGGGTAAAAAACGATCTCGTCTCAGAAATGTGTGTTTCTGATGTATAATCTGATGATTCGATATATGTGACTTGGGTACTTGTCGATCGAACCCTGGTCGAAGGTGACCCTATTAGCTTCACCAGCCGCTATATTAGCACTCTCACTCAAGGCTAAGCTGGACTTCCGCTTTTTTTTTTTTTTTTTGGATCTCTGAACCATCGATGAGTGACGTCATTGTTTTATGATTGAAAAGTTATAAAACGTATGACATCACAATGGACATTCTACCCTATAAATTGCCATTTTCTGTGACTCAGAACCCATTTTCGAGGCCATCCGGTCGCGTATTGAGCCAGCGCTGTTGATAGATTGTGATAGATTGGAATCAGTTATATTTGATTTCATTACTTCAAGAATTATATTTGAGTATTTTGTTTTGATTTTCCTGCTTAAGACATCGCGATAAAAAACTCATACCTTAACATGGAGGAAAACAAAATGTTCGTTGCTGCCACGACTTGGTCAACATTGAGGATAGGCCAAGCTGTAAGCTGTTCATTTACTGTAATTACAACATGCAAATGGTCTC
The DNA here is from genome assembly GCA_029721435.1 of Gymnothorax reevesii. Lineage (NCBI taxonomy): Eukaryota > Metazoa > Chordata > Actinopteri > Anguilliformes > Muraenidae > Gymnothorax > Gymnothorax reevesii. The sequence continues at coordinate 173,911,023 of CM056574.1, forward strand.
AGAGCCTCTTCTCTGTCCTTTTACATGATTGGATCATCATTGCTTGAGCTTTTCTTTGTCCATGTCTTGGCCTGCACTGGAGTTATTGAGTTTGTTGACTCTGTTTTGTGTTCCTTTGGTGTCCACAGGTGAAAAACAGAATATGCCAATGTAAGTTTCTAATTGTGCAGGTTATTGCATTTTTGACCTCTTGCAAATTTCATTATTCTTATTTGTTTATTTTACTGCGCAGTTTGAGTTCAACTTGATTTTTACTTTGTTTAGGGACTGAAAACAGAGTTAGGAGACAGCATGAAGGAAGACTTGCTGCCCAAACAGAGGTTTCAGATCTGCATAAAAAAGTGAGTTTCAGGATCTTGAGTATTTGGCCCTCATATCAGCATCATGTCAAATGTCCTGACTGATAAGATTGAAGGTCACACAGTAGTAGTGCTATGATGTCTTGATGAATGTTTGTTTTTCTATGCGCTAGTGTAATTTAGTCTTTGTAAATTTGTTATTAACATTTTAAAGTGGTGATTAATCTCGTAATATAACTAAATTACTATAACAATTTAACATTGAGCAGGAGCGGAAGAGTCACAAGAACCTTGAGGAGAAGCTCCACACGGAGAGCCGCTCTCTCCAGGAAAAAGAGACCGCCTGTGCACAGTAAATATCTACTAAACGTCTCCTGCAATAAATAGGCTCTGAGATGAAGGCATTAGAAATGTGAAAATAATGATGGTCTATGCTGTGCTCTTTGTCTCATAGAGAACTTGAGGAGGAGCGTGCAAAGATGGCACAGGAGCGAGAATATCACCAGGAAATGATTGCTGCCCCCAAGAGCCAGCTGGAGAGGACCACCATCCTCACGCAGGAAAACGCGACCACATTACTGCGGTAAATATCAAGTAAAATTGTTGCGTGAACAATGACTTTTTAGGTGATGAGTTTCAGGGTCTATTCTAGGAAAATGATGGTGTAATATTTCACGATGACATCATGTTGACCAACAGCTTACACACTGCCCTCATAAATGTGACTTGTAAATAGTCTTAATTTGTGATTTCGGCAAGATGAAGCCATGCAACATTGTTTGTACTGCTCCATCACAGTGTATTTAAAGGTGACCTAATATGCTATTTTTCCAAGTTTATATTTTGGTCTTTGACTACCCTACAGTACTCTTGGTCATGCAAAGTAAAAAAAGGGTACTTATTTCGCTCATACTGCCATCCTCAAAAAACCCCATTTGTCGTCTATAGTAGTCTCTGCCTGAAACGCCTCACTGGGGCGGCTCTTCCGCTATGGCCCCCACTCCCCGTGTGCCCACTTTCTTCTGACTGGCCAGCTCCGTGGGGGGCGGATCTAGGCGGGATGAGGCAGCAGAACACAGTTTTTCTGGTCCGGCTCCAGAGTGAAACTGGCACGTCTCCCGAAAGAATCGACGGGCATATTCTGCAATCTAATGCAGTACATGTGTATAGATCAAATGAAATTAACTTGTTCTAATAAATGCAATGGCGACAGTGGAGGATGCAGTGTGAAAGTCTGGCAGCTCAAGCACAAATTTGCTATCGGCTACAGTTTGCTACGGCAACAGTTGGTGAGTACAGCGGTTTTTCTGCTCCTAACCTAGGATGCAGGGAAAGCTAGAATCCTCCCCATATCGACACATTTGTAGAACGGCCTTTTCGGAAATTGCCCGTGGTAATGGTTTACTTATTGCTTCGGAATGGCCAGCTTTTCCTTGCGGAAAATGGGCGCATTATGGATAGCGTGCAAGAGCTAGACAGAGCTCCAGGTATGTCTTGAATACAGGTTTTACAGACCGTAAGTTCCGTCTGCGTGAACCGTTGCTTATGTGGAGCTAGCGAATCGATCACTTTTACAGGAAACAATTTAATATTCAATCGATGGCAATGCAGAGAAATCGTTTGCTATACCGGACACGTTATAGCCTGTGCGCGTCCCTATTGCTTTCACCGGTAGAGCTTGCCCAGACATTGGAGATGTATCAGGCGGACCCCGGTCATGAATGAGTAGCGATCGTTTCATAAGCACCCAAAAACGCACCCCAAGCTCTGCAAAATCTATATCTTGTCTAACTGCAGCCCAGCTCGGCAGACACATACAGCACCTCTCCATTTAGCTTCAACTGTAGTGGCTACAATCAGGCAACGTCATGATGAAACTGTCACATTGATGCTTACCGAAGTAACACAAGCATACTGATCATAATTCCTGCATATAAGTCAACCAGAAGCATTTTTAATTAGCTGAGCACGCAAACTACCATGCAGTAGTTGATAAGCGGTCTTGACTTTGAATGTAATCTGTTGCGCGAAAAATTCGTTTCGCGTCCGGTGTGAAAGCTGCTTAACGCTCCCATTGCGCCTGTATTCGCGTCTTTGCGTTGACTTTGAATGTAGCCAATCTGTCGTGCGAAAAATTAATTTTGTGTCTGATGTGAAAGCAGCTTTATGGATAGTACGTAACAGCCAGAGAGAGCTTGGTTATGTTATGAACATAATACAGGTTTTGCAAACTGTAAGTTCTGTTAGCAAGACAAGTTGCTTATGCGGAGTTAGTGAGTTGATCACTTCTACAGGAAAGAATTACCTATTTAATATCCGCCTTTTTTGGCTTTTTATTAGCCACAACAATTTCTAAAGGGGGATGAAATTTTGTCAAGGTAGTGCAGAGAAATAATTTGTAAACCGGTAGAGCTTCTGCGTTTCACATTGCTTTCATGGTAGCACCAGATAGCTTGCTCAGACATTTGTGAAGTATCCGGCTGATCCGTCATGGATAAGTGAAGCGATCACTAACTGTAGTGGCTACAATCGGGCAATGTTATGATGAAACTGCCACATTGATGCTTACCGAAGTATCACAAGCATACCGATCAAAATTACCGCATATAAGTTAACCAGGAACATTTTTAATTAGCACGACACGCAAATTAACATGCAGTAGCTGGTAATCGAGCGGTCATAACCACAGAGACAAACCCTTGCAATACAGGTTTTACAGACAGCAAGTTCTGTTACTGTGAACAGTTGTACCAAACATCCAAATTACAAACAAGTATTAAAAGTTAGCTTCAAATGAGGTTTATGTTCACACGCCTGCTGTAGAATTTCCCCTGATATCACTCTTACATATTTCGGACACAAACATTAGCAACAGTAACTTGGCTATATTAGCCGCTGTGCTACAGCCATAATCAACTGGCTGTCATGTCAGGTTGGCTTATGAAATGGGAAATGCTGAGCACAAGCAGCTAACGTTCCTTTTGGCCGTGGCTGTTTGCTGCCAGCAAACAAAAAAAGCTACCCACTGATTTCCGGTTGCATCGTCTTTTGGAAGAGAAATATTAGTTTTTTTCTTTGCGTCCAAAAGTCAACGGACAAGTAGCTTTGGGAGAGTTTCTGACAAAATTGCACCTCAAATGATCTGTGGTTCTTCTTTTGTATTTCCAAAAGTGTAGACCCTACTAAGGCATAGTATGATCTGCCGTTGTCAGTGCCTGCTAGAACTGTTTCCGGTGTGGGCAGGTCCAGCGCAGTGGTTGGCTCTGGCTAGGTCTGTACTAATTGGACAGCACACCCTGACGTCAGGTTTTGCCCAGATCTCGTGAAGATCTCGGGAGGAGCTGTTCAGGGAGGAAATCACGCTCATGAAATCACGTTCTTGGATTACGGCAAAATCCTTGTATCTTATTTTTAGAAACTTTTCAGAGGTTGAGCATGGACAACCAACAAAAAACATTACTAATATGTATTAAAAGAAGGATCAGCATATTAGGTCCCCTTTAAATGTACATATACCAAATAAATAGGCTTTGAGATGAAGGCGTTAAAAATGTAAAAATAATGATGCTCTTGACTGTGCTCTTTGTTTCTTAGAGAACTTATGGATGAGCGCGCAAAGTCAGCACAGGAGCAAGAAGAACACCAGAAAGAGATAACTGCTCTCAAGAGCCAGTTGGAGAGAACCACCATCCTCGCGCAGGAAAATGAAACCACATTACTGCGGTAAATATCATGTAAAATTGTTGCGTGAAAAATGACTCATAAGATGACGAACTTAAAGATCCGGTCCAGGAAAATTATGGTGTAATAATTCAGGATGTCATCATGTTGATCAACAGCTTACACACTGCCCTTACAAATGTGACATGTAACTCATCTTAATTTGTGATTTCGACAAGATGAAGCCATGCAACATTGTTTGTACTGTTCCATCACACTGTATTTAAATGTACATTTACCAAATATGAAATTGAAATGATGGAGTCCATTGTGTTTGTTGTCGTCTCTCAGGAAACTTTCTGAGGAGGAAGCGCTTCGCCAAGAGTTAGTTTCTAAGTGGAATAAACAGTCGTGTGACCATGAAAACATGCTAAAGTTGCTTGAGGATCAGGTGACTATTTCAGGTTTCAGCCAAAAGTTATTTTGCACTTTTCCATTAAAAAACAATTTACCATTCTTCTAAATTTTCTGAGAGGATTCTACATATTGAGACATTCTGTACACCCATTTGCTCAATTTAGAATCAGAAACTCCTGGAAAAGTTGCAGAGGACAGAGAAATCGGAGCGCTCTGCCAAAGCAAAAATTGGAGAGCTGAAGGTACGGAGCTTTTTTGGGTTTATGTCCCTCATATCAGCAACATGTCAAATGTCCTGACTGATAAGATTGAAGGTCACACAGAATGCTAAAACTGATGTTAAAATAATTTCATACTCAAGGAGAAATGCAAAGAAATTCAGAAAATGGCGACAAATTCAGCCAAGGAGTTAGAAGAGCTGAAGGCAAACATTGAGCAGGAGCGGGGCGTCCAGCACAGTGAGATTCACACCCTCCAGAGGAAGCTCCACTTGATGAAATGCCTGATGCAGGAGAAAGAGGCCATCTTCCAGCAGTAAGTCTCTACTAAAGTCTCATGCAATAAATGGAAACTGAGCCTGATTTCATTAGCACCCCTCTGAGGATGATGGCCACTCACTTCCAGCGATGGGAGGACTTTCTGCTGCAGCAAGATTCAAACATTTGAATCTTTTGAAAGCTTCTGAAACTTTGTTGCAGCTGGAAGAAAAGATAACATAAGCAATTAAATCCTAACAATTTTTCATTTGGATGTTACTACATCAAATGACTTGAAAAATTTAAATTCCTTTGGACTGAACCATGCACAATAACAGAGGTATTTATTATTTGCAGCGAGGGTATGGTGCAGTTGTGACTGTGAGACAAAAGGATGCAATCTGAAAGCATTAAAATGTAAAAAAAAAAAAAAGTGGTCTACACTGTGCCCTTTTTCTCTCAGAATACTTGAGGAGGAGCGCGCAAAGTTAGCACAGGAGAGAGAAGATCACCAGGAAGACATTACTGTCCCCAGAAGCGAGCTGAAGAGGACCTCCATCCGCGCACAGGGAAACGTGGCAAAATTACTAGAGTAAATATCAAGTAAAATTGTTGCGTGAACAATGACTTTTGAGCTGACGAGTTTCAAGATCCGCTATCTCGAGGAAAATGATGGTGTGATAATTTACAATGTCATCATGTTGACCAACAGTTTACACACTGCCCTTACAAATGTGACTTGTAAGTAGTCTTAATTTGTGATTTCAACAAGATGAAGCCATGCAACATTGTTTGTACTGTTCCATCACACTGTATTTAAATGTACATTTACCAAATATACAGGCTCTGAGATGAAGGTGTCAAAAATGTAAAAAATAATGATGGTCTATACTGTGCTCTTGGTCTCTAAGACAACATGTCCTGGACTGCGCAAAGATGGCACAGGCGCGAGTAGAACACCAGGAAGAGGTTGCTGCTGTCAAGAGCCAGCTGGAGAGGACCACCATCCTCGCAGTGGAAAACACGACCAAATTACTGCGGTAAATATCAAGTAAAATTGTTGCGTGAACAATGACATTTTAGGTGACAAGTTTAAAGATCCGGTCCAGGAAAATCTACTAACAGTCTCATGCAATAAATGGGCTGTAAGAAGACAGTCATAGAATTAGTGATTTCAGTGTATTGATGATTTTGTGGCCTACTGCAGTTTAGTAAAGCAGCCTGTAGTCATTACATTGTTCAAATACAAGAAATTTGGTTGTAACATGTGCACATTCCATCTATATATGAATGCTGTTATTGATAAATGTGATATTATCCTAATATAACATCATAGTTGTACAATGATAAATAATACAGTCGAAGGTCAGAATTTGTGCTTTGCTGAATCCCACGGATTCTATTTTATAGAAAAATAGCCGAAGAGGAGGCCAATACTGCCAAGGCCAATGCAGAATTTGCTGAATATAAGAAGGAGTTGGCGCGCTTTAACAGGGAGCCTCAGAATTACCTGAAGGAGGTGAGAGCAGTCACAGAGCACCAGTAGTAGTGCTGTGATGTCTAGAAGAAGGTTTTTTTTTGTATGCGCTAGAGTAATTTAGTCTTTGTAAGTCTGTTATTAACATTTTAAAGTGCTTTTCAATCTGGTAATATAGCTAAATTACTACAAAAATTAAACACTGAGCAGGACCTGCGCAGCCACAAGAACCTCGAGGAGAAGCTCAACATGGAGATCCGCTTGCTCCGGGAAAAAGGGACCGCCTGTGCACAGTAAGTATCTAACTAGACAATTCCCGCAGAAATTGTAAGAGTGGGCCTGGTCTCTGCAGGTCGGGACAAAGGGGTGCCCTGAGATGCTGCTTGGACTACTCAATCGCCTATTTTGGCTCTGTTTATATTTTGTCTGCATTTTTTAGACGTAAAAAAGGTGGTTGCTATGGTGTTCTGAGTGGTTGCTAAGGCATTGCTCGAGCCGCACAATTAAATATATATATTGTATGGGTTTTCTCAAAGCTGTAAGACTAATTGCGAACCAACATTTTTACGGAATAATAAATAAAAATATAGGCACAGAATAATATCACACTGTCCTATTGGGGAGAGTAGTGGGCCTGCACTCAGCTCAGGCCCTCTAATAAAAGTCTCCTGCAATACATAGGTTCAGAGGTGAAGGCGTTAAAAGTGTAAAAATAACGATGGTCTATGCTGTGCTCTTTGTATCTTAGAAAAGTTGAGGAGGAGCGCGCAAAGGCTGCATGGGAGCGAGAAGAACACCAGGAAGAGATTGCCATATTAATGCGGTAAATATCAAGTAAAACTGTTGTGTGAACAATGACTTTCGAGGTGACGAGCTTAAATCTGGTCCAGGAAAATGATAATGTGATAATTCAGGATGTCATCATGTTGATTAACAGTTTACACGCTGCCCTTATAAATGTGACATGTAACTAATCATAATTTGTGATTTCGACAAGATGAAGCCATGCAACATTGTTTGTACTGTTCCATTACGCTGTATTTAAATGTACATTTACCAAATAAGTAGGCTCCGAGATGAGGGCATTAAAATGTTAATATAATGTTGGTCTACGCTGTGCACTTTGTCTCTTAGAAAACTCAAGGAAGAGCGCGCAAAGTTAGCACAGAAGCGACGAGAACACCGGGAAGAGATTACTGCCCTCAAGAGCCAGCTGGAGAGGACCGCAGAGGATGAGGTGATTATTTCAACCAAAAGTTATTTTTGCACTTCTCCATTAAAAAACAATTTTCCGTTCTTCTAAATTTTCTGTGTGAGGATTCTACATTTGGAGACTTACTGTACACCCATTTGCTCAATTTAGCATGAGAAACTACTGAAACAGTTGCAGAGGACAGAGGAATCGGAGCACTCTGCCAAAGCAGAAAATGAAGAGCTGAAGGTACGGAGCTGATTTGGGGTTTTGGCCCTCATATCAGCAACATGTCAAATGTCCTGACTGATAAGATTGAAGGTCACACAGAATGCTAAAACTGATGTTTAAATAATTTCATACTTAAGGAGAAATGCAAGGAATTCCAGGAAATGGTGACAAATTTGGCCATGGAGTTAGAAGAGCTGAAGGCAAACACTGAGAAGGAGCGGGACGTCCAGCACAGTGAGATTCAGACCCTCCAGGAGAAGCTCCACATGATGACCTGCCTGATGCAGGAGAAAAAGACCACCTTCCAGCAGTAAGTATCTACTAAAGTCTCATGCAATAAATGGGCTGTAATAAGACAGGCATAGAATTGGTGATTTCAGTGTATTGATGATTTTGTGGCCTACTGCCGTTTAATAAAAGTCATCTGAGCATGTGCATTGAACTTCTGCCTGTAGTCGTTACAATGTCCAAATACAAGAAATTTGGGTGCAAACATGTGCACGTTCTATCGTGTTTCATCAGACTATATATGAATCCTGTTATTGATAAATGTGATATTATCCTAATATAACATCATAGTTGTACAATTATAAATAATACAGTAGAAGGTCAGAATTTGTGCTTTGCTGAATTCCATGGATTCTATTTTATAGGAAAGTAGCCGAAGAGGCGGCCAAAACAGCCCAGGCCAATGCAGAATTCGCTGAATATAAGAAGGAGTTGGCGCGCTTCAATAAGGAGCCTCAGAATTACCTGAAGGAGGTGAGCATAGTTACAGAGCACCAGTAGTAGTGCTGTGATGTCTAGATGAAGGTTTGTTTTTGTATGCGCTAGAGTAAGTTAGTCTTTGTAAGTCTGTTATGAACATTTTAAAGTGGTTATTAATCTGGTAATATAGCAAAATTACTAAAAAAATTTAAACATTGAGCAGGAGCGGTGCAGCCACAAGAACCTCGAGGAGAAGCTCTACATGGAGATCCGCTATCTCCAGGAAAAAGAGACCGCCTGTGCACAGTAAGTATCTAATAATAAATAAATGCAATAAATTCATGCAATAAATAGGTTCTGAGATGAAGGCATTAAAAATGTAAAAATAACGATGGTCTTAAAAATGAAAAAATAACGACTGCCTTTATAAATGTGACATGTAACTAGCCTTAATTTGTGGTTTTGACAAGATGAAGCCATGCAACATTGTTTTTACTGTTCCATCACAATGTATTTAAATGTACATTTACCAAATAAATGGGCTCTGAGATGAGGGCATTAAAATGTTAAAATAATGTTGGTCTACGCTGTGCTCTTTGTCTCTTAGAAAACTTAAGGAGGAGCGCAGAATGTTTGCACAGAAGCAACATGAACACCGGGAAGAGATGACTGCCCTCAAGAGCCAGCTGGAGAGAACCACCATCCTCGCGCAACAAAAGGAAAGCGCATTACTGCGGTAAGTATCTGGTGAAACTGTTTGTTAGCTCACCTGACGACGAAGTCAGATGACCTTATGTCATGGCCTGTTTGTTCGTCGTTCGTCTTCGTCGTCGTTCATTGTCCGTAAACATCTTCTCCTCCGAAACCACTGGGCCTATGAAGCTGAAACTTGACAGGTATCTTCCTACCCATGAGGACACCAAAATTTGTTCAAGGCGTTCCGATCCAATTTCAAACATTGAAAATCACATAATTGGCTATCTGAAAGCTATTTATGCACATATTCAGCTGAAATTTGCAGTAGTCAGTACGTGGCAAGATACATCACATATCATACGGCTTTTTCCGTATTACGAATTTTGACCTTGCTTTCACCTTCAACTTTATACAACCCCTGTGAGTTACTTTGAAATCTTTCAAAATCATCTTCTCCGAAACTACTTGGGCAATGAAAGTGAAACTTGACAGGTACCTTGCTACCTATGAGGACACTAAGTTTTGTTCAAGGCGTTCCGGTCCGATTTCAAACATGGCCGTCACAGCGGCCAAATTGAAAATCACATAATTGGCCATCTGAAAGCTATTATTGCACATATTCAGCTGAAATGTGCTATGCAGTCAGTAAGTGGCAAGATACATCACATATAATACCAGTTTTTTCCGTATTTTGAATTTTGACCTTGCTTTAACCCTCAACTTTGTACGACCCCTCTAAGTTACACTGAAACCTTTAAAACTCTTCTTCTCTAAAACTACTTGACCAATGAAGCTAAAACTTGACAAGCATCTTCCCACCCATTTGGACACTAAATTTGATCAAGGCGTTTCCCTTGAGTGGTCAGGTGAGCTACAGGCATAATACCCGTGGCATTTTTTTTTTCTATTTGTTAGAGTAATTAATTTAGTTTTTGTAAATTTGTTATTAGCATTTTAAAGTGGTTCTTAATCTGGAAATATAGCTGAATTACTAATAAACTAGCGCATTGCCCGTGGGGATCAATGGGTTCTAAAGTAATTTCAATCGCTCTTTGGGTTCTATCTCTTTCAGCATTCGCAGTGTGGCGCTGAAGTCTGAGAAACTGAAGCATGAAGAGTCCTCTGCACAGGAGAGATATTTTTAGCTGCCACTGCAGCTCCCTGAGAGGTTCGTTCCATGTCAATTCACACACCCTCCCCAATGGAATCTCTCAAATTTGACTAAAATTCTACTTACAATTCTAAAAATTGCTTTTTGACCCCAAATTAAGGAATCCAAAATTTCAGCTTGATACCTTCAGTCATTTCAACATTATGGCCCTGGGAAATTTGGGTGCCATGCCCACTTTTTTCCTGCGCTTAATTGGTAATCATATCTCGAGTGTTATGTCTGGTGGAAGCAACCAAATGAAAGTCATCCTAATAACAAAAATCAAGGTCTTTATTTCAGTCCGAGTCCAAGCCAGGTAATTACACAGACTGCACAGAGGGGCAATACAGAAATCAGAGTCCAAAAACGAGCAGAGGTTCAAAAGCCAGTAAGCGCAGATTACACCACCAAATCGTCAGGCAGGAGGAGAGTTGAGTGTCTGAAATTCGAATTCAAAAGCCATGGCAGCAATACTCAGTCAGAAATAGTGATCGTACAGAAAACAATTCCAGGCAGGCACAGACAGAAATCGGAATCGAGCAGAAAGGGTGTCAAAGAATCTCAATCAAATCACTGGCGTACAAGGAGCTCGGAGCAGGAAAAGATGATCACCAGTTTGACAAGAGCTAAGCAGAAGTGAGGGACTATATATACACAAGGGGGGTAACGACTTGGTGGGGCAACAGGTGTGAGGGATGATCTAAACATTAACTGAGAGGCGAAAACACAAGAGGCGATAAAACAAGACAAAATGAGAAACAACGACAAAGACTAGATATCACAGGACATCCTGAAACAAATACGGCTCCATTCAAGGAGTGCCTAAGTGGGGAGAGATGGGATAAACAGATTAGTATAAGAGATAGTTGCAAAGTGTCTGCAGAAATAAAGGAAAAACACTGGGAGAAAAAAAAGAGGGGGCGGAGTTACAGATTAGTGTGGAAAGCAGAGAGAATAAATTAGTTGGTAGTTGGTAGTCTGTGAAAAATTAATATTAGCCAAATGTGCAAGTTAGTATGTTAGTTATTTAAAGGATTAGCATATTTGTAATGGTTAGCAGATAAACTCGATGAAACATACAGTGTAAAGACGTTAAAATATTGGTTACAGTAGTTTCAATGTAGCAACGCCCACTGGCAGTTAGATTATTACCACTGCTTAATTTCTGAAGCGACAGTTTCTCTTTTAAATTATTTCACTATTTCGCCTTGTCATGGCCAAAGGAACGACCTTAAGCGTTTGTGATACTGGCTTTAGCTAACCAGGCGCCACGACCGGCGAGGCGGATGAGAGTGACTGCGTGGTCCACGGAGGAGTAGTGCATGGAAAAAATCATTGCTGGGAATGAGACTGCTGATACTGGGCGGACGGAACGGTGAGGGGATGATGGGTGTATGATTAACTGCTTTTTTTTTTAATATTTTCGGATTGCAATCCCGATAGGGCTGATGCGAAAGACGGAGAAAGGTGGCGTGGTATTGGGTCCAATTGTGAAACCCGCGTCGAGTTCATCTTGTATAAGCTTGTCGACGATATGAGGCTCTGCTAGAGCGGATTGTAAATTTCTGCACGTGAAGGAGAAATCAAAACTCGTAACTGAGCCGGAGTGGAAACCGTGGGTAAAGCTGTGAATGAGGAAGCGGACAAATTTGGGATGAAGACGGTTAGATAAAGCAGAGGAGAGTGATTTGATTTGTATGGGGAGATATCAGCAACCAGTGCTATTGATATGAAAGCACCTTAAGGTGCTGATGCCTCGGTGCTTACAGCAGTGACAAGTATGTCCCTACACTCCATCTGCAGTGGGTAGGTCAAGTCCTTCTACCCACTGCACGCTTTCGTACTATTTCATAATAATTGCCTCTAGGTCACATGATCACAACCATCCAATCAGCGCACTAATCTTGCCTTAAAATTCAGAATCTATAACATCTTTAGTCATTGGCTCCGGGTGACCCACGTGAGGCCCTGACGTGGTATGTTGCGTTTCCAGCCAATGTGATTCTGTTTGAAGTCCCTTAGCTGTGAGACCAACAGTTTGCGCTTGTAATCACTCTCTTGCTGCATGTACCTGCTACGGGTTTTATCAAATCTCATCAACTGATTATGACACATGCAGCAGATGTAAATCTCGCGTTTTAGTGGCAACACGAACTGCCAGAACCATAGATATATATATATTTAGAACACTAGATTGCTGATGTCGTCGTATTTACATTATCCAAAGTGAAGCACCCGGCCGCAATATTGATGCACCCAACTTCTTCATTAAAATGGTTTCCTATGAGGCCAATTTCAAATAAGTCGATATAAGCGAGAAAATGCCTAGATGCGCGGATGCCTTTTGCAGCAATATTTATTTGAAGAGCTGTAATAAAACGTTTCATGCGTAAGTTAACGTATAAACACAAAGTAGTCACTTTAATAGGAAAAATCGTGTTTCGTGCTAGCTAGCTAATTAGCCGTCCCATTGACTTGAACAGACCGCTGACTGAAAGCGAACGCTCGCGATTGACAACGGTCACCAGCGAGCTGCCTTGGCGTTGCGGGGACTACATTGACTTAGTGGTAAATAAAATTAAAAAGGTGGCTAGCAAGCTTGCTAGCTACTTGTAATTGATAACGTAAACGGACATTCATCGACGTTTCTTTTAATGGCGATAACTTCCAAGCAATTACCTCATTAGAGGTAAAAGCCTCGGTCGCGTCATTTCTCTGCTGTACTTTAACGTTAACACTGAATAACATTTCGATCTTAAGAAAAGTATAAAGAAAAAAAAAGCTTAAGAAAGTATGCCGCTTTCCATCCTCCGAAAAGGACATATTTAGGGAGAAAAATGTTGCTCTGCACAGCGATACCAAAAAAAAAAAAAAAAAAAAAATCGACTCGCACGCAAGTGTTTTTGAAAATTTAATTTTAAAGTACGCGAAAATGAATGGGAGTCTATGAGCGAATTTTACTTCCGGGTGTATAGGCTCGCAGAACTGATGCCTCACTTGCCGAACGGCGAACGGCGTCTTTGCGGGTAACTGCATTAAGTTGCCGATAGTCAACACAAAACCGCCACTCTCCATTTTTTTTACGCACCAGTACAGCAGGTGCCGCCCACGAGCTGTCTGAGGGCTCTGACACCAGCTGCAGCCATCTCTCTCACCTTCTCCTCCGCTACCAGCCGCTTGGACAATGATAACCGATGGGGGCGCAGGCGAATAGGTGCGGCATCACCAGTGTCAATGGTGTGCTGCACCAAATATGTCTGCGTGCATTCCTCATCGCGCACTGCAAAAAGGTCCGCGTTATCAGTCAACAAGCGGTACAGTGGCTGGCACTGAGAAGGGGGGAGTCCACTGCAGTTGCGTCGCCACAGCTCGCGAACGGCCTCAGCCGCCTCGGCTGAGAGTGAGGCATGGCACGAAGAAGGAGACAGGCGGACGGTGGCGGGGCTGCTCTCGGGGCTGGCACGCTGGATAGGGGGCCGGCTAGCGTGCTGCATGGGCACTGGTGGGCAAGCTAGCAGGTCGGCGGGGGGCCGTGTGTTGGCTGTGTAGGCGCTGCGAGCTGTTCTCGCCGCCCGCTTTCTTTTTGCAGCTCTGTGCAATGGAACTGTGGTTTGGCCGATGGTGAGCGTAGCCTGTGCTACATCAACTGTAGCTCCCCATGATGCTAACAAGTCCAGGCCTATGATACATGCTTCCCCAATATCCGCTAGCCAGAACTCCTGTTCGGCTAGGTGGCTATCCACAGCCACACTCACTGTCTTCTTGCCCTTCATGCCCATCCTCTGGCCGGTCACGGATTGAAGCCTGGTCACGGTCGGTTCCCAGGTGGCGTTGGGGAGCGTCGTCGGCTGGACGAGAGAGATGGTGGCCCCATGTGTCAACCAGCGCACGGCAGGGTTGGCCGTCCAGTCGGCAGTCTAGGTACAGCCCACCGGCCACACCTAGCCGGCCCACCCGCGGTAACACACCTTGCTCATCCGCCCTTAAAAAGGGCAGAAAGGGAATTTTGCTCGTCCGCCCTTACAAGGGCAGAACGGAATTTTTGCTCGTCGGCCCTTACAAGGGCAGTATGATGTTCAGCTAGGGGGGCGAGTAGGGCCGGGCTAGGTTCAGGTTCGGCAGGCTGCGCACAACTGGGGAGGATGGCAACTGGGGCTGGCGCTGTGCAGTATGCAATATGGCCCCTCTCGTCGCACCAGAAACGGCGCCGCTCGTCACGGCGATTGCAGCGATGTTGTTGTGCCTGACTGGGGGTGTGGGCCCGCCTCACTTGCTCCTCTTCCTCTTCCGGAGCCACTTCGCACACTTGTGGGCGTGACTCCCAGGGGCTGGTTGCCGTCACTTCCTTCATGACGTCTTCCACTCTTTTGGCCTGAAGAAGGGCTTCATCGAGCGTCTGGGGCGTGGTCAGCATGACGTTGTGCGTCAGTTGTTCCGGGGTGAGAGCCTGCAGGAAGCTGTGCAGCGCTAGCTCGTCTTGCACACGCGTCCCGAATGTGGGGTAGCCTTGGCGGGCATGGAAGCGCAGGTCGGCGGCTACGGCCCCCCACTGTTCCCCCGTTAGGCGGCGGCGAAGAAGCAGCTTTCTGGCGGTGTAGCCGGGTGGACTGGCGCTGCCCGTATCGCCTTTCTAACGCTTTGGTTAGCGAAGCTAGGCTAGTCTGTTCAGTTGGGTCGAGATCGAGTAGCGTTTGAAGTGCTGGACCTTCCAAGGCTAGCGCCAGATAGGTTGCTGCCTCGCCGTCCGTCCACCCACAGCACTGGGCCGCCAGTAGCAGCTGAGCCTGGTAGGGCTCCCAGGGCGCTGCGCCGCTAAACCGGGGTAGCTTCACTCCCTTCCATGGTTTTGGCGCCCCCTCTCTCTCAGCTACCGCCGCTGCCGCTGCTGTAGGAGCTCGTGCAGGACGAGGTTTGCTTCTTCCCTCCGGTGCGCACAGCCCTCTTGTTTGGCTCCTGCTCCCCGCGGCTCTGTCCGCTTTCGCATGCAGCCCCGTCTTCAGTTCTCCCTCGAGGCGCGCGATCTCGCGGCGGATTTCTTCAAATCCCACTTCTGACACCAATGTAGCGGTCTCGCTACCGAAGGACTGAGACTGAGGCAGGATTAGCGGTTCTCGCATCGCCCGGGGCGGGCTTCGTTTTATTAGCTGTTCGGCCCTTAAAAGGGCCGTTTCTTCAGCTTTTAAACACACACTCATTTTCCATCAACATTTATAACAGCACACAGTCACTCATTCAAGCTGACAACTCAGCCCTCTTATACCCCCCCCGCCCCGGACCTGATTGGCTCTTTCTCCCCACGCGGTACAGCTAATAGGAGACCACTATTTTTCTAAGTTAAACAACCGAACTGGGGCAGAATCGCCTCAATATCCATGGCCATAACCCATGTCAAAACTTGTTGCAAATGACCGTTTGCCGGTGATGTCACACATCGTCTTCCACGTGCGAACGTATTTCCTAATCTTATATCGCACTGACATACCACGCAGAAGCATGAAAGCCCTTCGGCACAACGGTATATCCTGTTTTTGGGAGTATTTTCTGCCATGATCATCGCGGATTGTTTCCTGTTTTCATGTTGCTTCCGCTATTCCGTCTGCTGCTGGCGAGGCATTTGTAAGCTCGGTGCTGATTGGTCCTCAGTCGTCATCGACTTGCGGTTGCCACCTGGTGGCCATTATTATAAAAGAGTACGAAAGTGTGCAGTGGGTAGAAGGGCTTAACCTACCCACTGCAGATGGAGTGTAGTACGTGGTTCAAAAGATGGTTCAAATTAGGCTGTGGGCAAATTTGCCTGTACCCTACAAAACCTCCTTTGGGATTTCAGCATTAGTGGGTCAAAAACTAATTTTCGATTTTTTTTTTTTTTTTTCAGTTAAATCTGAGAAATGTCACGTGGGAAGTTTCTGGAATCTGTGTGAATTGACATAGAATGACCCAGGAGGCTGTTGCTGTTGCTCACCTCTTGGTTGTGCTGTAGCGATGTTCGTTGGTGCTCATTCTGTGTGAGTTGAGGCGGAGAGAGGCATGCATGGGTTGTTATAGCAGACGATTTACTCGAGTTTTCTGAAACTAATTTGTATGCAAGAGTTCAAATATTAAAAGAGGTAAGACGATTTGCTCCCGAGGTATAACCTTTGTCGCATTAGGGGCAGGGAGAATCTTCCCCCCTTTTCCCCCTTGTGACAAGTCGGTTAGCAAATAGCCAAATTAAGTCGCTAATCTGGTCAAACAATGGCGACAGGGGTTTTCGGGGTTTTTTTCGGGGGGTTTCAGTCTCCTGGGAACAAAGTGAAGTAAAATAAATTTAAACGCTGAATAATTGGCCAAGTTAGTGAATTGTACGATATACAAAGTAAAACAGTTGTTTTCAAGGACTGAGCTACTGTCGCCTGGATTCTTTGTAGCTGATTTAGCTAACAAACTTCAGCAAGCTCTCAACGCTAAGAATATTATCGAATTACCTGGATATCTAGCAAACTATTACCTGGGTTGGTTTCATACTTAGTCGCTTGCCTTTCATACAGTTTTCTAGCCAGTAAATATTGACGTTCACCGGGGTTTTTAGTCCCCTTCGGTCTTTCTCTTTACTGCATAAAAAGCATTGCCAAGCTTGAATTAAATATTAATGCCAAATGGGGTTTTTGTCTTTTTCGTATCTCATTATTACCGAAGGGCTCTTCGGATTAAACACATTGCAAATTACATTATTTTTGTATTTTCCTCTGGTTGGCAGTGCCTTGATCAGCTGATGAAAGTTTACTTGCTTGTTCTAGTTCTTAGTGACAGCTTGTTGGGGGAGATACCTTGTTTACTTCGCTCACATAGTAAATAACTTTTTTTTCTGTCCGTTAGAATGGGGACCTGCCCGATATCTAAAAATAGCCTGTGCGTAAGGTGAATGTCATTCACCGAACCCGGAAGTCAAGCAAGCGAACAACAGGAGGCAACATCCCAAACTAAAAAAATTAGGTTTTTATTCTTTTAGTCTTTTTAGTCACACTATCTTTATCTAAATCACACTGTCATCATCTCACTCTTCATGTACAGTAAGGAGGCAAAATAGATAGAAAAAATACATTCACATATTGTGGTCTCAGAACCACCCTATAGCATTCACAGTTGGCTGAAACTCTGCAACAGCAAGATTCTGTGATTGTGACTCCTTGAGAAACGGTCCGCAAATGCATCAAGGTTCAAAGCCTTGGGTCTTCTGGATTCAATGCTGAGCACAAGATTACTTAGACGCTCCTCACTAATGGTCGATCGGAGGTAGGTCTTCAGCAGCTTCAAGGTGGAGAAACTCTGCTCACGAGGTGGAACTATTTTGCATAGTCTAAAGAGCTCAAAAAATACTTCTTTATGTGGGTCAGTGAAGGTTTTAAATAATGATTTTATTTAATTCTGTACTCATTAAAGATGGTGTATCATAAAAATAATGTCCATAATGTAACCAGTTCCACCGGAAATGATACGGAAATGTCCAGGAGTAAAAATGGTAAGTTACAACTTGAATAAGAGCAGTGCGCAGGCGATTACGTACCGTTTGGGCAGTCACACCACCCCTCAACAATTCATTCCTGGTGGATGTTGCAGTGACAAATCGATTATGCAAATGACGTAAGACAATTTGTCGGTCTTCTGCTTTTGACGTCACACGTGGGCTACCAGAACGAGGTCGGTCAGCTGTGGTGCCAGTTTGTTGGAGACGTGTCCGAAGATCATGGATAGTGTGTCAACTGCATCCCATAACCCTTGTAATGTCAGTGACAGACGTTTCCGTATTCAGCATGCCAATGGCACGTTCACGCTGAATGTTTGACAGCCATGGCACTGAGGATCAACAAATAATTAACTGTAAAAACTTGTTTTTCCGAGATGTCACTCTAATGTGCTAACGTGAGCTCAGTTGCACATCTCTAATATAGTCATGTGACTAGGAACACGAGAAAACATGGTTTTAGCTTAAAGTACACTCACACATGCTACGTACCAGTGCACGTTGGAGTTGACGTGCGTCATGATGTCTTTAACAATGCATTTACCCCTAGTGATAATAAAAACTCGTTTATTAAAAGTTTCAAGAAAATATTTACAAATTTATGAGTGTGAAGTTTCTTTTTTGACTCAGTATAGCACTAAATTCAGATGTTGTGCTCTGGAGTGACTGTAAAAGGCATATATTGCGTGCTCTCTGATTCTCGCCTGCATCCCTGAATGTTTGCCACTTATTACGGCTGCACCGTCATATGCTTGGCCTATAAGGTGGTTTTTATAGTCAAGCCTGTGATGTTCCAATTAGTGGACTGTTTTTTTCTGTAAGTTCCACTGCATCAAGCCTCTCTGCACATTCAAAATGAAGAAAACTCTCCTTAATGACTCCAATGTAATAGTAACGGAGTATGAAAGAAATCTGTTCTTGCTTTGACACATCTTATATTTCATCTGCAATGACGCAGAAGAATTCGCAATCTTTTACTTCTTCAACGATTTCGACCGGACCATTTCAGCCAGACAATCTAGCACCTCATTCTGAATTATTTTGCTTTTGTATTTTGCATAATGAATGGTGGTCAATGTATGTTTAACAACAGCATTAGCATCATGATTAGCAACTATATCAAGAATTTCCCTGAAGTTGCCTTTGCTGTTTGATTCCTCAGATTCATCATGTCCTGTCTGTGCTATGATCTGTCCAGCTGTAAGCCAATTGTTCTGATGTATTCTCTGTTTTTAGTGTGCTCCTTATTAAGGACATTTGCCAGTGTTGCATTCGTTTTGACAGCCCTCTGGTAATCCCTCCATGCAATCAATGCTTGCTTGTGGCGGTCAGATTTTGTTTGCACTGAAAAACCTCCCTCTCTAAAGCCCAATGGTGAGTCAAATACAGTCGCTGATGCATTTGCTGGGCTAAAATGGCGACATGCATAGCAAAACACTGGCTGCACTGGAGTGTTGTCCATGCGCTTTCTGTTATCTGGAGAAAGATGAAAACAATAAACATGAGAGTGCAACTGAAAACTGTAATTTATCATTATTCATTTATTAATTCATCCAGTCTATTTATTTATTATTCAAGACAGACTTCACACATTATATGTATATTGTAAATGCATTGTAGGCCTATGCTTACACACACACGCACACACACACACACACACACACACACACACACACACACACACACGCACGCACACACGTTCAACATCACAAACCTGATGGTGTGTCACTAAGTTGTTGGAGCTGTCTTGTGCTGCCATACATCTCCCTTTGTACAGCTTGACATGCATGGTGAATCTGGTTGTCCCAATGTCCCATTGGGTTGTCCCTCATTCTGTCCCTCAATCTGATCCTGAATGTCTTCCCCCTCACACTCAGATTGCCTTTCAGATGCCTCAATTTCCACCTCTCCAACCACCACCTCTGTCTCTCTCTCTCCTGCTCCTGAGCTCTTTCATAATCTTCATCTCCCTTACTCTCTGTATGTTGCTTTTTATAATGTCCTTCCTGCTCCTTTTCATGATGATGGCCTACTAAAAAGGAAACGGAGAGGAGTGTAGCCTCTACGTCTCACGGGGTAAATCAAGTTTTTCAATAAGCAAGTAAGTTAAATAGGCTACTGTCAGTTATTTCACCCATTTCCCAAATACATGAAGTTACTTATTGCTGTGCAACGGACTTTTAAGAAAGATAAAGCTACTTTGCTTAATCACAAACATAGCAAGACTAAGGCACGATTAAGCGCAATAAAACTGATTTATTATTGTAGTGAACAACAACAGTAAAACACAAATATGTTCATTTTCCGAACCTTCCCCTCTTTGCCATAGTTCTTGCAGGGTTGCGGCTGTTATCGCTCATGTCCGAAGTTTACAATTCTCGCTGCTGGTCTTCTAGCTCCGGGTGTGCATGTCGCGCTTTAAGGAGTCCGTGTAAGAATGTTCCGTCATATTAGTTCTGCTCTTCAAGCCAGCGCATGTCACCGTAGAAATGAATAAACTTATTATCTGTACAGGGGCCACAACAGGGGCCAGGAGCAATTTTACAGGGGCACTAGCCCCCGTTGGCCCCCGTGTAGAACCACCTATGGACCTGGATATTTTTAGATTAGTATATTAATAGTACTGGGACTATATAAAGTCAAGTCGGCTTATTAAGAGTGCTTACTACATATCGAGTTTGTCTCAATTTGGTATTTCATTTTTTTTTTGTTAACTGAAACTACGCCCCTGCTAAAAGAGGCTTATTATTCATTTACATAGT
The DNA here is from genome assembly GCA_029721435.1 of Gymnothorax reevesii. NCBI lineage: Eukaryota > Metazoa > Chordata > Actinopteri > Anguilliformes > Muraenidae > Gymnothorax > Gymnothorax reevesii. Next base: position 173,931,592 of record CM056574.1, read on the forward strand.
ATCCCCGCAGTTTCGATTGTGACTGATGCTTAGGGCTTCTCAGGTTAATGAATTGTGGACCCTGAGCTTCTGTCTCGGCATTAATTAATTTTCCTTGTTATCTAGTGTGAGCGAGGTCATTAGGTAGGGGGTTTAAAATGTGGCCAAAGCTATGTGATGGTTGCAGGATGATCATACTTTTGGAAAGAGAATTCCAGGGTGGGTTTGTCTGTCACTGGTGCCAGCTAATTGAGCATCTGGAGAGCAAGATCCTTGATCTTCAGGGCCAGTTGGCGGCGCGACATAGTTCGCAATCAGTAGAGTTCCTTGAGGAACTGGTGTGTAAGCTGAAGCTGGGGTGTGTGGAGACCACAGAACATGACTGACTCAGTCATGAGAGGAATAGACAGCATAGTGTAATGTGGAAAAATAAAAAAGCCACTAGATGGCAGTATTGACTTTTTTTTTTTTTTTTTTTGTTAAGCCCAGTCTGGAGCTCGGTTTTTGGGCATGTCCTGGACATGCCTCAGAGGGGAAAGTCCCAGAGAATTGAAAAAAGTCTGTAAGGTGGGAGGGGGCAGGAAAAGAGTATACAGTCAACCTCGCATATAACGTACCAAGTGGGACTTGAAAATTGTGTATGTTATACGCGAAATATGGCATACGTGTATACCGTACATCGTCCGTTATACGCAAATAGCGTACTTTTTCCGTTATACAGTGTATTGATAACGTATATTGTCTGTTATGCATGACATAATATACAGTTCTACAAACAAAATGTTTTTTTTGTCTGCGAAGTCAACACGCATTCAAAAGCTGAAGGAGTGCCCCAGGCAGCGATGACCAGTGTAGCAATATGGATTAGGCTTAACTGTGTGAAGCACTTGGGGATTTCCCCGCCACCCGTCCCCATTGCAACCGCTTCATAATACACTTCAATACGGCACCTCCACCACCTGTGTCCTGTCTACCCCTTCTGCCACCACGAACAAACCTTTGGTGGACAGGAGGGTTCACAGAATGCCCTACCTCCCCCGTATGAATGCACCGGATATCACCTGCGAGGCAGTTGCCCCTCCACAATTCTTGAAACGCCCTACACAGATTTGCAGGCACTCTTCCTATCTGTCCCATTATACGCGATGGTTTTTAATGGAATTTCCACTAGATAGGACCGGGACCTTGAGTTTCAGTACGTTGTAAGCGAATGTCCGGCTTATGCGAGGACGTTATACGCGAGGTTGACTGTATAAGGAAAAAAATAGAGAGAATAAAGTAGGAGGAGAAATTGCAAGGAGATTCTGGAAGGATACATTTGTCCAGACCTGTCACTCTTTTCAAGACCTGTGAAGCTCTTTTTTTGGATTTTTGTGTTGGAGCATTTTCCTGTCCCAGGACATCACAACATAGGAACCCTATCTCAGTTACCACGGGACTGTAACTATCTCGTTTTTGTTATCAATCTTGGTCAATGCTTTGTTTAATTAAATCTGTTTAAGCTTTAAAATTTTGTCTTTCATCCCTTGCTGTCCGATATGTCATAACAAATTTGGGCCATAACAATAGTCTTCTCGTGACAAGGGGTCTCGTGCGGTATGTTTCCCGCCTGGTGCCCAGGTAGGAGACCTCCTGGGGCGTGTGGACAAGCTCCTGGCCAGAGCGGGGAGGGATCCAGTTGTCATGGTCCATGTTGGGACAAATGACATAGGTAAGGGTAGGTTTGAGGTTCTGCAAGGCAAATTTGTGGAATTAGCTGAACAGCTTAGAAACAGATCCACCATGGTACCACGTGCAAGCAGAGGAAAGCAGAATTTTATCTCGAGGTTTAACACGTGGCTATGAACCTGATGTAGGAAAGAGGGGTACAGGTTTATGTGGCTGTTACGGGAACCCCGTACTGCCTTCGATATTCTGCGTGCGTGTGTTTGTGTGCCTCGTTTTTCCCGCAGGTGTTCCATTTCGATATTCACTCTCCATGATTCTCCCATTTCGCTGTCAATCGCCTGGTCAACGCCTTCCGAATCCTTCATCTCCCTCCGCCCCGAAATTCCACCCAATTCCATCTTGTCCAATCCTCCATTGCCCCGTTGGATCCTGGTTTATTTAACGTGTCCCTTCCCAGTCTTCGGGAGCGCTCGTTCATTTTGTGTTGTGGCTAATTGGTATGTTTGCGCTTAGGTCATTGTCATTATTATAATTTTCCATTCATTATACACTGGGGTGTGTGGGATGCAGTGTTGGTCTAGGTTAGATGAGGGCCCTGTACATGCACTCACGTAGGATTTCTTTTGTTAGCGAACTAGTTAGAGACACCTGCCACCCTTTGTTGTTTGTTTTTGAGTCCATCAGTATAGGCAGGTTTTTTTTTTCTGTGACGCAGTAGTTAGTTGGTTTTTTTTTATTTGCGGTGTTTATGGTTTTGTTATTTTCTTTTATTTGGCAGTGTCTTGTTGACCATATTGTTTCCCCCGCACCCGTACCCTGTACTGACCCGCTGTTTCTGTCATTTTTCTTTTATGTATCACAATATATACCATTATTCACTTTAAAACAGTTCTGTTTCCCCGTTTATTGATTTGCGCTATTAATGTGTCCAACATATCATCCTCTGGACGTAACAGTGGCACTGGAACTTTTTCTGGGACAGATGTGACCTGTTGCAAACCTGCTGCACCTGAACCGGAGGGGTACCATTGCACTGGGTCTGCGTATGTTGAGGGTAGCACAGAGTTATTTAAACTAGGGGATTGAGGGGCTGGGAGGTTAGAGAGTGTTGCATATAGGGAAATGCAGACTGCCCTGATGGAAGCTGACGGCGATACATGCACTATTGATGATATACTTTTAAAGCAACAAAGCGTAGTGGGGGGCTTGAAGCGGCGGCCGCATGGGAAATCAAGGGGGAAGGGCATTAGTAATAACCTGAAATGTTTTTATTTCAATGCAAGAAGCATTAAAAATAAATTTCCAGAACTAATAATAATAATAATAACCAGCCTTATGCCGTCAGAGGCGATGACTGGGGGTATATCCCCGAACGCCCCCAATCCTCCAATTCCCCAATTCTTGAATAGACCTTGAATAGACTTTCATTTGACCTTAATTTCAGGTCAATCGGACAAATGGTTCTGAAGATATGGCCAAAATGGTAATTTTCCATCACAAAGCGCCACCTGGTGGCAAAATATTGAACCATACAGGTATGATGTCATCATGGAACACGTTGTGAGGTCATGACCTTGCAGTTGCACATAGTTTCATGTCAATTGGACAAATGATTCCAAAGATATGGCAAAAATGGTGAATTTTATGTGACAAAGCTCCACCTTGTGTCAAAATTTTGAACCAAACAGGTATAATGTCATCATGGGGCACATCTTCAGGTCATGACCTGTCATTTGCACTTGATTTGAGGTCAATCAGACAAACATTTCCAGAGATATGATAAAAACAGTGATTTTTTTCAGTTTTTGGCCCCTGGTGGCCAATCTAGAAATTGTAAATTGTCCATAATCGAATCAGTTCTTCCTCTTTATGATACTTACTGACATGCAAAACTTGAAATTTCTAATTGAAATATTACTGAAGTTATCGCGTTAACTTGTAAATCAGTTTTTGGCCCCTGGTGGCCAATGTAGAAATCTTAAATTGTCCAAAATCGAATCAGTTCTTCCTCTTTATGATACTTACTTATAAGCAAACTTGAAATTTCTAATTGAAATATTACTGAAGTTATCCCGTGAACACGTAGGGCGGCGCGGCGGCGGTCGAACCAAAAACATAATATCCCCGGAATGCCATTCGGCGTTCGGGGATATAATAATAATAATAATAATAATACATTTTATTTGGAGGAGCCTTTCAAGTCATCCAAGGTCACCTTACAGAAAATAAAAGCATAAAAGATCAAAAACCTCATTAAAGCAAAAGATCAACATAAAGACAAGTGAAGTGCACAGTGTCCAGTTAGAGAGAATATGCCAGTTTGAACAGGTGAGTTTTGAGTTGGGATTTGAATGATGTGATGGAGTTTGACTGTCTTATGTGTGGGGGGAGGGAGTTCCAGAGTTTGGGTGCTGACCAGCTGAAGGCTCGGGCACCCATGGTACTGAGGCGTGACTTGGGAATGGTTTGTAGTCCAGCAGAGGTTGAGCGTAGGGTGCGAGAGGGGGTGTATTCATGAAGGAGGACGCAGAGGTAGGTGGGGGCAAGGTTGTGGAGAGCTTTATTGGTGAGGAGAAGGTTTTTATAGTGGATGCGGTATTGTACAGGGAGCCAGTGAAGTTGAATGAGAACAGGGGTAATGTGGTGGGATGATTTGGTGCGGGTGATGATTCGGGCGGCCGAGTTCTGAATGATTTGCAATTTGTTGATGAGTTTGGCGGGGAGTCCGGTGAGGAGGGCATTGCAGTAGTCAATGCGGGATGTTACAAACGAGTGAACTAGGATTTCGATACTGGATTGGGACAGTGATGGGCAGAGTCTGGAGATGTTGCAGAGGTGAAAGAATGCAGTCTGGGTGATGTTTTGAATATGAGATGCAAATGAGAGGGTGCTGCCCAGAATGATGCCAAGGCTCTTGACTTGGGGGGAGAGGGGCACAGGGAATCCGTCAACGGTAATGGGTAGAGCTGGGGTGTGTTGTGATTTGGTGAGGGTGGATTTGGAGCCGATGAGCACATTGCCGTTTATTGCCGTTAACCTTCAGGAAGTTCCTGCACATCCAACTCTGGATGTCTTCAAGGCAGGTGATGAGGGAGGTATGTGGGATGGCAGCAGTGGGTTTGGAGGAGATGTAGATCTGTACATCATCGGCGTAGCAGTGAAAGTGGATCCCATGGTGATGGAGGAGTGTGTCCAGGTGGAGGAGGTAAATGATGAAAAGAAGTGGACCCAAGACTGACCCCTGGGGGACACCCAGTGAAACACCCGAACACACAGATTTGTGGTTCCTTAATTGCACGAATTGTCGACGGTCAGTGAGGTATGATGTGAACCAGGAGAGTGCAGTACCTGTGATCCCAATACCAACCAGGCGGTCCAGGAGCAGTGGTTGGGAGATGGTGTTCAATGCTGCGCTGAGGTCGAGGAGGATAAGAATGGTAAGTAGTCCGGAGTCAGCTACACGGAGGAGGTCGATAGTGATTTTGATTTAGTGTTTCAGACAGGTGAGTGGTATATATGTGGTTGCTTTAAGCAGGGAGGACAGTACACTGTGATTGACAGGACGGACAGTGCGGGGAGGGAGGCGAGGATTAGTGGACCAGAAGCAGCGGATGTTAGTGTTACTGTTGTGTTGAGTGTACTGAGAGTTTCGTCCGGAGCCTCGGTGAATGTATCTAGGTCATTTGAGAATGTAATAGTGGGGTGCAAGCTGAAGTGGAGGGGTCCTTGAGAAGGTCCGGAGACGTTACATCTCCGCTACGGAGTAACACAGCGCAAACCAAAGGAACAGGTAAAAAATCCAAATAATGTGAGATCGGCTGCAACGTAATCCAGGAAGAAATGATCCAGGTGATTATGGTGAAGCTAAAGAACCAGTGCGGCAGAGGCAAAGGAGTGGGGTGTGCTGGTGGTAGCTTCGCTACAGTAAACTTCTTTTAGTACTGTAGCAGAAAAAGGAAAGTCAAAGAGGAGGTTAAGTGCATAAAGAATAAATATGGATCACTGCTATGACAAGGATATTGCGGATACCTTAAACAGTTTTTTTGAGAATTTTACCTCGGAGCGGGTTTTTATTCGGCCAGAGGGCATGTCCAACGCTTAAGATTATTTTGCGGAAATTGTGGTTAGGGATAATGAAGTATTAGATTAGTTGCATAAACTAAAGGCAGATAAGGTAGCGGGTCCTGATGGCTTATATCCTAGAGTGCTCAGGGAGGTTAGTGAGATCACTTTTTACTCGCCCTACGCTATCTTCAGATGGTCTTTAGAAACTGGATAAATACCAAATGATTGGAAGCAGGGTAATGTAATACCAATACATAATTAAGGGGACGGTACTGAGCTAGGAAATTACAGGCCAGTCAGTTTAACTTGCATTGCATGCAAAATACTGGAATCTATTATAAAAGACAAGCAGGAATTACTTCTTGAATGTAATAATATCTTGAGGGATAGCCAGCATCGTTTCTGTAAGGGAAGGTCATGCCTGACAAACCTCCTGGGATTTTTGAAAGAGGCCACCAAGACTTATAATCAGAGCAGGGCTTATGGCATCCTTTACTTGGATTTTTGGAAAAGCACTTGATAAAGTACGGCATAAGAGACTAATTTTTAACATGACCTCCATTGGAGTTACGGGAGGTATTCTGGAGTGGATTCAAAACTGGTTACAGGACAGAACACAAAGAGAGGTGGTCAGTGGAATCTCATCTCAGCAAGGTATGGTGGGGAGTGGCATCCCTCAGGGATCAGTGTTTGGACCCCTGCTGTTCCTCATCTACATTAACAACCTTGACAGAAATATTGAGAGCAAATTAGTTTAATTTGTGGATGATACTAAATTGGGAGGTTTTGCAAATAGTTTAGATTCTACTAAAGTGATTCAGGAGGATTTGGATAGAATCCAGAATTGGGCAGAAATGTGGTAAATGAAATTTAATTTAGCAAAATGTAAAGTTGTACACTACCCCTCAAAAGTTTGGGATCACTTGCAAAATTGCTTTGTTTTCCAAAGAAAAATACATTTTCATGCATTTCACAAACATTTTGATCCCATTTCACAAACAAATTATTCACAAAGAATAATTTCACAAATTTATTCTATTTACCTCACAACAGCCTTAGTACACACTTGAACCTTCGCTCCCAGCTTTTCCGTTGTTGGTTTAGCTGTGTGGGTTTTACATTATGTAGGATTTCTTCGGCCAAGTTCTGTCAGTAGAACTCGGGATCATAAATGGAAGTTGACCAAGGGTAAATTTAGCCCTGAGATTAGGTAATATTTTTTCACCCATAGAGTAATTTTGATTAGGAACAGCTTGGCTGACCGTATTGTTGAGGCAGAAACCTTGGGAATTTTCAAGAGCAGGCTTGACTTAAAGCAAGATACCATTGAGTATCTGAAGTGATATATTCACAGTAGTATAAAGAAACCGACAAGCCTAGTTAGGCTGAACAGCCTGCTCTTGCCACTCATGTTATGTTATGTCATGTTAACAGATGGTTTGTCTTGTGGCTGTGAACAGTCATTCAAGAGCACAAAATAAGAGACATTCAGTCCTCAGATCATACAAGAGAAATCAGAAATTCTTTCATTAAAAACAATGTTTATGATAATAAATGTTATATTCATGTCCTGTGATGTTTCTGCGTGTAAGAGGAGGTCCGGGGAACACCAGATGCAGGAAGCAGAAGTGTTTATTAAACACAAAAAACACTAGGAGAAAGGGTTGGCAGACACGCCAGAAATAAAACACCGTGCTCAAGCACTGAACAATGGGGAGAACTAAGGTACACTGCCAAAGGCAGGGGGGAACAGAAGTACACTCTCCAAGAGAGGATAAACTAATAAAGCAAAAACTGAACCTAACTAAACTGACGGATACACTGGGAGACTTAAACACGGGGCAGACAAGACTAGAGCGCAGCAAACAGGAAGACTCGGGAACCATACACGGGAGACACTCAGAACGCACAAAGAGCTGAGACTTCACCATGTAACACACCGACAATACGGAGGATCCGTCTGACAATCGCGTGGAAAACTGGAGCTTTTAAAATCTCGAGAGGAGGCGGGGACTCGGAAAGCAATCACACTGAAACAGAAACACATGGGATTAATAAACAATCACACGAGGACCGGGTATACAATAATGACCCGAGACGAGACGCGGAGACCATCAATCAAACTAGACAGTTTAGATTAAGGCAATCTAAACGTGACAAGTAAAAAGCACCGCAAGAAAATCGAAAGGAAAGGCACAGTTTTAAATGCAGTTACTCAGAAGGCTCAGATTGAAATCACGAAAGCTAGAAGCACAAACGTTCGCTAAATGAGTTAATCAAGGTAAATACTAAGTGACGAAGTATTTACAATCACCCTTAAATACGTGAAGATTAGTATGGGTTAGTAATGTCCTATCAGAGAACGCATTCACTCAGTTTAGCGAGACCCGGAATTAAGTGCAGCTGGAAGCAATGAATGAATGGGTAAGCCTAAACAATGCGTAAGACCTACGCCGAATGTCCCAGTTCATGAGATCACGTGGTTTGCATTTTAATGAGGTCCTTTTGAGCTATGTGAACGAGTGCTTACCGAATGAAATACCAAAGCCAAACCGAAAGTAGAAAGGTGATTGGGCGAAGAGACAGACTCGCTGAAGGCAATCACGCAACACCACTGTAAACAGATTGGGAGCGATTGACAGCCGGCAGACCTGAGAGCTGGAAAATAAACGAGACGAAAGTAAATCACAAGCACAAAGACGCACGGGACAACACACGAAAGGGCAGAATCATAACACTGCGGTGGAGAATTTTTTTTGAAAAGTGATATAATATAATATAATAGTATTATAAAAGTCTATAATACATTCCAATCAAGTTAGGACAGTGTAACATCACCACTCCTTTCAATAACACTTGTTTTAGAACTGAGGACAAAGCTGTTTGAGTTCTGAAAGCAGAACTTGTCCTCATTCTCGCCTGATATAGGACTTCAATTCATCATTACGGAAATAATGTTCTTTGACAACAACTTATTTTTCTATTGTTTTCAGCTTCCACATTTGAAACACCTCCCGTTGCGTCACATCCGCTAATTGGCAAATATGGATCAATCTTCATTTCTCCGGTCAGACCTCAATAAGAGGCTCATTTTAGGGAAAAAGCAGCAAATTTGGGGCATTTAATTGGCAGGATACTGTTTATGAACTGTTTGGTCAAAGGTATGCCAGATTAGTTATTATTTAAGAAAATTTGATGGATTTGCACTCAAAGTTCTCCCTTTAGTCGGTTCAAAGTCAAAAATTGCATTTTTTTTTTTTAATTGTAAGACAAGGTCCCACACATATTCAAAGTATTCAACATTCAAATTCAGGATGCCATGTTTTTATGGCAACAGCATTATATCAAATGGAAAATATCTACATCTCACCCGTCATTTTATACTCTTTTCCCTGTAATTCAACAGGACACACTTGGTATTGCTGAATACCTTGGAATCTCCTCTAGAATTTAAAATAGTCCTGAAGTTCCACAGGTCTGAATACAGCTGATGCATTTGACGGTCCCATAGATGGGTCCGTACGTTATATGGGCTAAAGGCTAAACAAAATGCTTTGTTGAAGTTGACTTATTTGTTGCTTTTTTGCCGTGTGTCAATTGGCTGGTGTACAAGACAAACATGGCAGCCCTCTGGTGGCAGCTTATCATCGCATTGACTGTTTGCCTGGCACATGAGCGGCTTGTATTTCTTCACATCATTCCATTCAGCTCCTGTCGTCTAACTGAAGAGATACCGGTTAGCTTTGCGTTACACCAAGAAAAAAACACACCTGCGAGAGCAAAAGCTAGGTCGTTAAAAATAGAACTGAAAACACTCCCTAATTGATGCACATTGCGCTTATTAACTGCTATTGATTGGATTGAAATATGTATTGCATTTTGTCTGTCGATCGAGCATTAATCAAGCCAGGGGGGAGGGGTGTTATTCTCTGTGACAGTTTGTAATTGCTTTCCTCTTTGCACACCTGTGTTTGAAATATAAAGCATCAGGTGTAATTTCATTTCGCAACGATCGCAGTTACAATACTCGCCACCTTTCTCAGTGTAATTGGTGTTTAAGTGGTTTCTCAGGGGCATTACCGCGGTCCTCGTGCTCATGCAGTACCTCTCGTCGATAAGAGCGGGCAGGGTCCTGTCACAGAAAACGCTATACTGAACAACAGCGACGGATATGTAATCTTCTCAAGACTTAAATGATTCTGGTTTTGTTGTCATTGTCTAATCCTTTTTTTGAACATTTAAAACTCTCAGTATGAAGATTCACATCCTGCAAATTATTGCTATAATGGTCAACTAATTTCGTGTTTTCATCGGATTGCGAATGGTCGAGGTCACTATTGCTGCTGTCAGATTGGACAGATTGACGTGTTACTCATGTATTATGCATGTTTTCAACGGAACTCCGAATGACGTCATCCATGCCGCTGGCTCCAGTTTACCCCAGCGGCTTGCCGTAGGGAATGAGTTAATAACCGTTAATTACACTAACTGCCGACCACAAACTTAGCGCTACATTGTTAGCAACAGTCAAGTCCCGATCCATTTTTGGAACCATTTGCCAAATAACTGATTAAATAAACAAATAAATCATAATCTGTTGTCACTTACTTATAAGTGGTATTTGTAGAACTATTGTATAAAAGCAATATCACACTGGAGGTTGTGATGTTGTTCCTGAATATCATCACGGCTGTGATATCTTCAGCACTCAGCCTGCGGCCTTGTGCCTATGACGACATCACAGCCATGATGATATTCAGCAACAAAATCACTCCCTTTTGTGATATTGCTTAAAAATAAAACACGCTGTCAATCTATTGATGTATCATGGTCTCTGATGATATTACCCTGTAGCGTAATACAGGAGCAACAAACATGTCAATTTTCTATGCGTCAGAAAGCCAGAAAAAGGCAGCCCAAGTCCCTTACGATCAAATAAATTAAACAGATTCACCATCCAGGCCAATCTTTTCATCAGGATGAGTTGTAGGCCTACCACACATAATATTTCTCCATAACACTACACATCAAACTTAACTCTTGGACTAGTTAAAAGACATTTCTGTCACCATAGGCTTACTAGTAGATTCAATTCAATTCGGCTTTATTTGTATGCGGTTTTTAACAGACAGACTGTCACGAAGATGCCTTACAGTGTAAAAGAGGGCAGTGCCCAGCCTAATCCCTACTGAAGCAAAGGAGGCAACAAAAAAAAAAACTTCCAGTAGTTGAAAAATCCTGAAACAGTGAGGAATAAATCTCAGGAGGAATCTGGTTATAGTGGGGCAGCCCATCCTCCGCTGGCTGGCTAATTAATGATGTTCACTTAAAGCCCATTAAAACTGATTAAAGCTGCATTCACACCGGACATGAAACTAATTTTTCGCATGACAGATTACATTCAAAGTCAATGCAAAGACGTATTCGAATCTTTGCTTTGACTTTGAATGTAATCTGTGGTGCGAAAAATTTATTTTGCGTCCAGTGTGAAAGGGGTGGAAAACATTCAAGCAGTGGCACCTGTAGCTCCAGGATGTGGGATGGTCAGGATGGAGCTGAACTGGATCAGGACTGCCGCAGCCAGCGCTCATGGTGAAGGACAGGGCTCGGATGGTCCAGGACTCAGAATTATGGAGGGAAGAGATCCCCCGAAAAAGACGCAGAGAAAAGGGGGTTTGGCCCTGGATAAAATTGTTGCTATTATTCTGTCCACCACAAGTACCACGAGGACCTTCCCAGGGACTAAGGCTGTAGTGAGCCCCACTGGCACCCTTCATGCACGCTCTGTGCCACATGGATTTGTCTAACACAAGTTGGACATAATTAACTTGCAGAAGTCTTTACTGTAGCCACAGGTACGATTAATGCACAGTTACTGGTGTTATTTGATTTTAAGAGAAATGGTTTTTAGATTACTGTATTTTCCTAGAATCTTTGTACAACCCCAATTCTGAAATAGTTGGGACACAAGTGTAAACTGAGAATAAAATCAAAACGCAATGACTTTCAAATAACACCAGCCAGTATTTTATTCACAATAGTATAGAGATAACGTAGCAAATGTTGAAACAGAAATTTTACTATTTTGTCCACAAAATGAGCTCATTTCAAATTTAATGGCTGCTACACGTCTCAAAAAAGTTGGGACAGGGGCTTGTCTACTAGGGTTTAGCATCCCCTCTTCTTTTTAACACAGAGTGAGGCATCTGGCCATTGAGGAGACAAGTTTCTTGAGTTTAGCCTTTGGAATTTGATCCCACTCTTGTTTAATACAGGCTTCCAGCTGCTGGAGAGTTTTGGGTCTCCTTTGACGGACTTTATTTAATTTTGCACCAAATGTTCTAAATCAGTGAAAGATCAGGACTGCAGGCAGGCCAGGTCAGCACATGAACTCCTCTACTGCGAAGCCATGCTGTTTTAATAGCTACAGTATGTGGTTTTACATTTTCCTGCTGAAATACACAAGGCCTTGCCTGGAATAGATGTCCTCTGGAGGGGAGCATATGTTGCTCTAAAACCTTTATATACCTCTCAGCATTCATGGTGCTTTTTAAAACATGAAAGTGTCCCACACCATATGCACTAATGCATGCCCATACCATCAGAGATGCTGGCTTTTAAACTGAACACTGATAACAGGAGGGGTGGTCTTTTTGCATAATAGAGTTTTAGGGGGCATCTGTGGATGGCACGGCAGACTGTTTACAGACAGTGGTTTCTTGAAGTATTCCTGGGCCCATTTAGTAATGTCAATGACAGAATCATGCTGGTGAGTGATGCAATGGCATCTGAGGGCCCGAAGATCACGGGCATCCAGTAAAGGTCTTCCTTTAGGTTGGTTGCATGGGGGAGGGGAAGGTTATATAAAAATTACAGGAGCATCTCTGCTAATTTTTGTAGGTAACTTTTACAGGCTATGAGCCTTTGTCAGCTCAGGTGTCTATTACCTACAGTGCAATGCTCTGTGGAAATAGCCCGAGGTGATACTTATCCAGGGCAAATTCAAATCCTCCCTGCCATTCGCAGGTGGAACTAACTGTTCCCAGTTTCATCTTTTGTTTGGGGTCTTTTGATAAAGGTAGCACTCATGGGTGCCGTTTTCAGCTCATCGAATAATTATCCACAACTTTTTGAAGTAGGTGAAAAAAAACAAAAGCCATAGAGACTTTTCACCCTTTGAGTGCTGAGTACATTTTAAAAGGGATTAAAATGTAGTTACCTGGAGCTGTTGAAAACCTATCATGTGGCATCTTGTTTATAAGAGTTCCCCTGCAGATCAGCTCTTTTAAACAAGTTGCCACATGATAGGTTAACAGCATCTGATTGACATCTTACATCATTGGGCAACTAAAAAGTTTCCCGCGCTACTGAAAGGGTTAAATACTTTGCCGTACCCCGCAAACCCTGTTTGCACCCCCGCTCAGCAACTTTTAGGCCTAGCAAGACCTTAGCTGCTCGTCTGGAATGAGCTGGGAGACCTGAATCTGACGGTTGAGTCAAGGCTGTTCGATTGGATGAAGGCCACAATTGGCGGAGTCTTTAAAACCCCAGTGGATCAGTAAGATTTCAGTGGCATCTATTGTATATTCAGGGAGTCGAGATGTCCGTGAGCTCTCGTGTCAATCGAAAGGAAATTGCTGTTCAATAAATTTCACTTTCAGGATTTTTTTTTTCCCCCACATTAGTCTAAGTTTAATGCTTTGCATGTTCAGGAAAAATTTGTGAAATGTGTGTCAATAATTCACTTCGTCAGCAGATCACCTGCCTAACTCTGTCATGCAGCCTGTAATACTTTCAATGCACTGCCTTAGAGAAGAGGTTCTTTATGACGAGGTCTTCAACATTGTAAGTACATTTATCATGTCTGTCCCCGAGAGGAGGTTTATAGAAATTTGCTCCATTGGTTAATAGCTTTTCCCAACTGTGATTGGCTCTAATGTTTCCATATTGGTTTTGGGGTCCATTCCAGAGACATGCTTTGAATGCACTCATACTTTTCAAAGGCACGGTCAGTCTGAGTGACATCTTTGCTGCATTTACACAGCAGGATTAGCATGCTAAAGCAGTTTGGTTTAAAGCCCTAATTCAAGCTCAAACTTCAGAATTCTGGCTGCTTTTCCAATTAGATTCTTTCTATTGGGGTGCACTTTTCAGTGGAAAAAAAAAATAAAAAATCTTAACATCTGCAGATTACATGCCCATTATCATAAGAGCCATTACATCACATTGGGCCTCATCACGTTATAAGAAACAGCTGTGAGGCAGTGGGTGTTATGCCCCAGCCGAGGGGTAACTTGGGCACAACACAAAAAGCGACTCCCCCTTTTCCCCACTGCCGAGGATGAGCAGAGTCAGAACTGCTACAGTCCAGAACATGGAATTTATTTTCATTAACAATGAAGGGCAGCACAGGCATCACAGGGCACAGCCAACACACAACTAACAAAACAAACTGATAAACCAAACTTACCGAACCAAAGGAGAGCAAAATAAAGATAGAAGCTTACCTCCCTAGTCAAAACAGTGATATGGAATCCGGTAGACACCAGAAGCGAATGAGGATTTTATTCAAAACAAAAACAGGCACGAGGGCCAACGAAAAACTTGGCCCAAAGGGTTGCAAAAGACAAACTAAGGTACGCTACACAGAGCTGGGAAACTAAATAGCAAAAAAGGCAAGAACAAAAAAACCACTGGAAACTCCAGGTAGAAATTCAAGAACGAAAATAAACAAGACTAGGGCTATATACACAGGGACTATGAACAAAACTTGGAACGAGGACTTGAAAGCATGAACATGAGCAACAAAACTTGCAAACCTGAGCTAGAACTTGAGACACTGCCTGCCAGCCAACTTCCACCGCATCCAGATAAAGGCTTAGAAATCAGAACATGAGGGGCAACACCTGGAGAAAGAGAAACAAGAGGCATGGCAAGATCAAGACATGGACAAGATTGGATGACAAGACTTGCTCATTAAGAGAATGAGCGTGCTCAGCTTAAGTACCAATTAAGTATGCAGTTTGAAAGCAGCATGAATGTTAAGAACAGAAAAGCACAGCAAGATCTTGAAATAGCAAAGCAGGAATCATGACAATAAACTCCCTGTCTAAATTAGTAATATTAGTAATGTGCCTATCTAAGAATTACACCACCCAGTGAATGTTAGTAAATGTTAGTAACTTAAAAACAGTTAATTGTCAATTAAGCTTAGAGAGCCCCGAATCAGCACAGCACAGAAGGAAGAGGGAAATACCAAAGTCAACCAGAGCTCTGAAATGTGCAACAACGAAGGCACGAGGCAGAACGCAGACAAGCGGTGGAGTGGCATGGCAGACCTGGCAAAAACAAAAACATGGAAAAGTAAAAACATGGACATGAAATGTGAAACATGAAATGCAAAAACCAGATACAAGAAACTATTAAAACTGTGGCATGAACTATGAGCATGAACTATGAAACATGAAACTGTTAAAACCATAGCAATACTGTTCTGGCCAAAGGCCAGAACCCTGGAACACAACAAACAGGAGAAAATGGAACCCCAAAAGAAATAGCTTCCCTCCCCTACAGCTACCAGGATTGTCAATGTTAACAAGGTGCGTTTTCACAAACGAAGGTAGTTTAACGACAATTCACAGGATGTACACAGTACTCTGGCAGAATCTAAACTCCAGTTAAGACAGGATCTACTGCACAGCTTGACAAGGACCCATGGGAATCAGGAAGAAGAAGAGCCAATCGACGCCAGTGAGCTTTCCCTTTTTGTAGTGGGCACCAGTCAGCCACAGCCAATCACCACTCTCCACCTGTAAAACAATTGAGGAAAGAGACCCGCACAGGGTGGACTACACCACCCTGTGGCAGGGAGGACAAATCACATTCACAATACAAATGATCTAATCCAAGGTCATAACACGCCACCCCACCTAAAATCAAACACATCTCCCCCTAAAGAAATGTTTGATTCCTTTTTAAACCCCCAAGCGAGACAACATGTCAGCTACAATGTTATCTGTTCCCTTAATATGACAGATTTCGAGGTTAAAATCCTGCAACAGTGACGACGCTGGTGGTTATTGCGCATACGAAACAGGAACACGAGCGGATTGTGGTCAAAGTACAAACAGACTGGAGCTGGGCTTGAACCAACATACACCTCAAAATGCTGCAATGCCAACAAAAGGGCCAGGGCCTCCTTCTCTATTGTGCTGTAGCTCACCTGGTGTTTGTTGAACTTTTGAGGAAAAAAACACACTGGATGATCAACACCACTATCATCCTCTTGTACAAGGACAGCACCTGCACTGTATGCAATCGTCTCAACCTCTACCTTAAACGGGCACAAAAAATCAGGCACAGCAAGCACAGGGGCACTGCAGAGCAATCCCTTGGCAGCATTAAATGAGTCTTGACACTCATCAGTCCATACAAAACACTTTGAAGGACTTAACAAGTTCGTAAGTGGCATCACCACGCTCGCAAAATTCCTGCAGAACCCTCGATAATAACCGCACATTCCCAAAAACTGGTGGAGCTGCCGCCGGGTTTCTGGCACAGGAAAATCAATGATGGCTTGAATTTTGGCTGCCAGGGGGCGAACTTGTCCCTAGCCCACTTGTTTCCCGAGGTAGCAGACCACAGCTTTACCAAACTCACATTTGGCTAAATTCAGTGTCAATGAAGCATCCTTCAAATGACCAAAAACCTCACGTAAAGTATACATGTGCTCTGCCCAGGTGGATGAATACACGATAACATCATCCAAGTATGCCTCACAATTTTTGATACCTGATAACACTATATTCATTAATCTTTGGAATGTGGCAGGAGCATTTCTAAGACCAAAAGGCATGACTATATACTGCAGAAAAATATTTGAGGTGACAAAAGCTGATCTCGATTGCACAAGGTGTAAGGGGCACCTGCCAGTAGCCTTTTGGAAAGGTCAATCTTGGTGACATACTTAGCCAAACCCACACGATCAATACAGTCATCCATTCTGGGTGATATTCTGTACAAAATTGAGGAGTTTGGTCTGATTTTGGTACCAGGAGTGAGGGAAAGCTCCACGGACTGGAACTTGGTATGGCAAGGCCATTTTCCAAGAGACACTCATCCTCCTTTTTCATGACCGCTCTTTTGACTGGGTTCGTGCGGTAAGCATGCTGTTTAATTGGCTTGTGGTCACTGACATTAACATCATGCTGCAAAACTGTAGTCTGAGTGGGCTTATCACTGAACAATTGTGCATGTTCACAAATCAAGCTACAAATGTCACTCCTAGCAGGCTCAGATATGACAAAATGTCTTCCAATTTTCCCAAGATTTTGGAATTCTCCAGCCAGGCAGACGGGACGGTCATCGGCTGATCCTGCAACCCATCCTCCTCGGTGAGTAAGGAGCTGGGCTGGATCTACCATATGGGCAATCTGGGCACGTGCCCAGGGGCCCTTGGGCTGGGTGGGGCCTTCCGTGATGGGAGTTTTTTTATGCTTTTTCATTACGAGAAGAGAAAATGATTCATACCAAAATGATTATCATTAGCGTGAAGGTATAAGTCATTTAAGCGAGGACACTGCGACACTACGACAAAAGCAAATCGAGCATCGATGGTATTTTATCCTTCTGATGTGCGACGCGAGTCGTTATTGCTTTGCCACTCGCCACAGTAATAAGGCGAGCGAACACAGTTCACTGAAAACAATTCCAAGTCGCCGTATTGAATCTACGCTCAAAGCTGAAACTTCTCACTATTATTGTTATTTTTTCCCCTTTAAACACGCCAAAATCGTATGAAGCTGAGGGGTGCACGAACCATAACATGAAAACAGGTTGCATGATTACTTTTAACGCATTTCCAAGCGAAGATTCACATCCTGATCGCCACAAAAAGTCTATTTATCCGCTTCTAACAATGAGTCTTTAGTAGCAATGGAACTACCTGGATCCTGCAAAACTTGGACTTATTAATAGTTTGATTTGATTCTGCTTTGTCAGGATAATCTCATGGGGGAAAAATGACAAGTAGCGCACTGAAGACCCAAATTACACCGCGCGTCATTGTTTAATACAGTAATTAAAATATTAAATTGATTAAAAAAAACGGCGTCTTGTTAGTAAATAGACCTTGGGCTCAGGGTTGACGATGCACATTGATTATGCGTCGTTGTCGTTCACCTGCTGATTGTATTACCCGTATCAAAATGCGTTTGGGTCTGATCTTAGTCTAAGTAAAACTTTTCTGCTTTATTTCTCCTTTATCGAATACTTGCAATGATTTAACCCAAAAAGCCAGCGCCGGACTTATATCGTCGATCACAAATTGACAGTTTAAAATATGTTTGCATGGTCCATCACTTTGTGAGTGTCATTTTATGGGTTTATGTGCTTCAGAATCCAATTATCATATTGAACATTGTGTTTCCGGTATCAGTTCGCACTTTCAGTGCGTCTTAACTTGCAGCTGAAGTGATCATACACTTTCAGATGGTTGGTGGGTGTTTGGTTGATCTGTTTATTATATTGAAGTTACGTAGAACAAGCAAGTGCTGGAATTATATTGTTTAAATCACCAGAACTGTAGGTACATTTTATCTTGTTGCATGGTTCATCAGTTGTTAATTGAAGTTTGTTGTGACACAGATTGTTTCAAGCATTCAGTCAGCATAATAAACAAAACATTGATATTTATTTTTTAAAGGAATTGAAAGTGTTATGTCTCCACTTGTCATGGCCTTCTTTGGAAGGTGTGGGTGTTAGGGAGGGGAGGGGGGCCCCTGTGAGCTTCAGTGCCCGGGGGCCCCTGGGGGTATTAATCCAGCCTTGGTCAGGAGGCAACACGACAGCCGCCAAAGGAGAGGCGAGTGACATGGAGGACGCACAGGCCACATCAGGGGTTTCACGGGCAAAAAAAGACTTCAATGTATTGATGTGACACGCACAGGACTTTCTCTTCCTATCTGGTGTTTTAATTACATAGTCTGTGTCACTCAATTTTCTTCCAATCTCATAGGCACCACAGAGGCTTGCCAGGAGGCTGGACCCAACCACAGGTAACAACACCAAAACATGTCACCTGGCTGAAAAGAACGACTGAGTGTTTTCTGGTCAAACCGTTTTTTCATTTTAAACCACGCATCGGAGAGGGAATCGCGAGCCAGCTCAGCAGCAGTGTGCATCTTTTCCCTAATTGAACTCACGTAGTCTAGCACATTATGTGCAGGGTCAGGTTTGTCTGCCAGACACCTCTCCCACAGTAAATGCAGCCGGCACGCACAGTGTGCCCAAAAACCAGCTTGGCCGGACAGAACCCCAGAGACTCCTGAGTGGTTTTGCGCATGGCAAACAGGAGCAGTGGCAGACCCTCATCCCACTCCCTGTTTGAGTCAACGCAGTACTTCAGCAACATCGACTTCAACGTCTGTGGAACCTCTCCAGTGCACCCTGGTTCTCTGGGTGGTACGCACTGGAAATATGATGCTTGACAGACAACTCTGACATAATCTGCGAT
This sequence comes from Gymnothorax reevesii, assembly GCA_029721435.1. Lineage (NCBI taxonomy): Eukaryota > Metazoa > Chordata > Actinopteri > Anguilliformes > Muraenidae > Gymnothorax > Gymnothorax reevesii. The sequence goes on from CM056574.1 coordinate 173,950,817, forward strand.
AAGACCCTGGACATAGAGTTGGACCCTTGGTCAGAATTAATGCACTTAGGCAAACCAAAGGTGGAAAAAACTTTACCAAGGCTTTCACCTCTGCTTTTGCTCGTAATGTACGCAATGGAATAGCCTCAGGGAAACGTGTGGCTGCACACATCATCGTCAGCAGGTACTGGTCACCAGCCGTTGTTTTTTGCAGGGGACCGATGCAATCAATTATAATGTGTTCAAATAGCTCATCAATTACCGGTATTGGATGTAATGGAGCAGGTGGAATTACTTGGTTTGGTTTCCCGGTCAATTGACAAATGCAACGAGAACGACAAATTTTAACAACGTCGGACTTTAATCCTCGCCAGAAGAAATATCGTAGCATCCGATTGTACGTCTTTTTGATCCCCAAGTGACCGGACAGAGCGTGATCGTGGGCTAAACTCATCACCTGAGGGCAGAACCCTACAGGTACAACTACTTAGCGCACCACATCGCATTCCATTCCACCTAACGGAGACCATTTGCACAACAAAACACCATCATCAGACAGGTAAGACAGACTGTGAAACATTTTTTTGCTCCCGAGCTGCTGACACACACTTGGTTAACGAACAACCAAGATAGGTTTTCAACAGCATCTAGTTTTGATATCTTACACCATTGGGCAACTACAGTTGCCTTTTGCACTCACGCATTTCACGTGTATTCGCGTCTTCGCGTTGACTTTGAATGTAATCTGTTGTGCGAAAAATTCATTTAGCATCCAGTGCAAAAGCGACTTCAGTCATTTCTGGGCATTTAAGTGGAATTGATATTTCATCTTCTGGATTTTGTCCTCAGGCTAGGACTGGTTATGAAGGAGGCAAGATTTGACAATCTACCAAATGGCGACCTCCTCTATGAGGGGTCGTACAAGACATAATTCATTCTGGCCCTCAAAAACGCATACATTCTCCCTCTCACACACATACCATCTCCTTTCACGCACATATATATTGACTCTCGCACGCACAAACATTCTCGTGAGAGAATACGTGTGCGATAAAAGAATACAGGTGTGTGAGAGGAGTATATATGTGTGTGAGAGTAGAATATATGTGTGAAAGAGGAGAATATATGTGTGTGAGAGAAAGCATGATGGAAAAGGAAGTAGCTTAGTGGAAAAGGAAGGCAACTCATTTATTTGTGCTGTGATTGGCTGTTCAGGTGGGACTGGGTGGGACTCCCTCAAAACTACTTTTGTGAAAGGACGCCATTTTTTTTCTCTCGAATGCAATGGCCTTACCAGCATTGTGTCGAGAGCTAAGTTGGGAGCTAAGCACGGAAACGTGTGTTGTCGGCGAAATAGCCGAATTTATGTGTTTGGGAGGGCCAGAATGAATTATGTCTTGCACGGCCTCTCATAAAAAATTGCTCAGCTTACCTGGCTGGAATTATATTGCTTGGATTAGCAAGCAGAGGTCATTCTTGTACCCCGTGGAAATGCGGTTTCACGCTTGTAAAAAGGAAAGGCTCACGTGCATTTTCGCGAGTGCAGGATGCAGCTATAGGTGATTTAAGGTTTGATTGGCGCATTGCAAATATTCGTATTTAGAGGCAAACTTCACCTCATACTATTACAGGCCTGCCCATTTAAATTTCTGCTGTTGCTGAAGCAAAATTTGTAGGGGATATTTAGTGATATGTTAGGCCATAGTAGTGTCGTGACACAAATCAAGATTAAACACTGTAACATGATATGTTTTGTTTTAGTTACTCTGGTTCTTCGCAGTCAAGTTCATTATTCATTTCATCACGGCAAAGATACCAAATCGCCACTACTAACCTATAGGGTCAATGAATAAGCGGAATGCAGAATTTATGCGCCATCTGCTGAGGGAACTGTGTAATAGCATCAGATTTTTGGCTTCCACTCGGCCATTTCTTGCTTATCAAGCAGAGGTGTCCCTTCGATGCCCAAGAGGGTCAAAAATAACCCGGTGAGGACGTTTCGTGCAAAGTCTTTGCAATGAGAGAGTTTCGTTTCATATTCCAGCCATTCCTTATTTAAATAATTGACAACATACGATGAAATTTTTTTTTTACTTGCCTTGTATACTTATTAAAGAAAATGTAGTTCTGGTCCTTCCACCCTACGTCTCTATAAGTGGGTCAAAACTGACCTGTATGCATTTCCAATGGATTCTCAGGGGAACCGTTTGGTTCTCACCAACTGTGGCTGTCATGAATATATTAACTATGAGCCACACAGATTATATTAGAAGTGTCATGCCTCAGGAAGATTATTTTTCACAGCGAGATTGCATATATGCATCATATTCATTTTTAACCATAGAAAATATGTGATGCCATCAAAGTGAAACATTTCAACTATATACGTCCCCATTCATGCCTATTGTGTAAGCATTAATAATCATGCATCTTCAAATTGACCGACTTTATAGTTAGTTCGCTAGTCAATGTTCTCCAAGTGAAAATTACTTTATGTATTGGGTTTGTGCACATCTGGGTGCGCGTGAATGTGTGCATCTTTAGAAAAACATATCATGTAATCATACTGAAATATTTCAACAACATATTTTCATATTGTCATCATAAAATTGTTAAATTGACCCATTTCATGGTCAGTGAACAGAAGTGAGCCATCTTCACCTGCTAACATTACTATTATTACGATCATGCATTATCAAATCAGCCTACATTATAGTTTATAGAAATAGATAGTTCGTCAGAACTGCATACTATGCATACATACTCACTCACTCACTCGTTAATGAACTGAAAAGAGGAACAGTCAATGACTGGAAAGTCACACACACACACACACACACACACACACACACACACACACGCTCAAAAATGCACACAAAATAGATTGACATTTTATTTTTTAATTATTAATTTGTTCAAAACCTGATAAAGTGTAAAAATAAACAATATTTCAACATGAAATAATTCTTGCGTGGACCAAAATATGATACAAAATTTGATTCAAATGATTATTCTTCTCCAAACAGGAAAAAAAGAGGCATAGACACACATTGATACTAATACATGTTATTTTTGACCCACTAGTGGAAAAGTGGTCGGGTCCAGTCACTCGTGCATCCAAGGGTGAAAGCAGCACAGCCCAGAGCGACTGACTGTGGTACATGACTGGCGGTATTTGCACCGACTGTGCAGTTCATCAAATGACTTCACCAATACAGTTCTGTCCACAACCAAGATGGTAAATTACTACGCCAAATCAGGTAATGAAACTTGAAGAAACTGTGCCCACAGGACCAAGAGTTGCGCAGCAGTTACAGAACAAGCAAATACTAGCTGGCAGGGAGGGCTGCCGGCGTCAATATTGCCTAACTATGTGAGTCATGCAGTGCACATTTTTGCATTTTGGTGCAATATGCTTTATTCCAAATTTAAAATTCCTTTAAATAGGGCAATATGTAGACCCCACAAACTCTCACAGTGTTGCATTTTGAATGAACGCTCTTTTTGTAATATGGCATTTCACAATTTGACATTTTGTCTACTCGTTGATTGGCAGCCCCTCAGGAAACATAACCTTCGCTTAAATATTGCAGTAATGAGCAGTAATAGCACTGAATCAAACTGACTTCGTTAAATAGCTGGGCCTTATGAGCAATTTGTGAAAAGCACAGCTATCCTGTCATAACTCTCCCACAGTACTGTTCATGAATATTCAAAAGTATAACAGAGGAGTTAACTAACACCGCACACTATTAAGTGTTGTACACAGGTCAGCATTTTAGAGCATCTTGAAAAATGCTCAGAATTGCATTCCAAAGAAGCATTATAAAGGTACGTGCGCAGACGAGAAAGTGAATCCAAGACGATCCAAAAATAAATAATCGATACATACTGAGCCGCTGGTTTACTTCAGTTTGAAGGTTTGTGAGGGTTAGTGCTACAGTTTAATTATCTTTTCACAACTCAACAAATCAGCAGTCAGTAGCAGATGATTTTTAAATGGAAATGAGCCTGCTATGCGCATTGTGTGAGTGTAACAGATCTTTTAAAAACTAAAAACTGATCACAAAAGAACAGGCCATCTCTTTACTGCCAGCGCTGATTGACGTTTTAACCAGGGCCACTGATGTGGTCTCAGAGTTGATTCTCAAAGCGAAGTTGAGGTCGGCAAATCATATTCATTCGAGACAGGAAATCAACAACAGTTGAAGGGTTCAGTGCAATATCTTCATTAATGCCAATCTCATGTTTTATTTGAAAGAGGGGGATAAAAAGATTATATATTTTAATTAACTTTCCTCATTGATAGATTCAGAAAAAATATATCATGAGTAAAGCAGATTTCTGACCAGTACACAACACTGGTACATGGTGAAAGTATATTCTGTTTATTACTATGAAATATGAGATTGGAATTTATCAAGTTATTGCGCTGAACCCTTCGGTTCAAAACAGCGAGGCTGGGAAACAAACAATATGGAGCTGCTAGTGCTAACATTTTAACACTGGGGTATATAGTAGGCTAATATAGTGCTAACATTTTAACACTGGGGTATATAGTAGTCTAATATACTGCTAACATTTGAACAGTGGGGTATATAGTACGCTAATATAGTGCTAACATTTTAACCCTGGAGTATATAGTAGGCTTATATAGTGCTAACATTTTAACCTTGGGGTATATAGTAGGCTAATATAGTGCTAACATTTTAACAATATAGTAGGCTAATATAGTCAAAGAAGAAGCTATATTAGGGCTAACATTTTAACACTAGGGAATATAGTAGACTAATATAGTGCTAACATTTTAACCCTGGGGTATACAGTAGGCTAATATAGCACTAACATTTTAACACTGGGGTAAATAGAAGGCTAATATAGTGCTAACATTTTAACCCTGGGGTATATAGTAGGCTAATACAGTGCTAACATTTTAACACTGGGGTATATAGTAGGCTAATATAATGCAAACATTTTAACCCTGGGGTATATAGTAGGCTAATATGGTGCTAACATTTTAACCCTGGGGTATATAGTGGGCTGATGTAGTGCTAACATTTTAACACTGGTGTATATAGTAGGCTAATATAATGCAAACATTTTAATCCTGGGGTATATAGTAGGCCAATATATTGCTAACCTTTTAACACTGGGTTTGTAGTAGGCCAATATTGTGCAATCATTTTAACACTGGGATATATTTTAGGCTAATAATACCCATATGACAACAAGAGTTGTCAGAAAGACAACAAAGCTCGCCGGGGCAAGGTTTAAGTTTTTCTGCACGCGGACGGACACGGATGCGGACGCCGGTGGTACGCCAATAGCTCTCCGGACATTCATCCCAGCAAGCTAAAAAGAAGCACATAATCACCATTACACATAGCTGCCTGCACTGCTTCCACTGACACAGAAAGGGCAGAATTACATGATTCAGAACAGGAACACATGATGCGCATCTCATTCGGTGATCATTGCACTGTACAGTAAGTTTTATAGCTAAATAAAATGTGGGGTAAAAAAAAAAAAAAACAATAAAAAAGGTCTGATATTTTTTATTCCTGAGCACCACTGAAGATTGGTACATAATTAAAAGTGTACATATGCAATTGTCCCTCTCTGTACATCGTTTTAATGTATGTACAGTAAAAGCAATAAAATAATCTATTATAATACCGAGAGCATGTTCTACACCAACCTATGTGGCTTCCTGGACATTCATTCCACCCAGTTGCATCCACGTTAAAAATCTCCAACAGCAAGTTATTTACAAAAGCAGGTTACAATTCACACAAAACATAACAAGAACAGGCTGATTAAGAACAAATTGACACCTTGGGCATTTCTGAGAGAAGCACCTATGGCTGTCCTCTAATGGAATTGGTTTCCAGTGTTGAAAATATAGTGCTGAACGATTCGATTTATCCCTGATTAGCAAGAGTTGGCAGTAGTTAGCAGTGCCTGATTACCCAGTTAGCAGTGCCTGCTATGGCTACATTTAAACACCAATTCACCAGATCACCTGCATGACACGCCCACATTACACACACTCATTACTACAGGGTCAGCTGGGTGGTTCATCATGGTAAGGCACCATACTAGGTCATGGACGGGCCCCTACCTCAAGTATAAAATTTGGACCATGACAGTGTCACCGATGTTGGCCAGCGCTCCAGGGCAATGCACGAGTAACCTTAGTTTCAAGCGGACACGACAATCCAATTTCACACCATCGAGTCCTGCAGGTCCAGCAGTTGCCCACAAGTCGGCCAGGGGTGCTTTTCCAGAAATCACAGATGCTAACTTACAGAGCTTTAACCACTGACTGTGGATGGACAAACTATGCAAGTCGCCAACTCAGTTAGCTACTACTCTTTCGGGAAACGCACCACTGTTCAAAAGTTCACTCGCACCACCAACTCCTATCCGCTTGTGGAGTAGAAGCGGTGGCTGACATTAGTGTCTGCAGCAGATGGATGAATCCGACATTTCAACGTGCCAAAAGCCCGAAGTGTAGCGACTGCCACAAATTAGCAACCTGCTACTCTTCCAGCGAGATACTGGTCCCTCCTCGTGCCGTCTGCAGTTTCTGGAGCAGAGAGCAGCCAATGTTTGGCTTCACAATTTAAAACATACTTCAGGCACTGATGAAGCAGAGATTACGCAGTGCTGAGCAACAGGTGTCTGAGAATTCAAAATGGAGGGCAGTTTGGGGTAGAACCATGACTTCAGTCCACAGTTTCAGATCGGCGTGATGCAAATAAATGTCCCTGCAAGAGACCATTCATAAGAAAAGCAGGGCAATAATGGATGAAAAAAACATTGCATAGGAACATACCACCATTCCTCACCCATTTTTCCATAAGCATTGACTGCCAGTCCATCCTCGCTCCCTAGCAAACCTGATACACAATCGTCACAGTTAAAGCTACGGCTTCCAGCATAGCCTACAGTTTTACACACAGGGTTAAACACTGCTTACACACAATGATGAAAGAAGGCAAACAACATTTAGGTTGACAGTTTGGGTAAATATGAGACACAGAATAACTGAGTCATATTGCAACCGGATTCCCGCGCAGTTGCGATGCGCCTGTGCATAGATAACACATTCTAAGGTGCAGAGGGCAGCTGGGAGGTTCATCGTGATAAAGGTCCGCCTCTCTGTGTGGAGAAAGAAACACTGGTGTGAAACCTTGAGCAGGCAGCTCACACCTGGGGCAGCCAGAGCATCACTAACAGCCGGTGCGTTTCAGTCAGGGAGGGGCTCATCTCCTCCGTCATTCAGCTCGCCCCTCCAGCATAATGACCTCACGACTCAGCCAGGCGAGACTCGTGGGAGACCACTGTGTTTCTGCGCTGTTACAGACTGATACGCAAAAGTAATGATATACTGCGAGTCTCAGAATTCCTGGAAATGAAAAAGAGCCATATGAACTTGCATAATATAAACTTGTTCCAAAAAATAAAAAAAATTTATAGAGATATACAGTAGATATTGGCACTTAGACAAGGACACTGTTCCTTTTGTGAAAAGACGACAGTAGTGAGAAAATTATAACACAAAGGCTCGCCGTCAGTTAAAAGATTTGAAATGTCATTTATGCCCGATTGGCATAAGTGGTATTAAAATGTGGAGTTTACAAAGAGTTAAACCTCAAGTGTCGACAACCAGTGTGAGGAACTTGCATTCCTGTGTGGCGGCCAAGTTCATTGCCACCGATTCGTCAAGCAAACGTGACTCTGATTACTTGCAGACTTTATGGCCACATTTTTGCATAATATACAAGAGCATAGAATGAAACTATCGTTCAGTGAACTCAGAGAAGCTGTTGTTTGGCCTCAGTGGTACCTGACAGGCTCCTGTATTGGCCCGTGCTGGGATAGGAGGCGGGGCTCCTGGGAGCCCTGAGGTTGGTGGAGCTCCCCAACTGAGGGCTGAGTCAAGCAAAGAGCTGGGGACGATAGGCTGTGTTAATGCTGGGGTGAGGCTCGCCCTGAGGGTGGCGGGAGGCGGAGGCAAGGGCGGGGGCAGGCTAGACGAAGTCTTCCCGGGCGCGAGGAAGTCTGAATCGTCCTCGAACGTCACCCACTGCTGGACACGTGCAGCTGGGGCAGGCGTGGGTACCAGCGGGGCAGCCAATGAGGAAGCTCCCAGCGCGAACGTGGCCGCAGTGGGCTGGAGGGGCGGCGCTGGGGTTGGAGCCAGTGGCTGTGTGCTGAAGTCAGGCGTGAGAGAGCGGTACTGAGCGACTGTGGGCTGGCCGGTGAAAGGGTTGGTGCTGATCGGCTGGCTGCTGGGCAGGAAGGGGTTGGGCGAGGCACGGAGGATCTCCTGGGACCTGCTCCTGGGGACTGTGGGGGCCTCCAGCAGAAAGGGCCAGCCAGGGTCCGGGGCCCCAGGCACGCCCTGGAGGGAAGGGACGGGGGTGGAATTTAGAGACCTGGAGGCGGAGATAGCCCCCAGGGGCGGGGCGTGGGAGGATGGGAGTGATGCTCCTCTGCTCAGCGATTGGGTGTTCAGCCAGGAGGTGGACAGACTATCCAATGGGCTGGCGCTCATCTGGACATCACTTTGGCTTCTGTTTAACCCATTACTCTGCAGCAGAGGAATTTTGAATGTTACACGTCATTGTATTTGCTGCATTAACTTCATGAGCCAAGGATATACAGATAATGGACGTCCATAACAGTCGAAATAAAAACATTTATTAAAAGAAATGCTCTTGAAAGGAAAAATATGTATATATATGCTGAAAATGCAATGCATTTTTGTCAACTTAAGCCTTAAAATGCGTCAAGAGAGAGTTTTTAGGTAGCAATGACTGAAGTGCTGCAATATAAGCATGAAACAAGAGTGTTAACTGGGGTACATGAGAGCCAATGCACATTCCAGCTTATAGAAAGACAGGACGTTTTAAATTAATGTAAAGCACTGATAATCAATTACAGCACACATGAGAGAAACTGTCAGTCAGAGTACTGGCGTAAAGGTTACTTCAGTCAGAGAACATGCCATGAACTGAAACTTCAGACATTTTACAGAAGGAAGTAACACCAACACTAAAATGGTCTCAAATACCTGCTACCCACAGAAATGCTCCTGATTTTGAAAGGGAGACACAGAAAAGGTAGAAGTTGCCGTAAGAATACTGGACTCACAAGGATCTACAGCGGGGGAGCCAGACTGACCCGTAAAAGGGCCAAGAGGCTGCAGGTTTTCACTCTAACAATGCAGGAGCTCACCTGATAGAACTGATAGTTGCACAGGCCCAGATCAGTTGATTAAATCATTCGTTTCATGTGAGCTTCTGCTTGGTAGGATTGAAAACCTGCAGCCTTTTGGCCCTTCAATGGGTCAGTTTGACACCCCTGATCTACAGGAATCAAATATCACCGCATAACCGCCAAAATATGGGGATTCCCCCTGAAACCCTCGACATGAGGCTGCCACAATATACTGTGGGCGCTGACAAAGTATTGGAAGAACCCTTGAAAAATGGCTTTGAAATCTCTAAACCACAATTACAAAAGCCTCAGCACAGGTACAGTAATAACATTTTGATTTGAATGTTAACTAACTGCAGCTGTCTGATTAAATGAGGGCTCACTTTACAAATCCAGTGAAGCTCTTCATCAGAAACAAACACAAGGAACAGAAACGTTGCGAGTGCAGATCCTGCTGCTGTGGGCACACTCACCTGGGACATGGCGGTGGCAATGGGGTCGCTGGGCGGGGTAGTGGAGGGGCGAAAGGCTGCGGGCAGGGTCTGAGAGGTCTGGGTGGGAGCGGCCGAAAGAGGCGCCAACGATAGTGCGCCAGCCGACTGCGTCCGTACGGGAATTAAGGTCTGTGGCAGCAGGGGGTCTGGGAGGGGCCGCGGCGGGGGCTGGCCAATGGGATCTTGCGAGGGTCTGGGAGGGGGCGGGCCTTTAGAGTCTCGGAGAGGTCTTGGCGGGGGTGGGAGAGCAGGAACTTGCACTGGTCTCACTGAGGATGGGAGTGCAGGGTCAGGGGTCGGTTTAACGGGGGGCGTGGTCACCTCAGGCTGCAGGGGCGTGGCTCGTTGGGGCTTCAGTGGCTCAGGAAGCAAAGGCAGGTCTGCAAGAGAAACATTAATGTGTGCAGAGGTCCAGCTCAGAACTCATGCAAGGCCTGTATGGACAGTGTGAGACCAAAGATAGGTACAGTAACCCTGGAGCAATAGACGACATTGCCATTAACATCGCCTACGACCATGGAACCCCATTTTTGAACCCAATCAAGGTCATGACATACACACAAATTTCATTAATCTAGGTTAAATAGTCACTGAGAAAACTTTTGTTCCCAAGCGGACGGACAGACAGACGGAAGGACGCACTGCAGAGATAATGAAAGAGATCCAGCGTGGAGAAGCGGAGTGTCGTTGGGTACAGACATTAACTCACCCTGCGGAGGCTCCGCAGCAGCTGTGGTCTGGGGCTCTCGCAGTGCCTCTGGGGCCCCTGGATGAACTGCAGGAATGGGTCTAGGGGCCCTTGGGATGGGCCTGGGGGCCCCAGGATGGCCGGAGGGCTGGGCCTTTGGGACTCCGAGCCGTGGAGGGAGGGTGTGCTGCAACAGTTAAGCATGCACAAACATATGTGTGTCCGCACTTAGGCTGAACGTTCATTCATGTAGAAACATTCAGAAGATTCCCATGCTGTGGTTCTTAGATGTTGAACCAACACACATTTAACTTTTTATGGCCCCAATTTATGACATTTCCAACACAACAGCAACAGCAACAGCAAGGGATGACAGACACAGTTTTAAAAACTTGAACACATTTAATTAACAAAACAAGGACTTTAACTAAACTACTGACCAAGATTGAATTAACAAAACAGAAATATTTACAGTCCCTTTTTGGTTGGGTCCCTTGGTGATGTCCTGGGTGAGAAAAATGCTCTAACACAGGCAAAAATCCACAAAAGAAACTTCACAGGTCTTGAACAGAATGACAGGTCTGGTCACATGTATCCTTCTTCTTGCAATTTCTCCTACCCCTTCACTGTCTCAATTCTCCCTCTTATATACTCTTTTGCAGACCCCACCCACATTTAGACCTCTTTTTTTATTTTCTGGGACCTGTTTCAGACATGCCTGAAACATGCCCAAACCTAGCTCCAGTCTGAGCTTAACAAAAAAAAAAAGGTAAATACTGCCATCCAGTGGCCTATATTCACATTACAAACTGTATCAGACATTCTTCTCAAACAGGAAGCCCTTTGCTTGCGAAAGTGCCGACTCACCGATCTGAATTCTGATGTGGCGACAGGCCCTGTACTAGGCTGGCCTCGACCTGAAACAACAGAACGAAACGCAGCATCTCAGCAACAAAGTTCACCAAGAACATGAAGCGAGTGCTGGCAGGAGCTGGCAGATGGGCTGGGCTGAGTCTGACGCGGCCCGACTTCTGTGAAACAAGATCTGCATGTTCTACTCAGGGCAAAATCGAACAATATCCTCCAACAGTTGAGTGAAGCCATAGGTGACATTAAATCTCAAATCATTATAATTTACTTCTCTATATATCACTTCAATTAGTTGGAGTAAGTGAGCTACTTCAGGAAGCCAAGTCCAGTGTAAACTAAACTTTAGTTCAGTTCGCAGTCGAGCTTAATTTTCGTTCTGAGCTATATGACTGCTATTACAATTTTACGCGCTAACTATGCTCACTGAGGGAAGCAATACTGCGCTGACTGGCATGGCGAACCAGCTACTTTAATTCATTAGTAATTTGGTAAAGTTTTTACACGTGTTGCTTACGCAACTAGCAAAATCACGCAGACAGCAGCAACGGCCGCCACACTGGCTCAGACTGAAGGGACAGGTCGAATGCAATTCAATAGCTACTTAATTTTTCAGGGGCAAAAAAATAACATGTAGAGCGAAGGCTATTAAGTCTTTGAACAGTGGGAGGTATCCCATACAAGTGCAGAAAACACAGCCACAACCACCGCAGTGTCGACACAGCTCGTTTTCTCCATGACTGGGAGGAACGGGTTCAAACTATTACTGACTGTATATAGGGATAGATGGCGATGCTGTTGGGTTGTCTAAAGGCTAGCTGCACTGCAAGCTGTAAGCCTGCCGAATCCATGTTAGTGAATACGTGTTTTGTTTTATTTCGATATTTGGTACCATAAAAACGGAGTGTAAACTCATAATTGACAGCTTTGACTGACAGCTTCTCTTGGAGAAATTGTCGCCTTTTGATTTACAGTCCTTCTCGGAATTTTACAGAGCTGGACAGGGACCGTTGGGAGGAGAAATAATGTTAACATTATACTTTCGCAAGTTGCTAGGTCCCTGTACAACTCAGTGATTTGCAAGTCTGGCAAAAATTGAGCATGAAATGGTCTTTCCTTTGAACAGTGTCATGTACTGTTTGCAGCGATGCTCCCACAAAAAGGTATAGCAAGCTAGCCAGGTTAGCTACATTTCATGATAGGTCACAGTAGACAGCAACAAAAATGGGTGGTAAAAAGCTCTATTCTTAGAATATAGTGTAATGTAGCAACTGTTCGTGGCAATATTATGTTCAGAGCAAAGGGCTTTCTACAATTTTCGTCGCTAACACGAGTGACCCAGAAACTGATAGCTGGCTAGCTACCTCACTAACGCTGGTATATCAACTTTAAGGAGGGTCACCCACGTTAGCTAGGTAGCCAGCTAGTTAGAACTAACATTAAAATCCACAATAGTTGAGAGTCCATTCACCCAAAGACTCTATTTACCATATTTTTAGAGGTTAGCTAGCTCAGATTTTTACAGCAACGTCAGGTTTGTATGATGTAGCTAGCTCGCTACTTATCTCAAGTCAATGTGTTAGCGAAGTAGCTAGTAACAGACATCAGCTAAGCAATGAGAGGCCAAGGAGGAGGAAAGCAGCAGATGTATTTTAGCGTCAAATGACTGTACTTGGAAAAGATCCAAACTACCTAACCCTTTCACAAGCTTTCAGTTGCAGTATAACCACAGTCTGTTGTCTGTGTACTACAGGGAGTGTTTACCACTCGCAGAAGGAGCCAGTTGGGTAACATAAAAGGTTCAGGGGATGCGATTACAAACAGGGCGGATGTATGGGCAAGGACCTTCATAGCGCGGCTCAACCCCCCGATCACAACTGCACAGATTCTGGCTCCAAATGCACAAGATGGCAGCGTCCGTACGGAGGATATTTTACCGCTAATTTTGTAAAGCGTGAAGAAGTGGAGACGCCTCGTTCATCATCATTTATAATCTACGGTTCAAACACAGGAATGCGGACATTAAACCCAGCTGCCCCGGCGGGGTACCTGAGGGAGGTGGGGGTCTTTGGGGAGGTGGGGGGCGGGCAGGAGGGGCGTTGGGGCGCCGGGGAGGGGGCCGTTTGGGCTCCAGCCTCTGAGGAGGGGGGGCAGTGACAGCCTGGAGCTCCACAGGCGGTTCTGATAAAAGGCGCAGACACGCAAGAGGTTTCGTGAAAAAGACAGAAGACAAATTTCTCATTTAAGAAATCATTCGGATAGTTATTCATTTGTCTTCCACCAAAAACATACAGATACAGAGCCATTATGATGCATAAAATGACAAAATGACAAAAAACTTTAATGAGCGTGAAACAGGATTGATTTGTATGAGTAAAACGCCGACATATGAAGTGACGGCAGTATGTCGCAGCGAAACTGTACCTATGGAGTCTCCAGAGATTGACGTGGGCGGGGAGATGTACCAAGTGGTGGGGGGCGGGTTGTCCTGGGTCGGGGAGGGGCAAGGGCTGCTCCTGGGGGAGGAGCTGGGGGACGTGCCCCCTCCCTTCCCCTGCAGACCCTCGTCCCCTTCCTCCATCTCCTCAGCATCATCATCCTCATCATCTGGAGCCACAAGAGGGTCAAAACCCATACAAAAAAATTTTTCTTATGCTGTTGAAAACCTGTCATGTGGCTACCTGTTTAAAATTGCTCCCTGGTGGGAGCCCTTTTAAACAAGTCGCCACACGACAGGTTTTCAACAGCTTTGATTCTGATATCTTACATTGTTGAGCAACAATAGCAGCATTAAGCGCCCTAAAGGTTAAGAGCCATTATATCCTTACTCCCCACAACGCCGAATGATGCAAAATCTTTCAAGTAATCAATAGGCATAAAAAGAAAGATACAAGCTAATCAAAATTAAAGTTTTCGGTACACTGCAACAACCCAACAACCATATAACTCCAGCTCCAGTTTCTGGAGATTTCCATGCCCACACACCCCACCGCCCGCAGGGGGTGGTCTCGTACCCTCCTCCTCGTAGTCCTCGTCCCCCAGGTCTGTATCCTCGGCGAGCAGGGCGGAGCCGCAGGCGGACGGGACCTCGCCGCACACGCAGTCCGCGTTCATGTCTTCCTCCTGGCTCTCCATCCAGCGGGGGCTCTTCAGCTCGACACAGACGGTCTTCCCCATTATCTGGGGGTGTGGAGAGAGAGGGGGGGCGGGGGGGGGTCAGCGCAACCCTTCCGCCACTGTGTTCCCCGCTTTTAAACAAGCCACTGAGTAGGACATTCATTTTTGGATTTACACCACTGGCTCGAAACAGTTTTTGTATCGAGTCCCAAACTAGATAGATTGTTGTATCAGGACCCAAATTAGAAATTTGGTAACTTTAAGGGATCCTATCAAATATACAAAACAGTTTCGCCAAGTGAGCGACAGCCTTTTCTAAATTTAACTTTTTTAAATTTAAAAAACTAAAGAACAACACTGATTCAAGAAAATGTACAAATGAATGACTGTTATTCTGCATTGCGGTGACTGCTCTGAACTCCCTCATCCCGCCGTCCTCAGTTTGCTTAATCATTTCCCTTCATTTCCCCGAAGCCTAATCCCAGAATGCATCTGGACTCACCGTGGTGCCGCTGAGCGAAAGGGCCAGCAGTGCGGAGTACCCTTCTAGAAACGTCAGCGACACCTTCTCCTCCACAAACCTGAGGGACCGGAAAAGTAGAGTTACAGCCGAGACCCTCGACCTCCGCCTGTACTGCAGATGAGCTCACATGGAGTACAAGGCTAATACCCCACGGCTACAGTGAGTAAGTCTGCACTTCTTACGGGGTGTTCAGACTTTCCCAGTGAAACTTAAGTCAGTTTTCTTTTTGTCAATGAGAAAACAATTGTTTTGTATCCCATGATGGGAAAAGCATGTAGAATTCTCATGGTAATCATTACCACAATGGATCCAGTTAAAATAAAATTTAAAGCATAAAAGATTTTGAAGTTTAGAGTTTAATTCAAAAACTCAGAATGGACAAAAGCTCACCTAATGAGTACCACCTCTCCAAAATCCGCAAATTCATTGAGCAGGTGGTCGATTAGGGCGTCGTCAAAGACGCCCCCCTCCTCGTAGACGGACACGAGCACTGTGCCGTCAGGCGGACCCTGGGCTGCGACGACCTCGTCGTAAACCTGCTGGCGAGCCTCTGGATTCACCTCCAGCACCTCGGCGTCGATGATGGCCGCCACCGGCCTGCACGGAGACACGGAGAGCAGCTCACACCGGGACGGAGCTCTACGCTTTCTCTGCAAACACTCAAAACATTGCAGCTGATCCAACACGCTAGGTCTTAATCCTTTGAATAAATTTAAGGAATGAAGCGCTGAATAAATTTAAGGAATTAAAAATGTAATTATCCTGAGCTGTTGAAAACCTATAATGCGTCAACTTGTTTAACCCCTTTGTGCAGAAGCCAAATTTGGCTATTTATGGGTTACCCACTTTAATGCTGTATAATTCAAGATTTAAGCTTCACAAAGAGGAAAAATGTGGCTCAATTCAGGAAAGACACTTACAGCATTTAGAATTACATTGTATTTCAGTTTATTTTCATGATTTTGGTAGAGAAAATGAGCAGCAAACATAAAAAATCTTCATGAGAATTCACCATTGAAATTGCAAAAAAAATAATTCTGACGATTGAAAAACTGCTGGGGCTTAAAACTATACATTTATGGTATCATAAACTCCTTGAGCACAAGTAGAATTCATCTTCAAAATTACATTCTAGATTACCTACATGCTATTAGCCAAATTATACAGCTACCCAAGTGTCTCCCCAAAGTCTCAAAATGATTTGCTGTCAAATCATTAAAAAAATCATGTATTTAACACAATTAAAGCTTTAAGGCATGAAATTTAATATGAACGAATGATTTTCTGGTTGAGTTTAGTATGAATTTATCAATATCAGTGCAGTTGAATACCTATGGTCACCAGTAACCTCTCCAAATATGAACGTGCCTTTTCTCCATAATAAAGTTTAGAGTTTTGGCCATTTTTCTTCAAAGCCAGCACAAACACGCATTAAATAAACTGCTAATTAAACGGTCAGAACATTCACCCTGTAATGAAAGCTACCAGTCCCCTCTTCGAAGCTCACGAACCCATTTCAACACTTATAAGGAGCAAGTACACCTCACGAACACAGTAATTTCTGAATTCTGAAATATACCTTATTTTAACTGAACAGACACTCCACTTTCAGGGAATATCAAATCCATTGCGTCTCCCGATTCAAAAGAAACGTGCAATGAACGTACCGGGGGTCCACACCAAAATGCACGGGCAGTTCGCGTTTTAAACAGGAAAAAAACCTCGACATTCGACTTAGTTGAGTACATATACATTCCGAAACAGAAAAAAAAAACAAACAAAAATAGCAGCCTGACCTTTTTCGTGAATCCCTCCTCCAGAGACATTGACTGTATAAAATAGAGAGCGATGTATCCAGTAACAAGAACCCTCCGGTCCTGTTTCATTCGAAATAAGTCCAATAGAGCATATCGTTCTCATTTAAATTCTGTAAATGTAACTGAACACTTCAAGGCCAGTTTTGCGAACCGATTTTCTATAAATCCCGTCTATTTTAGCCGCGTAATGTGCATAACGTAGACAGGATACAACAGCGCATGCTGATACGCATTGGTTTGTATGCTCTGTGTTTGTCCAATCAATGTGTTTCACTTACTCTAAAATGTTTAAACACTCGGGAATTGGATAAGAAACGAGCCATTCAATACATTGTTATCAGGGAAACTTCAGGAGGCCATGAAGTGTATCTCTACAATTACGCAGAAGAGCTTGAGTGTTTGGTTGAGTGATTGGCTATCAACGCCAGTACTCGGGTGGATATAAGGAAGCGCTGGATTTGGCAATGAAGGAATCTACGCGTAAATCCACGGTAGGGAACTACAATTTTTTTTGTATGGGACAACTGTAATAGGCAATAGAATGTGTTAGAATTAATACCATGTCGATTTTTTTGCCTCAGAAAACTGATTTTTATGAACTACTAAATGGAATACTGTTAGCTCACTGTGGCTAAACCGGTTGCTACAAAGGATAACGATTTTTTCTGTGTCAAGATATCGTTTTTTCAAACTGCTGAATCGACACTATGGGCAAGGATACTGACCAGTTTGCACATCAGGCTTAGCTGGGGAGTTTAATTCATGCAGCTCTCGAAAAACAGGGAGTGGAGTGAACTTCACCGTATTCAGAACCGCGTTCGAGGTCTGCTTGCTTGTGAACATTCAATAACTGATCCGGGGGTGCTATCTAGTGATCGAGTACAGTAACAGCGTACTTCCAATTTGCAGGTCTATAGACGCGGGCATCTACATCTGCAGAAAGGGGTTAAAAGAGCTCCGCTGACTTCTTTTTAACAAGTTGCCACTTGATAGATTTTAAACAGCAAAACCTATCTGGCTGAAAAAACCTCTGGTTTTGATTTCTTACAGAACTGGGCAACTATAGTTGCCTTTGGCGCTCGAAGGGTTAATCCTTTACCATGATAAAGCAGCCAATGACAGAGCTACAGAAATCACCACCGTAACCGATCTCCCTTCAAACCTGTGATCCGAGGTCTTGATTTCGGCTCTGCCGTAGTACAGGAGAGTTCCAGGATTCCAGCCATATTCAGAAGTATTGACGAGATTTGCCTCTTCAACTGCGAGACAAACAAAAAAACCAATTTGCTGCATAAAGGATGAATTGAATATGCTAAACGGCACAAATCATTCGCCGTAAGCACCGCGCACGCGAACTAGTAGTTCCTGATGACCTCCTTACCAGAATTCTCAAAATTCCACTGCGTCCGCTTCCAGAGCACACGGTCCGTCCAGGCGGGGATTCGACACTTCTCGCTGGTGTCGTATTCGTCCGACATGTAGTCGTACTTGTAAGTGGGAGGGAACTGTATCTGTCCCTCGGTGTACCCTTTGAATATCTGAGAAGAGAGAGAGCAGCGAGAGCTGTGAGAGCGCGGCGGCCGCAGGCTAAAAGCAGGAGTCTACAGACGGTGAAATAGGGAGGGGTGGAGCTCTTACAGTCCCCGCCTCCTTCTGCTCCACCAGTTGGTCCACGGCCGACAGCACCTCCCAGTTCCGCTGTTTCACCAGCTCCTTCACATCGTCCCCGGTCAGGTTGATGCGATAGTTGAAGTCGCCGCACCAGAAGACGTAATCATGCGACTGCAGCTGCCTGCCCTGTAAATGAGGAGGGCATATAACAAACACAAACATAAACACACACAAATCCACACAGGACACCCACACATAATCTCACACGAACACAGGACACACACGAACACACACAACACACACACACACACACAACACACAAGTCACCAGATGAGCCATTTTTGCATGTATTTTGCATCTTCTGAGCAGAGGGCAAAGCCATCAGATCTGGTCATCTGGAACATCTCATTTCACGTAGGCATTTTAAGGAACAATTATCTACAGATTAGTTGTAAAAACACCTGTTCTGCGCATCCTGTAGACACACACACCGCTCACAGAGATGATTTTATTTACTGGTTTGTTTGTGTTGCACCCTGGGTAAATTACACAGCTAAGGACAAATGCCCTATGTTCACCCCTACCTGCAGAATCAATTCATGAGAAGCACTTTACTGAGGGACTTTCCCTTGGATTCAAACTAGACTCGCAGCATCTGGTTAGAAAGTCAAGTTGACTGGCCCCTGTCGCACATAAAAGGCAATAAAATAGTTACCATGGGAAAGCTGAGTTTGCGCGAAATCTCGCTGTAGTCATCGTTCCTCTCCTTGACCTGTGATTGGCCAGCAGCGAAGTGTGAGCAGACGAAACAGATGCTAGTGGAGTAGAAGAGCATGCGGATGGCCACGCCTCCCTTATTTCCCGTAGCTCCACCCATACCGGTCTTAACGGTATCCACGGCAACATCTCTAAAAGGCAATGTTCAACATGAGACTGCACCTACTGTTGCCAATCACACACCACTGTTTATAGCCCATTACCCTATCAAAGAGCCTCAGTTACGCAATTCATAAAATTATCCCAAAAATGATTAAAAATCAGCGTCATGCAACCCATTAGATATAGGTTTGGTATCATACAGTTGTGGTGCAGCTTTCCTACGTCGCAAAAGTAACTTTACCAATTCTGTTGGCAACCGTTCACCATCGCTGGCGTTAGCCTCTAGCTGACCGTTTATTCGAGTCAATGGAATGACTAATTCAATAGCTAGCATGCTAATGCTTTTGACCAGTAATGTTAGATCGAATTATATACACCCCGGTTAAATGTCCATTGTTTTCCAGTTGCTACGAATGTCATACATGACAACCAGGGTCCAGGCATCCATAGAATACCAAAGTGATGACGTCACCGCTACTTAGCTTCTGGTGTTGGAAGTAAAATCCCTAAGAGAATTTATAATGGGGTTTAGACACTTTCCAGCATTGCTCGAACTCGTATTAATTTTAAGAGCCGCCTCGCTCCGAGATTAGCCCACAGGGTACACAGACACATATGATCACATCAAATTCGTAGTTTATTGCCATAAATTATATGCTTTTGCACTTGTCGTCCAGTTTGTAGTCCACTTCTCCAAACTACATATCCACTACACAAGTGGGCTAGCAACCCGTGATTTGTTCCAAGCCAATGAGGTACCTTAGTTTCAGCAAATGTTCATGACTACCACAACAAGAGGAAATATATTTGTTTTTAGTCGGAAATAGATGGCAAAATCTCGAAAAAGATAGAGGCTTGAAAACAAAAGGAAGTGATTAAAAAGTGAACTGAAAAAAAAAAAAAAAAAAAACAGTCTATGGGTAAAATGAATGGGAAATTTTACTTCCGACACCAGCGTGACATCACTTCAGTACACTATTGTTCACTGAATAAAATTAGGAAGTATTGCCATGACAAAAGTTCTTATCAGAATAAGCTGCAAATCCAATCAGGTTTGCACCATAGTTTGAAGATGTAATGGTGTGAGTGTCAAGTAATTTGGAGCATCTTGTCAAGAATTACTGCATGAAAACTGAAATTAAGTTAAGTGTTACTATGACAACAGGAAAAATGCTAGAGCTTTTAAATTTGCATGAAAGAATTTCCCTAAGCCTAAATATTATCTGTGCGAACGGCAAGTCTCAGATCCAAATACTTTTCTCTTGAGGTCAGATTGAAAATGCGGGGGTGGCGGTGGAGACGGTCATTCAACTCTGCACACAACAATATACCCCCAGGTTCAGTTACCAGGGTGTATAATAAGTTTCACATGCAACTGTCTTCATAGAAGCTTGAATTTATTCATTTCTGCACGAAAAGCATTACCATGCTAACTAGCGAATTATTAATTCCATTGACTTTAATAGACTGCCAACCGTAACCTACCGTGGACACTATTATTCCATTTTCCAATTAATACAATGCTGACATTTATGAGTGTAACAAGGAACTCAAATTTGTGAGCCCGAGTTATCAAATTTATGAAAATCGAGTAGTAATTTTCATTTATTCATTTGCCGAAGGGTCAGAATAAATGGAACTTACAATTCTCGTTGCATAAATCTGATATCTCGGGCTCATTCAAAGGCGATCCTCCACGTAGTACACTACCATCCCAAGGAGTGCACGATGGCTTTAGCACAATAATCCAAGCACCTGAACGAGTGGATTTCATTCAAATGCTTAAATAACACCAGCAAAAGCGCCAGTACACGGCAGCAGAAAAATGCCACAAGGATGCAATTCACACTCGCAATCCCGAACGCCCATTGTCCAATTTGCCACAATAGTTTATCAGCCACGTAACACAAACTCACCCTCACAAATTAATTCAGACAGGAAGCGAATTGCAGAAGAGTTCTCTCAGACAGCTCATCTAGTCAAGTGCAGCTATTTTAAGTTTTTCATTATTTTAATGCTGTTGTGAGAATCATATCATTTTTATGTGCATGTAAAATGTCTGCGTTGGAAAACAACTCAGTCACCTCCAGAAGAAGCACTCTCTGCCACAAAACACATTACTCCAGGCCTGACTGAAACGCCCCAATTGCTTCTGGTCATTTTTTCATCAATTGGTAACGTCACTAATTGAATTTTCGCACCAAGCAGATGGTTTGGCATGGCCTTGAATCAAGCAAGTTACGTCCACAAGGCCACGCCAATATTTTTTCTCCTAGAGTTCATTTACACTCTAGAGCAGAAATCCATGTATGGTAAGGAGCATGCCATTTCTGACGCACACGTGAAGCAGTTGACCAATCACAAGTGAGTGATCAAGTCAATTACAGCACAGTGGGGTCTTCGGGAGGGCGAGGCCAGGACCTCAACAGAGCGTTTCTCACACAGGTACTGCAGAAATGGCCAACAGGAGAAAACTCATGTTTTTTGACAATGATGCATTCAAACTTTCTTTAATAGAATCCAAAAATACAAGAATGACCAATGAAAAGTCAGGTACTGGGTGCACTCTAAAGCCCGCTGGTCAGAGCTGAAGAGACAGGGAGTGGCAGGACATGCGTGTCCCTTTAACTGGAAGAGGAGGAGGAGAAGCGGCAGGGTTCTGGCGTCAGTACCGGATGAACGATGCATGCTGGGGCCTGACGAAGATAAACAGGCACACCCCGACGAGCTGCTCCGAGGCCAGCAGCACATATTTGCAATCCCTGGACAGGGTCTTATGCAGCTCCGCAGCCCACAGCTTCTGATTGGTGGTGCTGACGGGAGATAAAGCACTCCGGTTTTATACAGGAAGTAAGTCGGACCGGTGCTCGCCACATGTACCAACACCAATACCTGTCACTGCTGAGCAACTTGCAACAAGAGAAAATGATGCCCAGATCATTAAATGGGTTAATAAAAGATGGTTTTGGACAATATTCACTTGCATTTCAGGATATTCACTCAGCCAGAATGAGCCGGTGTGGTTGCAGGCTTTCATTCCAACCATGCAAGTTTACACCTGATTCTGCCAATCAAGGGTCTATGGCATTTAAGGGCTGATTAGTAGAATCAGGTGTGTGACTGGTTGGTTATAATGAAAGCCTGCATCCCCTCCGGCTCATTCTAGTAAAGAGTGAGTGTCCCGGATTTAAGGGAATAAAATACTATGTTTCTAAGAAAGTTTTAACCAATTTCTAAACCTTGCACAGTAGGGAATACAAGCAGATGCACAGTCTCACCTGGCACTGACGATGTTGCCAGCGTTAAGCTCTACCATCTCTTCAAACCCAATAGCGTAGATGTCTATAGGGCTAGCTTTGCTACCTATGGGACAAACGATTAAATATCTTCAGGGTCGTACAAAATGGGGGGGAAAGCAAAATATTTTACGTCGAAGGAAAAAGAAACGAGTTTGAGCTCATGTAAAAAAAAAAAAAAACCAAAAAACATGCTGCAGTAATTCAGAGACAAATGAAATACAGCCAAATAAAGTCATGCTACATATCCCACAGAAGAGCTCCAGCCCTTGCCTTGAAAGCCCGGCAGGCCCGCCTTGCGTGGGGCGTCCAGCAGCCAGTCGTCCAGCGAGTGCCTGCGGTAATCCACGCTGCGGATCTGCTTCCCCCCGTTGACGTTCCAGGTGCCCACGCACACCCTCACCTGCTTGGGCGTGGTGTAGCGATGATGGTTTTGGCACATGCCCAGGAGAACTCTGGGAGAGGCTGCAGAGAGACAGGCCTTTTCAAACAGAGCAGCACAAACCCACCAGTAACAGCATCACAAACCTTTAACATTAAATACAGAAGAGGAAGACATGAAATGCATCCACAAAATTTTCAGCGATTTAAAAATTTAATACAATATTTTCCATGTTTCTGCCATAACTTAAGGGCCTAAAATAGTCAGCAAATATGGTCATTTCAGTTCCTATAAAAATGTAGTAAAATGTATATCCCGAGAGGGAAATCAAATAAACAGGAGTATGCAGCAGCAGCAGCATACTAACAATATCAGCCAGCCAGTACATTCACAATGTTAGGAATTTAGTGGTTATGCTGGCAACATCCAGCACTCAGCTAGTTTGCCACTACTATTGGGCAGATAGCTGACAAACTATGTTACTACGTTTTACCACGTAAAAAAAAAAAAAAGCTCCATTAGAGTTGCAAACTTTAATACTTCGTTGGACCACCTTTAGCTTTGATCGCAGCGCGCATTCCTCCTATCACAAAATTAGCTGGCATGTACAATGTAATAATCCCCAGACAGCAAGCAAACATGTCAGCATATTTCAGTATTTTCTAAAATAAATTATCTTCAATAATGCAAAAAGCTTAGAAACATAAAAATATTCAAAGATATCTGACAGTCAGTGAAAACCCTCGATTTAAAATCAGAGAGAACAGGGGAAAAAATCCACATCCACAGCACAGAACTATACAGTGGTTAAAGCAGCCTACCTGATTGCACTCATTACTACGAAACTACAGGCGTCAGCAGTGGAAAGAGGAAGGAGACAGAGAGATTTGCATGAGAAGGAAGAACACCGAGTGAAGCGTGAACATTACACAACCAGTCGGTCAGACAGGCTCTCACAGAACTACAGTGCTGAGCTCTTTACAGGCCGTTATTACACTGAACTGGGCTGCTCTTTTAAAGTTTACTGTAATGTAGGGGAGAACTGGGTCAAAAGTTAAATGGGATAAAAGTAACATGTTCTGCATCTTGGAGCTAGAAAGCGAGACACAGAATGGTCTCTCAGCCTGAAATCTTACCACGACATCAAACCATGTTTCTGCCAAAAATGTGTTTGGTGAGTCAAAATCTACCAGTGATAGTAAATTTTATAATTTTTTTGCTAATCATTTGAAGGTTCCACTTAAATCTTAATTCAGGTGCACATTTAGTGCTGTTAAAGGTATACTCACTAAGATTTATCATTTGTGGATTGTAAACACAACATTCATAGTTGGATCCTCCCTGCGCTACCCTGTTTAACAGTGTTAAACTCACAGCAGTGCCCTCTCACCCTGTGCACTATGACTGTCTGGGGACTACATGCCCACTGCCCAAAGGCAGAGTCCCAGAAATTTCCAGAACAGGTAATAAAAATGTTTTCTCAATCATCTGCTATGAGCCTATACATTTTTTTTAGAAAAATCCTACTGCCTGTAAGTTGAAAAAGGCCAGTGTGAAATTTTTATCTATGACCACAAAAATGCCATCAGTTCATCATTGAGTCAAAGTAGACATTTCTCCCAAATTTGAAAAAATTCCCCCCAGAGTTCCGGAGATACCACATGCACAACAAGATAGACTTGAGGTCACAGTGACCTTGACCTTTGACGACCAAAAGCTAAACAATTCATCCTAGAGTTCAAGTGGACATTTGAGCCAAATTTGCAGAAATTACTTCCATGCCTTCCGCAGATATCGCATGCACAAGATTGGGTTGGACAAACGGACGAACGGCTGGGCAGATAACCTGAAAACGCAATGTCTCTGGCCGCAGCTGTTGCAGGTCTGGCCCCATAAAACATTACTTCTGACCCAGCTCCTCCCCCCCCCCAATCAAAACAGCAGCATTTCAAACAACACAGTTTCATAACAGGAAATCAACTTAAGAGGCTCTCCCATGTGCATCTCAACAGAATCAATAGCCGTCTTTAAACTCAGATTTAATTGTCCCTCGTTTGCAGAAATGGCGACAGTGGCCTCCCCTAGTTTTATATTTTCACAAACCCCACTGGTCCGGGAATCCGGACCCCTGAACCATGTACCGTGGAGGTTGCTGGTGGTCAGGAACGCTCGGGCCTTGTCTGCCAGGTCGCAGTTCAGCGTGTTGCCCAAGCGCAAGATGTCGATGGCCTCCTGCTTGGAGCTGTCAAAGAAGTTGTTCTGGATTGTTCTGCTGACTGACCGAGCGCCGTCTTTCAGCTTCCCGGTCTATGAGAAAAGACAGCAAAGGTAAAATCAGGCAAAAAACAAAAAACAAACAAAAAAAACAAAACAAAAAATAACTGGCAGCATTTAACCGCCTTCCAGCTGACCAGGGCTATGCAGTCATGCACCTATCCCACAGCTGTGACATTATACTGTTATGGCCCCAATTTGTTATTACATTTACAACATAACAGCAACAGCAACAGCAAGGGATGACAGACACAGTTTAATAAACTTAAACACATTTAATTAACAAAGACAACAACTAACAATAACCTACAACTAATGACCAAGATTGAACACAACAAAAACAGAAATATTTACAGTCCCTCTTTGTTGGGGTGGCTTGGTGATGTCCTGGGTAAGGAAAAAACTCAAACACAAGCAAAAACCCACAAAAGAAACTTCACAGGTCTTGAACAGAAATGACAGGTCTGGTCACATGTATCCTTCTCCTTGCAATTTCTCCTACTACTTTACTGTCTCAATTCTTTTCCTTATATACTCTTTTGCAGACCCCACCCACATTTAGACCTTTTTTTTTTTTTTAATTTTCGGGGACTTGACCCAGACATGTCCAGGACATGTCTAAACATAGCTCCAGTCTGGGCTTAATAAAAGAAAGGTAAATACTGCCATCTAGTGGCCTACATTCACATTACAATACATAAATGCACGACTCTAAAAAAATATGATTTGGTGATCCACACATGTTCCAAACAAGTTGTCAAGCTGCACATCTTCAGAGACGTGGTGTATATTGGACCTGAAATGATGGGACTCCGTGAGGGTACAAGTTGAAAAGTCTGAAGATGATATATCCAGGAGAAATATGTGGGTTATCCAAGGCCTTTCAGCACACAAACCTTGGCTCTGCCCTCCAGTACTTTGGTGCCGGTGTAGATCTTGCTGATGGCGTCCCCGTTCACGGACCACATGGCACGGAAGGCTTCCTGGAACCGGCTCAGCAGTTTTTCGGGTAGGCCCAGGTCCGCCAGCTGCCGTGGTACCATCTGAACAGAGAGGGGCAGCGAGATGCCATCATACAGGATTCCACAACACCTAGCTTCAAATTAACTGAAGAAGCCCAGAATTAACGGCCACACAGTGAAACGCTATCACACCTCAGCTAATAGCGGTGGGAACCGCAGACATACTGAATACTGACAATACAATTATGGAATTATGGAATGCACCATCCCTAAGAGCGCTATAGGCAACTACAGTTTCCCAATGATGCAAGATATAAAAATCAAAGCTGTTGAAAACCTATCATGTGGCAAAATTTTCAACAGGATAATTGCCTCTTTGATTCCTTGGAAATGTATTGAGTGCTCTAAGAGTAAAGGAGGCATGAACGTCTCAAAATACAGGAAATGCCTGTTCACATGACAAAGCGCATTCATGTCAACTGAACGATCAGATCTCAGAGCTTTTCATACCTCCGAGGCGAGGAAAGCCTGGACACTGTTGGTTCTGTCCAAGCAGTCCAAGCAGTTGGCTCGTATGGTGCCTTTCTGGCATCTGAAATAATAGTCAGAAGAGTAGCAAAACATAAAAATGTGGAATATATGCATATATTGACACATGGATGTGTGAGACCAAGCTAAAATGTATGTGTGTGTGCGTGTGTTAAAAAGTGTGAGTTTGTGTGAGTGTCAGGAGAGAGAGGCGGGCTCTCTGTGGTAAAGCACATCACCAATTCACTGAATAATGCATCAAACCGTCTCGGAGGATTCTGGGAATGAACGAACTGCACAAAAAAAGTCCCGCCCTGAGGATGATGTGGAGTTTTTGGTTCCAGGTGCGCGCGCACAAGCACACACACAGACACACACCAGAAAACCTGAATCCAAATGTCCTGACTTCACTGCAGTTGCAGTCTTAGTGGCAGTATTCCCAGGCAGCGTGTGAGTGCTGAGGGCTGTCTGAGCCAATGATTTATCCAGGCCACTTGGGGCCTTATGCGGACTTACTGTGGACTCCCAGAGGGTCTGCATGGGGAGCCAACTGCACCAGGGTAAGCCAATGGAATTACCCAACATTCATAGCTATGAAGAGGAGATGATACAAGTGATGCAACAGAAGTAATATTTAAAAAAAAAAGTTGAACTGGACAGTCTGTGGCTGCTGGTTGATGCGT
The DNA here is from genome assembly GCA_029721435.1 of Gymnothorax reevesii. Classification (NCBI taxonomy): domain Eukaryota; kingdom Metazoa; phylum Chordata; class Actinopteri; order Anguilliformes; family Muraenidae; genus Gymnothorax; species Gymnothorax reevesii. The sequence continues at coordinate 173,978,145 of CM056574.1, forward strand.
ATCCCTGGAGCCTCTAAAGGAATCATTCGCACTATCAATATCCTGTGTGAAGTCACCACACACAAGGCACATGCCAAACACCCCATACAAGTATTAACCCTTAGATCTCTACATGCAGCTGTAGTTACCCACTGATGTAAGATCTCAATATCAGATGCTGTTGAAAACCCATCATGTGGCAGCTGGTGTAAAAGAGCTAATCCAGCGGGATAGTTTTTCAGCAGCTCAGGAAAATGACATTTTGGGAGGGTAACCAAATATAGTGACCTCATGGATGTAATGCATAAATCATTCAGCCAAAACGTATACTTACTTCCAGGCACTTAAGTACTATTTTGAGGTCGTACCCACGGTACTAAGTGCAGCCTGAGGTCCGGTGTCACTGGAACATTTAAGTTCACATTTCTACAGTCTCATAAACTTATTGTGATGACTAATAGCAGTTCACTTATCATCAAAACACAGAACACTAAAGTCCGAGAGGGCCGGGTCCGCGAGTCCGGTGCGGACAGCTGGAGGCCAGACACCTCCTCACCTCTGCACTCCATCCTCCCCGGAGGAGAAGAAGACGCCACAGTCCTCCAGGAAGCGGGCGACCTGCGGCTTCAGCGCGCTCTGCAGATTCTCCGTCCTCCCGCTGCGCACCATCCGGTGGTAGTCGAAGTTCACCATGCCGACCGCCGAGGCGTGAACCGAGGCCTTCAGGTGACCCTGAGGAAAAGTGCGGTCATGAGGCTCACTTCACACCAGCTGCTGTGAGATACATTTCTGCTTTGAAACCTCAGAGCAAAAAAAAGGCGGTTAAGTCAGCAGGCTAACAAACACATGAAGTGAAGTGTGTGGGACAGTTTAACACTGACTGGAGTAGAACTACCAGAATGCGAGTTTATGTCCTGTTGTCCGAAAATCTAAACATGGGCAGAATGGTTTAATACCCAGATGGTCCATTAGTGGAGCCACAGGTTCAAAGGGAAGAAACCAATTTTGAGGACTGGTTCTTTACTTTGGTTTAGGCAAGTTTAAGACGCGATGCAAATCCACAGTCATGGACTGTGTCAGCACAGTAGAGTTAGAATCCAACCTTCTCTTCATGTGAAGATTCATCGGAAGGAGAGAGAGAAAACTGATTATTAACCCTTCCTCTCAACTCCACTCCAACTGCACCGTGGTAACGGTTAAGAAAACTCATGGAATAGAAACGTTTTTGCTAGATGAAAGATAATATGTGACATACAGCTCAAAGTGCTTTGCATTTTAAAGACAGCAAAAGGGTGGACTTTAGAACTTCACTGCCTGTTGAATAGGCACCTGCTGACAAACGAGACGACAGAATGAGGAACGAGCGGCTGGAGGCCCCGCCCACACTGGCAGCCCCACCCACCTGGAAGGCTTTGCTCAGCATGTGCTCGCCCTCCTTCATCCCCAGCAGGTTGACAATCAGCTGGTCGCCATAGAGACGCCTCAGTTCAGAGAAGTGCCTAGGGGGGAAGATCCAATCAGATCTGACTCTCGGCCTTCACACAGCACAGGAGCAGGTTCATGAAATTTAAATGAGAATGCAAACGCGCCGCAAACACTAATCCTGCCCCTGCCAGGAAACGGGCCGGATGTCTGCCAAACCATGAATCTGAAATTTGTGCGGATCTCAGTAAAGCAAATTAATCACATGTAAAGCCTTGCCTGCCATCCGATTACAATCATATGTGCTTTATTCAGCTTTACAAAGAAAACTGCCGATGGCGTTGGCATTGATGTTGATCACTATCATGTCTTAGCATCAAAAGCAGCACATCCTGCTAAGTACTTACTGTTTCACAGTAACAATTTTCTATTTCTCCGGCATTAACGTTTTATCTGCACAGGGCCAAGATGCTGAGATGTGACTCTATATTCATTAGTAATGAGAGGCCATAAGAACTGATTGAGGCAATAGTTGGAGAGGAATCATGCAAATGGTCTCAAGTGAAATCTGGCAGCAGCGTAGCGCATTGGGTGCGGCTCGCAGCTCAGGGTTTGGGCAGTTTCCTTGTGAGAATCCACCGTTATTCTCCGGAGCAAGATACTCAGCCTGCTTTGCTTTGATAAGACACAGGCTCTATAAATGGATAAGAGGGGAAACATGTACAAGATTTGCCAGCCACTGCCCAAGCCTGCCGCATGCCTGACCTGCAATGCGCAGGCGTTCAGCGGAAGGGAGCCCGTGAGGAGACACACAGCTCAGCAGTGACTCAGCACTGATCCCTGCGCTGCAGCTGGAGGCCTTAGGCAGCACAAGCCCAGGCCTGACCGCGCCCAGACTGGGGGTTCGGGATGAGTCCGGACAGGCCGCTTCGCTGGTTCTCCACCATTACACTCTGTTGCCCTCGATGCATTTTCAGAGGCTCTGTAAAAGCTCACCAATAAGATTCATTCATTAAACTTGCCTTTCAAAAGCTGGTGCATTGGCTTCAAATCCACGGGACAGCTTGACGCGGTGGGAGCCAACCTATTACGAGAAGATAAACAACTTAGCAAAACAAACAAGATATTTTCTGCTGGTTTTCCGGCTCTCTGACCTCATCTAATCCAGCGTTCAGTAAAAATACAGGCACTCCATTGGAAATGTTAACAAGAATGCTGTAGACAAATTATGTTATTACAAAACAATGACATTGATTTTTGTATCATTAAAAAGGCAAGGGAATTTCAAGAGACTCAAGACACACAGACCCATTTCACACTATAAACACTTTCTTCCTCGGGGGGGAACCACACATGATTCTGCGATGCATTGCTTCACTCTCCCAAAAATGCACTAGAGTCATTAGATGCACAATTTAAGCAGTAAAGTCTGTTTTAGAGGAAATCAGTCTGTACCTGAATACCTGGTTGCTCCCAGAATAATGGAATAGATCCTCGGATTTGTATGAAAGATGATACCTTGTCATCTAGGAAGATTACCTGCAAATTCAAAAACATTTTGCAAGTTTGTTGATCAGTGCCAATACATGACAAGAGTGCAGGTAAAACAGAACATGATTCACAGACACCAGCTCTGACAGGGGAGGGCAGGAGTCAGTCAGTTTCAGTTGCTTTCTGTAGCTGCCAACATTTCCTTTAAATATAAAAGAAAATTTAAAACTAGGGGTTATTTCACAAAGCAGGACAATCCGCTAAAATCCGCTGATTTAAAAATCAGGAAGAGCCATTTTAACTTGAGTCCATGTTCCATGTTCGGGAGGGATCCGCGTTTTTCTCAATTCTAACTGTGAAATATTACTTTTGTAAACAGGCCCTTGGCCAGTCAATCGAGAAAATGTCCCACCTGCTCCGTCTCGACGAAGTTGGCCACCTGGCCGTCGTCGTTGGTGCCGCGCACGTTGAAGCGCGTGCCGGCCCTCTCGGAGCTGAGGCGGGAGATGACACAGGCTTTGGCCTGCTGGTGGCCGGCGTAGATGGTGCGGATCTCCACACCGCCGCACATGACGCGCAGCAGCCAATCCTCGCAGTTCACACCATAGTGCTTGAGCGGCAGCAGCATGGACTGGTTCCTGTGAGCGACAGCAAGACAGCAGAAGGGGGCGCCGTTAGCTCACTCCCACTGCAAGTCCAGTCAATTCAGGAAGCTAAGAATCAATAGATCACTAAAAAAATCCTCAAAGAACTTTAAGGACCCTTTTCAAATGGAAAAAGAAACTTCAATACAACCTCTAAAGGCATTGACCTTCATGGAGTTGTCAATAACCCAGAAAGACTAGAACAAAATATTTTGCCTAGCAACCATATGCAGCGCAGTCTTAATCACTCACCCAGAGTATTCTTGAGAGCACAAATATCATAAATGAACATTTTAAGGGGTTTTGTTGTATGCAGCCATTTATCACCTACAGATAATGATTCTTCCAGTGGCAGATCAATGAGTCATTTTTTGTTGATACATTAACTGGAAGTTGCAGTTGAGTACCAAGTCTTTTTCTCTCTTTTAAAATCTAGCATCTCCAATCTCACCCTACTCAGTAATGTCTGATTGATGAAATATGTACAAGCATGCTTATATGCGACTCATGTCATCTCGGGAGAGAACAAACAGGTCACAGTTTCGCTCCGAAACGAGCCGGTCAGCTACCGCTTCTTTACACTTGCAGTTTGACTCCTCGCAATTCAGAAAGAGGAAGGAAGAAACCTGGATGTCTTTGCTTAGAATTTTACTGATTAGCGCCCAGCTGGAAAGCAGGAGGCGCTTGAGCAATGTACGACGCTGACCTTAACCAATCGTATCCCTCCCGTATCCCTCAGCAGCGCAAAGCCAATTACTCGCCGCTTTTAAAAGGCTGTTGGCCATTGTCAGTACTGGCACTGCTCAGATTCAAACCCAGGCTGTGGTGGGCATTTCTTGACAGGAATGCAGAGCCGTTACTGAGTGAAGCAACCCAGCAGCTGAATAAAGTCTTTTTATCTAAAAATGACAACATGAGATGCAACGACCCACCAGAAGAAGCGGTGATCGGTAGTGTCCTCCTTCACCCTGCGACAGGCATTCAGGCTGAGGTCAATACTAACGCCGCTCGATGACCAGGCGAAGTAGAAATTCCCCGAGTTCAGAACTTTGCGCACATCCGCAATCTTGTCATCGTCTGTGGGGTCGTTTCTCAGGGACACAAACTCCGTGGAAGTCACCCGGAACACCTCAGAATCCTGCACCTTACCCACCGACATGCAGCCCGTCACAAGCACCAAGCTGTGGAGTGTAGCATCCCCTGCAGGATAGGAGGACAAGTAACAGTTATTACTGTAAATCTAGCACAAGACAACTTCATTTCTCTCTAAAAAACAAAAAAAATCTTAATTAGCATTCAAATTTGAAAGTGGATATATGCACATATATTACACACATACACACATTTGCCTACACTAACCTATTTGCCTATTAAGTGCTTTAAGATCAAAGGCTTTAGATGGAATCTGAGTATCCAAAACTGAACTTATGGGGATAGCCTTGCCGTTTTCTTTTTTCAATGTTCAAAATTAATGCAGTTTAAAAGCCTCATGGCAACTTTCAGAGCCAATTTCACCTTTCAGCTCTGGAGAGGCCATGAGAGTAATCCATGCAGCTGTGATGTACAAAAGTGAACTGCTTCTGTCTCTCTAGGGCTGCGAGGGAGCAGAGGTCTGTCCCAGCCGACTGTGAGCTAAGGCAGGGACCCACCCTGGACAGCTGGCCGATCATCACAGGGCGACACACACCATTCACACACACATTCAAACCTACAGGCAATTTTGACATGCGTGTCTTTGCATAGGGGAAAAAACCCAAGTACCCGGAGGGAACCCACGCAAACACAAAAGAGAACATGCAAACTCCACAGAGGGGTCCCAGACCAGATTAAAACGCACAACCTTCTTGCTGTGAGAAGACAGCACCACCCACTGCACCACCAGGCACACGTGACCTTCTAAAAGCTTCAACTCTTCCAGTGCTTTCAGACAGCTAAAATCTTGCCACTTTGCAAACACAGTACATCTATATACCAGAGCTCGGAACACAGAGCTCATTGGCGATTTATAAGGGCTCCAGATTTCCTGCTCAGAGGGGCAGCAGTATTCAACGAATAGTTTAATATGTCCTGAACAAAGAAATAAACATTAATGAAGGGGAATCACATAGATACTACAGGAGAGGGGAAGTGAGAGCACCACTGTGTGACTTCACACGGTTATACATGAACAAGCCCCAATACATTTCCATCATTAAAATTTAAAGGAAAAGTAAACGCATGGTAAAACTTCATTGCCAGATAAAGGACATAATCTCTGGTATCCAAAACGATAAGCCATTATTATTTTTATTATTACTATTATTATTATTATTACACTGAACAAAAATATAAATTCCCCATGTCAAATTTTTGAGTTTTTATTAACAAACAAGAAACGCCCGCGTTTGAACACCCTCGGCCTGACTTTAGAGGTGCGCACACGGACGGACAGACAGACAGACAGACAGACGACAAACTGATGACAATACCCTTCGGCCTGAAGTCGGGCCGAGGGTAAAAACTGGAACCAGGATTCGTCTGTGAATAGCATTGTTCTCCAGCGTGCCAAGGGCCATCGAACGTGTGCGTTTGCCCATGCGAGTCGATTCCGACGCCAGACAGCGGTGAGATCCAGACCAACGTGAGGACGCCAAGCGTGCAAGTTGGCTTCTCGCAGGCGGTTACAGACTGTCTGTGGTGTGATGCGTCTGTTGTGCAGACCAACGGTCTCATCCGCTGTGCGCGTCGCTGATCTGAGCCGATCCCGCAGGTGGACGAGCCGGATGTAGCGATCTTGTGCTGGTGTGGTCACATGTGGCCGACATGAACAAGGTCGATTTGCAGTACTGCCCGTCTGTCGGAAACAAACTCTCAAGCAGCCTATCGTCCGACTGTTAACATTCAGCTGCACAGTGACCGCTCTGGTGGACATCCCTGCATCCAGCATGTCATTGGCACGTTCCAGCATGACCTGAGACATCTGAGGCATGATGACTTTTGACAAAATTTGACATTTTATGGTGGCCTTTTATTGTCCCCAATACAAGGAATGTCCGGGTACTGCTCATTCTGTCTGATCACCGTCTAGAAATGCCACACCCATGTACTGAGTGACATCACTGCATCACTGAGAAAATGCTCACTGACAGAGAGATGGATTAAAAAATGGTACACAAATAAAGAGAAATATCCCTATTGTACAAATAAAAGTCAGCATACGCTCACTTAGAGTTGTAAACTCCATGTGGCATCAATATTTGACATGGGGCGTTTATATTTTTGTTCAGTGTATTTTTACACCAAGTAATCTGCGTGTAAATGTCCGTTATAAGATTGCTCAAGCAAGCCGCTATGTTTGTTCGGCTAGAAGAGAATGCCTACGTCACTTGGGCTCATATCAGTCAGGTTTGGATCCCGTTTCGTTAGAACACCCAACACCCGCTCAACCTGTTTCCACGTTCTTTTCCTGATTGACAATCAATCAATTTTAACTATTTTTGTTTGTTTTACCAAACCATTAAGACCGAGCAGAGGCTATATACTGTAAAGGTTATAAGGTGATAGTGACAAAGATTCATTTACGTTTATGCCTTGATTCGAGACTGCAAGGATGGAAATCTTAATTAGGCTTATTAGAAAAAAAGAAACTCAACTCTGGGTAATTCCATGTACCGTGTCATTCCGTGTTTTGACCTTTTGTTTATCAGATTATGAAAGAGAACTGAAAATACACTCCCAATACATTTCACTTTTGAATGGTATTATAAAAGTACGTTTTTAAGAGGGGAAACATTACCGTGAACATATTGATCAAGCAGTGAACGCGGCATAAAAAAGGTTTTGATATTTGTTAATGGCACTAAGCAAACATGAACAAATTTGCCGCCTCATGGGCATTTTAAGTTTGATGCACTGAGCAATGATGTCATGGATGACATTGGCACGGCCCGCCACTCTGCCAGAGCATGGCGATATCAGACTCTGCTACTTCGCTTTGCTTCGTACACAGGTGAAGCGAAATGAAATTGAGTTGAAGTACGTAGGCTGGCGGAGGCAGGCTAATTCTGCCGTTAAGTCTTGTTAATTAGTTAATCAATCCTCTGATTGCGAATCAAGCCAAGTAATAGGGAGTCATCGTTTGTTTAACGGTGAGGATCCTGCCTCACCTAACTGAGCTCCGATGGCACATCACTGCCCTTAATCACCGACTCAGCTTTCAACACTAATGCAGAGAGGATGAGACTGAGCCTCTCGAATCACTGGCATCAATTTATTTGGCTGCTCTTGGCTCTTTTGCTCATTATCTGTGTGTAGAGTCCGCTCTGAGAGCACCGGCCTCCGCTGATGGAGGGGCTGAAGCACAGGGGGTCCCTCATCTTTCAGGACCTACACTGTGACTGCATACACTCAAGAGGCATGATGAGACCAAGTTACGTCACGCACTGGTCTGGGCAGAATACTTCCTGTTGTTTGATTGGTCGATTATTTTCTATGGTGGCGATGGCAGACTTTGAAATTTCTAGGTTTCTGCGATGTTTGAAAGCAGAGTACATGATGTAAACAAAATAGAAAAATAATGGCTTATATCATTTTGGATAGCAGAGATTATGAACTCTGAGCAATGAAGGTTTACCATGTGTTTATTTTTCCTTTAAATAGAAGGTAAACAGACTTAATTCCACTTCTTCACATAGCACTAAGTTATGAACCACCACAATACTTGTATAAAGAACTACAGAAATGGTAAAATATATTAAAAGACCAAAAAGTCAAAAATAAACAAAGAATAACACACAAACAAGCAAGCTAATACGCCCAACACTGTCAACAAGTGAAAACAACCCCATTAATCACACTGTGGGATTCAGCAGGTACAAAAAAATCATTTTACATTCAATTCCTTTTATGAAAATAAGTAGCTGTGGAAGCATTGTGCCCACAGGTTTCTCAACATGATTCTTATCGCACGCCAGCACGAGAAATCTCTTTAGCCGCCATTCCGCTGACCGTTAAAGTTAATTACATGATTTGTGTACACAGCAAACTCTCGACTCACCAAGGTTGAGCTGGAGGACTCCCAGCATTCCGTAGACATCGAGCATTTTGGTGTACATGGATTTAATAGCCCCTTTCTCTGCAGCAGCTGCAAGAACAGCAGGCGGAAGACGAGTCATTGGCACCAGTCAGCCCAATAGACATGTTGCCATGGGCAACATAATCAAATATACTGGCACAGAATGTCAGGGTTATGAATGGGTCATGAGACAAGCCTTGCTCAACACATTCATATCCCGAATCAGAAGTCAAATGAAGACAAGTGTTACTTGGCCGGTACAGAGATCATCCAGGTGAAATAAAAAGAGCAAACAGACCAAGTAGCCTTACTCAAGGAGAGGAAAAAATTGTGAACAAACATCCATGACCTTGTTCCCATCACAAGGTCATCTTTTATGAGGTCAAGCAGACACAGTACTAGATTCAGATAATATCTAGCAAGCAATCACACCCAAAACTGGGACCAGATTACCTGCCAGGTAGAGCGTCACTGTTTATAGGTCATATAACATGTTTCATGCCATACATGCCTAATGCAATAGATGCCCGATACCTTCATGGCGAGTGAACCTACCTACGGGTACAAATAAAGTAACCTGTTACCTGACACACATGGGCATTGGCAGAGCCATAATTATAAACACTGTGAAAAGCCAAGCTTCCGTACGAACTGTATATTTTACTATTCAAGGAACCTCCAAGCTTTGCGGCGTTGCATCATCTCCCGAGAGCTCTGGGTAAGTAAATCTATAAATCTTCCTGCTTACACAGAACAGCTACGGCTCCAGACTCGAACAGTAGACATTCCTCTTGGCTCCGAGACTCCACGATCACACTGTAAGCGGGAGGATCCAGTTTGTGGTAAACGCGATACCCCTTACTGAAGGCCATTGCTGTTATTTCTGGATGCCTGGACCACCTTGATCTCTCCTGTCAAATGAGAGGGAAAAACAAATATCTTGTCAGTGCATGAGATCTTCACACGGGAGAAGAAGTGTATCAAATTAATGTTCAAGTGCAAAGGATTGTAAGAAAACGGTCGTGCTTACGCTGCCTGTCACACAACATTCACTTTTACAGTTGTAGCAAGTAGGGAAGTGAATTCGCAGAACTGCAGGATAACTTGGGTAAAAATAAACTTTAGTAAAATAAATGTATTGTGCCATGACAACGCCTGATAAGGCCCCGATCAGAAATAATCCATCGGTGGTGAAAGGGTTGAGTCAGAATTCATATTAATTGATTCGTCTACAGTCCACAGGAGCGCGCAGGAGGGCGTGGTCGAGCGCGCAGCTGCTCGTGTGGAAACTGGGGTCTCGCCGGCTGCGCCCTTCCCTTACGGTCTATGGGCTGCACAACTGTAGATATAAACCAGCATTACGGATCAGCCGCTCAAATGCACCTTCTTCCGCCCTGCGCAGTATCTAGCTGGCATGCCTACACCATTCCCGGATAAATTTATTTTGCAACAACTTTAAGTCATAGCCAAGAACTGCGCGAATTCCTGTTCCACAAAGTAAGAGAACAGAGTTAACGCTACTCGGACAACGGAGCTGCGGAACTGCGGCACCATGCGAGCCGTGGAGCGCGGATTTCATCCAACGCCGAATGATACAGACCCGTTACCCGCCCTAAGTGAATTAATATCGCCACTGACGTAAACTTTATTGTGAAATAACGCTCGCACAAGTCGCCCAGCTGTCATAAGTTGACAAGCTTGCCAGCTTAGCTAACGTTCACTATATAAAGTTGACGTTAAATGCTAACTACCGACGTTAAAGTTATACGATATATTTGCACGTTTGCTGATGGCTGACTTACAATCACTGACATCAGTTACACAGCTTTAAACACCATTATCTCGCTGCCAAAGCCCGTTTCAGATCCGATGCCTGACCTGCCACATTTGGCTCGACTGCTCTGCGAGTAAACCTGGCAAATCTTAGAAGAATTAAGCTGCTTTCACACTGGACGCGAAACGAATTTTTCGCACGACAGATTATTTGCAAAGTCAATGCAAAGACGTATTCGCCTGACAGACTAACGTTAGCAAGCTCGCTATCTCTGCGGAAATATCTCTGTTAAGTAGCAAGCCACGCAAACCTTATCTTTGTAGGCAGGCAGCTATAAGTTGACAAACTGATCATCAGCGAACATTAGAATAACATAACGTTATATCCAGAGCCACTAAAGCAGCCCCGGCTTACTGTTTATGAACTTAACGGTGGGGTAAATCCCACTAACTTACCCGGCTAACCAGCTTTAGCTTCCGATGTCTTCCGGTGTTTCTGTCCCGGCTGTTAAAGCAGGCGAACTGGAGCCCTCGCGCGTGCGCGTGCCGCGTTCACCGACCAGCGGGAGTTGCGGTCGGTCCGCGTCTGTGGGCTGACACTGTCACACACTGTCAAACGCCGCCTTCATAGTGGCGATTTATCCGCAATTTCAGATGTCAAGCCCGGCGGCGATTTCGCACTTTTTTGAATGAACGGCCCGCTGGTTGGTTGCAGGCGATCAGCAATTTAACCAGTTGTACCGCCACCATACAGTGCGTTAAGGCTGGATAAGGTGTTACATAAACCTGATTCGACCAATCTCGTCTTGGGCGTACGCAATATTTGTGACTGACACATGTTACGGCCACAGAGGGAGCTGCAAACAGTTGCAGTATGTAGTCAAATGAATTGAAAGCAATGAGGGTCCTTAGGTAACATGACATTTAACCAAATGACATTAAAGACAGCTCACTCTCATCCAAGAAGCACTGTTGTGAAGAGTGTAAGAGTCGCAGAACGTTTGGAAACATCAGTCAGTGTGCACTTCTAAGGTGATCCACTGTCAAGTGTACTTTTTCATATGGGGGTGTTAATTGTGGTATTTCACGTATTTCAGTGAGACAAATTTGCGACTTGAATGTCTGTTAAATGATCGAAGCAACTCAACGGTCTTGTCTACTTTCTTAATTTCATTGATAAAAACAGAATACAATGATTTGCAAATCCTTTTCAACTTATATTCAATTGAATACACTGCAAAGACAAGATGTTTAATGTTAAAACTGAGAAACTTTTTTTTTTTTGCAAATAATCATTAACTTAGAATTTAAAGGCAGCAACACATTGCAAAAAAGTTGGCACAGGGGCCTTTTTACCACTGTGCTACATCGCCTTTCCTTTAAACAACACTCAGTAAACGTTTGGGAACTGAGGAGACCAATTTTTGAAGCTTTTCAGGTGGAACTCTTTCCCATTCTTGCTTGATGTACAGCTTCAGTTGTTCAACAGTCCGGGGTCTCCGTTGTCGTATTTTACGCTTCATAATGCGCCACACATTTTCAATGGGAGACAGGTCTGGACTATAGGCAGGCCAGTCTTGTACCCGCACTCTTTTACTACAGAGCCGTGCTGTTGTAACACGTGCAGAATGTGGCTCGGCATTGACTTGCTGAAATAAGCAGTCCATGAAAAAGATGTTGCTTGGATGGCAACATATGTTGCTCCAAAACCTGTACGTACCTTTCAGCATTAATGGTGTCTTCACATATGTGTAAGTTGCCCATGCCTTGGGCACTAATACACCCCCATACCATCATAGATGCTGGCTTTTGAATTTTGCGCCTATAACAGTCCAGATGGTTCTTTTCCTGTGGTCCCGAGGACACGACGTCCACAGTTTCCAAAAACAATTTGAAATCTGGACTCGTCAGACCACAGAACACATTTCCACTTTGCATCAGTCCATCTTAGATGAGCTTGGGCCCAGCGAAGCCGGCGGCATTTCTGGGTGCTGTTGATCAATGGCTTTTGCTTTGCATTGTAGAGTTTTAACTTGCACTTGCAGATGTAGCGACGAACTGTAGTTACTGACAGTGGTTTTCTGAAGTGTTCCTGAGTCCATGTAGTGATGTCTTTTACACACTGATGTCGGTTTTTGATGAAGTACCGCCCGAGGGATCGAAGGTCACGGGCATTCAATGTTGGTTTTCGGCCTTGTCGCTTACGTGCAGTGATTCTCTGAACCTTTTGACGATATTACGGACCGTGGATGATGAAATCCCCAAATTTCTTGCAATAGCTTGTTGAGAAATTTTGTTTTTAAACTGTTCCACAATCAGCTCACGCATTTGTTCACTAAGTGGTGACCCTCGCCCCATCCTTGTCTGTGAATGACTGAGCATTTCAGGGAAGCTGCTTTTATACCCAATCATGGCACCCACCTGTTCCCAATTAGCCCGTTCACCTGTGGGATGTTCCAAATAAGTGTTTGATGAGCATTCCTCAGCTCTCTCAATCTTTTTTGCCACTTGTGCCAGCTTTTTTGAAACATGTTGCAGGCATCAAATTCCAAATGAGCTAATATTTGCAAAAACTTACAAAGTTTACCTGTTCGAACATTAAGTAACTTGTCTTTGCAGTGTATTCAATTGAATATCGGTTGAAAAGGATTTGCAAATCATTGTATTGTGTTTTTATTTACGATTTACACAACGTGCCAACTTCACTGGTTTTGGGTTTTGTACCAAAAAAGTGGATAAACTCATTAAGACTCAAAAGATCACTGGTACAGTACCTGAACTAGCAAGGCAGGCCTTGTGGCATGTTGATTTGATTTGTTTTGGACACATGAATGCTGCAGCTTAACTCTTTCCCCCTAACTCCTCTCCACACCTAGCCCTTATTTTTATTATCCCTTAAATAAGGGATAGGTGTCGAGAGGAGCTAGTGAAGGAGAAAGAGTTAAAGAATGCAGGTTTAACACCAAAAATGGTTGCAAGATGTTCCATTTTATACACTGTTCGAGTTATGAAAAAATATTTTCACAATACGCTTTACTTTTTATGGAGAAAGGCTTTAATTGACTATATAATATTTCCTGCATGCATCAGGCAAAATGGGAGAAAAAATTTCTTTAAAATGGGACACTTTTCTGAAGTGAAACCCACATGTATCTGGGCTGCCATAAAATATTGAGTTAATATGGTACTATGTTCCTCCTCGTCATATTACAAACATTTTTAGTCTTTTTGTTCTGTAAAAACATTGGAGATGATACAATGAGTCCGTGTCAGCCACAGTTGCCCAGAATTAGCCACGATTGCAACAAACATGCAAGCACACGCATGTATGTAAGTGTCTGTGCACATCACACTTACATGCGCACACGATGCGAGTGTTTGTCCTTGTACGCCCACTTGCATGTCTCTCTCCCTCTCTTTCCCACCGTCTCACACACATCTTGGCTGGGGAGGGACATATAGCATGAAAGGGAATATTAAAATGTCCCATTTTTACCTCACCAGCTGTCCCATTGTACATGAACATGTCATTGGGGTGAGGTAGGGGTTCTTGATGTGCTTGAAGGCACAAAGTTTCTAAATTATTTTACTTGGCAACATGTTCCCTGTGTAGAAGTATAACAGAGATCCATAACAAATTTTAAGAGAAACATTTAAGGTATTCATCTGAATTTTAGTGGTTTTCTTGGCAACCTACCAAAAAGTCTCCAAAATTACCTGACTTCACCCTATCACTGCCTTGATCACTCTTTTCTCATGGTTCACTTTTGAAAGTATCTCTGGCCGAATAGATGGAACAGGTTGCAATTATATGATGGGCATATAGAGAAAAGGGGGCAATGTTCTGTATATTGCGCTTACAAAAAACGTGAAAAATGGGTCAGCCCATTGTCTATTCAGAACTGTACGTGATACAGATGGGAATATCACTCGGCTGGAGTGTTTGAGGGACCACAGATAAGATCACGTCTGTTATTTGACTTGGAAATCCTCTTGTGTCTTTTGGAGTGTAGAGCATTTTCAGGGAAGAAAAATAAGATTGAATTTTATTAGATTCGTTCTTTACAGTATCTCTGCAATGCAGTATGTGTCCTGCTCATCAGATTGTCTGAGCTGAAGTTGGTTTTGTGCTACGTTCAACTTTAAATGCTCCCTGTTTCAAGTTGGACACGGCAAATGCAGTTTGACACTTGAAATGCTCCTAATTGGAGGTTAATGCTCATAGCCTCAAGAACTTGATCTGTGTTGGCTCCACAGGACGTGGAAGAAGCTGCCGCTATGTTCTTCCTCTTCAATGACCTTTGCCCCCTCATCCCCGGCCTCTTCACCATGGTCCTACTCATAGCCTGCACTGACTAATATGGCTGCCGGATCGCCATCCTGCTTCCCCAGGTGGGCTTCATAATCTTTTCGGTCTCTTGCCTCGCTGTCTCTTATTTATGAACTCAACGTACACATGCTAATGGTGGGCATTTTCTTCAATGGCCTCTCTGGCCACTGGTGGACAATGCTGGGGGGCTGCTGCTCCTACTTCGCCGACGTGTGCCCGGAAGGCCATCAGAGGACCCAGCGCATGGTCGGGATGAACATGGTTGGTGGCGTGTTCTCAAGCACAGCGTTCATTTCCAGTGGGTACTTTTTGAGGGCAGCGGGATTTGACCGGCCGTTCTTGATCGCCTTACTACTGCAGTTGGTCAACCTGCTGTACGTGGTCTTTGTTCTGAAGGAATCGATGAAGCTCCCCGAGTGCCAGGGCCTTCAGGACAGCAGGTTTGGAGTGCTCCTGCTGAAGCTGGTGCGTAGCTTACGCCACGTCTTCCTGTCAGCCAATCGGAAGAAGAATGCTGACCCTCCTGCACCCCACCTTCACGGCCGTCTCGTTCTGTACCATGGGGAGCTATTCTGTTATCATCCTTCACAAGCTCAATGAACCCCTGTGCTGGAACGAGATCCTGATTGGCAACAGCTTGGCCTTGTCCGCCACCAACTTCCTGATGAGCTACAGTGATTTTATTAGCTTCCAAATGTTTTGATACCTTCTTGTACAAAAAATCTTAAGCTCTCATCCAAGTTTCATTAGTTCATTGTCATTATTTTTCAAAGGTGCATTTTTGTATCAAGCATTTTAATTCTTCAAGTAATAACCGACCTGTTGATATCAAGATTGAACTACTTCACATGTAAAAATCCAATGTATGATTGTTGAAATCAAAAATTGGAGGACCATTGGAAGTCAATGATGAAAATTCATACCGTACTGTATCACTGGACATGCTTTCGTTTTGGATATCAAGAATTATCATCGTTAGTTGTTAAAACTGAATCGTTCATGTCATTCTTGTGACAACTGAAGAACTGAAACTCTTGCTGGTAAAAATGTAATTATTCATATGAAGAATGAAATTCTTTGTCGTTGAAATTGAATTGTTGTTATCAAGCATTTCATTCTTACTTGTAGCAATCAAATTTTTTTTATATCAAAATCAGCATTCTGTCTGGTAACAGCTGAATTGTTGCATGTTATAGTGCAAGTGATTAAATGGCAATTCAGCTTGCCAATGTGTTTGAGCTGTTTCTTTAGTCTGGAGAATAGATAAGCACATCGCTAGATCCTGTATAGAACACACTGTAGAAGTAATGCATCACAAAAAATGAACTTAGAACAAACATCAATAAAAAATTGCCTTTACAAAGGGAGATAACTGCTGTATTGTTAATTGCTTCTCTTTGGCTACAGTGACTGCAGATCTTTCCTCACTTCTTTATCGCTCAGGTTTATTGGATTATTGCTCATTACCCTTCTATTTTGTTACCTAAAAACACACTAATGTGCAGGCCAGTGGTTATTCTTGGTGTGGATGATTGTTTTCAATCCCTTGCACAAGAGATAAAAAGTTGGTTTTGTAATGTGAATATAGGCCACTAGATGGCAGTATTTACCTTTTTTTTGTTAAGCTCAGACTGGAGTCATGTTTAGACATGTCCTGGACATGTCTGGGGCAAGTCTCAGAAAGTTAAAAAAAAAGAGGTCTAAACGTGGGTGGGGTCTGCAAAAGAGTATATAAGGAAAAGAATTGAGACAGTAAAGTAGTAGGAGAAATTGCAAGAAGATGACCAGACCTGCCATTCTGTTCAAGACCTGTGACATTTCTTTTGTGGATTTCTTTGCCTGTGTTTGAGCATTTTCATTATCCAGGACATCACCAAGCCACCCCACAAAAAGGGACTGTAAATATTTCTTTTTTTTTCCTAATCAATCTTGGTCTTTAGGTTCATTAGTTGTTAGTTAGTTGTTATTGTCTTTGTCTGTAAAATTAAATGTGTTTAAGTTTTAAAAACTGTGTGTCATCCCTTGCTGTTGCTGTTGTGTTATAAATGTAATAACAAATTGGGGCCATAACAGTTTTTAATCTCTTTCTTTGGTAATAGATATTTGACTTTTACTATACTTGTAGTTCAGGCAAGATAAGCCACCCAGACCTATTTATTACAGAGTGCATGAAAACTGGAATTTTGGATATACTGTATTTGGGTAATAAGTTGAAAAATGCTCTGAGGTTGCATCATCTGTAATAATTTTTCCTGCTTTTCTTGCAGTGAGTGTTCCAGTGTCCCTGGCCATTATGCCGGACCCAGTTTTACGCTGCATGATGTCAAATATCACCTCAGAAACTGAACTGGGTGTGTTTGCCATACAGTTTCCTGCTCTTTGACTCTTTCAGGAGGCCAATTACAAAAATGTAATCATAGTTTTCTCAACAGGAAATTCAAATGGTGGTGTAATTCTCATTACTAGGAACTCAAAAGAATTGAGGTCAGGAACACTGGTGTAGGCAAAACATTTCCTAAAAGCTGCTCTTCAAACAGATGGGGCTCTAGAAAAGTTGATAATAACAAACATTTTGAATAAATCTCACTTCTAAGTGTTGAAATCTCACTTTGTTGTACAACGTACAGTATTTCCACTCTTGAAAACCATGTCACTGAAGTTCCAACAGGTGAATTAAATTGCTTGTTTTTGAAGGTAGAAAATTTAGCATTGAGAGTCTGATAAAGTTTTTTCTTTGACTGCCTATTTTATAAGTGTCACAATTTTAATAATATTAGTTTGTTGTTGCTCAGCACATCCTTGCTGAATTGGATATTGATGTTTGGAACAGACGCCTGGGTGGTGATGTGAAATGAGAGCGAGTGTGTATGACAGGATGGAAAGTCGGCAACATCTTTGCTGACTGTCACAGGCGAACACATCTCGGCCCTCCCTCCCAGCAGGGACGCTCTTCGCCGGTGTAGCCGTGCTGGAGACTCTGAGCATCATATGGCTTCCATTGGCTTCAACAGTCTGTACGCTGCCACTGCGTCCTGGTTCCCTGGCTTCTGTTTCTTAGTGGCTTCAGGGCTCTGCCTGATCTCTGTGGTCCTGATGGGGACGGGAGAGCTGCCCTCGACCCCATCCTCCTCATGCATGCGTGCAGCTGCTAAACATGGTAGATTTCTGTAATGTACGCAGCACATTAGAATCCTAGCGCGCCGATGCTGATGTAACACTGTTGGTCAGTGAGAGTGTTGCTGGTCTAGAACTCTGTCTACTCCAGTATTCCGAATTTAACATAAAAAGCACTATTAAAGGGTTAAAAATTTATAGAAATGACATTTTACTGAAATGAATTCATTGTGAATCTGTGAAAATTAACACTGAATTATTGAGGTGTAAAATACTTGGAGCTGGGTGTTGATAGGAGGTCCATGTAGAAGATCTAATCACTGATGTAGCGATGTGTCCCACATCCCTTCGCCTGCTGTTGTTGTAAGACAGGTGCTAGTCTCAAAATTGGACCACCCAGCGGGCAGGGCTCAAGAAGCCTGATTTCCCCCCTCCTTACTGGTGGCTTCTCAGCCAATGAGGTAGCAGAAGTCAGTTCGCTCCTGCTTTGTTGAAAGTGCTCTCCTCAAGTACACAGAGCAGTACAGCCGACAGTTCACACCACTGGAGTTTTTATTAGGCACGACCTGAGCTCAAGAACTCTGCTAATGTTTGAACAAATGGAATTCATCGTTTTCCCGTATCACAGTAGTAGGTTTGTTAGCAATTTGCTTCGTTGTTTATTTTTTTGCCCATAGACGAGTTTGGTTAGGGTCGTCATAACTGACAGAAAGAGCAGCTGCAATCTACAGTTTAGTTGGAATGTTTCGGAGACAACAGGCTTACAGTGTGTCCCTCAGGCAGGTAGGCTAATTGAGGCTAGCTGTTGAGAGGGATTGTTCCCAGTGTGCATATTATCATATCTCTGCAAAATTATACTGACTCAGTAAAACCCTTATCTCTGTGCAGGATGGTGGGCCTTTTAGGCAACAGGGAGGATTTGGACACTGAATGCCTAGTTTCTTGAGTGGAGACTGACAGCTAAAGCTCAGCTGAACAAAGAGCAAAGGGAATGTTTCAACCTCCTGCACCCTGGCTTTAAATACACCTGCATCTGATGTATTTCTTTTATACTTTTAAAAAATAATTATTATTGAAATGAGACTCAGACATGAAAACCACTAAGGCTTATCAATAAGCAGTTATGTTTTTCAAACATGGATCAATTACTATGTGCTGTTGACAGATTTCTCTCACCATGCAGAAGGTGAGAGAAATTAACACTGTCTGTTGATGCTTCAGCGAGCCAACGATCGCTAGCATCCACTGTACTTCCGCAATTTTATGTACATCTTTAACTTCAGTCATGTATATCTTTAACTTCAGTAACTTGCAGTCGTACAAAGGAGATTGACACAATGTCATGACTCCATATCAATGCGTGGAAGTACACTCGAGAAGCAGTATTTTTGAATTTGCCTTAATGTAAATTGAACTATTACAAATACCTAGTCTTCGCAGAATGATAAGGGTGTGTTGTTATTTCACAAAACATGCTATACCATTTGAAAAATACTATCATTATTCTACCTCATGTTTTGAACTGTTGTTGTGTTCCATACTCAATAGTATGTTACCGCAGACGTAATCATTGTGGATTGGTGTTGTGCATATGATTAATATAGCCTATATAAAGGAAATCTTACTAATATTGTGTCTGTGTGTGATAGAGACACCTTTTGCAAGGAGTTACGTCGAGTTTATGTTTGTGATAAGCCAGATAGCAAGCACCTCCGCTCCGAATCGGCCCCGGCTCTGAGCCGGATCAGCTGGAGTCAGCACAGAGCCGCAGCAGATCTGGGGCTGAGGTGCTTGCTATCTGGGAAGGTTTGTTGTCATAGGCTGTGGATGGCATATTCATCAAAGACATTTTATTATTTGTAATTTGAATATGTATTGGGCGATCCTGCCCCAGTTCGTGTTTGCCTGTTAACGTTAAACTTCGAAAACAGCGGAGTATCGCTATTGACTGCATCTGGGGAGGGAGAAAGAGCCAATCAGGTCCGGGGTGGGGGGTATGAGAAGGCTGAGTTGCCAGCCGGAGTTAATGTTGCGTGTTGTTGGAAAAAATGAGTTTAAAAGATGAAGAAAACAACAAATAAAGCGAAGCCCGCTCCGGGCGATGCGAGAACCGCTATTCCTGCCTCAGTCTCAGTCCTTCAGTAGCGAGACCGCTACTATATTGTGTCGCGAACAAGTTGCTGTGTGTGCGAGTATAGTTTGGTTCTATATTTTAATGTCATTATTGTGCTTTTTTGTAATTTTAAAATATATTTTTGTGTGATACTTCTGAATTCACTGAGGTTGAGCACTTCCTCACGACGTATTTACAAGAAAAACTGCGCTTGTATTCATTACTGTTCGCCTGCGGAAATGTGCAACATTGTATGAAATTTGATCCGTCTTAAAGATTGACTTTGATAACACTCCAACTTAATGCAAGTGTTTAGACATGTAAGATTCCCATCTCAGTTCGAAAACATTTTTGCTGTGTTTAATTCGTGCTAACACTAGAGGTCAGGCTAGCTCTCTGCTGAAGGAGCTGGAGAACTCAAATTGACAGATTATGATGTGATGAAAAACTGATGTTAGCTTGACATATAGTTGGTGTTCATTGTATAATCAGTGAATAATGTTTTTATTCAAAATCATGAAAAGGTGCCCAACGATTTAAATGTGATATCAAAAGATTTTCTTATGTTAGTTGGTGGGACTTCACAACAAACCTGAGGTGCATTTTCCGGAAGTGTAGTGGCTATCAAGGTTAGCAACTTACATAGTTCGTTCATTCACAAGCAATGGGTCCAACCATATAAGTTAGCATCTGTGATTTCGGGATACGCACCCCTGGATAGGTTTGCAAAACACCCATTTTTTAACATGCCATTTTATGTGGATCTGTTTTCAACATTTTTCACATGAGTGAAATTAATTTTATTTTAAATGTTCCTAAACCTGCACTGTCTGTGTGAAATGTTGGCTTTTATGTACATTCAATGCATTTTTAGTTGAGTTATTTTCTAAAATTGTTTCATGACAAAGATACCGTTTCATTCTGCCGCTGATTGCAGATAGTGTTAAATCTTTCTGGAAAATAACTTTTTTTCTTTTTTTGTTGCTAAAACTTGGAACGTGCTTCATAAGAAGTAAAAGAAGTCAGCAGAAATATATATTTGCATATGAAATGCTAATATTTACTGAAACCGAAGGAGAGGTGGATCCATTTGTCTCCCAACTCCATACATTTTATCGTGTAATGATATCACCCTCGGGGAGGAAACAGCTATAAAAGTTGTTTTATTGTCTGTCTATGCTAGTTAAATAAATATGGGAGTTCACCTCTCTGCATGCGCTCTTGTTCAGTGGAGACCTATAATTAGTCTGGCCATTCCTCTCCCGGTTCACAAGGGGACTGGCTTGAGCTGGAATCTCGAGAAGAGAGGGAGGAATGGAGGAGAGTAAAGGAGGGGACAGCACTGGGGGCCGGACACACGATCGCTCTCTATCCTCCTGGTTACTCCCTAACACAGGGCAAGAATTAGGAGTGTCACCGAGTCATTGGTCCTCAATGCCTGATTCCAGTGTGGGGATTTATTCTAGCTTCCTTGTGTAATAAGTACTTTTTCCAGCAACTGTATAGGCCTGCCGCATGTTATTTAACAGCTGTTGTAAAAAAAAAAAAAAAAAAAAGATAATGAAGACAAGGAGGTGGGCGAGAGGAGCCTGAAAATGTCTTTGAGGTTAGTTTTTTTGTTTTTTTTTTAACAAATGCAACCACAAAAAAGCTAAAAGCCATACATTAGTGTCATGGAGACCCACTGGAGCCTGAGTCCACCTGAGAGAGGAGACCAAGGCAGTCTGGCCATGGTCCTGGGAGAGAATCACTCATGTCCACTAATGTATGCTAAAGCTTGGCTTATCGAAGAAATAAAGGTCATAGGCCCTCATTTTAGTAGTCTGTGATAGATAAGGGCCACAGAAAGGCCTCTGCTTTTTGTATAAGTTCAGATTAAGGGCAGCCCCTGTGGTGCACACAAAACTTCGGTTGCTTTCACACCAGCCCTACTTAATCAAACTCTAGTTTGTTTGCTTGGAAAGTCTGATTCGTCCGGGGAGGTGTGAATGTGCAATCGAACTCTAATACGGATCAAAGAGGCGGACTCTGATCCGCCTAAAAACATAGGCCTCAGTCCGCTTCATGCGAACCAAATGCCGGAAGAAGACTACAGCACAAGGCATAGAAGAGCAATGTTTCTTCTTTGTTCTGTGTCCGGACTTCTACTTCAGTTACTCTTGTTGCAGCGCCGCCACAGGCGAGGAGGGGAACACGCTATTCAAGAAGTTCAGTTCGTTTGACACAGTGCTGTGTGAGCGCAGTCTCGACTCGGACAAGCTGAATGCTGCAAATCCAATCGAACCGAGTCCCCAATCAAACCGAGTCTACAGGACTATTTAGGTGTGAAAAAGCCCTTAGTTTGGTTCTGGGTTTTTGAGTCTGAGTGAAAATAGGGGACAAATGAGATTCAAAAGAATGGTGGCACTAGGATTTGAGATATTGTTTTTGTCTGACTAGCTTGCAAGGGGGTTCCATTTTGTGATTAAATAAAGTGAAAAACTGACCCCATAAATATCAAACTTGGACACAGACCCATTGCACGTAAGCCCTGAAAGTTTCCATTTTGATTGATGTCTGCCGCTAAAGTCAGGTTCAGTAATGTCCAGCCACGATCCCCGGATTATGCGGCTCTGACTCTTCCTCTCTCATACTGTATCTCTGCAGCCTGCTATTCCCCGTTTCCTTAGTTTTCAAGGTCGTAGCATCATGCTGTAAATCTGCTTCATAAACATTCCGGACATAGAAATTTGAAAGATGACACAGTGTTCATCACTTTAGGTCTGTGTGCCACCACCGTCTATTTAAAATGAAAGAATCAAGACACGTTTGAAGGGTGCACTTTTAGCTTTAATGAAAGTGTTTTGTCAAAACAAAATTGATACGTGTAGGAATGACAACCTTTTTCTATGCAGCCCCCAATTTCAGGGGCTCTGAAGCAATTTGGTAAATTAATTTGACCGTCTGAAGCCCAGAACTTTCCATACAAATGTATATAGACATAGACAAACGCTGAGTTTCATCCCTAGTAAGGCTTTGCCTGGCCTTCATCTCCTGCTAGTTCTTGGGGTTTTTCCTTCATTTACGCAGTCAGTACGTGAAAAACATGCTGAATTGGGTTCAGATTGGGTGATTTACCTCGCATTACATTCCACCTCTCTGCCTTTAAAGTGTCTTGGGTTGCTTTTGCAGTGCGCTTTGGGTTATTTTCCATCTGCGCCATGAAGTGGCATCCAATGAGTTTAGAAGTATTCCCCTGAACCTGCAGTATCGCCAGAAATTATTTAGAATTCATGCTGCTGTTTTTTTTACTGGCACATCGTCAGTAAATATCAGGGAACCAGTTCCATTGGCAGCCATACATGTCCATACAAGACCACACCTCACTGATGAGATTATATGCTTCAGTTCATGAAAAGGTCCTACCCCTCCCCCTTTCTCTTCCCATCATTTTGGTGCAAGTTTGTCTTTCTCTTATCCGTCTGCTGGGTGATGTTCCAGAACTGCACTGGCTTTATTGGCCAAACTTCCTGTTCCTCAGACATACCAATGGTTTACATCTTGTGGTAAACCTTGTGCATCTACTCTGATGAAGTCTTCTCTTGGGGATTGACTTTGGCACTGATTTGCCTACCTCCTGGAGAATGTTTTCAGTCTGTTAAACAGTTGTGAGTGAGAATTCATTTCTCATGCACCACAGTTGTTATCTGTGGTTTCCCAAGGTTTTTTGAGTCCCTGATCTCAGTAATGCATTCTTTCATTTTAAGAGTGTTGCAAAGACATGCTTTGGCCACAACTGATGTTCTGGTCATCTCTTACGTCTTTTTTTTTTTCATTTCTCTTATAATTCCGTCACTTCATAAATTCAGAGTGATAGAGAAATGGTAACAGGTGCAAAACATTGAGAACACATTATCTTCATATGTTCATAATTAATGATAAGCGTATTAATAGCAGCCACATGTTTAGAATAAACATTTCCAAATGAAGTAATCGGCTTATCTCATGAAATATGTTTTAGGAAATCCAAAATAAGTATATGAAAGATGATAGAAGAAAATTGGCGGCTGTCCTATGCTTTGCTAAGCTCAGTGTTAAGTAATAAATTTTATTTTAATGAAAACAACAGCACACATGTATGAAGATATGGTTGGACAAATTTATTTTCCATGCACGTGAAACAAAAAGTTCCAATTATATTCTCTCACAAGTACTGCAATTCGTTTTTCTGAAGTACTTGGAGTAAAATTTTAAAATGACTTCCCTCAGCTGTTCTTCATGCCTTTTGGGGCTTTTTTTCTGATTTGTATAAACAACATACAGGTTGAACAGGTTTAGACACAAGTCAGAAATGTACCTACAGGACACATACAACATACAGCATTCACATGAACCCAAGCAGGCTTGTGCATGTCAGTATTTGAATCTTACATTCATACATGGTAGGACAGTTCATTACATGCAGAAGTAATATGATGATGCTGTCACAGAGATTCTGCATATTTCCAGAGCACCATTTAACCCAGAATGTCAGACTGTTCTCAGCATTTCATCTCGTTCTTCCATTATAGAATCCCCACCTCCCTCTTAATCGGCCTCTGAGTGAGGCTCAAAATGGAAGGTACCAGAAGGTTAGGTCTCTGTGAAATTTATATGTAAAATAATTGAGCCCAAATTGGTGGGGGAGGTGGGCCACGGAGGAGGGTTGGGGGCAGTCATGGTCCATGGAAAGTGTGCCGCATGACCTCACACTGACCCCGCAGTAAATAATATCCCAGCGTATTATCACGCTGAGACGCCAACGGCAGGGTCCCTGCTCCTCAATTAGGGCCCTGGGATTGGCTGGCTGTTTCGCCACAGCAGGCTGGCGTAATCTGCCGACCTCGACGCTCCCACCTGAATCGTTGAGTCAGGGAAGGGAGAGCGGGGCAGCAGTGGGGGGCTAAACTTAAAAATCTGAGCTGGGTCTTTAAAAATATATTTCTCTGAGAAAATAATGTTTTATGGGAAGACAATGGGTGGCCCCAGATCCAAAGGTCAAAAGTACAGTGAAACACAGACACACACACACACACACACACACACACACACACAAGCTTTTTGTGCATCAGAAAAGCTGTGGCAGCATTCTATTGACTGTTCATTAATTGTGTCACTCTCTCGCCCCTCGCACATGCTCAGATGAGCTCTCTGCTGACTGCTGTGCTCTTCGTTGTCAGACTGATCCTGGCCCACAGAAAGCCTCCATCACAGAAGAAGCCCAGTGTGTCTCAACAACGGGCCTCTTCATGAACCTCTCATCTCCGAGGGATCCGGCTGCCAGAGGACAACGTCTCTCTCGCACTCGGTGACACTCGCCATCTCACGCACTGGCTGCTCTCTCTTTTAAAATCTGAGATGCACTCATGGGAGAAGGTGCTCAAATATTAAATTGATATTGGCAGCTCTGTCCTGTGGAGGGAAGGCGAGCTCAGTGTCATATCCGCTTTACTCGCTCGTTCCCTGGTGTACTTCTTGAGGTTTTCTCCCAGTCTTGAGGCTTCAGATCGATTCCAAAGTCATTTTCCTGCCTTATTTCTAATGGAGCTAGTGAAGGTTGCTGTAACCAGTGCCCTAAGGTGGTAATTGGATTGGGATGAGGATTGTTCATGCCAGTGTGGACACCTGGCCTGCCTGTACCCTCCCGATGGGGCATGAAGACGTAATCCAGGGAGAAGGATGGGGTACTTCAGGTTTGATCAACCTCTCCACCACGGAAATTCTGGAGATCCAGGTGAAACACGTCAGGAGCTGCTCACAACGAAATCCACCAGCACTTCGCTGCCCGCTGAGATATTAAAGCACACAGCCCATCCAGGGCTCCTTTTCTGAATCTACGGCAGCCTCTGGTCCACATTATAAATAAACTCATTTCTCAGAAGGAATTGAGTTGCTGTCCGGCCTAAGTTCACTGAACGACCAGATCGTGACTCTTTTTTCGAAGTTCAGCCTGTAGAGCGCTGAAATGATTTTTTGAAAAAATATAAATGTTAGTATTTTGTGCTGTTAAATGCCTATCACGTGGCAACTTGTTTAAACGAGTTCCCCTGGGAGCGCAAGGATGTAAAATATCAAAATCAAGGCTGTTGAAAGCCTATCATGTGGCGACTTGTTTAAACCAGCTCCCCCTGGGGGTGCTCGTTTAAACAAGTCACCACGTGATATATTTTCAACAGCTTTGATTTTGATATCTTACATCCTTGAGCAACAATAGCTGCATTTAGCGCTGTAAGGGTTAAAGTTTGAGCTGAGGCAACGGTTGGATAGTGTATTCGGTCCCATTGGCCAAGAAGCACGAAAAAACAATAAACCAAATGTTTAAATTTTAAATACAGGCTTGTCAATCTAGATGGGAAATGTGGTGTAGTGTGTGTTCGCGGTCATATTTATGTGCTGTAAGTTGAGCTATGTATCATTATTGTTTTTATTTTTTTGAGTTGTTATACTTGTCAAAGAGCATTTCCATGGTCAGTGGGCCGAAAGGACTTCCATGTTGTAGTAAGTATCACAGAGAGTCCCAGATCAGTTCTCAAACAACTGCAGGCTGCCGGTACAGATCTCTGTGCAGTATAGAACAGCGATGGGCCTGTGCTTCCTTGATAGATAAAACAGGACCCAGAGACAGTTCCAGATTCCCACTGGATCATGCAGCACACAGCACTGAGATCTCACCCGCTCACCATTCCCAGTATTTGTGTTCCTGACCTCCACACGTCCCAAAATTGCCGCTAGCTTTCCCACCGCTACCGGCTCTCCTCGGTTCCTTCCGGCAGGGAACGTTTCGTGCCGTGATTTGCAGCATCGGGCTGTTTTTACATCGAGCGAGGGGAAGCACTGAGCCCCATCGCCTCATTACAGCTTGCTACCAGAGCGGGACAGCCCTCCTGTCGGGAACCCTTAGATGTTCAAACGGCCCCAGGAGTTCAGAGGAAACCCGGGCCCAGCCCCGGCACTCAGAACCCGTCCCGGCCCATAAACACCACATTTATTTTTGAAGTTCTGCTCCAGCGCATGCTGACTCCTAAAACACCCCCTCCCCGCCCGAAAAAAAGCTCAGAGCAGCTCAAGAAGGGCTGGACACCCCCCCACGGTCCCTCCGCAACCCCTGTCATTAAGTCACCAGATCACTGTCTCCATTTTACATGTGAACAGCTGATAGGCCTCAAGAGCTGAGTATTACTGAGGAAAATTATATTTGACTGCATTTTGGGCGCATTTCTTGGGGTAAAAAATGTGTTATTTACGATCTAGCTCTTTTCCAGGGAGAGCGCAGCCACAATATTTAGCCCTGATACATCTCGCACAATATTTCAGAATTGCGATGAAACAGAGCTTCATACAGGTTTGTTATTCACAACGCAGAATGTTTATTTATTTTTTTGGTGGGGGCGAAATAACACGTTTGCAGAGCCTATGACAGACTTTATAGGCAAGGCCTTCTTACTCCAATGCCTCTCATACTTTCATACTCTCATAACTTTCAGTCAGCATTTCCTGGAGTCCTTTGGCAGCGTTTTTGTGAGCGAGACGGTCCAAACGGGATTGTCTAAACAAGGCTGGTCTGATTGGGCTCCTGCCTCCACATAGGATGGGCTGATGAAAGGCGCCGGGGCTGGTTAGGATGAGGTGTCTGATCGCACTCCGGCTGTCAAACACTTCGTCTTGTGTGGCGGGCGCCGCTTGACCACCCAACACACGGTGCCTCACGGGCCCATTCTCGGGCTTCTGCGAGTTTCTGACCCCCCACCCCCCCTCCTCCTCACCACACCCACCCACCCACCCAATGATGTATCAGACCCACGTCACCTGGGCTTAGATCAAAGCCTGTCTGGCTCTTAACAAACATCCACACACTTTTACCAAACAGAAACATCTGGGACCGGTTGGGTGCAGCTGTCAGGCCCTGCCCACACCCCCCCACCCCCCCGTCCCAGAACCATCCGGACTTACTGCAGATGTTTCACTTCCTTCCAAGAGATCACCGCAGAAGAACTCAAATATCGGCGGCCAGCGCCACGCCCAGCGCGGGTATGGTGGTGTGTGTGCCCATCCCGCTGGGGCGGGACGTGAGGGGCCAGTCCTCCCTGTGATGGAAAAATCCCCCCGACACCGAGAGCGGATGGGCGAGGTGAAGCAGAAACGCCGGGGGCAACTTCCTGCGGACAGCTGACCAGGCGAGATTTCCATCCCGGGAACGCCGCTGCAGCAGCCGCTGCGCTAGACAGTGGCGGAAAATCAGGAGCAAACAAGCTATTTCAGAGCTGTACTCCAGAGGACACAGCTCTATATTTACACTTCATGCTTTCAAAACCAGTGAGTGAGACAACTATGCAGCATGGCAATACGCTCGGTTGTAGCAGGATTTTACGGGGAACAGGCTGTCCCGTCCTCCACACCGTCCTCTGGGCCCAAGGGCACTGGCTCACCCTGGAAAACCATCACTGCCTCCGTATCTGGCGGACGACTTATTTGTGTTTATTTTCTTTCTTTTTTTTTTTTACTTTACTCTCCACCCAAACATTGAGATGTTCGGCTGAATTCCCAAAGCTGGTGTCTGGCACTCGCCACATATAATTTTGTCCGAGCCGCGTTTGCGTTTAGCCACTAGCTCAGTCCAGAGAGGGCATATTCAACCCTGCACTCGTAATTATAGAGGTTTGGTGCCTGGCACATTCCACAGAGAGGAAAAAGACATCACAGTTAGGCTACAGGAGTTAGCGGGACTCTTTCTTTGTCTCAGATTTGCAGTGGCGTATTGAAACAGGGCCTCTCCACGGCCCCCATCCGACCCCATGCTGACCCCTGCCCTGGCCCAGCAGCAGCCATTTCCTGGCAGATGAGTTTCCTGAGTCCTTGCCTGCTTCTGTCTGTCCATCCCTTGTCCCTGAAGAAATGGCGTGGCTGTTTACTTTGGCCCCCCCACATACCCATCCTCAGTCCTCCAGCCGTACTGCATAAATTTGCAAATGCGATTTGGCAGCTTTCTTCGCCTCTTCGGATCATATCACGCTTTAAGTGGATAAGAGAGAGGTTCGGGACGGTCAGGTGCTGCGCCTTGTGGCGTTAACTTTCCGAATCCGACTCCCTCTCCAAACATTCCTGCTCGAATTCCCAGCGATCTCTCCCCGTCCTTCAGCAGTGGGCCGCTGTCCACGACCGTCGAATCCAGCATCTGTTTTGTGATTTAGACGGGGAAAAAAGGGACTCAGTCCAGGAGGACTTATAAAGTGCAAAACGCCAATATCAGCCACGACCCAAAGGTGAAGCTCCCTGTTAAAGACATTTCAATTACTCCGCTGTCCCCCGGCCTCCGTTCGCTCCCAGGCCTTATTGCATCCCTGACTCTCCTCCAAAGAGACAACGTGTCCCAGTTCGCTTCATTAAAGAGGGGCGAGTTGATCCAGTTCAATTTACGCAGCTAAGAGCCGGGCGCTGAGATCTCCCGCCGTGCATCTGCCCGTAAGCTCTTCCAAAGCAGTGTAGCGCCGAGCTCAACTTTCCGTCTTTCCCGTAAGCATGAGGTGCTCCCCTTCTCGTCTGTCGCAGCCCCAGTGAGGTTAGCTGCTCTTCGTATTCCAAGATCATAGGCAGTGCCATCAGAACCAGTAAACAAGCCTGAATTAGTGACAGCTCCGACAAAGACACACACACAAACAAACACACGCAGTCATAAGCAGACCTGCGCAGATGCATAACCACAAGCACAGAGCATCACTCGAAGGATACTATCAAGGTTCTTGTTCAACACCAGTTGGACAAAATTGTTTCATGAGTTGGTTATTTGGATTCAAGCATGTACGCGCAAATTTGAACTGGTTTATTGTTTCCGTTGGTCTGAGCGTGTGTAGTTTGTGTATAAATGTAGTAAATCGGCGTGCATGTGCATGCTGGTGTCTGAGTGTATTTGTCCGTGCATGTTTGAGTGTATTTATAGGGTGTGTATGTTAGAATGCGTCTGCATGTGTGTGTGTAAGTGTGTGACTGTTTAAGCATCAGTGTCTGTGCGTTCGTGTGCATGTATGCTCTATAGAGTGTGTCTTAATGTATGTGAGTTGCGTGCGTTGGTGTATATGAGTGGTGTGTGTTTGTGTGCATGTGAAGCGTGAGTGAATTTGTGAGGGTGCGTGTAAGCGTGCGTGTACTTGTGTATGTGTGTGCGTGCCTGTAAGTGTTAGCGTGCACAGTCATCTACACTTACGTTGGCACCCTTGGTAAATATTAGCTAAAGAGACTATGCAAAAAAGCCATTGTCCTAAATCCTCCCAATCTTTAATTCAAAATATTAACTAAAATCTAACCTTGAATCTAAACAAAATGATTTGATAAAAAATCGTGTTCTTATAGAAAAATAAATATTTTATTCCAAAAACATTTTAGCTACAATTATTGAGCCCCGGAAAGCTTATAAGAAAAATATAATCGAAGTATGATCCCGATTTTATTTTACATTTAAAAGTTCCTCATCATGATAAGGGAAACATAAATGGTCACCCATGACCACTAGTTTCCCTGGAGTATAAATATGTAATGATACGCAGGCCAATTTCCCTGCATCACCCATCCCCATGGTTAAGACACAAGAATACTGCAA
The DNA here is from genome assembly GCA_029721435.1 of Gymnothorax reevesii. Taxonomy (NCBI): domain Eukaryota; kingdom Metazoa; phylum Chordata; class Actinopteri; order Anguilliformes; family Muraenidae; genus Gymnothorax; species Gymnothorax reevesii. The sequence goes on from CM056574.1 coordinate 174,008,673, forward strand.
TGATGTTTAACAGAACTCTGTTGGGCTTCCAGCTCAAATGTGGGAATGGCTAAAAGAAAAAAAGCTAAAAAGCTCCCATTTCAACTATTGGGACAATAATCAGGAGGTTTACCGCTTGTGGAAATGTTAAAAATTTGCCTGGAAGAGGATGCTTGCCTATTTTAAATGCCCACGCTCACTGTTTGACAATTGCAGACATGATTTATGTCTTGGGGTTAGAAATGGCCCAAAACTAGAATGAGAGACCATATACTAAATGACAAGACTTTTTGGACGGTTGCCAGATAGAAGCCTTTGCTGACATCAAAAAGCAAATTCATGCAGGTACTATTCCCAGACTGTTCTGGAACTTCCACTGGGACCAATTTTCTATGGTTAGGCAGAAAAACTAATGTAGTCATTAGTACATTAGTATTATATGTAGTCATATAAAGTACCTTATTCCCACTGTGAAGCATGGTGGTGGGTCTTTGAGGTCGTGGGGCTGATTTTCTTCCAAAGATCTTGGACATCTTGGTAGTATTCATGGTATTATGGATTCCACATCAAGTACTAGCGGTAATTAAACGTAAACCTAACTGCCTCTGCCAGAACGTTGAAACTCGGCCGTGGTTGGGCCTTAATACAGGGCAGCGGTCCTGAGGCACACATCAAAGCCAACACAAGGGCTCACAGACCACAGAATCAAGGTTTTGCCATCACAGTCCCCAGACCTAAACCCCACAGCAAACTTCTAGGAAGAGCTGATCAGAAGAGTCCATCAAGGTGGACCTGGGAATTAAAAGGGTCTGAGGAGAATCTGCATGGACGAATAGCCCCACATTTCTCGACACGCCGTCTCCAGCCTCTCGCACACTACTGCAGAAGATGGTGCTGTTACTCCGGCCAGGGGAAGCAGCATAAAGTTATTAATAAAAGAAATCCAAAAATTGTGTTTGAGAATAATATTTGTCTCAAGGTGGTAATTATTATTTTTTTCAATCATTGTATTTCAACTAAAGGTTTTATTTCTGTCAAATGTTTAATTTAAATATCAAGAGCATAAAAAATAATGGCATTAATTCATACCCACATTTGTTCATATTTACCAAGGGTGGTTATGATGGTGGAGGGTTCTGTTTGTGTCTGACTGTGTGTGTGTGTGTGTGTACAGCCTGTGTGTGTTTTTGTATATAAGTACTTGTGGGTGTGTCTGCAAGTGTTTGTGTGTTTACGTGTAGTACACACGCTTGTGCGTGTGTGTGTGTTTGCAGGTTGTGTGTGCATGTGTGTGCATATGTGTCGCATGTGTGTGCAGTGCATGCGCACGTGTGTGTGTGTGTGTACAGCCTGCGTATGTTTGCGTATATAAGTACTTTGCGGGTGTGTGTTAGCGCGTGTACGTGTGTGTATATGTGTTGTGAGTGCTCTTGTCTGTGTATGTGTGCAGTGTGCATGCGTGTGCATATGTGTACTTGACCTTGTTGCCATTTTGTTCACTTGCCCTTTTGTTATTAGTTTAGATCTGTAACAATGGAACGTGTTCTGTCACTTACTGTTAGCACTTGTACTCGTCTCCTAGGAGCTCTGCACTTTTGTACTGATCTTGTGCACTTTTGTGCGTCACTCTGGATAAGAGCGTCTGCTAAGAACCTGTAATGTAATGTAATGTAATGTGTAGTGTGTGCACGTGCACTGCGCTCGTCAGTGTGCTTACAACTACAGCGCGGCTGCACCATAAAGCACGGAGGTGAAATGAAATGACCACACGTAGAAACCAGGCTGATAGGCCGAAGAGGGCTGTTGTCTGTGCTGACAGGTCAGTGGTCTGAATATGAATACCGTTAACGCCAGTGCGGGGGGAGCACTCTCTGCTGCTCTGTGTTCCCAGCGGTGGCTGTATAAACACTCTGGAGGACATTACTCCATATTATTCTTTCTCTCTCTGCTCTCTAACTGCCCCCACTGCCCCCTCTCTGTACTCTGGGGTAAAACAACACCGCGCATCATGTCGGTCCCACCCCCCACTGCTGCCCACTCCCACTAAACAGAATGATTTTCCTGAAATAGGACCACCGTAAGCTCCGTTCGTGCGCTTGCCTGCATTCTAAACATTTTTACCTTCCAGCTTTTCTTCCCAAACACTGTCTGTCCGTCTTAATTGGGCGTCCGACATCAGCCGGCTCCTGGTCTACAATTAACTCAGGCCGCGAAACATTGAGATGGGCTTTTATTTTGCCCCCATCTGTCGCTCAGCTAAACTGACAGGGTGTTTATTTTCCATTTCAAAAATAGACGGACACGCCCCTAAACCACAGCCCTTATCCTTCCTTAAACTTTCCCCCCCAAAACACCCACCAGCACCACAGACTGCACTTAATCTCTAAATAACGTCCCATCTTCAGACGATTTCTGTTTTTGTCGCTTTTTTGAACAAAAATATCTTTCGCCCAAACCCTACGTCCCCGTCCCCCGCCCAACCTCTGGTATCGCAGTATCTGTGAATTATTCTCTGTGACAAGCCAGTGTGGTGAGTGCACTGCAGCTTAGCGCTGAGTTATCCTTATACAGTAAACGCTTCCTGGCCTAAGCCTCGATTGCAGCGGTCTCCGCCGACCGACCGCTCCTGGGGATGTGCAGATTAATGCTGAAATATAGCAGCGTAACCATAAGGACGAGATTAGGCCAGACTTTGCTAAAATGATTTACGTAGCAGCTTGTTTGGGCCCTGCGACATTGATGGATTAGCCTTTACTGGAACCTATTTTGAGATAAGGCGTTGTTTAAATTGAACTGCAATATCTTAATCTCTAAGGTTTCACGCATGGAGATTAATGCGTGACTTGTATTTAAGGAATTTGTCCCGATGAGAGTCTTTCAAACGCAAACCAAAGAAAATGAATTCCTAAACCCTCGTATCATATAGTGACATTATTGTTGAGCCAATCACTGTCACAGTTGCCAAACAGCATTATGCATTGTCATTTTGGTGAAAAAAATCAGCGGGATACATTGTCTCATACAGGAAAACATTTCAGCAGAATGTTCTCCCGTGCACTAGGCTAGCAGAAAATGAGGTATCAAATATCATTTGACGAAGTCGAGTTAATGAACCACATCAGATCAATGACGCTGCAATAGGCCCGGTAGGAATGTCGATAGAAAGGTAATGATTTTCCGCCCTCCTCTCTCCTGCTTTGCTGGTGTCAGACCATTGAAAATCCATTACAGGGGTTCTGGTCCACACGTCAGCACGCCCCGCGCAATGGGAACCTCTCGTGCATTAAGCGCACAGATCGTTGCTGATCGAATTTCCTGCGCCTCTGTGGAAATGCAACCTTTCGCAGAATCTCCGTCGCTCCGTTCTTTAACGGCACACGAAGTATCTGCTTCCCCGGCGAGCGCGGACGCCAATAGCAGCTGGCCGGAGAGCCGCGTGCTTCTGACACCGCAGCGACCGCGTTTTCCTCTGACCACACAGGAGCGCCGCGTTACTCATTTCTTCCTGGCCAGGAAGACCGTGCCCCTCAGCTCCAGACTGGCTCGTTTACTCAACGGTTGCAGCCTCCATGACCGTTCTAACCCACTCCAGAAGCATCCCCCCCTCCCACCGCTACAATTTTTTTTTTTGACCAGCGCAATTCGCTTCTGGATCTGCTGCCACCCACCCTGGGTAAGTGTAAGGCCACACCCCTCTGCCCCTTGAAAATCCCCTATTCGCTTCCGAAAAATATACATACATGCCCACTCCCATTCGCCCCCAATGTAAATTAGTAACAGTCTTTTGTCATTCCAGTTCAACATCCCGGCTAACTTAAGCAATTGGCCACGCGCTGAGTTTTCCAAAATATGCTGGTTTGACTGCAAATGCATCCATGTACTGAGTAAATGTATCATTAGACCTATCAAATTATTGACTTTGGCTTGGGACACACTGTCACACTGGCAAACAGCGGTGCCATTACATGAAGGACTTCACCTCTGCCACTCTCTTCATAAGCAGTGTGTAGCGTAATTTATTGGACAGGGAGGCGGGTTTTATTTTGGTTCGGTGCTCTTGGACATTGAATCAGAGAGGATATAATAGCAATGAGGTTGAAGTCCTGACTGCAAGCTTTAAATTTAAGAGCGTTTTCATCCATATTGGATGAACTGTTAAAAAATGACAGCACCTTTTGTATATGGTCCCCCAATTTTCAGGAGCATTAAAACTATTGAACAGATTGACATAATGAAGAATAATTATTTTATAATACTTGGTTGCATATTCCTTGCATGTAACTATGGCTAACACATCACCAGATGTGGGGTATCTTCCCTGATGATGCTCCATCAGGCCTGCACTGCGCTCATCTTCAGTTCCTGTGCGCTTTGGGAACTTCGGACTTCAGTCTCCTCTTCAACACGTAAAATACATGATCAACTGAATTCAGATCTGGTGATTGACTGAGACTAAGAACCAAAGCGACCAAAATGGGTCACTGTCCAAAGAATTATGGTGCTTACTATATGTAATCACTTTCACAAAACCTGTCACTGTCATCACCCTGACAAAATACCTCTTGTCCAACCAACCATCCATCCATCGTTTAAGCTCTCCTGCTTCACCATGACGGACTTGTACAACGCCCTCTTTACTGCAGACGCTGCTCTGATTTGCCTGTTGATCTCCAGTTCCATCCTACTCTCACTCGGGAATAAATCCCCGAGATACTGAACCACCTCCACTTAGGGTAACAACTCACCCGCCACTCGGAAGGGACAATCCATCTTTTTCCAGCAGAGAACCATGGCCTTGGATTTGGAAGTGCTGATCCTCATTCTGACCGCTTCACACTCGCCTGCAAACTGCTCCAGGGTGTGTTTGAGATCACAGCATGATAAAACCAACAGGGCCACATCATTTGCAAACAGCAGAGATGCAATCCTGTGGCCACTAAATTGGACACCCTCGAAAATTCGCTGCGCTTTGACACCCTATCCATGAAAATCATGAGCGAAATAGGTGACAAGGCACATCCTTGGCGGAGTCCAACACCGACTGGAAACAAGTTCGACTCAATGCCAAGAATGCAGGAACAACTCCGGCTTTGGCTGTACAGGGATCGGACAGCTTGAAGCAACAGTCCAGAAGCCCCATCCCACAACACCCCCGCAGGATACCTTGTGGGACACAGTCATGAACCTTCTATAAGTCCGCAAAACACATTTAGATTGGATGGGCATATTCCCACGACCCCTCCAGTATCTGTGCAAGGGTGAAAAGTTTGTCCACTGTCCCATGGCTAGAGATGAACATGCACTGCTCTTTCTGAATCTGACGTGCGACAGTCGGGCAGAGCCTCCTTTCCAGCACCCTGGCATAGACATTTCCTGGGAGGTTGAGCAGTCTGATCCCCTGCAGTTGGAGCTTCCCCTCCGGTCCCTCTTTTTAAAAATGGGAACCATCACCCCAGTTTGCCAGTCCAGAGGTACTGTACCCAACGTCCATGCAATGTTGAACAGGCGTGTCAGACATGACAGCCTAACAACATCCAGAGCCTTCAGCATCTCAGAGCAAATTTCGTCCATCCCCAGCGATTTGCCACTGCGGAGCTTTTCACCCACCTCAGTGACTTCCACCATAGAAATGGGCAAAGACTCACTTGAGTCTTTTGTCTCTGCCTCCTCAAAGGTCTGTCTGTCGGATTCAGAAGTTCCTCAAAGTGCTCCATCCACTACTAAGCAATAACCCCCAGTCGAGGTCAGCAGTTCCCCAGCCCTGCTGAACACAGCCTGGGAGAAGCCCTGCCTCCCCTTCCTGAGCTGCCTGACAGGTTGCCAGAACCTATTTGAGGCCAATGAAACATCCATTCCCATAGCCCCCCCAGACTCCTCCTAAGCCCGAGTTTTGCTTCTGCAACCAGTGCACCTGCAGTCCTTCTAGCCTGTCGATACCAGTCTGCTGAGTCAAGAGTGTCCTGGGCCAAACAGGCCCGCAGAGGCCACCTTATTCAGTTTAATGGTCTCTCTCACCACTGGCGTCCACTAATGGGTTCTTGGGTGGCCGCCACAACTGGCACCAACAACCTTCAGGCCACAGTTCGCGGCTGCCACTTCGACAGTGGAGACTTGAACAAGGTCCACTCAGACTCCATGTACCTAGGTATGAGAAAAACTCTTCCAGAAGTATGAGTTGAAAATCGTCTGGACAGTGTCCTCTATCAAATGTTCAACCCTCATAACACGTTTATGTTTATCGAATATGTCCAGTAGTCTTCCCTGCCATCCGATCCAGCTCTCCACCCAGTAATGATCAGTTGACAGCTCTGCCCCACTCTTCACCTGAGTGTCCAAAGAATACAGCCACAGATCTGATGACACGATTACAAAATCAATCTTTGACTTTTAGCTGAGGGTGTTCAGGAACCACGTAAACTTATGAACACTCTTATGCTTGAACATGGGGTTTACTCAAACGTGGACAGTCCGTGACTAGCACAAAAATCCAATAACAAAGCACCGCTAAAGTTCAGATCAGGGAGGATGTTCCTCCCAATCCCTCCCCTCCAAGTTTGCCCGTCGTTGCCCACGAGAGCGTTGAAGTCCCCCAGCAGAACTATGGAATCCCGAGTCGGAGCTTTTTTCCAGGACCCCACCCAGGGACTCCAAGAAGGCAGGATACTGTGTAAACACAAACAGTGTTCCCCTCTGCAACCTGCCAGACCCTGCCGCCCCCGCCTGCCCCTGCCTGCCACCCGGTCAGTCAGATGTGAGGACAGACTAGGCAGTCAAAAGCACTTATGGCTCAGTTAATTAGTCAATTGCTTGGACAAAATACAGCCAGGGCTGGATTTGGACTGAAGGTCCATATTTAGTGATCCCTACTCCACAGCACAGTTGGTGATGCTTGTTTTGGTACATTCTAGTAGCTTCGGTATCAACTGGAAATTAATGCAACAGTTTCTAATTAAAGAACACAAAACCATCAGCACAGCAAATATATGTTGTATATTCATAGCCCATAGGATGAGTAAATGGCAAATACATTTGCAGTACATTCTGAATAAGATGTTAATTTCATGGATTCAGAATCTCCCAAAAATTTTACTATCCCCCTTGCATGTAATGCATGGTGATATAGAAGACAGTGCGGTCATCTGTCCGTCTTTTTGTCCATCTATCCGTCCATACATTTTGTTTCTGGGACAGAACTCAAGAACTGTTCAATATTTTATAATGAAATCACTGTGCGTCCAGCACCATAGGCAACTATAGTTGCCCAGTTGTCTAAGATATCAAAACCAGATGCTGTTGAAAACCGATCATGCAGCGACTTGTTTAAAAGAGCTCCCACAGGGGAGCTCTTTTAAACAACTTGACACATGATAGGATTTCAACAGCTCAGGATAATTATATTTTTAATTCCATGAAAATGTATTCAGTGCTCAAGGGGTTAATCAGGTCCTAGGCTGGTGCCTTTTGATATTTTGGGATTTCTGACATGATATTGCAGGGGCTGGGGGGATTATGTCATCGTCTGATGACTCTTGTTACTGATAGCCATACTTGTTGGCATGCACGCAGACACGCTCAGGGAGATTTCCGCAATTAACCTTGACAATGTGTGGCAGAAAGCATGTGATATGAGTTGGGTTATACAGGCTGCCTTTCCACGCGTCCTGACCAGCAGTAAGGAGAGATGGCCTGAGAACCAACGTTCTGCTGGAATTTGTAGCAATGTTCTCACTGTCCTTGACCCTCCTCCATAGAGTCGGTAGCATTTCTACCCAGAGTGCTGCTCCCTCCCTTCCCGCCCGACGGCATGATTTACGCCGGATCCTCGCTATTCTCCCGGCTGCTGATTTGGATTTACTGAGCATGTTACGCTTGAGTTAGAGGTTGTGGAGGCTTTGGAGCGTCTAGATTCTGGGCCCCACACTGCCGCCTCCCACCCCACCATCTCCCCTTTGATCCTAAAATGAATCTCGTTTATGACCGCGGTTCAACGTTTGTTTATGGCTGCTCTCGATGGTTACGATATTTTTCCGAACCCGGTGAGTCACGGAGTCAAACGACCCTCCCTCTCTTTCCGAGCTACGGAAGATTCGCTCTCGTGTCCCAGAAGATTGGGAGGTGGAAAAAGTAAAAATAAATAAGTCCACGACTGCCATCAAAGCCCTACAGAGGAGTACACGCTCGCTGATTTACTGCGCCCACAAGTGGACGCTGCTCCTCCTATTTGCTATTAAAAATTATGCATATATAATGTGTAATTTCCTGATTTATACAACCCCAGAGCATTTTTGGAAAAGTGTTTTAGCAGCTGCTGTTATTGAACACTGCTGATTATAGCGTGTCATGAGCACCAGAGTGCACCCATCCCTAACTGCGCCCGGTACGCTCCTCCTGTAGAACATCTGCGCATGACGAATGCGCAGCCACAACAGGGCGATGTGATACCCTGCCAAACGCCGCATATTTCACGATGGTGGCTTTTCACCGCAGCGTTCCCTCAGCACTATACGCCCCTTTAGTTAGCTCCTCGTTGATGTTCCCCACAGTTCTTCACACACTAATGGTAAAGCAAACACTGGTTGTGCCCAATAAAACTTTTTTAGGGAGACCAGGGACTATTTTAACAAGGTATGGTTATAACACCTTGAATTTATCTAATCAGAAACAGGCTAAGGTGATTATACTCAGTCTGAATATACTCAGTCACATTCTCTTACTGCTTGCGAAAAAAGAGCCACATTTTATGCTCCCAGTGCAAGTTGCCAGCAATAGATTTTTGTTTCTTTGAGAAAAAAAATTGAACTTTTTCATCAGATGTATTTTTTAGGATACTTTCCTGAGATCAAATGTCGAGGAATCTGAACAAGTATCATTAGAAACATTGTTTTCTAAGATAAAAAAACAGAAATGACTCGCAAGTGTAAAACCTGCAGTCAGGCTAATTCACATGATGTGATAACATGGCTGGTGACACTAAGACATTTGTAATGCCTTCTTACAACTGTCCCCAAATTTATTTTTAATTTATCATTATTAATTTCATAAATATTTTGAAAACCCAAAGCCCTATGTAAACTAGATTGGATGCCTCGTTAATGATAATCAATAGCATCATAACAGCCAGGCACTTGTTCTCTTACAACATGCCAACTATCAGAAAGAGGCAGACAGGCAGGGCGACACACTTCTTTGGCTGGAGAGGGCTTCAGATTTGTGTATGTTTTTCAAACTCTGTTTCATCTCACATAAAAAAGAAAAAATCACCTGTCTTTGCCAAGTAGTCAAACAGCTGAGTTGTAACCTGAATAAATGCTGCGATGGCAGTGGTGGTTTAGAGGCTGTTACTTTGGCGGCCGTCTGTTATTGGTACAACTGACTTTCTAACCATGTTTGTTCTGCTAAGTTGCATCCAGAATCCAGACAAAAGATGGTGACATAGGTTGGTTTTTGGTCTTGGTATAATGTGCCACAGTAGTAAGAAAACTTCCATTATAATACATTTTTCTCCCAGTGAACAAATACCATGAGGAAAATGGCTAAATATTGTCCCTCCGCCCTTTTTAAATTGTTCGACAGTGAAGGTGTGATCAGACCTAGGTAATCCATCCATCCATCCATTTTCTATACCCGCTTATTCCTCACTAGGGTCACGGGGCAAGCTGGAGCCTATCCCAGCTGACTACGGGCAAAGGCAGGGACCCACCCTGAACAGTTTGCCAATCCATCGCAGGGTGCACACACCATTCACACGCCATACACTCTCACACTCATACCTATGGGCAATTTGGTGTCTCCAATTAGCCTGATATGCATGTCTTTGGACTGTGGGAGGAAACCGGAGTACCCGGCGAAAACCCACGCAACACGGGGAGAACATGCAAACTCCACACAGAAAGGCCCCAGGCCGGATTCGAACCCACGACCTTCTTGCTGTGAGGCAGCAATGCTAACCACTGTGCCACCGTGCCGCCCCGACCTAGGTAATCATTATTAAAAAATAAAAATAATTAAAAAAAAACAGTCACAATCACATAAATTCTGCATACTTTTGGTTTGGACTATTTGATTAATCAAATATGTATATTGTAGACATGTTACAACCTCCCCTGACTTTTGTAACAACTGATCCTGTACACTGTGACGGTTGTAATCGGGAAGTGACTGTATTCAATCAATTTTGCAACCTGAACATATTTTTGAAAACCACTCAAATTCATTATTTCAGATGTCGACACAGTGAAGTTTATAATATAGCAAATTGGCTATTCTAGTGCAGTGGTTCTCAACTCCAGTCATGGGGACCCACAGCACTATAAATCTGTGTTCCAGCTCAGCAGTGGGATGATTCATTTAATCAGCTAATACTAATTGTCAATCTCTTAGTTCATTAAATCAGGAGTCCCCAATAAAGAAACACTGCCTTCGGAAACTTTCTGATTAAGAACTGCATTTTACGATGACCTAACCTTAAACACACTAAGTAGAACAAGTTGCAGTAGAAGTAAACAGAAGACTAACTTCATCATGTGGGTCATTTTTTATTTCACAAAGTACCCTAATCCATTAAATCTGGAGGCCAGAATTACAAATAAGAATAAAATATTTTATATTTGGTCCCCTAAGCTTGAGATAATCATGAAAATCTATCTTTAAATAAAGCATTGCCGCTGTGACATCAAATTTCAATTTTGTAAACCTGCAAATCCTCTTTAATGGTTTTTCTTAACTCAAAATGTAGCCAAAGTATCATGTATGATTGTTCTAGCCCAGGTTTACCACACCTATTTTAACTTAGCAATAGGCTGATGGTTAGGATTTGATTGACTGAATCCTGCCACTGCTGAGCTGGCAGACAGATGTGTGGGGCAGTGGGTGCCCAGGACTGGAGCTGAGAAACACTGTCCGAGTGTAAATGGTTTTTTGGCTAATTGGCAAAATTACAAAAAGTGTTACAACTGCCCCTGCTTTCCCCCAAAAATCCAAATTTTCGAACAAAATGCATGGAATAACAACGAATGCATTTTAATGTGTTGATATATTGTTCAGGGTGCAAATAAATAATGATATTTGATAATTCAGCGTATGCGTCCTTAAAGCTCCTTTCACAATTGGAGCGCAACTGCTTGCTGCCATTTGGTCATACAACAGGGCAAAAGAAACTTCTATCGCGTTTGATCGTAGAAAGCTTTCACAAATGCAACAGTGGTTGAACGACAAGAGCAATTATATTTCCTCAACAGTCGTATAATGGTAGCACAACGTTGCACAATTCCTCGTTAGACATCCCCAGCACATGTACGAGTGTTGCACAATTTCCTATCCATCAAGTGTGACTTTTTAATTTGTGAGAACTCTTGCCTCAAGTCAGGCGACAGTGTGCAACGTTTGTAATGTTGTACAACAGTCGTAATACCATCAATGTGACCTAATGCGACTGGATCGGTCGAATTTGGTCGCGCCTGGTGCGACCTAGTGCGACTGCCTGCGCCACTGCAACGAGTGTGACTCCTCGCAAGACACCTTACGACTGCTCGGGCAACAGCGAAAAAAGTGGTCGCAAGTGCTCGTAAACAGGGCGTATCTCAATTGTGAAACGGCCTGAAGGTGCCGTAAGTCTGAAGAGCTTTTCTGCATTGGAGAATTATCCATTTAACTGAAACACAGGGAAGTGCGTCTCCCTTAATGCTTAGTTACCACTGTCATGCGCTCTGTTTCGAACGTCACGATTGGCCCTGCATTGCTGATCGTAGAACTTCTCCGAAGCTGCTTTCACACCAGATGCAAAATGACTTTTTCGCACGACAGATCACATTCAAAGTCAGATCAGAGACGCGAAATACCTGAATTGTCTTTTGTAATGTGAATAGAAGCCACTAGATAGCAGTATTGACCTTTCTTATGTTAAGCCCAGACTGGAGCTAGGTTTGGGCATGTCTTGGGCATGTCTGGGACAAGTCCCAGAGAATAAACAAAAAAGAGGTCTAAATGTGGGAGGGGTCTGCAAAAGAGCATATAAGGAGGAAAATTGGGAGAGTAAAGTGGTAGGAGAAATTGCAAGGAGAAGGATACATGTGACCAGACCTGTCATTCTGTTCAAGACCTGTGAAGTTTCTTGTGGATTTTTGCCTGTGTTAGAGCATTTTCCTCACCCAGGACATCACCAAGCAACCCACCAAAGGGACTGTAAATATTTCTGTTTTTGTTGTGTTCAATCTTGGTCAGTAGAGTAGATAGTAGATTAGTTAAAAGTGTTTGTTTAATTAAATGTGTTTAAGTTTTAAAATTTTGTCTGTCATCCTTTGCTGTCATAAATGTCATAACAAATTGGGGCCCTAACACTTTGAATGTAATCTGTCCTGCGAAAAATTCGTCTCGCGTTCAGTGTGAAAGCGGCTTAAAATTTCAGGTTTGGATACGAGGTGATGCGATGATCACGATTGACAATTAATCATGTTGATCATAGGAAATTTTTAAACCGTCCAAAACCTTTCTACAATCAACACGGTTGCCACAACTGACCTCAAGATCTGATAAGATCTGATAGGATCACCACGATAACTCCACTGTCAAAATCACGATTTCAAATCGCGATATTGGGTACCTGGCATTACACAAAACAAAATGAGCTTCACTCTCATCCTAGCACGTCCTGTTAAATTTTGCGAGGCCCGTTCAAACATCCTATATGCCAGCGGCCCTGAACTCATAAACACCATGGAGGAAGTTTTCTCATTAAACGCTCATTAATTTTTCTCTGTAAATATTTCTACTGAATCCACAGCCTCTTAGAAACTGCACTCTCTCTGTACCTCTTGCTGGGGTCAAATTAAATCTTTTGTCTGTTTTACGATTTATTGCGGGAGGTAATCCGAGCTGGATTTCTGGTTGGGCAGCGTTTGAGGGGACACCAGACGATAGTTTTATTGCCCTTGGAGAGCTTCAGAAGGCATATTTTTCCTCCCTCTCCCTGAGCACCAAATGTGATCATTACAAATCTTGAAGCAAAAAAAAAAAAAAAAACTAGAGTTGTAGCACAGCGAAAGGGAAGAAAGTTATTGAGGTCGTCTTTTATGCGCTTTTCAGTTTTCTGGTTGAACTACGTAGATGACGCTATAATCTGTGAAATAAGATTTGTCATTTCATACTAAAACAATAGTAAAAGATGGAACGTTAGGGGACCTTTATATTAGATTAAAAAAAGAAAAGCCTAAGCAGGTGCGGAATAAGATAGCCTTACCGGATGGAAGAAAGGGCACATCTACGGATGGGGTTCAGATTAATTATTCGTTTCTTCCCCTTGTTCAATTTCGGGAAGGTTTCCAGCCACCGCGTGTGTGCGAACTCCTGCACCGGCACAGCTTGAACATCTGTAGGCTTAACTTCCTGCTGCTGCAGTCAGCCAAAAGGAGTGGCCAAGATGTGTGACAAACTGTACAGCCATTCGCGCACCATATTACGGCCATTCATGCACCATATTTACCGTCAGCAGGGGATAGTCCTCACTGAACGGTCTCCATTCCAGTCTTTCCATTCCTGATGTTTAGGTTCGCACACACACGCACGCACGCACGCACGCACACACACACACACACATTAAACACCTCAGACGTTGCCGTCGTCCCGCCTGTGCTGGTCTGTATTAATTTTCTCTTTGCCCCGTTCTCTCGCTCACTTTGAGAAGTAGCCAAGCAAAGCAGTGTCTATAATCCCTGTCAGTCACAGAAGTAGGGCGCACGGAGTCTGTAAAAGATACAGGGACGAGGAAGAGCGAGAGCTCAATCCCAGCACTGACGATGACCAAAATCTGTTTCCTTGTACAAAGAATAATAACACAAAAAACTAAAAAAAGTTTCAAGCTCAGGAATGTCCAGCTAGTATACAAAGGGTTGAGCAAATTTAGTCAACCTCCTGCATTTTGCATTTATTCAACTGGCCAGGAACGAAAGATCGTCTTGTGTGTCCTTGCAGTTGCCAATAAATCAGTTGAACTTTGAAATTTTTACCTTGTTCCTTTGCATGAGGGTACAAACCATATTTAATTCCCAAGCCTTAGATCCTCAATACAAGGCAACATTGCAGTGCAGAAACTGACCACGAGGGTGTCTCTGTGGATGTTGGACAAAGCGGATACCCTGCCGATTTTGCGTGAAATGGTCACTTCCGGAAGGTTCCAGTGAACAGTAGCACAAGTGGCTGCCATCTGGAGCTGCAGTGGGAGGAGGGGGGGGGGGGGGCTCCGCTCCCCCTAAGGTAAACATTACCCCAAAATTTCTCTTCACTGACAGCTGGCCTTCCTCCGCCTCTGCACACACCTGAGCTCGATTAAAGAGCAGCATGACACACGTCGTTTCTGTGCATGTTTCCACCCCTCAAAGACTCCAGATCGTCAACCTTTGACCTCAACTGCCTCTTCCATGGGAGTTTCCCTCCAACAGTTGATTAATAAAGACTCCGGCCTCGCCTTGATCTGCTTTGCACCTGGCGATGCTTGGCAGGCTGTGCTACCGAGCAGGGATCACAGAAAGAGGCCCCTACAGGGCGAGGGTCCTCCAGCTCGCGAGCCCACAGCACGGTCCTGATGGATTTATTATACCCTGTAAATATACCTTACAGACGCACGCTAGCCACACTGCTGTGAGCCCAGCGTGTCGGAGAGAAAAGGCATGCGCACTGAGCGTTGTTCCCTCCAAATCCTCTCTGGCAGGGATATTGATAATCATATCGGATGTTATGGATGTTTGGGCTCAATTGGTCTAAACAGCACTCAAAACAAATCTGATGAAATTCAATAGTTTTATCAACAGTGGACAAGTTCAAATTTAAATTTCACTCACTGATCAATCATGTTTCCTGTAGCAATCATCCCGCAGTCCACTCCTGCACACTGCTGAACATCGTAATATCGGCTGCCAGTCGTGTCACAGCCCTGGTACGAATGCCTACTGTTTCTCACATTCAACAACTTGCGTGCCTAGTAGAAGTATGTCTCCATTGATTGGTCAACATCGCTCGAGTGCTCCCCTCCCTGGCTGTGTCTTGTGTAATTGTTACTTCCTGATGTACCTGTGATGTGCATTTAAACCCCCTGCTTTAAGTTGCTAGTTGCTGGATTGTAATTCGCTATTCGTGCTTAGAACCAGACAGCATTACTAGTAAGAACTCTTTGTTTTTATTAAGTAATGAATAACCTTTAATGAAAGTAATTTACGGAAACCTTCCTCTTTACTTAATTAATTTGTACACGTGCCCAAGCCTACTCAGGGTTCCAGGATTGGGACCGTGTTCAAGCTAAACCAGTTCAAGATAGCTCCTTTGTCCAGTTTAATTGGAACAAGCTCCCAAGCCTGATTCAGGCTCCAGAATCGCGGCCACGTTCTTGTTAACCTTGACCAAGTCTGTTTCTCTGTCCTGTTAGTTGGGAACAAGCTTCTAGTTCCACTAAGTTTGCCCACGGTACGCCATCCTAATTGTGTACAGTTTGGCTCTAGGGAGGTGAGCATTCAAGCTGACAGTCAGCCCAGACCGGAGATTTGCTTTTTTTGAGTTCGTCCCATTGTTACCGTATTACTGTCAATAAACCCCACTATTGGATTGTACTTGACTCCTGGTCTGGATCATAATAAGTGGGATTATTTTGAGTAGGAATATTCAAACTGGCAGAATCTCAATCTATCACTATGGAATATGAGGAGCACCTCTCCTTCAATGCCAGTTACAAAAGTGATAAAATGTCGGTGATCAGCAGGTGTGCCTGGGGGTCCAAGACATTACATTTTGTCCTAATTGTGACACACTGTCTCACCACTCGCCCAATTCCAGACTATAAAATGGCAGAATCAAAAATAAAGATTGACAGAGCAATGACCTTCACATCATGTCACGACACCGACAGTCATCGATCACTGTAGTGAGATGTTAAATACTACAAAGAGTACCATTTTGTTTTGAAGATAAAACTACATGCTCAAAAGCATTGGAAAAAAACATGATAACAGGGAACCAGTAAGTCAGATTTTGCGAATGTTTGAATAGATAGCACAACTGCTGCATACCTGAAGGAAAAAACCTTCTTTGCTCTTCTGAAATATTTGAAATCGATTTGGTATGGTATTAGAGCTGGTCTGTTGGTTGCTGAAAATTATTCAGCTTGTATTGCATTGTGCGACTGCGCTTCTGAATGTATTGAACCCTGTCTAATCAAATAAACCTTTCTACCGCTGTGACCTTAACGAGATAAAATGAATCCAGACATTTATAAACTAACTAAGAAATTGCATGTTTTCTTTCTGTGCCAAATTTTAGGCTGTCCAAATAACATTTGTGATTCCAACGGCAAAGCAGTTATTGCGGGGGGGGGGCGGGGGGGGGATTGACAGGAAAACTGCTCTAAATCGAAACCAATGTCAAGGCTTCATTATCCTGCAGTATTTCTAGAAAATGATGCTGGGTTTTGAGGGTGCAGTCTCTGGAGTACATTGTTTGATGAAACCTACCTCTGGCTTGTGTGTTATGCAGGATATAAACAAGATGCAGATTGCAAACGCTGACTGTCATATCTCATCCAAGTCGTAAATTGATGAGTACAACAAGCGCTAGAACAATAAATTGGATTGCCCTCGCAGAAGCAACAAACGAGTCAGATTGCCATGGCAAACGCATACATAAATGCATAAAATATGCACACGCTCATCCTTACGCCGACACACGAGGATGAGTACACACACAGACACACATGCATGAACGCACACACACTGACACACCCCCGTTCCCTCACAGCGAGCCATCATCTCACTTCTTGTCGATCACACTTCAGTTTTCACAGCAATGATTAGCGCAACACATGGCGAGATACAAGTAACGAGGTTATGCGTAATCAGTATGAAATTAATCTTTGCAAAGTTACAGCTCATGAAGCGCCTCAGCGCATTTCGTCAACTCGCCCGGCTGGCAAGTCATAGCGGCGGCAACGGCTGAGTGAAGAGAAGAGAAAAAAAGGCTAGAAGAAAAAAGATCTAAGAAGGAGCGACGGAGAGATCTACCCCCTCACGCGGATGAAGCATTTCCTTCCACATGCTTTGTAGTGGCTTGTTGTTTGCTTGCAGTGGCAGATGGTGACGAGTCTGCCGGACGGGGATGTTATTCTGGAAAGTTCTGAGAGCGGGGCGCATGGGGAAGTGGGCACCGCTTGCGATGGCTGGGCGCTGTGTGGTGTGTGCCCCGTCAGTCACCTCTAGTTCATCGCTGCTTGCGTCGTCTCACACTGGGCATGGTTTCAAACAACGGCCTGCCCTGCTTTTGAAGTTCATGTTTATCCCACATGTGGTCGGATCAGCTCGTGGGGTGTTTGTTTCTGTCTGAAACTTTGATGACTGGAGTCACCAGCTCATGCGCAGGGGGGAGAGTGCGGGTGTCTGTATGACCTCTAGGGCATGAGCGTCAGAGGTTTGAGGGTCAGCCCCGCTCTTTAACTAGTAAGATGAAGAGGGAAATGTGAATGCAGCACATCCATCAACATTAATATTGGACCAACACTCGTTGCGTCGGCCTGCATTGAACTTAGCTGTAAGCAGTAGTACTCTTGTGCATTCAGGTGAAGCACCATACCTCAGTTTAGTGATGTACGTCACAGTCAGTGTGTCAGACACCTTTTAGATCAAATATGTTACTATTTAATCCGCTGATGCTTCATCTTTGCTATGACTCTGCTTACAACCCATAAAACCGCTATTCTCCTCATCACTCAAAGCGCATTCCCGGAGTCTGTTCTTAATTATGCTGATTCTCCAACATTAACATTCCCGTGGCAGACAGGTGGAAGAACGTCTCCTTCGACAGGCTTTTAAATACCAAAGCGGAGCCTGGGAGAGCCGTGGAGCGTTGCTAACGGCGACTGTTGGCATCTTCTTCCCCAGAGGGCTTTTGAGTCGTAGCACATCAGTGCGGAAGTGTAGCGAGCCAAAGTCGAGCTCAGTGTCAAGAAATCTCTGGCAGTCGCTGCTCGCTCAGTTGGTGCGCCGACAGATGCGCGTCACAAAGGCTGTGGTCCTCAGGCTTCCTGTACAATTGAATACAATCGCCACACGAACGGGAGGTGCCAGTGTTCTGTCAAATTTTGCGACTTATCAAAATATGCTACCTCGCGGTTCTGCGTTCGCGCAAACCTAAAATCTCGGCTATTTCTTCACTCTTAAGTATCAACAAAAATCATAAAAAATAGTTTTTTTCTCAGTGCGCCTTTCGGCCTAGAAGCCTAAATATATTTGCATGTACACGCTGGGTTTTCTAGGAAATGCAGAAATTGGATGATAATGGCGTATATGGGCATATATCTTAAAACAAACTTATCCAACTCATAACTGCTTATGTTATAATAAGATAACAAATAACAAAGTTACTACTGTGAACTGAGTCATATTGTAACATTAAGGTGAAGACAAAGACTTTACGATCGCTTTGCATTAAGGTGTAATTTTTTGACAAGGGAGCACAAGATTATCAGAACACCGGCCCTTCTTGTTATGCGGGACTACAGATGGTGCAGTTTGAGAAATATAAACCAACAGAACCAGACCGTTATTTACCCCATTATCCCCCTCCATCCAGCGTAGATAGAGGGAGGGATGAAATCAAGCCAAGTTTATGGCGTGTTCAGAGGAGAATGGGCTGTGCTTCTCAGGACACTGGACCAGCTAACTGGACTTTGCGAAGTTCAGTCAGGAAAACTCACGTTTCAATAAAATATACTCAGCAACAAAAGTTTCTGTGACACCATTCATGTGTATGTTATAAATGACACGCAAAGATCTCAATGCAATCAATATGTTTATTTAACAGGAGAAACACTGACTTTTCAGTGCCAACGTCACTCAAAACGAAAAATGTCATTTTCATGCGTCATGAAGCACTTGTCTGACGTCTAACCAATTGTGACCTTCACACTTCAATACCGGGTGTGACTTCCTCGTGCCATAATGCAAGCAACGCATCTCCGGCGCATGGACCGAATCAGATGTGCCAGTAATTGCTGTGGGATGTCATTCCAAATCTGACGTAGACGTTGTCGCAATTCCTGGAGTGTAGCTGGCGGGTTATCCAACCGCCGCAAACGTCGATCCATCTTGTCCCAAAGATGCTCGATTGGGGACATGTCTGGGGATCTGGCTGGCCATGGCAGGACATTGACATGTTGTTGCATCAGATACTGCTGTACAATCCTTGCAACATGTGGTCTGGCGTTATCATGTTGCAGCGTTATTCCGGGACCATGTTGCATCAAAAACGGTACCACCAATGGCCGTAGCACTTCATCGCGATATCTTTGACCTCTCAGATTTCCATCAATAACAAGCAAATCTGTTCTGTTTCTAGCCGTGATCCCTCCCCAAATCATGACACTACCACCTCCAAAACGATCAAATTCCTGAACACAGTTGTTGGCATAACGTTCTCCACGTCGACGGTATACACGTAAATGACCATCACATCAGTTAAGCATGAATCTTGATTCATCAGTGAAGAGTACAAGATCCCACTGACGTTGGATCCACCGTCGATGTTGTTGTGCCCACTGTAGACGCAGTCGTCGGTGTTGTACTGTGAGTATTGGACGTCTTAATGGCCGACGTGGGACAATGCCAAAATGACGGAGACGGCGACGGATTGTCTGTGCAGACAGTCGCCTCAAACCAGGTATCGTTCTTGCAGTTATGGTTGCAGGTTGGAATCGATTTCGGAGATGGGTTGTTCGAATCCAGTTGTCCTGTCTGGGAGTGGTTACTCGTGGACGGCCGCTGCGAGGACGGTCTCTGACATGTCTTGTCTGCTGATGACGCTGCCATAAGTTCCAAATGGTGTTTCGGTGGACATTCAGGCGATGAGCAACTTCCCTCTGCGAGGTTCCGGATTCAATCATCCCAATGGCCCTCCACCGATCATTTTCAGACAGTCTTGGCATTTAGAGGGTAGAGTTCCTGATCCGAAATGGCTGTGTTTTCGATAAGTGATGCTTCCGTCGTTCATCAGGCACAATGTGAACATTCCAAAAATTCTCCTCTTTTATTGCCATCCACAAGCATGATTTACGCACATTTTCATGTGCAAAGTCATTTTCTCGCATTTTCATGATTTCCATTTCAATGTTGTGTTTACGTGTACTGTTTCAGTCTGATATCACCATGTATGACAATTTCATAATTGCGTTATGAAAAATAATTAACAATATTGGTGTCACAGAAACTTTTGTTGCTGAGTATAGAACAATTTATTCATGGGTATAAGCATTACATTGTATTTTGGCGGCGGTTCTGCTCTGGAGGAATGTCCTACCTGGGCACAGCAAACATACAAACATAGTTATGAACAGAAATCAAAATCCCTCCGATGTGAGCAGAACCAAACAGGTGGAGGCTGGGGTGGAGGCGGCAGCAAAAAACCAAACACCATGTTGCATAGCATGACGGAAGCGGAAGCAGCGGAAGCAGCGGAAGTGAGTGAGCTTGACGTCTTTCAAATAGACGGCTGTATGACCTTGTGATGTGTCTCCTCCAATCGTGTGCCTGCTGATGCTGACGTGCTGGTGGCTTCCAGGCTGCTGTCAGCCAGTGACGTGCCGTCGGAGGTTAGTTTGGTGAGGCCGAAACCTTCCCTTTGCTTGATTAGCAATCAGACGATTAACTAGTTTCGTAAGACTATTCGGCAGAATGACGGGCCATTTAAGTTTCCGCGGCGTTATTACTCAGTAGGCTACATGGAACTTGAAATGCTCACGAAACTGCAGATTTGCGAGTATTTGCTTACAGGAAGCCAGAGACGTGCGGTGAGGTGAGGCAGTGACCCAAACTTTTATCACAGGATTTTGTGAACCTGTTCCCACGTACTATTCCTGATTGACAATCAAAACAATTAAGACCAAGCCTTATGGAAGCCTGATACTGATAGAGGAGATAATAATAACTTCATTCACATATACGCTGCAATTCGAGACTGCAAGGATGGAAATCTGAATAATCAATTGGGAAAAATTCTCGGCTCTCGGTAATTCTGTATATCATTTAAACATTTTGTTAATCGGATTACGAAAGAAGACAGAAAATAAACGCCCGCTTTTTGTTTGGGTGTAAAAGCGCATATTTAAAGGAGAATACATTATAGGATATTGATTAAGCATTGAACTCTGCATAAGTCGAACTGCGTTAATATTTTTTGATGACATTGCTTCGGCTTCCTGGAAGCAAGTACGTGCAAATCTGCTGTTGAGCATTTCAGGTTCGATGTCCTGAGTAATAACGCCGCGGAAACTTAAACTGGCCCATCATTCTGCCGAATAGTCTTACTAAACTAGTTAATCGTCTGATTGCTAATCAAGCAAAGGGGAGGTTTGTGCCTCACCAAACCAACCTCCACCGCACGTCACTGCTGTCAGCTGATGTAGCTCTTCTCCAGTTTCCTGCCTGAACAAGTTACACTCATTTGTGCAATATAATGGCTCTCCTGTGGTGCCAAGGGAATATAATGATGACCACATTGGAGGAGTAATTGTATTGGTCCCCAAACTGATGACTGCTATATTACCTGTAAAACCTACCAGCTTTCATAATGAAACAAATGTTTTCCTTAATAAAATGGTAGATTATTCGGAATGTGTTCCAGGTGACAGCCAGTGCATCTTTAATCGCCAATGCAATGCAGCCAAGTCTCATCTGAGTGGTTATATTGCACTTTCGTGCTTGCTGAATTTTATATGTCTAGTTGAATTTATGGAAATTGGAACTCGTACACTGATTTTCTCATTCGTCTGCCGCACATTAAACTAACAGAAATGATTAAGTTGACCTTGAGTATTAGAAGCATGAGGGGGGGAAAAAAACCCTGATACTTAACTGGATTGTGCCGGAGATTAATTGAGAAAGTTCAGGTGTGTTAGAGGAGTTGAGACCGAGGGTAACGGGTTTGCCTGAACCCTAGACAGTCACCTTTCATAAGTGAGCACATCTTTCTCTGAAAATAGCCAACAAAAATAGGCCAAAACATTGCTTGAAATAATTTAGCTCTTTTCTTTGAATAAAAGCTTCAAGCTTTTGTTCATTAAAGAAAATCCGTTTTGCAGAGTGTTTTTTTTTTTCATGAGGTACCCTCCTCTTAATCTGCTGTGTCCTGTAGACTGTAAAATAATCACTAACTCAGCTTGGGTACACTGTGTCCTGTAGACTGAAATAGTTACTGGCTCTGGGGTGCATTTCCCAAAATCACAGATGCCAACTTACGTAGTTGGGCCCATTGACTGTGAATGGACGAACTATGTAAGTTGCTGACTTAGTTAGCAACTACGGCTTTGGGAAACGCGGTCCTGCACGGGTACACTGCGTCCTGTAGGCTGGAAAATAGTCATTGACTCTGCTCTGATAACTATGGCCTATACATTGTATAATAGTCATGGCTTGTAAGCTGCAAAATAACCGCTAGCTCTGTTTCTCATACACTGTGACCTGTAGGTTGTAAAATAATCATTAGCTCAGCCTGGGTACGGAGTGGCTTGTTGGTTGTGCAATAGTTATTGCCTCTGCTTAGGTCCACTGTGTCCTGTTGGCTTTAAAATAGTCACTAACTCTGCTCCAGTGTATAGCCTGTAGCCTGTAAAATAGTAAATGGCTTCTGTTAAGTACACAGTAGCCCGTAGGCTGTAAAATAGTCGCTGGCTCGGTTCTGGTATACTGTGGCTCATGGGTTGTAAAATAGTTACTTGCTTAGCTCTGTTAAATGTGATCTGGAGGCTGTCAAATATTTACTGGCTTTGCTCCAGTACATGGTGGCCTGTGGGCTGTAAAATAGTCGCTAGCACTGCTCTGGTACAATGTGGCCTGTAAGTTGAATAACAGTCTCTTGCTCTGCTCTGATTGACCTGTGCATTGTAAAATAGTCATCGGCTCTCCCCTGATGCACTATGACCTGTAGATTGCAAAATAATCATTTGCTCTGCTCTGGTGCATATTGGGCCGTAGGTTGTAAAATTGTCACCGGCTCTGCTTGTACATGTTGGGCAGTAGGTTGTGAAATAGTCACTGGCTCGGCTTGGGTACACTGTGGCCTGTAGATTGTAAAATAGTGGTAACACTTTACAATAAGGGTACAAATAATATGCTTAAGTAATGCTGAACTAATGCATGACTCATGATGACTTAATACATGAATTAATGCAGGATGTATCATGAATTCCTGTTGCATATCATTAACTAACGATGAAGTCACATGCCTTTATGTGATAAGTCAAGCACTTAATACATCATGAGTTAAGGGATGTTAATTAACTGTTACTTCATACATTAATTACTTTTACACCCAAATTAGCTGGATATCTCGAAAACACTTATTAGTTAATGTACAAATAATATGCTTAAGTGATGCTGAGCTAATGGTGGTGATTAAATGCATGAAATAATGAAGGATGTATCATGAATTTTATTGGTGGGGGGGGGCGGGGAACCTAAATAATAATAATAATAGTAATAAAGTAACAACAACAATGACAGAGGTAGTAATAATAATAATAATCATCATCATCATCGTCATAATTTCCGCTCACCCTGAAATACAACTCCAATTCCAAAATAGTTGGGACAATGTGTAAATTGTGAATAAAATCAAAACGCAATGACTTTCAAATCACACCAGCCAGCATTTTATTCACAATAGAACAGAGATAACATAGGTAATGTTGAAACTGGGAAATTTACCATTTTAACCAAAAAATCAGCTCATTTCAAATTTGATGGCTGCTACAGGTCTCAAAAAAGTTGGGACAGAGGCCTGTTTACCATGGTGTAGCATCTTCTTTTTAACATAGAGTGAAGACGTCTGGCCATTGAGGAGACAAGTTTCTTGAGTTTTGCCATTGGAATTTGATCCCAGTCTTGTTTAATACAGGCTTCCAACTGCTGGAGAGTTTTGGGACTTCTTTTGACGAACTTTGGGCCTTCTTTTTGCATTGTCCTATCGAAATACACAAGGCCTTCCTTGGAATAGATATCATCTGGAGGGGAGCATAATGTTGCTCTAAAACCTTTATATACCTTTCAGCATCCATGATGCATTTTAAAACATGCAAGTGTCCAACACCATATGCACTAATGCATTCCCATGCCATCAGAGATGCTGGCTTTTGAACTGAACGCTGATAACAGGAGGGGTGGTCTTTCTCTTCTTTAGCCCGGAGGACACAACGCCCATGATTTCCAACAAGAATGTCAAATTTGAACTCGTCTGACCACAGGACACTTTGCCACTTTGCAACAGTCCATTTTAATTGAGCCTCGGCCCACAGAACACGGTGGCGCTTCTGGATTGTGCTCAACAATGGCTTCCTTTTTGCATGAAAGTGTTTTAGGTGGCATCTGTGGATGGCACGGTGGACTGTGTTTACAGAAAGTGGTTTTTTAGAAGTATTCCTGGGCCCATTTAGTAATGTCAATGACAGAATCATGCCGGGGAGTGAGGTAGTGGCGTCTGAGGGCCCGAAGATCACGGGCATCTGGTAAAGGTCTTTGGCCTTGTCCCTCACACACAGAGATTTTCCCAGTTTCTCTGAATCTTTTGATGGTGTTATGCACTTTCGATGAGATCTTCAGAGCCTTTGCAATTTGAAGCTGAGGAACATTGGGTGTGTTTGAGCGCGTCTGCAAGTAAGCCGGCAGAAGTTGCGCGATAAGCCCTCAAAACCCTGCGATGGAGGCAAGATCCTGCAGCTATCGCAGGGTTTGGAGGGCTTCTCGCGCAACTTCGGCCAGGCTCTCGCGTAATTTTTCCGGAATCTCGCGCAGCTGGCTTTCTTGAAGACCCGCGCGAAAACACCCATTGTTTTCAAAGTATCCACAATTTTTTTACATAAGCCTTCACAGGTTGGAGAGCCTCTGGCCATCTTTACTTCTGAGAGACTCAGCCTCTCGAAGACATCCCATTTATAGCCAATCGTGTTACAAACCTGATGCCATTTAATGTAATTACTTGCTAAATGTTCTTTCAGCTGATACTCTTATATATGAATTGCTTTCTCAGTCCTTTTTTGCCTTTGTCCCAACTTTTTTGAGACCTGTTGCAGCCAGAAAATTTGAAATGAGCTCATTTTGTGGATAAAAATGTTTCAACATTTGAAATGTTATCTATGTTCTATTGTAAATAACATATTGGCTCATGTGATATGAGTCATTGCATTTTGATTTTATTCACAAATTACACTTTGTCCCAACTATTTCGGAATTGGGGTTTTATGTTATTGCTGGCATTTTGTTATCGCACACAAAAAAATGAAGAGTTGATTTTTTTTAACTCATCCAGGAGGTTGCTTGAGATGGGATGTGATGGGTTGTTTTCTGAAATGTTGGGTAATTTGGTCTAACTCTGCTGTTGTCATAGTGACAGGTACGTGCCTGTTTTTCGCGCGCTTAGCGCTTCCCACTCAGAGCTCTCCCAATGAAGAAAAATCTGCCATGGGAAGTTACCAGACAAATATGTAAGTATTTTGTATTTTAATAGTCTACTTCTCGTCAGTTTATGCAAAAGGGACTGCAAGGGTAAACATTGGTAGCATTATGTACACGTCAGACACTAATTTGCATCGACAAAACTGTAGTTTGCCGTCATTTTCCCCCTAATTAAGTTTGCATGGCGTCAGCTTAATGCCAGCTAAAATACCGGGCAACGTTAGAGCTTACAGAAACTTCCAGTTAAACACTGAGAGATGAGTTCCATCAGGGTATGTTAGCGACTTAAATGCGTGTAATTTAACGTGGGTTCATTTTTGCAGCGTAATGGAGTAGTCGCAATAAGGTTTTTTTAAACAAGGTAGCTGGCCAGCTGCATTTAACGTTCGCATATGTCAGACTAGTTGGAATAAACGTCACGTTACTGCCATAGGTTTGTTCAAACCGGGTGATTTTTGCGGGGCTTACCAGCTAAATTCGTTATTTATATTGACAGAACGATGTGTTATTGAGGGATCGTGTTAATGCGGCGATTGTTTGAGTAAGTAGTTCGCTAAGTTAGCTAACTAGCCACGTTGCGCTGCTGCATTGAAGTCTTCAGTCGCCTGTGTGCTAATAGGTCCGGAATGTTAGTTCAGCCAACTTGGTAACTTCAGTTTTTTTAGCAGTTAATTAGCCCTTAATGATGAATGAGGTCGACGTTTTTGGCTGAGGGAACTAAGTTGCAGGGTTGCAACTTCCTACGCATTCTCAGGTGTCATACGGCGCAACGTTAGGTCTCACGTATTTTTGAGGCATATTCACCGAAGTCAGCAATTGTTCAATCAGCGCGTTTATTAATGAGATTCTTGCGCGTAATTGAAGTCCTTGTGTCTGGCAGTTTCAGTTTCACTTGCGTAACGGTGGGTTTCACCATCTGGGAAATTGATTATGACTCTGGACCTCTTGGGCTTTTTTTTTTTTACTTTGGGATTGAAAACAGTGCATGTGTTTCATCATCGTTTCGATTGTTTGAATGGAATAAGCGTATTTGAAATGTCTTTATGCCATTCCATTGCTTCCAATTCCTGAGTAAAGAAAAGCGTGAGAATTCAAGAGTCATAATCGATTTCATGTCACTAGTGGGGAAATGAACCGTAATGCACGTGAAACTGATTAATTTTAATCCACAACGACTGCAATTCTGCAAGAGAATCTCTAAAATGCGCATTAATTGAATAATTGCTGACGACAGCACAGGTACGCGAATGCCACTAAGAAGCGTGAGACCCACACCGAATGCGTGAGAGTTGGCAGCTCTGAAGTTGAGATAGTGGAAAGAAATAAGCCCTGCCACTTTGTTAGGCTTATTTACCCAAAATGTTGATGTACCGCTCAAAGAAGGCCATTAATGTAAAAAAGAAAATATTTATGAACAGAAAATGAATTTATTGAAGAGAATTGAGAAGCTGTTAATTTTTTTAAAAAGTCTTTTCAACTGTATTTGGTTGAATGGTGATTTGGTGATGAATTTAGAAGTCTAAACTTTTGAAAAAGATTTATGATCAGAAATTTGGTGAATTGCCAGTTTGTATGTATGTGTGTGTATATGTGTGTAGATTTGCATTCTCAATAATAGTTAAATGATTTCTCTATGAAATGTTCCCTCTTCTGTTGGCTGTATATATAGTGATAATGGTGAGTAAACATTTTCAGGGGGTGAAAATCATCAATTTGGGCAAAAGTGAACTTCTGAAGTGTCTTTTCCAGTTTTCTCAAGCCAGAAAAAGTTGGGTGAGGAGCTTTTGTTCAACATGGAAAGATTGCCTGGTGGAATGGTTTGGAATAACAATGCTAGTTTATCATAGCATAGCATAGTAAATCACTAAATTAATAAAAAAGTATCCATCCAGATGCTGAGCTGTATTCCTTAATCATTTTCCCCTTTTGCTGCAGCTTTGCCAAAACAACAACAAAACAAGGGCTGTGGAAACACATCAGGTGTCTGAATACCAGTCCATACCCAACCACTCCATCCACTGGATCGTGGTCAGAGGTCATCATCCACGATTCCATGGACAGTCAGGGAAAGTTTAGAGAGGGCATTAACATTTAACACCTGACCATCTTTCAACAGAAATGGGGGGTCACTATCTACCCTGTATAAAACAGGCTGTTATTATGAGAAAATTTGATCTCATGGTAACAAATCTGTCTCCTCAAGAACTGAGCTACGCCATCTGCTGAGGAATGCCGCAAGATGAGGCTGAAATCTTCAGAAGCAATTTACACCCTGTGTTAGGGTTTTTTGTTTGCTAAGATCTATTTGTCTTATGTTCAATATTGTGGTTCGCTATAATCTTGATTTCTATTCCCTTTCTTCCTCGGGTTCAAAGACCACAGCCAATGCTCTCAAGTATTTTTCGAAAATGGGCACTCTCCTTGATACTGTGGCCTCACTGTGTGAAGTTTTTAATGTACTGGACATTCTTTCTACAAACAGTTGTTTGTGATCTTAAGGCTGTTCATTTGTCAGCCTGAGCTGTATTTTAACCATGTTATACTACGTGGCCGTCTTGACCTAAATCAGGGATGGGCAACTCCGGTCCTGGAGGGCCGGTGTGTATGCTGGTTTTTATTTCTATCAGTTACCCTGACTAATTGAGTCAATGGGTTGCATTCACAAATATAGATTTGTGCAAAGGTTTGATCAAAGAAAAATGTTTTATATAGGGAGACAAGACCAGTCTTTCGCGGTAATTCATGATAATTTAAAGAAATGCGCCATAAATGTCAGATTTCCTGAATTGTTTGGCTAATATAGATAATCAACTAATTAAAGCCCAGAAGTTAGTGTGAAAACCAGGGACAGATACGGCTCACGTTGCCCATCCCTGACCTAAATGTTACATGAACTGCAACATGTTCTGTTTACAACTTAATCTGTGTAAGGTTTTAAGACTTCTGATCAGGAAATTGAATGGAGATTGCTTACATGGATAATGCTGTACTGTGAGAAATTAAAAAAGAAAATGCATTGATCATTTGAAAAGATGTTTCAACTGGTTTGCTTTAATGATTGCATTTAACTCAAATATGTTTAGAAGTTTTGCAAGTTGACCATTATGCTGCATAAATGGTAAGCAGCTGTTGCCTATGAAGGAGAAATAAAGGTCAGAATATGTGAGACACTGTGTTACTTGGTCAGCAGTCATGTATATGAGTCATAATTGGGGAGGAAAAATTCAGAAACACCAGTATTGTATTTTAAAAAGCAAAACTAAAAATATGGGTTATTTTAACCCAGTATAGAGTTATAGCTTCCCACAAGTTGGGCTGTACAATCAACCTATGCAGTTGGGTTGATTTGACAACCCATTGTGCAAGCTCTAATTAACTTAGTGCTAGGTTTTTCTATATTTGACCTGGTACTTGGTAGCAGAAATGACCCAATTTAGGTATATATTGAACTCAACATTTTTTCATGTGTGCCCTCCCCATGTAGTAGTGTAAGTGATATTTTTATAATGTTCCATTTTAGTTGGGGAAGAGGTGAACTTTTTTGTGTTGATAAATGCCACAGGCCACAAGGGATTTGGTAATAAAGTTTGTATCATTTTAGAAAAAAAGTTGTTTTATTTGGATTTCAGTTGATTGCTTTCGTTAAATTTTCAGTATTCAAGGGGATACAAATTAGTGATAAGATAGTGAAGTGATAATGACTTGGTAATGACTCACATAGCACTTGTGTAGAATCTAAAGTAGCTAATACTTCCTTTTTGTGAATGTTCGTTTAGTAACCATTTACAAATGATTATCATGACGTGACTTTACTTGGGGGGGCACAAATCATTTAAATTGTGTGTAAAGTAATGATTAAGTAATGATGAATTCTTTTAGAGAGCTGGTTGTCTAATTAATTGGGTATGCGTATGGCTATGGCACATTTGTTCAGCAGAAATATGTCTGATTATTCTCATCAATTGGTTACTGCCCCATGGTTTTGGGTTTGGTGCATCTTTCGTCGCTGTGCTATACTCCACTGCTGTCAGGAACAAAAATAATCCTTTAAGTGAAAATTAAGAAACCATTTACAAATGAGTAACATGATGTGACTTTACTTGGGGGGACACAAATCAGGTAAGTTATGTATAAAGTAATGATTAAGTAATGATTAATTCTTTTTGAGGGCTGGTTGTCTAATTAATTGGGTATGAGTATAGCACATTTGTTCAGCTGAAATATGTCATTATTCTCATCAATTGGTTCCTGCCACATGGTTTTGGGTTTGATGCATCTTTTGTGGCTGTCCTATACTCGACTGCAGTCAACAACAGAAATAATCCTTTAAGTGAATATTAAGAAACCATTTACAAATGAGTATCATGATGTGACTTTACTTGGGGGGACACAAAAGGAGTAAGTAATGTGTGAAGTAATGATTAAGTAATGATGAAAACTTCATGTGTCATTTACACTCAAGTTTTTCTGAAGACCCATGTCTCTCCTGCAGAGCTGAAACATTTCTAATCATTCTTCTGTACTTTCTAAATTGATACCTGCTAAATGGGTTTGGCTTCAGTGCATTTTGCTCTACTATGCCACACCCCACAGCGTTCAACAACACAAATACAAATATGAATGAAACCTTAAATAAATTCCTAACTGCACTGGAAATAAAGGCTGGCACACTGTAAAACCAATTTTTACAGTTATAAACACATTTTTGTTAAACTCTTTAAACATGTCACAGTGGTTACTGTAGATTCAGTTTTAAAGTATTCAAATCTGAAAAACCTCGATTGCAACATTCAATAAACATCGGTGTTTTGAGTGAGAACAGCTACAAACAAAAATCACCAGGCATTAAGCTTTTACTCACTGGTGTTTTGATAATAAACATTTCACATCTTCTACAGTTTAACAGTGTAGACTGAGGTCATCAATGAACCTTTATGTAAGAGGAATCCAGCTAATTTGGTTGCAAAAGTAATGAATGTATGAAGTAACAGTGAATTCATATCCCTTAACTGATGATCTATTCAGTGCAAACTTATTAGTAAAAGGCATAGTGACTTCATCATTTGTTAATGATGAGCAACAGGAATTCATGATACATCCTGCATTATTCATGCATTAATTCATCATGAGTCATGCATTAGTTCAGCATTAATTAAGCATATTATTTGTACATTACTTGTACATTACTTGTAAAGTTTTTGCCAGGAATCCAGCAAATTGGGCTGCATGTTAATTAATATATGAAGTAATGATATATTAACATTCCTTACTTAATGATTTATTGAGTGTGAACTAATCACACAAAGTCATGGTGACTTCATCATTTGCTAAGGGTCAGCAACAGGAATTAATGATGCATCCTGTATTAATTCATGCATTAAATCATCATGAGTCATGCATTAGTTCAGCATTACTAACGCTGACATGATGTAACCTTATTGTAAAGTGTGACCAAAATAGTCAACGGCTCTCGTCAGATACATTGTGTACTGTAAGTTGTAAAATAGTCACTGGCTCCGCTCTGGTATATGGACTGTTGGCTGTAAAATAGACATTGGCTGTGCTGCGGTACATTGTGACCAGTAGATACAAAATATTCTCTGCCTCTGCTCTGATACTTGGCCTGTAGGCTCGAAGGTAGCCACTGGCTCTGCTCTGGTAGGCGGAAGCCTTTTGGCTGTAAGATACTCACTGGCTCTGCTCTTGCACATGGTCTGTAGTTTGTGAAATAGTCACTGGCTCTGCTCTGGTTACTATTGAATGGAGGCAATAGAATAGTCCCTAGCTCTACTCCAGTGCATTGTGGCCTATAGGTTACTGTGGTCACAGGCTCTGCTCTGGTACACGGTGGCCTATGGGGGTAGAACAGTTTTTGCCCTCTCCTAGTACACTGTGGCGTGTTGGCGGTAAAATGGCCGCAGACTTGCCAGTGCACACATCAGAAGGGTGCACAAGGTTCAGCTACAGGTCCTCTGAGGTTTCGGCTTGGCTGGCGGATCACCCACACCAGGGGCGCACATTCTTTGAATCAAAATTAGGTGCAGCCACATCAGTCAGAGCGCTCTGTTCTGCGAAACGAGGATGCATTCCATCACCATGACAACACAGGTCTCCAGTCATATCAAATCGTAACGTCTGTTGTAAAAGAGCGCAAACAAACAGGGGTCAGAGAAAGCGGTCTGTTCTGTCATCCGACTGAGACAAGAGACAAACACAAAGGGCAAAAAGAAAAAGGAAAAAAGAAACTCTTTTCTCCGACACAAAGGAGCCGTGACTCACAATTTATATCGCTGGCCACAGACGAAGCCTTGGCCCTATCAATCAGAACAAAGGAATAAAACGAGATGTAAATAAGCAAATAAATCCGTCCGCGCTGGGGAATGCTGGACGCAGACTTGAAAAGACCTACAGCGTCTTAGCGAGAGATAAGAAGTGAGGCCTTGACTGACGGCGCACGGGGGGAAATGAGGACTGGCCCAAATGGAATGATTGTGTTCTTGTGTCGGTCATTGTTCTGAATCGCATGTGTGGTCCTGGACCCAGGACAGAGGGTTGAACACTTCCTCTTCCCTCCTTCCCAAAACGTGTGAGAGAGCCAGGCGGACGAGCCGACGGGACACCGTGAGCAGCGCTGCATGTTGGGTGATGGATACCGAGGGAACATTCCTGCTGCATCGCCTTCTACGACTATAGCCCTCACTGAGATAAATTTAGTCTTTGTTTGTTCAGTTGAATTTAATTAATTCTTTATCATCAGGCTTGGCAGTGGCATCCAGTCGCAGGAGATACACTTTCTGACCCGATGATACAGTGTGTTTGTAATTGAACAGATAATCTGAAAACCCTCTCAGTTTGCACCCTTTCATCCAGACCTATAATTCTGGGTGGTCATCAGATCACAACCATTTTTTAATGAACAGCAATATCCATCCGTCAATTATCTGAACCCTCCTTCCTCATAAGAGTCAAGAGAGGCGATCCCAACACAGTATGGACGAAAGACAGGGACACACCCTGGACAGCTCCCCAATCCATCGGTGAGCTCACACACATTCACTCACACACCTTTTGGCAATTCAGAGTCTCCAAGCAACCTAACGTGCTCACATTGGTGGAGACTGGAGTGCCCAGAGGAAACGCCTGTAAACGCAGCGAGAACATGAAAATGCCGCCCTGAAATCAGGAGATATGCACACCAACTCAAACCCGTGGCTTTCAGTCGTGCTGCCTGTGCTGTCCCTTTATCAGCAACATTCAGAACAATATTACATTTTTCATGGGATTATGGGTTCACGTCATGACTATGCTTTGCTGATAGTTCTCAGAGAATGGTTTTCGGGGAGTGTTTTTCCAAACTTTACCAGCGCTGAACTAATGGAAATATTTCAACTACATAAGAGCCAGGTGACTCCCCTCTCCACCTCTGCAGAGCACGGCTCTCCAGGAGAGGGAGAGGGGAGAGGAGGGTGGGGCTGTGGGGAGGGGGGAGCAGAGGGTGGGGCTATGGGGAGAGGGGAGGAGAGGGTGGGGCTGTGGGGAGAGGGGAGAAGAGGGTGGGGATGTGGGGAGAGGGGAGCAGAGGGTGGGGCTGTGGGGAGAGGGGAGCGGAGGGTAGAGGAGTAGAGACTAGAGGGTGGGGCTGTGGGGAGAGGGGAGCGGAGGGTGGAGGAGTAGAGACTGGAGGGTGGGGCTCTTTGGAGAGGGCAGCGGAGGGTGGGGAGAGGGGAGCGGAGGGTGGAGGAGTAGAGACTAGAGAGTGTGGCTGTGGGGAGAGGGGAGCAGAGGGTGGGGCTGTGGGGAGAGGGGAGCAGAGGGTGGGGCTGTGGGGAGAGGGGAGCGGAGGGTGGAGGAGTAGAGACTGGAGGGTGGGGCTGTGGGGAGAGGGGAGCAGAGGGTGGGGCTCTGGGGAGAGGGGAGCGGAGGGTGGAGGAGTAGAGACTGGAGGGTGGGGCTGTGGGGAGAGGGGAGCAGAGGGTGGGGCTCTGGGGAGAGGGGAGCGGAGGGTGGAGGAGTAGAGACTGGAGGGTGGGGCTGTGGGGAGAGGGGAGAAGAGGGTGGAGCTGTGGGGAGAGGGGAGCGGAGGGTGGTGGAGTAGAGACTGGAGGGTGGGGCTGTGGGGAGAGGGGAGAAGAGGGTGGAGCTGTGGGGAGAGGGGAGCGGAGGGTGGTGGAGTAGAGACTGGAGGGTGGGGCTGTGGTCAGCAGAATGCATGACCTATGAGGACCACAGCGGAGACAGACGGAGGAGTCGAGGCCCAGCCTCTCGACTCCTGGCTCTGCTCTCCTACAGCAATGGCTCGCGATTACAGACGCAGCTCGACGGACTGTTACACCCTCTTTTTCTCACCCTCTCTCCTCTTTCACTCTCTCTCGCTCTCTCTTTCTCTCACACACACAAGGAGCAAGCAGCATCTGAGCTAGCACAATCGCCTCCAGGTCATATACACTGCGCAGCACATGGAAAAAGCATTGGTATCGCAGTGAAGGATCGGCACAGCTGCGTTTGCTAAAATGACTTCTGACAGTCTAAACATTCAGCTATTTCGCAAGATGTTTTGTGTCTGCGTAATTCATTCAAATTGGCAAAGAAAAGCCCGACGCTTGATTGGGCTAAACTATCAAAAATGTTTTTCTCCTGATCCAATGACCCTCGACAACAATAACAATTACTGTATATTGTATATACTATTCGATGATGTTATATAATATTACACATATAATATCACTTGAGGAATCTACCCTGTAGAGAGGACATATCGTTTGAAGTGCAGTAAGCATGTATAGGGCTGTAATAGTTGTGAAAGATCTTTGCTGAGAGACCTTCATAGAAAGCAGGCTTAAGTCAGTGATGGAGGTGATTCATTTGACCTCCTGCCTTTAAGGGATTTGAACAAACAAATATTTCACTTTAAACAGTCCAAAGATCAGTATAATACTCCCAATAAAAGCAAATATTCTCACTATCATACAATACACAGGTTAAACACAGAGAGAGACTTCATACTGTAAGAAATAAACACTGTTTGTGTTGATGCATCTTACTGCTGTGAATAAAGGGTGACTGTTGTTTCTCTGTGATTCTATGGAGCCAATGCCTTACTTCTGCCGTTAATAAGAGATCTCAATGTGCTTCCAAGTGTAACTGAACCCTGCGCTCGCCTCTCACACAGGAACCAATAATGAACCTCTTTTCCACTTCCCAAGATAACAGAAACTGGAGTGACAGGGTTAGTCAGTTAGCTGGCATCATGGAGGGCTGCGGCTCCGCAGAGGGCAGGGGTTCGGTGGGATCGCTTCCCTTCCCAGCTGTTCGGAGCCGGCGGTGGATCTTTTCATACGAGGCATGGATCCTTTCAAAGCTGGCCTTTCAACCCGATGAAAGGGCCCACTATTTATTTTCCACAGCGGAGTTAACAAAACATTTCTCAGGCGATTGAGATGGACAGTTGGTCGTCTCTGTGCGCCCCCCCCCCTTTAACAGAGAACTCTGCACAGTGAGTCTGCTATCAACACAGCTCCCATTTTCAGGAAAAATATGTGGAAAAATAATATAGCAGCACACCAACTAATTTTCATGTGTGCGTGCTATGACCAAATTTTCAGCTTACGAGCACGTGAGTATCCTGGCAGAAATTTTTGCATTTCTGTTTGACCTGGGACCCCCACATATCAAAGTGACACCACAGTTTTTCAGGAAAGAGGGAAAGAGAGAAAAAGACTAAACAGAAAGAGGGATGGACCAGGGACAGAACTGACAGAGGGACAGAAGGGTCAGAAAGAGGAAGCGAGAAAGCAAACCTTAACATTTGACTAGAAATTTAAAGAATCAATAAGCCATGACATCATGTCCCCTGCTTTTGTTCAAATAGCCATTTTAAAGAGTGACAGCGAGAGACAGACCAAGAGACAGAGAGAGAAAGAGAGAGAGAGAGAGAGACAGACAGACTTGGAAAAGAAGAAAGGTCCCCTTGCTGACTGTTCTTCTCCAGCTATGTCAGTTCTTTTTACTTTCATAGGAGAAGATTTAGCGTTTCAATTTTCTAAAACTAGACCCTGTGACACTGAACCAGACAGCCAATAAAACGGTTTATGCTCAAAACCTGGGAACCATGAGAGTGATATGAGAAGGCCAGCAAAAATCACCCAAGCACTAAAACACCCTTCCTGTTTACTAAGATCACCTCCTGACCACATCTCTCCCAGTGCAGAACTGCTGAAGCCTCTCGACCGAGCACCCTAACCTCTGCTCTGCAGTATCGATACTGTTTACTTCCTTCTCTCTGCAGTCAATTTAGCCATCGGTAACACGATTTGCGGACTCTCCTGTCAATCAGTCACTCAAATTAAGCACTTGAGTGATGAATCACACCGAAAAGAATGAGCGAATGCCGTGGCGCTACGGAGCAGGAGTTTGAGATCCGTTAGGCCTTGCTGTGTGTCGCTGCTCACGTCACATTTTCAACCATCAGAAAACTCAAGACCGCTGTTTAGCCAGGATTTCATTGTGTGTTGCCTCTGTTGCTGAGGCTTGTGCCAAATAAAATTATATCTTTCTCCCCTGCCATCTGACAGCACAGAACATGGCTCCACAACTCAGATTTATTTAGAACGCTGCATATGGAATGTAATCCCAGAGCTAGAATACACTATTCTGGGTGCAGAAAGGGTACAGTGAGTATGCATATATTTTTACTGCTCGTCTGTGTGACAGTTCATTACTAATTTATGATTATTTTGTATGTGCAACATCTCTTCCTTTCCCTCCGGCATAGTCTTGTATATTATTATTATTATCATTATTAGTGTTATTATTATTACCATCCTCATCATCATCCAGGGAGTCTTGCGTTTTAACAAGTGACCTTATAAAGAAACCTCAATATCAATCATAGACACAGATGGGGCTTGTTTTGCAAAGTTACCCTCCTGTAATTTATGAAGGAAGCCTTTATCTGTGGTACAGCGCCGGGTGAAATATGGTGTTTGTGTTTGAGTTGGTCTCCCGTGGAGAGATGATAAAGCAGGTGTATGAAAACTCATCTCCCCTCCCCCCTCCTGAACTCCGTAACTCCACTGCATAAACGTCTCCCTCTCTCCGCAGATGGAATATAATAAATCATAATGACAGACCTCGGCGCTTGTTTCCTGATAATAAACAGTCGTCTTTACCCAAAATGGCTACCTGTGCACCTCTGATTACTGTTTTTGCTTACTTCATGAAAGTGCACGATGGCCATCTCAGAGCACTATGGCCAGCAAAGCTTTCAGTCACAATATTATCCTCACATAACCAGAGGGGGGGGGACATATTGGATAAAAGGGAAAGGGTCACATGACCAAACCTAGAGCACTTTGGTCCAATTAAGGTTGCAATCATCAGAGGAGGAGGTCGCCATTTGGTAGATTCTCATAAACATCTTGCCTCCTTCATAACCAGTTCTTACTAGCCATCGGACAAAGTCCAGAGGTTTAACTATTAATTTCACTTAAAAGCCCAGAAATGACCGAGTCAGTCTTTGGAGGATAGCGCCAGTTTGTTAAGCTTGGGAATGACTTAAAATACACCCAGCATACATGATTTTATTGGTGTGTTCTCTTGCCCGGCGTCATGGGATTTATTACGAAGGCACTGTGGGGTGGCGGGGTGGGGCTGTGGTGGTGCTGCTGTTTGTAAACTTGCGCTGACATTACTGCCAGAGGTCAGGGTGGTTATAGATAAACAGAAAATGTTTCACTTTAACATGAATTCCATTAGCTCACATGAAAGAAATAAAACAATACAGCCACATGCAGCCAGAAAATAACCTTACTAAATGAGATTTTCAGAGATGCCGTTGTTTGCTAAATAAAATACAATATAAAAATAGTAAAAGAAAAAACAGAAAGAAAAGCCAGGCTGTGGTTCAGTGATTGAGTGAATCAAACAAAAAATTGTTCATTCATCCCTTTATCTAAACTGTTTCTTCCTCCCTGGGGAGTGGAAGCCTATCCCAGCTGAATACAACTTTGCCAGGACACACCCCCAAACAGCGGGCCAATCCATTGCCGGATGCACACACCATTCACTCACCATTCACTAATCAACTCACACCTACAGACAATTCAGAGTCTCCAAATAGCCCCACATGCTTGTTTTTGGACTGCGAGAGGGAGCTAGAGTACCCAAAGCAAACGCACACAAACACAGGGACAACGTACAAACTCCACACAGAAAGGCCCCAGGCTGGATTCAAACCCTCAGCCTTCTTGCGAGCAGCATTGCTACCTACTGTGCCACCAAGCCAACCACAAGAAAAAAGGGAAGTTCAACAAAACACCAGTTGAAAGTGTCTCAAAATACATATGAACTCTGTGGAGAAACTGAATCATCACGCTACAGTAGCTGAGGTAATGTTAAGACAGGTAGTGCCCTGTGTCAAATCAGTTTATATTTTTAGACAATAGTTTGAGAAGTCATAAGACTGAGCGTAAGCAGCATGTTTAGACTCTGTCCCTGGAAAGCAGAGGAGCAGGATGTGAAGAGCTGGCTGATGTTAGTGTGGGCTTTATTCATTTAATTGGACATTAAATTTAATTGGACATTAAATTGGAGGATTTCAAAAGATGCAAATATTTATATTTTTTGAGATCGATAAAATATCAATAAACACACACACGTTAACAGATTGATAATACGAGAAAACATTGTTGATGCATCTTCAGTGTGCTCCAAAATGATGCTCAGGGAATATATAACTGAACACAAGTGGCCACCTCTGAAATTTAAGGAACAGCACCAGGAGGCAAACAAAGGCACAACATGTCCTCATTCTCTGACACTCCAGAGAAATAAAATCTAAAACAGTTACAGCAATGCATCAGATTCTTAAAGCGCTTGCTCATGCAATAATTTCACGCCTTAGCACTGAATGAAGCCACCACAGCTGTTTTATTTTGTTTGTACCTTCATCTTGCGCATGGATTTTTCTGGACCGAATGAAGCCTGTAACATTTCAGTGTATTGACGTGGTGCCCTGGTCCAGGGCCAGATGCTCCCACAAACAGCAACAATATTTGGCAGTCCTCTCCTCTTTTTCAACATAATCCAAATATCTTTTTTTACATTTTATTTTTGACTCTCGTCGGCAAAACACTGTGTCCAAAAAAGCTCATGCTTATTAATGTTGCATCTCATGCACAATCAATTCTGTGAATGTAAATCAATCATATTTCCTGTGAGCTGTTCTAATAGCACATAACTAGGGCAGTCTGGAAAACAGACGAATCAGTGAGTTCAGAAAGGAACTTGACAGCAGCTATGGCCAAAGTTGAGGACGTCTGCGATAGCCTTCTAGAATGAGTGTGAGGTATCGTTCGGGAACCAAATGCGAGACCAGGAAGTTTCAGAAAAAATTAGTTTTATTGAAGTTGGGGGGGTTAACCCCCACAAGGCAATGGTACAGAGTCCACAATCCAAAATCAGAATCCCAGGGACATGATCCAAACTGTACACAGGGCAGCAGACACAAAACTCAGTCGGGCAAAACAGGTTCGATACACAGGCACAGGTATGTCAGAGAATCCAAAGCCAAAGTCCAGTAGACGTAATCCAAACCATTAACGGGGCAGCAGAGACTAAACTCAGGGTCAGGCGAAACAGGTACGGTACACGGGCAGATAAGTATCAAAGAAAAAGCCAAAATCAGAATCGGGGATGTTCGAGTCAGAAGTATAACACTATGAATACAAGGAATCAACGATCACAGCACAGGGAAAACATTCTGACAAAGAGCTGGCGGTGAAATGACTGCTTAAATATACAAACGGGGAGTCACATGCTTCAAAGGGAAACAGGTGAGCTGGATCAAACTAATTACAAAGGAATGAATGTGAGGGAGTTCCTAATTACAAGAAATTGGCAAAAGCCAAAACGCGGACAGGGATCATGAAGACAGCCTACAGACTGACATACGGCTCCGGTTAGGGAGTTCTACCCTGCACAGACAAGGAGTGAGAACAGAGTTTAACAAGCACGGAGGTTCCGCTGAAACTGCAGCAAAGTAAATTAAGAAAAGACCAGAGGTGGACACTAGAATAGGGCGAGTGCTGAGAGCTCGTTAGTCAATTAGTAAGTGCAGCTATACAATCCCTAGTGCTCGTTAGTAAATTAGTACTATAAACAATGTTAGTCTGGGTTAGTAACTTTAACTAGAATAATAAATTGTAAGTATTGTTAGTAATATAGAAAAGCAAGGTGAAGGAAGCAAACGAGATTGGAAGGAATAATTGAAATCCCAGATT
This sequence comes from Gymnothorax reevesii, assembly GCA_029721435.1. Lineage (NCBI taxonomy): Eukaryota > Metazoa > Chordata > Actinopteri > Anguilliformes > Muraenidae > Gymnothorax > Gymnothorax reevesii. Next base: position 174,048,400 of record CM056574.1, read on the forward strand.
CCATTAAATCACCTGAATGTGTGGCACACAATACTGGGGCTGAGTGATCAGATGACATGAGACCAGACAGGGGGAGACAAAGTGCAATGCATGGTGCAAAACAAAACATGGACCGGAGTAAAACTGCAAAGATGGAATGTAAAAACAACGGAGACAAGACAAAAACAAAACATAGCTAGGCATCTGAATCACAATAAAAAATATAAAACATGGTCAGACAAAGCAGAGATGATAATCCAAACATGGCAGAATCAAAAATAAACATGGCAACAAGACAGAATCACAACAATGAGACTAAACTGACTCGCCGTCACTGTGTGCAAAATCAAAAGTGAACGGTCAGATGTGATCATGTCTGCTTCGGTGATTTTGGGTAAGGTCGCCGAAGGTCTGGTTCCAGTCGTGTCTTCTGGTTGCTGGTGAGTGTGACATTTCCGACCGGGGACCACTGCCTCACAGCTGTTTTTTATAACGTGATGAGGCCCAATGTGACGTAATGGCTCTTATGATAATGGACAAACAGCAGGTAATCTGCAGATGTTACGTTTTTTTCATTGAAAAGTGCACCTCAATAGAAAGCTAATTTATTTATTGGAAATGACAAAAAAACCTCCTTCTCCCTAAGTCTCCCTAAGTCCGGAGGGGGCCTGAAGGAGATTTTATTGCGCGTCAAACATTGGCAGATAGTTTTCTGTTTTGGAGAAGCGCCTTTATTTGACTCCGCTGAGGGGCTGTTGAGGACAGAGAGCGTATGAAAAAGTCCAGACAAAAAGCAGAATCTGGACCCTCGTCCTTTTGACCACTAACTCATTACATCGCACAGCAACCACTCAGCGGACATTTATCCAGAGCAACTATGAAAAACGAACAGCATCAGAGCTCATCTCAGGAACACACATTATCCTCAGTAAAAGGCAGAAAAGACTCTTCAACAATCAATAAATGCCGCATAATGTAACCATCAGCGTGTTTTCTGCACGAGTAACATCACTTAATACTTTATCGGCTAAACAATATGCAACCGACAGGATTTATAGCCCAGTCACTACCAGCAGCTGGAGTATTTTTTATTTTTATTGCTTCAAATTTTATTTGCATTATGCACTGTCATTTTCAGAGAGAGTAAAGGCAAACCACACTCACATTCAAAACAACAAATAATGTTTACTATATATGTATACAGTGTAGAAAAAAGAGTGATAACAGAAATGACACAGTACAGAAAATAAAAGGGGTATTTCTCTGTGCATTCTGCGGAAAGGCAGCCAGAATTCTGAAATCACTCAACTCATGCTAAGCTGACAGATGCAGAAAATCATGCTATTGGTTTCAAGCCAGGAAATCCCATAAATGCTTGACTGAGATCAGATTAAATGAATATGACGGCCCGGACTGCAGAGCTGCGAGTTTGTGAGCTTGAATTAGGGCCTTTAACCGAGCTGCTTCAGCATACTAATCCTGCTGTGTAAATGCAGCAAAGAAACGATTGAAGATGGTGTCGTGATGTCACTCAGACTGACCCTGCCTTCGAAGAAAACAAGTGCACTCAAAACAAGCCACTAAAAGTAGACCCCAAAACCAATATGGAAACATCAGAACCAATCACAGTTGGAAAAAGCTATTAACCAATGGTGCACATTTAAATAAACCTCTCGGGAATGGCACAATAAATGTACAAACAATGTTGAAGACCTCGTCATAAAGAGCCTCTTCTTTAAGGCAGTGCATTGAAAGTATTACAGGCTGCAATACGGAGTTAGGCAGGTGATCTGCTGACAAAGTGAATTATTGACACACATTTCACAAATTTTTCCTGAACACGCAAAGCATTAAACTTAGACTAATGTGAAAAAAAATCCTGAAAGTGAAGTAATTTATTGAACAGCAATTTCCTTTTGATTGACACGAGAGCTCACGGACATCTCGACTCCCTGAATATACAACAGATGCCACTGAAATCTTGCCAATCCACTGGGGGTTTTAAAGACTCCACCCATTGTGGCCTTCATCCAATCAGACGGCCTTGACTCAACGGTCAGATTCATGTCTCCCAGCTCATCATTCCAGACAAGCTGCTAAGGTCTTGCTGGATCCAAGAGTTGCTGAGCAGGGGTGCAAACAGTGTTTCATGGGAGACTGCAAAGCATTTAACTTTAATACAAATGGTGAAACAGGGAAAGAAGTTTGAGTGGATAAATAAACACTGTCCACATGCAATCATTCATGCTCTTCTTCTCATCTGTCCTGCCAAGAAGCCATGTCTGTGTCACGGTGTTATCATGAGCGTCTCTAACAGCTACATCATCACACTTTAAGCACTTTGAGGAAGGAGGTTGTTGTAATTTTTACACTGACCACTTGTTTATAGAGTCCAGTTCACACAGGATGAGTTTTCAGGGCATGTACTGTAAAACAATGCTTTCGCGTTTACTTGAAGCGAGATGATATTAGCTACAGAACATTATTAGTATCAATAGGCGCAGAATAAGCTAACAAGCAGTGTGAATTCAATTGTGCCAGTTTGCTGGCATTTTTGTTTAAAATTGATTTCAGAAGCCTAATAAGGCCCCTTCTTTTGTTCCTCGCCCTCTGGTTTAGTGTCTACACGCATTTATTTCAAAACAAGTTAAAGTATCTATGGTAAGTAGGGGAGGGCAGTATGTATAATGAGTTGGACCACAAACTTTGACATCGACCAACAGATCTGGACAGATTGTACCAGCACAAATAAGAAAGACTAGTAAGAGGGAAGGTATAAAAGACACAACCAATGTGTTACCCAGATAAACACGTCATCTTATGCTGCAGGATGCAGGTATTGTAATGGCAGGAATCCAAAACTTATTGTTATTAAATTGAATTCCTTCCAAAAGAGGTAATTCTGAAGCTACTGATGTGCTTGCCTTGTCTGTTCTGTCCATCATCACATGTGTGGGGCTCAGCTTCAAACATCAGTGCAGATGCACTGCAGCATGAACCAAGGCCATATAATGACAAACAACTATTTACTGAACCTTTGAAAAAGAGCACTCAGTCCAAGCCACAACCTACTTGACCTAACTGGGCTTGTGCAATCGGATGCATAGGCATTTAGGCTCGCAGTGCCAGTTAGCCACACATCCATTGATAGGATGGAGGGGAAAGGGGATCTGGTCATTTAGACCCATCACTCGATGGGGCTTTGTACAAAATTTTACTGCGAGATGCCTGTCACAACCCTCTTGTGAATCCCTTTCACTTCTGCTTCCATCCAGCAGCTTGCGTGGCTTCTGATTGGTTTACGTCTCGTGTCTCCTCCACCGGCTGTTATTATCATTCACGTTTTGCCATTTCCTCATATATATGTTTGCATATATATATTGCTCGTTTTGAGAGTGAAAGTTGCTGCATTGTCCCTTGCTAAATGTCCTCCTGCAACCGGTCAGTTTTTCGTAGTAAAGGTTTATCATCTTTGGAAATTATTTGTTGTGTTCTGGGGTCCTGGCCTTTGGCCAGGTCAGCATTTATGGTTTTAACAGTTTCATGTTCAAGATTTCATAGTTCATAGTTTCATAGTTCATAGTTCATGTCATAGTTTTAACAGTTTCTTGTCTCAGGATTACACATTTCATAATTCATGTTCATTGTCCATGTTTTTACTTTTCCATGTTTTTGTTTTTGCCAGGTCTGCCATGCCACTCCACCGCTTGTCTGCGTTCCGCCCCGTGCCTTCGTTGTTGCACATTTCAGAGCTCTGGTTGGCTTTGGTATTTCACCCTTCCTTCTGTGCTGTGCTGATTCGGGGCTGTCTAAGCTTAATTGACAATTAACTGTTTTTAAGTTACTAACATTTACTAACATTCACTGGGTGGTGTAATTCATTAGATAGGCACATTACTAATACTACTAATTTAGACAGGGAGTTTATTGTCATGATTCCTGCTTTGCTATTTCAAGATCTTGCTGTGCTTTTCTGTTCTGAACATTCATGCTGCTTTCAAACTGCATACTTAATTGGTACTTAAGCTGAGCTGCTCATTCTCTTAATGAGCAGGTCATGTCATCCAATCTCTGTCCATGTCATGATCTTGCCATGCCTCTTGTTTCTCCTCCTCCAGGTGTTGCCCCTCATGTGTCCTTGATTTCCAAGCCTTTATCTGGATGCGGTGGAAGTTGCCTGGCAGACAGTGTCTCGCTCATGTTTTCAAGTCCTTGTTTGCAAGTTCATGTTCCCAAGCCTCGTTGTCATAGTCATTTTGTATACAGCCTTAGTCTTGTTTTTCATTTCTGTTCTTGTTTATCTCCCTGCAGTTTCCAGTGGCTTTTGTTTTTTGTCGTTTTCTGATCTTAGTTCTCAGCTCTGTGTAGCTCACCTTAGTTTGTCTTTTGCAACCCTTTGGGCCAAGTTTTTTGTTGGCCCTCATGCCTGTTTTATTTTGTTTTAAATAAATCCTCATTCCCCTTCACCTCGCTTCTGGTGTCTACCTGATTTCGTATCATTATTGGTAATCTTTAATGATAGTTAAATATGAAAGTTCTCTTCCATGTTCTATTAATTGGAACAAGCTCTCAAGCCTTGCTCTTGGTCTCCAAGATTAGGACCACAATCCAATTAATCATCTTTCAGTCTGTTCTACTGTCCACTTTATTAGGAACACCTCCTAAGCCTTCTGCAGTCATCAGGTTTGGGACTGCGTTTCTGTTAAACTCCCTAGTCCTGCTCTCTGGAAGTTCTGCTCAGGAAAAGTATGCTCCCCCTCTGGTAGGTGTCTGCAATTGCCACTGTTTGGGCGCAGACACGCCCCTTGCACCCAAGCCTGTACCATCTGAACTGAATGACATTATCCTGCTCTGGGCTCCGTTCCAAGGTTAACATCTTACAATCAGTAAACCCTCTACTGGATTGTACTCTGACACTGCTTTTGGTTCCTGGTTTGGATCATAACAATGACAAGCATAGAAATAGTATGACCAATGTTGGATTCATTTTGCAAACCACTTCTTTTTTTATCAGGAAGAGCTGTCATGGGCTCAATTGTCACAATGAACGAAACCCCACGCACTTCAGTGACTCGAGTGGCGTACAATCAGCATTGGTGTGCATGCGAGGCAATGTTAGTAAACGTTGAGACTGGTCTGACTATAGCAGCAGTTCACAACATTGATCCTAGGGCCCCCCTTGTATGCTAATTTTTGTTCCAAACACAAGTACTCTCATATGTTGACAAGCAGCTAATTTGTTTTAATTTGGCTCATTTCATGTTTAGAGCAGTTATTTATCCTCTTAAATCTCATTTGGCAGAAATATCAATGCAAGCCATAAAGAATGAAAGGCTCTTCAGCATTCGTTGTTCATTTCTCAAGCAATTTCAGGTGATTACATTTTTTTTAATCAAATCAGACA